>OW679196.1:71650226-71825176 GCA_940337035.1 Agriotes lineatus | reverse complement strand
AAATTAAATGTCACAATTCCATATCAAAAACATATTTGCTATTGTAAATCTTCAAATTCAGCTCTAAACTTTACAATTGCAATTTTCATGCCAACATTTTTAGGTGCAAACTGCTTTAGTTTGAAAGCTAATCTGGATATGGCAATTTTTTAACTGGAAATTCAAAATACACATTTTAAATACCCAGGTACGAATATAAAACGCCGCAATTCTAAATTGGAAACCTGGTAGCGAGAGTTCAATGTTGAAATGGGGGTTTAAAAGTTGCATTTACAAATTTAAGTTCTAATCTCGAAGTTGCCAATTTTAACAAGTAATTTAAAATGCACATTGTGAAGACACACATACGAAATTAAATATCACAATTCCATATAAACACACATTTGTTAGTGTAATTCCTCAAATTCAGCTCGAAACTTTTAAATTGCAATTTTCATGCCAAAAATTTTAGGTGCAAACTTCTTTACTTTAAAATCTAATCTAGATCTGGCTATTTTTTACCTGGAAATTTAAAATGCACATTTTAAATACCCAAGTACCAAATTTAAAACGCCCTAATTCTAAATTAGAAACGTGGTAGCAAAAGTAAATCTTGAAATGGGATATAAAGGTTGCAATTCGTAATTAAAAATATAATCAGAATATTGCTATTTTTAATTTGTAATTAAAAATTTACATTGTTTAAACGTACGTCGAATTAAATACCACAATTCCAGATTCAAAATTTATTTGCTTTTAATTTGAAATTTCAATGTTAATTCCAACATATTAAGGCCGTAACTGCGTGGTGGCAATTTTTTACCTCGCTGTTTTAAATGTACTTTTTAAAATCTCATGTACGATTACGAAAGATCACAATTAATTGTAGGTTGCAAACGTAATTACGAACGTAGTGCGATGTCAAATCTCGAGGTTGCTATTTCTAACTTGTAATTTAAAATGCACATTATGAAAACGCACATGCGCATTTTCAGACTAAAAACATATTTCTTAATGTAAATCTTCAAATTCAGCTCTTAATTGTGCAATTGCAATTGTAATACCAACAAACTAAGACACAAACTGCGTTGACTATGTGAAAATCCAATTTGGTGGTGAAATTCTTAGCTTGCAGTTCAAAATACTGTTAGTTGATTACTTTAGTTTCGCTAATTATAATTCAAATATTGTAAGGTACGAGAGTATATTTGAGGATTTGCCAGCTAGCTGCACAGGAGACGGTGTGCGGTTCTTAAATGATGCAATTTCCGATTGACATGGGCGCCAACAAGTTTTTTCCAGTTACAACAAATATACTCAGATAGGTTAAGAACTTATAATTAGTCCTCCATACCATAGAACAGCCTTATTTGAGAGATCCTTTCAATACAATATCAGTAAAGTTTACAATAACCTCCCAGAATCATTAAAACTTTTAACGCCATCGCTGTTTGACAAAACATACTCAGAATTTTTGTCCAGCCAATGTTCGCAAATTTAACCAAAACAAAGGTTTATGGTTGCTTGTACATTCAGGTTTTCCAGACAATTATATTACTTTGTCGTGTTATACTACCCTAAACAAAATATTTAGGCATTACATTTATAGTGTTAGTTAATTAATCGAGGTCCAATTGAAAAGCGGTATAATACTGAACTGGTCCTCGTGTTTCCACTGCTTTACGATACCTATTTTTTTTTAAATATGTTTTGAGTGTTAATTTTTAATTGTAGTTAGATGGTGGAATCAAGACTTTATTATAAACTTAGAGTAAATCGCAGAATTTACTAGCACAACATCTAAAATATAGAAGGCAGCAGTAACGAACTCAGTTATTGAAAGTTTTAAGTCTGTAAATTTTATTTATTAACCAAAGTTGCATATGTAACCAGTACAGGGAAAGGGGCACCCCAAATTAAAGTTATCAAAGCAATAGTTAATGTACTACATTTGCACAAATAAATATCAAATTAATACAAAGTGCAGTTCCCTATTAGACACCGTCACAATTTATTTTACCAATTTTGTCGTACGAAAATTCATTAAATATCATTTGTTAAGTAGCACTACCTATCTGAAGATGGGTACGCTTGTGCATGCAGTGAAGCTCTTCTTCTTCTTCTTCTTCAGCCTTCCGATGTCCACTCCTGGATGTAGGCCTCACCCATTTCCCTCCATCTATGTCGGTTACTGGCTTTATGTGTCCAGTTCTTACCCGCTATCTTCCGAATGTAATCTACCCATCGTTTCTGAGGTCGATCTCTGTTTCGCTAAGTTTCACGTGGGCGCCATAATAGTGTCTTCGTTGTCCATCTTTCATCGATTTGTCTGGCAATGTGTCCGGCCCACTTCAATTTAAGGGTTGCTATGCGTTCTACGATGTCCGTTATTTTTGTTCTATGTTGAATCTTTTCATTGCGGATCTTATCTCTTAATGATATCCAAGCTGGTGAAGCTCTAGGACCCCAAAAAGAGCTAGAAGAAGCGGTCTCCGGAGGTGAACCAGAGGGCCCCCAAACAGCTTAAAACCAGCGGAAGCAAGGGACCAATGACAGCTAACGTTGTTCAATCAGGCCACCGGGGATGTACCAACCCAAGCTCTTCTGGTGTTGTGTAAAGCTCCGAACCCCTACAGGTTTGGGTGATGTTTAAAGTAGTACACTCTTATAGATGACGGTAATGCTTCGCCCTAAAGGTAACACTTGTCTAGTAACAGGCGAAATTCTGTGTTTCTTAAACTATCCTATGATGTGGGTTGAAGTCCCAAAAGGTGTCCAATTCTCAAATCTGCATGCCAGCAAGCTTGACCAATTAATAATTCACATTTGAAGCCTCGCAAAACAAGCTTGGAGCATCTTTAAATACACATAAAAACCATCGCCAAAGCGACGCTCATTTTTTCCCAAAACAATTCAAAGCAAACCTTGTTATATCCCAGCTGTTTTCGACAGCTTGTAGCTCAAATCCCCTTTCAAACGCTAATACTGCGTTTACATAACGACCGTGTGACGTAAGTGTTGATATGACAGTTTAAAAGTTGCAACTTCAAATTTGAAATATACTCTCATGGTTGTTATTCTTTCACTTGCAACTAATAACGCATTTACAAATTAAATATCAGAATTCCATATTAAAACGTATTTGCTAATGTAATCATCACATTCAGCTCTAAAATTTGCAATTGCAATTTTAATGCAAAATGGTTAAGTACAAATTGCATTTACGAGAATAAAAACTATTCTAGAAGTGGCTCTGTTTAAACTCGCTCTTCAAAATGCACTTTTTTAAGCTGCAAATACGAGTATAAGTAGGTAATAGATTGATGAAGGGAAAATGTAAAAGTAGCAATTATAAGTTTAGAATCTAATCTCGGGGTTACAATTTTTAAAGGGCCGATTAAGAGTGTACGTTGTCTAACGCACATATTAGTTAAAATGTCACAACTCTAGATTAAAAAATGTAACTGAGAGTTTATATCGTGAAATTCGGATGAAATGTTTGCAATTTTAGTCTTAACAGTAAAATCCAATCTGAAGGTTGCTAGTTTTCATTCGCAGTTATAAATACAATTTTCGAAAATACAGGACGTATTTGCAAAATTATAATTCTAGCTTAAAAACTTAATTATTATTGTTGAAATAGAAGGTAAAAATAGCAATTGTGAAAGCCCAATGTCGGGATTGTTTTTTGTTTCTCAGTTAAAAATGCTTAGGTATTTCGAAAACGTATTACGAGAATAGAAGTTACAATACGAGCTCAACTTACAGTTCAAGAGGCATAATACTAAATTAAATATTCAAGTTTAACTTGCTATTAGCATTAACTACACTTTTATAATCATTTTCGTCAGACTTATTGTTAAAATCCCTACTACAGGGGTATCTGTCACTACCCTTTGAGGAAGTTTAGGGGTTACCAGAGCTGGATGGGAGAACAGCGTTAAATTTTCGAACTATCTCCAATAACGCTGGCGGCACTTTTATATCGTAGCCCTTTTACGTTTCCAGCTTATAATAATAGGTATGCACTTTCAAACTCAAACTCTCAGTGTTAAAGCCCACATTGCTACTTCGAAACACCTAGAAGAATAATATAATTTAAGAACTCGATACTATTGTAAGGTTTTAAGGAATACAAGTTTGAAAATCGTAGTTATCAGTTAAGAGTTGCAATTTCAGTTTTTCATAATAATGCGAATGCGTAAAGTAATAACAAGCTTAGCTGGTAACAATTAAAAAATTAAAGCTTTAAATTACAAATCTTATTGATTGCAAAATGCGACTAGTAGCTGTAAGTTTTAAGAAGCTCAAATTTTTTGCTGTACGTTGAATATACAATTTCCAGTTTAAGAAAGTGTATGTTTAATCGTTGTCAGTGCAGGTTGTGAATTTCACACTAGCAGTTAATAGTATTTAAAACTGTACGTTATGGCATTTAAGCACTTTTAACAGTATTAAGAATACATTCAAATACAACTGTTAATAAAAAATTGTGATGTCAAAACTTACAATTTCAATTTTAAACTTGCAACATGTCGTCAAAACAATCAGCTGTAGTTTATTTAAAAATTAAAATTGCAAGTTTCAATGCCTTTACAGTTAATTTAAAATAAAGTTTAATCTACAAAAAGTATGAACTCTTTTTTAAAATATTACAGAAATTTGTAAACGATCGATGGTCACAATTAGTTTAAATGTCACTGTATAGTTTATTCTCTTAAAAGATTAAATGAAATACAAAATGATACTTTGCCACAGAAATAATTTATTTTTTTCAGTTTATCTTGATTTCTTCTAATAGAAATTGTTGAAATGACAGTTTTGTATTATTTTATTATTGTTTATATTTTAAGCGATTGCTATAAGTCATTCACCTTAGATATCAATTGTCAATGTGAAAATTAAATTTAAAATCGGCCATCGTAACTGTGTAGATACCGTCAGTACAATTATTGTATGTCACTAAAGCAATGCTAGTATAAAAAATATGTAAAAGGCTCTACCCAGAACTTTCCTCGTCAACATTGTGACACTAAATAATTTTAAAAATCAAATTAAGTTAGGAGTAAAAATATCTTTACGTTTCTAATAAATTAAATACATTTTCAAATAAAAAAATTTATCCCACTGGGGTTTGAACCCGCCGCATCTGCAGAGCGCCCCTATATAGAGATCTTATCTGCACCGATAAGGCCAACTGCGCTACCAAGCCTCTTTAAAATAAGTCCGGCGCGCGACTCTCTTGAACAGAACGCTGTTATTGTTGATACGTTTTTACTTTTTTGTAACATTATCTTCTATCGGTTGAGTCTTATTTTCGGTAAATGTAAAGCCTGACCTATATGAAAGTTACTACTTTCTTCTATTTGAAAATTGACCCAAAAATAAACAAAATTTTATTTTTTTGAGTTGCTCACCCTGTATATATTTGTATGAAATTGTAGCGGTTTCATGCGAGGTAGATATATAATATGTATGCAAAATATCGTCTTCCTCCGATAAATAGTTTTTGAGCTATACTGCTGCCACCAGACAGACGACAGATCGACAGACAGACAGACAGACGGAATTAATAAAACCTCTTTTTCGTCATCTAGGTACCTTGAAACGTGAAGATCTGAAGAAATTTCGGAAGGTATTTTTTTCGTGATTACAATACTTCCTTCGTGTTTTCAACGAGGGAAGTAAAAATATTCAAAATCGGTTAGGTTATCGTTCTGATATACCTAGATATAAAATTTACAACGAAAAGGCTACCATGCTAAAGATTTAGCACAAATTGTGATGTCAGATTTTAAGCAATATCATATTTTGTTTACTTTAATGTTACATACTGCCATGTCAATAAGTTGAAAATTACCATTAAAAAACGTACATTGATACCAACAAATGTTACGTTTGATAATTGATATCAGAGCTGGACGGTAATTAATTACCCTGTAATTAAATTACCACTTAAATGTCTTTTTGTCGATTTTCCTTGGAGTTGAATTACTTCTCAAAATACAGTAACTATAATTGGTAATTGCCATTTTGTTAAAAAGTACTGGACAATAAATTACTTTTTGAAAGTAATTAATTGCTACATTCAATTATTCAATTACTTTTGAGTAATGAAACTACTCTAAGGTATTTAAATTAATTTGCAAGTATTTGAATTACTTGTGGTAATTTAAATTACTCGTGGTAGTTGAATTACCTTCTGGTAATACAATTGCTAAGTTACTGGCCTCGATAAGATATTAAATGACTAGAATGCTATAAGTAAGATAAGGCCTTATTAAGTTTAATGTTAATTAAATGGCAATAAGGCAGTCCTGGAGTAATATAAGTATAATTTTTAAACTTCTATGACTAGTCGGATAACAGCTAATTTTGTACACGAGCAAAGAGATAATTGGTGCAGGCGCGTATGTTTGTAGATGAGATTGCGTACTAATAATTATTGTGCAAGAAGTGAAAAATATGTCTGCGGTAAGTATTGAGTTAATTTTTCCCATAACAATTGACAACAAATAGCTTCATGATACAATAATGGTTCATAATAATTATTTATTAATTTCAATTTCCTTGATTAAAACTGGCACATGACTATCCAAATACAACTATACTTGGTTCAGCGAACAAATATAGTGGTTTATAAAACGCAAATAACATATTACGAAGTTGATTGGATCAGTATTTTAATAATAATTACTAGAGAATCATCAGACATGGCGGTCCTTATAATTAGACGTAGTTTCAACTTACATTAAATAATTGTTTGAGGTTTTAATACACATACAAGCTTCAGATAACTTAAGAAGCATGGAATTTGTGCACTTGTAATATGTAGGTAATAATGAGATTTAGCAAAAACCAAACAACGTGCCTATATGTACATATATTGCAACTGCACAAACGCCATGCTTTTTAAGTTGGTCGAAGTTTCTATTTATCTATATATATATAAGTCTAATTATAAAGGCCGCCATCTCTGACTCTTGAGTAATTATTATTAAAATACTGATCCAATCGCCTTTGTAATACGTCATTTGGGTTGCAAAAGCCACTATATTTGTTTCCTGGATCGAGTATAAATACAAACAAACCACAACAATTTCCAGTAAAAGTATAATTGAAAAAGTAATTTATGTTTTGTAATTACAATTGCCAAGAAATTGATAATTGAATTACTATTATTTCATTAATTGAACAACTGGTAACTTAATTACTTTATTGGGCGGTAATTTGTAATTGGTAATTAATTACTTTTGCAATGTAATTTGCCCAGCTATATTAGATTGTTATTTCTGTTATTTTATTTTCTCCCACTTTTAATAGAAAGTTATATTGTTTTTTTTTATACACATCTTAGTTACTATTAGTTAAATTTGAAAGTTAGTACACCTAATATAAACGTATTTGTAGAATTGATGTTTCTTATTGTTTATATTATCTTGACTTTGGAAGCATTACTTTTACAAAACCGTAGTACCTACACAAACCCAGAGAAATATTATTTGATACCCCATTTTTCTTTTTTCTTGGAAAACCATTGCAATTCGATTACTGCATGTTGAGCGCCATTCGAAATGAGCCAAAATGTGTGTAAACCTATCAAAACTTTATTATTAAATTATCAGTTTCAAAGTCACAATAAAGTTCCCCTTTCATAGTAATTAAATTTTCCGGGGTTCCATATTTTTGGTAAATTATCTAATCTGTTATGTCGCTCACTCCTGCAGATTAACTGAAATTCCAATCCTAAAGCAATCCAATTGAAGCAGCCTGGAAACATTAATATTTTTCATTTTGATTGATTCTCCTGGTTTCGTGATTGTAGCATATTAATTAAAATTGGGGATTTAAACTCGACACTGTACGCCGTATTTTTACTAAACCCAAATTGCATTTTCTCTAAATCAAGCCAGTCGCTGCTGAATCGTTAGCTCTCTTATTAGTGGCTGCTTAATATTCAGCATACGTGAAAAATTAACTGAAACCTGTTTTACTCGGAATTGACGTAATTTACAGCTTACTTTAGATTTATTTAACACCAACACAAATATTTGCGTCCAAAATGGATAATTGTTGCTAAATAGCGTTAAGTGGTCACGTGAAATGGCATTTCGTACTTCTGAAATCGCCCATAAATAAAATGCATTAATTTACGCTTCGTTTGCTTGCATATTCATTTGTTTGCCTTAAATGTTTATAGGTCGTTCCACCTTTGCTTTAACGTAAATACCAAAGTCTGATAGTAATTTTTATTAGTGTCATCCCCGGTAGCACCAAATAAAATTTTCTATTGCTCGGCGCAGAATTTACAAAACGTATAAAAGAAATTCTTATTTAGATAAAGCCTAAAAAGGAAATCTGAAGCGGCGGAAACCAGATTAAGCTTCATTTTTGCTCATGTCCGTGCAACAGTTTCTAGAATTTGCAACAACCAGGCACTTGTGCTTGCCTTATCAGACCTCGTTTAATTATCCCAGGAAAATCAGATCCCAGCGATATCCATCGAAATCCTTTAAATTCCGCAGATTACTCGAGGATTGTAAAGACCAGAGCCCGCTTACGCACGCAAACTGCGAGGACAAAATTTTGTTTTCATTCTAAAAATGTAGCGTCAGAAAAACACATCGTTTGTGTTTATTTATTATAAGCACAACACGATGAAAATTTCCATACACGCTACTTATTGAAAATTTTCCACTTGCTCGCCTCTGACGGGTTAACACTTCGTTTGTTTACGATTATGTGCTCATGAAAAAGGAGCATTGGCTCACATCCTTGTTTCAGGGCTTGCTGAAACTTTCATTTATAATTTATAATTGATTCTGCTTTCCAAATTGTATGGCAATTGCAGCGGTATAATTAAATAGAGAGTGGTGATATTTATCTTAACCAATGTCTAAAAACAATACTGTGAAGCCGCTAATTTAAAAATATAGTAACTTGATCTTTCTTTATATCAACAAGTTTCGAAGGTTTCCAAACTGCCTTAGAATCTGGAGTTTTGCTGTACCTATAACTCTTGTCTCGCAAGGCGCCATTTTCTCTTAAAAAATTAGTAGAATTACCAGAAAGACAATGAGAGTATTCTGCTAAGATGTCGAAACTCTGCCAAATAGTATTATATGTACTTGACATCTAAATGTTAGAATCTAAATTTTAGAATTCGGAGCAGGCCGTGATATTAGCTATTTTTAGCAGTGTACTATAAAAGGTACAGGAAACAACTACATATTAAAAATTGCTAAATTCAAAATGACAGATCAATACTAATAATTGTCAAAGTCAGAGAAGCAGATTATAACTGAATATTTATTAATGCCAAAATTCTTGATTACAATGCAAATAATGAAAATTATAACAACTCAACCAAGGTGTGATAAATTAGAAATTACAAAATAATATCGTAATAAACGTGTTAGATATACAAACTTGTAAAAGAAAAATACTAAATATTTCAATTAAAATCAAAATTTAGGTAGGTACTCGTTGTTCAGTAAAATTATATATGCTGTTGACTTTATTGTACTTGTAATGCATTCTTCTAATGATCTTATACATTGTACATTTTGAACTCTCGTAGAATGAGTCTCGTTCAAATTTTAAAATATCCTCCAAATTAAAATACTTCCCCTTTTTGTAGAAATCTCAAACTTTTCGCCCCAGATACTTACTCTCCAAAGCTGTAATCCGCAAAATGTTGCGATGTTTCCTCCATTTTAAGTTTTACTATTTTCAACGGCATTATCTTTTTCTTAGCTAGTAACAATTTTAAATGGTGTAGGACACCTAAAAATTTAGTTCAACAGCTCATTACCTATTTGGAAAAACGTACTTGCTGAGAAAATGTCTGCAACCATGTTGCATAAGTGTTATTTGTTGGGGCTAATTTCTTCCAGCTGGTAGCATTTTAGTATAGCTATTTTTATCTCCTCCAAAATGTCATTCCCTCTTACACTTTTTTAATTTTTAATAGCAATAACAATCTGTGTCAACTAATATTTTAATTTGACATGTTGACTTTAGTAACATTTAGTAACTAGGATATACACCGTTAAATTAATTTCAAATCAAGGCCTGCTCTGAATAATAAAATTTAGATTTCATGTATACAGCTATTTTTCAGCTTACATAAACCAAATACCATGGTTTATTGAAAATAGTTTTTAGAACAACAAGAAACACTTATTATTGATCCATCTAGACCAATGGCCGTCAAACTGCGGCCCGCGGGCCGCATGTGGTCCAAATTGAAATTCGTGCGGCCCTCGATCGTATTTTTAACAGACTTAAAAGGACTTTCTTCTTAATTGCTCGTGTTTGTATCTATATGGGTGGTCATACCCACCGGCGAATATCTCCGGACCTGGCACTATTACATTTTGATAGTATTTTAAGCCATTAGTGTATTTGTCAAAGTCAAAAGCTATAACCCAGTTTAAAAAGAATACGTGATATTTTGTCAGGTCAGTTTCACATAAACCTGACTTACTTTTTCCAAGGACCTTGAAAAATGGATAGATGTCCTCCTCTGCTGTGCATATTTAGTTTTCAACAGTGTATCATTTGGTAAAAAAAATTCATCATTTGTGGAAGTGAACTGGAAATAACTAATCTCACGAGTACAGTAAAATTCATCTTAAGGTGTATTGATCAATTTTTACAATTAATAGAAATTGGAAAATCAAAGCCCAAAACACAAACTGCAGTATCGTTTACTGAAATCTTCTTGGTAATTTACCATGATTTATTAATACCTTCTTCTTCATGTTCCGTCTCCGCTACGGAGTTTGGAATTCATCACAGCAATATTAATATCTAAATTATACTAAATATATTTTTGATTCTGCTGCATCGAAAAGCTATCAACTCCCACTTTTTTCATACTGGTAACTTTTACTTTCGGCAGTAATAACCATAGCAAGACACACTAACAACCATTTTTATTAGTCGAAATCAAAATCGACACTCTCATTTTGCGGTATGATCATGACCTCCTTTACTTTGCCCGACTTTCTTGATTCGACTGTCATTTTATTTAGAAAAAACGCTTCCAATGCAATAGAATACAAAATTCTGAATGTAACTCGCACGAAAACGGACTGGACTCGCCTTATTTATGTGCCTCGCTGCGCTCGCTTGGCCATAAACTGCGGCTCCTCGAAAAAGTCCTTAATTTCGTACTTATAATATAAATACCTATTATAGGTATCAACTGGTGAAGCATTGAACACTTTCAGCAGGGTAGACAATAAAAAATAGATAATTCGAAAGGTGGCAGTTTCAGCCATGCTTCTGGACCATATATTTAAGGAAAATTTGTAAAATGATATTTGTAAGATACACAAAAAGACAATATACAATAAAATGAGAAAACATTGAGTATACTCACCTTTTGAACTACATTATTGTCATATTTGACATTGACATATGTCAAAATAGAAATAAAAATATCTTATTTTCACCTTAGAAACTTTTTGCAACTAAATATTCTGTACACTGCAAAAAGTATTCATATTTTCGGCCTGCTAAGTATCACACATGGAGTAAATGGGGTATATTTCCATTACCTATCTATTATATATACTGTATACCTACATTACACCCTTCATTGTAGCTATTAACCCTTGATACAAAAAAGTTAGAAGACCATTGATATATATTTTTATAGTAATATTTTTTATGGCGTCTATATAAAAATAATAAATAAAACAAGGGACTTTTTCTGCATATTCTATAGCTTTAAAAATGTAATGTAAATAGCATATATTATGTTATTAAGAATAAAAGTGATACTTTGTGTGGCGAGACCGGACGCGTTTGACTGACGAGCGTAAGCGGGCGAAGCACACAAAGTCACTTTTATTCCGAATAACATATGCTATTATATTTTCAAACGCCCGAACTAATATAAATAAATATATATTTGAAAAGTTACGATTATCGAGAATTCACGTCTACGTCAGTTCCTGACAATCAAGAAGGCCAATGTCAAACATATTCGAAAGCTAATCAAGTTTTGAACTACTTTTACTCCACCGGCGTAAAAGTAACCACTTTTATGCCAAGGTATAAAAGTAACGCATTTACCTTATCTGTCAAGTCACATAAGTTGTTACTTTCATGACGATTGAAAATAGTAGTATATTTCTGTGGTACTGCTGAAACGATTATACAACTTAATTAATCAAGTTCATTTCTTGAAGGTGCAGCATTAGAAAATTTTATAAAACAACCTTGAACATTATAGAGTTACACAGTTTTTAAAGTATAAAGTAAACCGCAAGTAAAATTGATTTTTTCATTATTATAAGAATTAATTCATTTTAAATTAAAAGTAGTTTCAGTAAGAGCATATTTGTTTTTGTATCATGTAACTTTTAATAATCTCTGAAACGATAACTTTTAGAGTGTACTCCCTTATTTTTAACTCATTTTTAATGCAACAAAGGACTGCCCGAATACCTTTCAAATTAACGTTTGAAGAAAGGCTAGATTTACTCGTATAGTGCAGAAAATCCATAGTAATGTGTAAAAGCTTACGCAACATAAATATGCAATTCCCACTTGTCTGACAATTTAAACAGAAAAAAAATATTAAAGAAACAAACGTTTGGAGTGTAAATTAATATTATACTATTGCGGAATAAGTTCACAAGTTCACTTTATAGATGAATCATCTAGATGCATAATAACTTGATTGATCTTAAGTCAAAGATCTTACTAGTTACTTCAATTGATACCTACGGCAATTTCAAACAAGGCGAATGAGGGCTGTCATATGCGATATCAACAAACCTCAAAAGGGAAACTAACAGAGAAACAATATCTTGGGAACGAACTGGTAGAAATCAAATGCAAACAAATAAAAAAAAATACAAAAACAGAGTTAGAAGAGATGATAGACATATTTAAAAAGAAACCGAGAGCATTGAGGTAGGAAGATGAAAACCACTATACTTTGTTCATCTTTGTGTAAGAGGCGCCTTTTGTCACGTTTTCTAGGGGGCGAATTTATTATCAGATCAGAATGAGTGATTCGATTATGCATATTAATATACTTTAACCTATTTATTTGAGCTACGTTAATATTTCGTATACGCCTTAACTATTATGTAAATTATGTACCGTTATTTTGGTGAGATTTCTTGTGACGCTTACTACTGTGGTATAAATTTGTGATATGCTGATTTGGTTTGCCGTATGATATTTTTTGTGGGCATTTTAATTGTGTTTGTATTTCGATTTGTTGAAATTATATGTCTTGACATCTTTGCCTGCGTATCTCATTTATGCCGTTGCCGTTACCTTTTTATTTTCAGGTTTGGTTAGTAGCGCCTTATGTAGTGTACCTTTGATTGGCAAAGTGCTGGGTTACTGGCTACTTGGCGCCCACATTTTTATTTCACAGCTAAAGCTTTTGAGTCTATTGATTTACCCACGAACAGCTCCGGCTGAGAAGTCGGTTATCGTTGCTTACTTCTTTTACAGTCTCGGTAACGATAACAATAGACAAAAATTGGCACAAACAGCATAAAGCTGATTAGAATGTAAAAGGCAGAAGGAGGCCTACTTCCAAGAGTGGATAATGAATAACTGATAGAAAGAGTTTATAAAGACTTGGTCCTTGGTATTTATGAAATTCTGCAATATATATCGAAGTGATCCATTTCCCGCAATGTTTATCATCTTAAAGTGCCGTATCCTTCAATTATTGTTGGAAACAGTTACAGCAAAATCTTCTCGGTTCTGTGCGGCTCTAAATAGTATGTTGGCGTCTAGAGTCCTCCAGTCCTTGATAATTTTGAGCCACGAATATTTCTTCCTTCATTTTTTTCCTACATGATTAACTTCCTTTTGTATTGCAAAATATGTGGCCAAGATATGCAACTTTCTTTTCGTTTCACTATAGTTAGAAGCTACTTATATTTACCTATCCGTCTCAAAACCTCAGTATTCCAGGCAGTCCCGGGTACCTTTAGCAGTCTTCTGAAAACCCACATATCAAATGTTTTCAGTTTATTAAGCGTATTGACCTTAAGAGTCCACGTTTCGGCTCCATATAATAACACGGAAGAAACATAATCCTTAACAAAGCGGCATCTTAATTTTAAATTAAAGTTTGGGTTGGTTAGTAGTTTTCCCATACTGAGGAGTATTTTCCTCGCTTGTTCTATGTGGCAGATTATTTTCGTGTCCAGATTTAAATCTTCGGTCATCAAACAGTCGAGGTACTTAAACTTTTCATGTTCAATAGGTTTTCCGTATACGAAGAGATTTGCTCGGACCACCAGTGTTTTTCTTACAACCATCACCTTTGTCTTGTCAATGTTAATTTTCAATTATAGTTGATCTCCTTCAGACAATACTCTGTCATCAGGTTTGGATAAAGTAATCGTGATTCTCCTCTAGATGTTCTATTTCTATGCATTTCTTTCTTAGCCATTCTTCTTTTGCTCTACTGATCTTATTTCGAATTTGTTTTTAAATTTTCTTATATTCTTGTTAATTTCGGGTTTTGTGTGTTCGCCTTTCTTCCATGAATAGCAGAATATCTTGGGTCATCCATTGATTTTTTTTCTTTTGGTTTATGATCCAATAATGTCGCTCTCCGCTGTCTCCTCCAACTGTCTTCTATATCTGAGTTTCCGGTTGTGTTTAATGTCTTTAATTTCAGCGTTTACTTTAGTTTTGACTTTGTTACGTATCTCTTCGGTTTTTTAACTTGTTGATGTCAATTATTATCTTAAAAGGTCGCTGCATTTTCTTTAGTTTTATCTTGAAGTTTCCGTTTGCAGGATTATGGTCAGATCCGATGTCTGCGCCTGGATATGTTCGCACGCCATGGAGTCCATTTCTGTATCTCTTATTAATTTTCAGAAAATCAATCTGGTTCCTCACGGCATTGTCTGCAGTATGTTGTGGGGGCTGCCAAGTATAGAGTCGTCTTGGAGGAAGTTTAAACCAGTTGTTCGCAATTGTCAAGTTTTCTTCTTACCAAAACTGGATTAGGGTGTCGCCTCTTTTGTTTCGTGTTCCTAGCCAGCAAGCCCCCACAGTGTCATTGACACGTTCTTGAACATATTTAACGTGGAAGACTTTATTCTTTTTAATTGTTGATATTGCAATACTTATAAATCATATTAATTTAAATACATTTTTTAATACTTAATGAAACTGTTTTGATGCTGAACATAAAAGGGCATATGGGGGATGAGAAAATATTACATCTACATAGAATGTTGACTAGATTTTGTGGTAGGATTATGAGGATTCCCTGTTAACACACAAACTGCGTTTAGTCTCAAAATCAAAAGACAATTAATATTTTTTGGACTGAAATTCCACATTTTTTTAATAAAAATAGGCTCAGTTTTTTGTGTTAAATAATTGTATAACTAACTGCCGGTCTTATAAAAACCACTAATCTGACGTTAACTTTAATTCCCTGTTAAAATAAACAAAAGCACATCAAAACATCAGTGCTTATGACATTTTATTCATTAGTAAACAAATTTTGATGCGCTTTTATTTATTTTAACAGCAAATTAAAGTTAACGTCAGATTAGTGGTTTTTATAAGACCGGCAGTAAGCGTGGTAATTGATCAGTAACTTCTTATAAATACTAAATCTGTAAAGGGGTTTACATGGAACTTCCCTCGCGCGAATATGATCAGTTTGCAAATTAAAAAAATGTAATTCGCTGGCATTTCAATTTCGCGCTTCGTGGGGAATATTTCAAGCCAGTGTCTTGTCCGCTGCTAGAACAACTGATCACGGGCGTGTCCGAGTTAGACGAGTTTCTGCTGCGCTATAAAGCACCATACTATTCTGTCCAATTTGTGAGGTTTACCCTGTACCTATTAGGTCTCATTTTCGCCAAGTCTGAGCTATGTGAAAATTATTACTCGTATATATCTCTCAGGTAAAGCAAAAATAAACAAGATTTTATTTTTTTAAGGTGCTGACCCTGTAGATATTTCTCCGAAACTTGCTCGGTTGCATGCCAGGTAGACATATAATATGCATGCAAAATACCTTATTCCTCTAACAAATTTTTGAATTATACCGCCAACAGACGGACAGTTAGATAGAATTAAGAAATCTTGTTTTCCATCATCTAGGCACCATGAAACGCGACGATCTGAAGATATCTCTGAAGATAAGTTTTTTCGAGATTACAATACTTTCTTCCTCTTTTAGACTAGGGAAGTTAAAAAGCGGTCGCAATCTAAAAAAAATACATAAGTTGCAATCTACCAACCTTCGTTAATGCATTGAAAATGAATTTTGCTAATTTTCAAGTCTGGCGTAAGATTTGCAAAATCTGAAAAATTTACAAAGGATAGAAATCAAAAAAAGTTTTAAAATTGTTCACATTTGTATTATTATTGTTTAATATACGCTACGCTAAACTTTACTGCAAAGTTCTACTGCATAGCAGATCATTAATAAATAATACGTACTAACGTTTTGAACTTTTTCAGCATCTTGTACACTTTAATATTAATTTGAAATTAGATAAATATGTTGAATATGAGTTATGTGAGTCATTCTTATTTTTTTTTTTTTTTTTTTTTTTATTTAATAGTTTTTGGGCATCAGCTGCTTTGGCTATTAGCCCATACGGTGTAATATGTACTTTTTTAAATTAATTCATAAAGTCCATTTTGCTGTAGAAAACTTAGTAAGGAATTGCTATCTAGGTTTTTAAGATCCGGATTTCCACGGATTTGAGCTCTCTTACATTCTAGCAATATGTGGTTCACTGTTAGAGGTACGTTACATTCATCACAAGTTGGCTGGTCCTCTCCCGATAATAAATGTTGTTTGGTCAATCGCGTGTGACCTGTACGAATTCTTGTCAACACAACTTGCTGTTTTCTACTCAAATTAGTGGGATATGAAAAGTTTCCTATTACTGGCAAGAAATTTTTTAGATATGTATTATAATTTCTCCAGGTATTTTGAAACCTCTCTTGTACTCTAGTGGTGACTTGATGTTTCACATCCTTAATGTTGTACAGGTTTTCTGATGCCTCACATATTCCCTCTGCAGCTTCTTTGGCAGCAGAATCTGCCTTTTCATTGCCTACTATTCCAGCATGGCTGGGTACCCATATGAAACTTAGATTTTTGTGAGCGCGAAGAAGAAGTCCGTATAAAGATTTTATATTTACTATCACTGGATCTAATGTGAATCGGTTTCCAATTGCTTCCAGCACAGATAATGAATCTGTACAAATTATGTAGGAGGCGTGATCTGATGCTAAACATATTTGCAGGGCCGTCCGTATGGCAAATGATTCGCAAGAAAATATACTGATGTCGAGTGGTAATGAGCTTTTGGTAGTTTCGTTATTATATACTACTGCATATCCCGTTCCCTTATCAGATTTAGAACCATCCGTAAAGAGAAATTGGAAACTTTCATATTCTTGTATTAACTGTAGATAACACTGTTTAATTACACCTGCGTTCATATCTTTTTTGTTTATATTTAACAAGTCTAATCTGATTTCGGGTATTTTCTCAAGCCATGGTGGTTCTGTTTTCTTTTCGGCTAGGTGTAAAAATTGTTCTGGCAGAGATAAGGTAGCCATTACCGTAGTTGATCTGGTAGACGATGATTTATTCCGTGTATCTTCTTCTTGATAGCGGGCAGAGAATATATCGCTCTGGAAAAGGGATAAGATAGGGTGTCCAACATGAGCATGCAGCTTAATTCTATAGCAAGCAATTATCTTCTCGCGTCTTAAGTTTAATGGCGTTAGTGCTGAATCTGCATATAGGCTTGCCCTCGGGCAGGTATAGAATGCTCCTGTAGCATATCGAATGCCAGAGTTATGTATGGTGTTTAGTGGCGCTAGTCTACTGGGTTTAGCAGAACCATATGCTACACAACCGTAATCTATTTTCGAAAGTATTAATGTTTTATGAAGGAGTAGGAGAATGTTTCGTTCAGCTCCCCAGCTAGTGTGAGCCAAATTTTTAATAACATTGAGTGTTCTCTTGCAAGAGGAGACCAGGTAATCTATATGAGCCTTCCATGTAAGCTTTTTATCAAACAATACTCCTAAATACTTGAAAGAATTTACATTCTCTATTTCATTTCCGTGTAAGTTAAATATAGGAACATTAACACAAGTGGATCTTTTTCTACAAAAGTGTATAGATTTGGTTTTAGCTATCGATATCGAAAGATTTCGTTCTGTTAAAGCTTGTGAGAGTTCTGTCAAACCGTTTTGTAGTGTGTCTTGAATACCATCATTCCTGTTGCTTGCTTTGAATAATACGATATCATCCGCATATGCACAGTAAATTACCGATTTACTAATCGTCAGCAATGAGGAGTTTATTGCTATTAAGAACAATGTGGCACTTAGCGGTGATCCTTGTGGTGTTCCATGTTTAAGGATAAATGGATCAGATAAAGTATCATTTACCTTGACATTTATTATACGACCATCTAAAAAACGTTTTATAAATAGCGGCAGATTTCCCCTTATCCCCCAGTCGTCGAGTTGGCAAAGTATGTCATCATGTCGTACCGTATTAAATGCATTTTTTATGTCAACAAAAATGGCAGAGGCATGCAAGTTGTAAAGAAAACAGTTATTAATCGCATTTTCCAAAAATACTATGGCATCGGTAGTCGAGTGACCTTTTCTAAAACCGAATTGGTAGCGCGCCAGTAACTCTTGTTGTTCTAAAATCCAGTTCAGTCTGAAATTGACCATTCTTTCTAGTAATTTGGCAATGCAGCTTGTGAGCGACACAGGTCTATAGTGTGATGGTTCAGACGGATTCTGTACTTTGGGGATTGGAATTATTATAGCCTTTTTCCAGGACTCAGGAAAAGTGTCGCCATTCCATACAGCGTTAAGTGATTCTAATAAACGATGTTTCGCTTCTTGAGTTAGGTTTTTGATGAAAGCAACTGGAATATCATCAGGACCTGGAGCATTACTTTTAGATTTCGCTATTGCGTATTCTAGTTCTTCTAGAGTAAACGGCGAGTTGTAGGGATAACTATCTCCAGTGGTAAAAATGTTATTATGTTCAGTACGGTTTTCATCATTTTCCTCATTGCACGATTTTGCAAAATTTTTTGCTAATGCGTTTGCGATATTTTTCGAATTCGTTATTATTGTATCGTCTGTAGAAAGAGATGTAATAGAATTTATTTGCGCATTTCCTCTTATTCGTCTAACCTTATCCCAGACTTCTTTAAGGGTCGCATTCGTATTTAAGGACGATACATAATTTTGCCACGATTTCCTTTTGGCAGTTAATATTGCTCTGCGACTTACTGCTCTCGCCCTTTTAAATTTAATTAAGTTTTCCTGAGTTGGATAACGTTTAAATTTCTGTAATGCCCTTTTCTTTTCTTTTATTGAAGATTTTATTTCGTCAGACCACCATGGAACTGGAGGTTTGTTTAAAATTCCTCTTGAACGTTTCGAAATACATTTGCTGCCAACATCGTGAATTATAACAGAAAATTCGTTCATAGAGAGATGGTGAGTATTTTCGAACGCCGCTGTTAATGCATCCTGGAAATAACTCCAATCAGCCTTCTTAAGCAACCATTTTTCAGGTAAGTATATTTGGTTATTATATTGAAAATTCTTGAACTGTAAAGTGATAGGAAAATGGTCACTGTGGTGTAGATCGTCATCGACAAATGATAGATGATAAAAGAGAAGCTGAACAGATTGAAAGATCAATTGCAGAAAAGGTGCCAAATCTGGAGGAAAAATGAGTCGGCGTTCCAGTATTTAGTATTCCTATATCATCGTTTTCCAGAAGTTTTTCAATAATATGACCCGCTTGGTCTGTTACTAAAGAACCCCATAAATTACTGTGGGCATTAAAGTCACCTAAAAGAAGAAATGGAGTTGGGAGTTGTTTTATTATGTTTGTAAGATCGTGTAAGGTCCAGTTTAAAGTGGGTAAGTATATGGAACATATGGTTACTTGAATAGGATATGTAACCTTAACAGCTACAGTTTGTAGGTTAGAATTTATGTCTAGTTTTGAAGCAGAACATTCATTTTTAATAAGAATCGCTACACCACCATGAGCTCTTGCACCATCTTGAGCATCTTTTCTAAATATTTTATAGCTTTTAAATGTGACGTTTTTAGATTCGAGAAATCTTGATTCTTGGATACATAGACATATCGGTGAGTATTGGTTAATTAGCATATATATCTCCGGTAATTTACTAAAGAAACCATTGCAGTTCCATTGCAAAACATTGAGATACGCATGTGTTTCGGTGCATAATATCGGCATTTCATCGCTAGTCGATGAAGCAATGTTCGACACATTATTAGTATTAGTGATTGAAGTAGTATAATCCATAAAAATAAATAAAAAATATTAATAACAAAGTAACAAAAAAATATATACATATACATGCAATTATCGACTAACGTTATCACAGTAGTTATCACAGACTAAGAAGTTTCTATGTTCGCTCTCAGTTAGGTCTTGGCTTCCGGGGTTTCCCCTTAGGCCAACCTTTCTTTTTCTTCTTATTAATTTCTGAAAGTACCATTTGATCTATAGATTCCAAACTAGATTCTATGGATGCTAGCGCTTTTACAGAGTTTACGGAAGTAGTTTGTGGAGATGCTTCTCGTTTTCTCTTTTCAATTAGTTCGCTTATTTCCATTTGATTTGACAAACTATTTGAATATCCTGATGTCTGTGGAGATGATATTTTTTGAGTAGTTTCTCGTGTAGAGCCTATGTCTATATCTCTCTCCACTGTGTCAGTTACCTCATTCCTTGATGGAGAACCGTTTGCTTCAATAGTTCGATCACCTGTCGATGTGTTAGCACATGAGAATTGAGAATTCGAAATAAGCAACGACTGTTGGTCTTTGAGTATTTTAATAATACCTGGAGCTAAAACCTGAAGAAGTTGATTAGCAAATTCTTTAGATGCTAGTAATTGCGTCGCATTTTCTGTTGCGCTTGCATATGATTTATTTGGCAAAACGGTTGAAGGACCAACTCTTCGTTTTGCTTCTATATTATTATTATTACATTTATTATATATTTTAAAGGAGTTCTGAGAATTACAAGCCATCCAATCGGCGGCTCCACATATTATTGTTCATAGTTTATTTGGTTACTCATGAAAGGTATCTAATAGCAAATATAAGAACTGGAGCGAAGATGCTTTTATTAGGAGGAACGGAACAGTGTGAAAAAAGGATTAGATCTGAATAGACGTTTTAGTTATTTAGTCGATATGTATCTTTAGTTTGGTGTTAATTGTTCAATCCATATATTTTAAAAGAATTGGTTGTTTGGGGAGCTTTTACATTGTCATAACTAAGTAATTCTTCATTTTTCGTACAGATACATATGTATATGTATTTATATTTTTAAAGTCCCCATAAATTATTTTTATTACAATCCAGCATTAAGTTTTAGTACAAACAGCTAACACTACAATCGGCCAGTAGAAAGCCTCCAAACAGCGAATTTCACACAAATATTTATTTTAAGGTTCTTCTTATGATTATAACGCTTTTCCCATTTTGCATCCCCCAAATCAAACTGGACCGCAAAACTCCCACCGCCCGAATATAGATCGGTAGAAAGTCTCTAAACAGCCAATTTTACATAAATATTGATTTTAAGGTTTTTCTGATAATTGTAACGTTTTCCCCGGTTTTTAACTTCCACACCCCGAATTATCTTTAAAAATACAGCAGACCAGAAGAAAGTCTCCAAACAGCGATTTTCTCACAAATATTAATTTTAAGGTTTTTCTGATAATTATAACATTTTACCTATTTTGCAACCCCCAAATCCACCTGAGCAGCAAAATTTCCACATCCCGAATTCTCTTGAAAAATACAATCGACCCGTAGAAAGTCTCCAAATAGCGAATTTCCCCAATTTGTAATCTCCAAATTCACCTAGGCCGAAAAATTCGCACACCCCGAATTCTCTTAGAGAATGAAATCGACCAATAGGCATTTAAAAAAAAAATCTGATAATTATAACGTTTTCCCATTTTGCAACCCCCAAATCCACCTGTGCCGCAAAATGCCCACACCCCGAATTCTCTTAAAAGGTAAAATCGATCAGTAGAAAGTTTCCAAACAGCGCATTTTAGATAAATATTAATTGTAACGGTTTTTCCCATTTTGCAACCCCCAAATAAACCTGGGTTGCAACATTCCCACATCCTGGATTCTTTAAAAAAAATAGAAGTGACCATTAGAAAGTCTCAAAACAGCAAATTTCAGACAAATATTGATTTTAAGGTTTTTCTGATTATTATAACGCTTTGAAATTCTTCAAGCAGCGCATTTCACACACAAATATTAATTTTACAATTTTTCTGATAATTATAACGATTTCCCCTCCTAAATCCAAACTGGTCCGCAAATTTCTTAAAAACCTATTTCGTCCACATACTGCCAAATCAATATTCGAATTTTTTGCTTTCCCCCTGTTTATGCGAACATCCAAATTGCTACAAATGCATCTCAGTTTTCTACCCCTGTAACTTCGCCCCCCGTGTATCGCAGACACCAAAATGCAGCCAGTACGATGAGCGTTGGTTTATCCTCTTTCAAACTAACCCCAAATTACATTTGCTATGTAACAGCACCGAACGCTTTCGTGTCCAAAAATTGTTTTAACCTCCCCCTCGAATATTACATTTTCAGAACCTTCCCAGAAAGTTCGCCCTTGACGTGATCTTCAAAATGACACCAACAACATTCACCTGCAATAGGTACAACTTGCAAAAATTCGTGAAAACTGTGCATTTTTTAAGCGTCACACAAATAGCTAGAAGGACCCCGTACTAGCGTCTCATTTCCAATTCAATATTTTCAATGTTAGTATTCTCTCATGGAAAAAATGTTTGCTCTAATTTTTGCTAAATTAAAAATAAAATTGTTGTATTATATTAAGGAAAATCGATACCAATTTTACAATGTGATGTTATAGAATATTGTTCAAATGTTATTAATAATTCAAGAGTATCAAAACTATGAGAACCATTCGTGACTTTTAATAATAATTTTCATTATTACAGCGAGGATTTCTTTGTTATTATCATTGTTCTGCAAATTTAGATTATACAACTCATCATAAATTTGGCCAATAATAATTGAGAATTTTACTTAGTTACAAGGTATAGATAAACGGATATACCCTTGACGACGTGGTATAATCACTTCAGTTTTTCGGTGGGTCCAACAAAGCAACAATAATGGATAATACTTTAAATCTAGAGCCATGATGTAACAACTGTCTCAAATTCGAGGTTATCAGGCTAGGTTTTGCGTCAGTTTGTGTCAAAACTGACGAAAAAACCTAACCTGATAACCTCGAATTTGACATAGACTTACAGTGCCACCAACATAAACAGTGCCCACCTAAGAAATAAAATAATTTATTATTATCGGTCTATTCATTATATGTATAATCGTAACGAATACCACTACAGCAATCGAAAATAATGATTATTTTTCACTCGTAACTCGACGTAATTCTTAAAATTCCACTCGACCTACGCTGTCGTGGTTTTTTGCAGATTACGTCCATTTACTCGTAAAATAATCGACTGTTTTCGATGCTCTTTTGATATTATAACTGATTAAACCATCTTTATTATTTATTTTATTACTTAGTAATCACAGTATGGTGATGATGCCATCTATTCAAGCAATAATAGCTTTTTATTGTAGTTAAATTACAATGTTTTTAAAGAAAGTGTAAAAATTATATAATACATGAACTTCCACTTTGAAGGTTGAAGGATCCATAATTATCTCTAAATGGGGTGAATATCACAGATGGAATAGTAAAACTCAAACCTTTCCCATGTATAATATGTTATTCATGGGGAAGGTTTGAGTTTTACGATTCCACCTGTTCAACTTTGAAACTATATGGAACAATTTAAAAATTCTGTTTTACAATAATTAATTTGAAATATGAGATATTAACTAACCGTCTTATAATATTATAATTAAAAATAATACATTTAAATTCCATATGTAAAGGCAACAACCATTCTTAGTGCTTCGGTTCCAGGAGACTGGTCTCGGTCTCGTCTCGGTCTCGTCTCGAATTTCGAGACGAGACCGAGGACGAGACTTGTTAAAATTTTCGAGACCGAGACCGAGACTTGAGCGGTCTCGGTCTCGGTCTCGTCGAGAGTCTCGATTTTTTTAAACATTCTTATCTTAAAAAAATACTTATTCTAAGTTATACGGAAAAAGGCAGTTATGTGTACTATTTGCATACCGAGGGCAAGTATTCGCAGGCGCGAGAAATACATTAAAAATGCTGCACTGACTTGATTTAAAAATCGAATTGGAGGAAGTACCGACTAATGAATCACCTCATTCGCACACAATGTGTTCTATTTTAAGATTTGCGATTAGTTGAACGTCATCTACATCGGTATACGAAGCAAGGTCGAATGTTGTAACGTCAAATTTTACTTTGCAAATTAAAATTTGTTAAGACTCTCGTCGATACCGAGACCGAGACCGAGACCTACAAAATTTTTCGAGACCGAGACTGAGACTTGGCATTTGAACCGAGATCGAGATCGCGACCACTATAGGTCTCGACTCGTCGAGACCGAGACTACCCCAGTCTCGGTCTCGTATGGACGAGACGAAGCACTAACCATTCTAATTAATAAATTCCAGTAAAACACGAATTTAACAAAAGAATCATTAGCGAATTTTGGTGTTTATAATGTTTAATGAAAAAAGAAATTCAATAAAAAGTTTTCTACTGCACTAAAAATTCTCTGAATTATTAATAAATACTCATTTTTCCTATTATTACTTTTCTCTATTATTATTATTATTCTCTCCCCTTTTATGCGATTAGTCGATTTGCATGCATAGCGGTAGATGGCAAAATATGAGTATGTGACTAGTCGAGATTGATGGTGGTTAAGAAATTTCGAATTGATGGTTGTTATGACAAATAAAAGGACGCAAGACTAAGTCCTATATAGCCCTACACATGCTAAATTTACAGACTAGCAACACAACAAATCAAGTAATACGAATAAGTACAAACAACAACATTATCTACTACTGCAGCTAAGTAAAATATAATTATAAAAATATTAAGGGACTGCACAGTGCATACGTCACAAGATCTCTCAAAAACTTAAGGTGGTTATAAGGTATATTGGAACACACATTTTTCAAAACTTTTTCTTTTAAACCCTTCCTTTCCGAGTTACACCCTCTTATAGAAAGTGGTTGTATTAGAACTTTTTAGCGAACAAGAACTTGATCATAGAAAAATATGTACTTTGTATATAAAAAAATTAAATACATTATGATACATGGTGCAGTTATTCAGCAAAATGCCTTGCATAATAACGTGTTTTATTTTTTATCCAAAAATGTATTATTAGTTTTACAAACAAACTAACAACGCTAACAACGTTTTTTAGTAAGTCAGTATATTTTGTATAATCGAATTGCCCCTTAGAAAGTTCGAATAAGAACATTTATCTTCTTCTCAATGTGCATTTGCCTTTCGGCGTCGTATAAGAACATTTATAAGTGTTGCTAATTTCAACCCCTTAAAGGGGTAGGTCAAAATTAAAGGACGTTTTATAATAAGTGTATTGGTAGAACATATCTGTCAATTTTCACTCTAATACGCTTTATTTAACAGTAAAATTACAGAAACTTCATTTTTATCTTCTCAACGTATTTTACAACCTCTATAAATTTAGTGCCATATTTCCGAAACGCCCTATATATTTTTTTCAAACCGAAAGACGAACATTGTAAGAGATTATCTTGTAAAGGTTGTTTGCTTTTGCTGAAGTATTTCATGTCAAACTTTTTACGAGGAGTTTACAGTTCATGAATAAAGCTGGATCAACGCGCCGTGTAAAATTTAACCACCTCGTCTGATTTATGTATTTTAATAAGTCGTGGAGCACTGCATCATTTAGCAAAGTTTACAAATGTTGCGTTAAATCAGTTATTAAGACTTGCCACTCTTGAAGCCGTATTGCTAAATTATCATCTCCGTGCTCAATTTGATATTAATCAACTTCCTAAAGCTTGCTTAATACTACCATAACTTAGCCCAGAAATTTGACGTTCGTTAATGGCCATTCCTTGGCAATTTATTTTAATCAAAACAAAACAAAGCGAGACTAATTAATATAGAATTACGTGTACTTGCACAGCGGAAAAGTTATGCAAATCAGGTTGACCAAGTCTCCAGCTTCTCTTATATTTAAAAATTTGCTGCTTAAAATTTAACGCTCTCAAAAACTCCATAAATTACCCACCCAATTAACTGGAAAGTGGCTTGCAAGTTCCTCACAAACAACTTTATGGTTTATGAAAATTCCTGGTCGAATCGACTGTAACAAAAAGTATCAAAGCTCACGTTGCTAAATTAATACTTAGGTACCTTAAAAATCGTAATTGTGGAACAACCTGTAGAATGTAAGCTTTCCAATTACTAACTGACAACCATATTGATGTAACTTAAATAAAATATGTATTAGGCATACTTCTTCCCGGTCGTATACAGGGTGGGCTACATAACTTGCACTCTCTTGAAGGTGCAATCCAACGTACACATATTATAGCAACACCAATATCCATATTGATGAGAATTGTGGTTACTGAAACTCCTTTAATGTGTAAGGATCAACAAGAAAGTTAAATGGAATGTTTAAAGGTTCTATTTTATAAGATATGTGTATTTAATGTACGACTAACATAAAACAAGCAAGATATTTTTAGTTGCACTGACACAATTCATCAAATTAAAAATTGAGAGAACAGACAGACAGATATCGCGTAAATATTTTTGTATTTTAAGGAAAGAGTTAAGTGCTCTCAAGTCGTACGTGCAAAATATAATTTGGCGAATGTTGACCCTTGGCGAAGCATGACTTTACGACCTATAAAAGCCGCATAAAAATTATTATTAGAGCTTCTTCTATTAGTCGAGGAGGGATGTGGCACTTATAACTGTTATATAATCGACCGAATGGTCTCGCACGTTGTGGAAATGCTCGTCCTTGGCAGAAAATCAAGTTCATAAAGGTGAACGAATGGGGAACAAGACAAAGCTGCGAGCTTTTTGAAATTCCAAATATTTCGCGTCGGCATTCTCGATACCGGGTAAATAAGATATAAATTGTTCTTGGTATGCTAAATGTTGCAATCAACACTGGCATTTAGATTTTATAACCGAATGCTTCGACAAACTTTATTGGCAGTTCAAAGTAATTAATTTGGCGTTTTTGTGGTGATTTTTAAAACAAATATTTGATCCCTCTTTAAGTAATTATAAGCTATAAATATTTTTCATATTTCGCGTATCTACTCTATCTTTTGCTGAGAATGATTTTCTTTCTTAGTGTAGGACATAGTATACGAGTAGAATATAAGAGGTGTTCAAAAACTAGTAGGTTTGGAGTTGGCTATGGCTTGAGACAACAAGAAACATAGTATCTCTTTACTTATTAATTGCACAAAAGAACAGCAAAATTCATTTAGGCTATAAACTAAAACCCTTATTTACATTTTATACTTAAAAATGAAATTCACTGTTAAGAGATGATTAAAATGCGCACCACCGGATTCTATATATTTTAAAACTGAGCCCCTACGCTGCATTTTCTGAAAACTGAGGCATATTACTTATATATTTCTTCAAATTTCTCAATAATTCGTTATATTAGTCAATTAATCCATCCAAATTATTAGTAGGAGTTGTAAATATTGCATTATTGATGAAAGGACGTAAACAGAAATCACACGGTGTCAATTCGCAAGATCATGTCCGATACTTTTCCGAGTTAACAAATCTTTCCTCCTAAAGCCAAGTTTTATCCGTGAAAAAACGTTTTCCTGGGTGCATCTTGATTGTTGTTAAGCACACATAAAAACCATTGACAGAAACGTAGCCTGTCAGGAATATCATGTGGTAATAGTTCATGAGCTGCTGTTAAACGATAGAGGTATACGTCGATATCTTTGAATAAAATTTCATGACAAGTCCCCACAGAGAGATTTACTTGTTGCTACAAGTGACGAACAGAAGTGTGGGGTTCATTCTGCATTATCTCAGCCACTGTTGCAGTTCTCCAATGCCATTTTAAACTAAATAGGTCCAAACTCCGTCAACTTTTCTTGTGTTGCGAAAGTCATTTTCTATTATCAAAATTGTTAGTTCTAAATAAAGAGCCATTTTCTAATATGCACTGGCCAAACACAAAGCAACAGATTTATACCTAAAAGAAATCATTTTTGGAGAGTTCGAGCTAAAGTCCGAATGTTTGATTTCAGGCTTAGGCCGAACACGTTGGTTCGATCCCAAAGTCCTAAATGTTTGATTGCAGGCTTAGGCCGATCTGGTTGGTTTGATCACAAAGTCCTGAATGTTTCTCTGCTCAAATGTTCTTGCTTATAAAGGGACCGATGCTCCCGCTCCTAGGTTATGATTGGTTGCCGTGGAGGGAGGAATTGTAGCATTTATTCGCATTTTTTTCTTTTAATTCAATTGGTGCTTCTGGTGGACTCGTGATCAGTGGGACATCGCACAAGCGTCGTTTGACTCCAAACTTGAAGCTTCTGGCACAATTTTGACATGTTTTCCTTTATATTTGCCGCGGCTCATGTTTTAGACTATTTCTTCCTTGTGGCAATGCGGGGCATCGACTCTGTAGTACGCTATCTAGAGCACTCCACTTTTACTCTTTCGTGCTTATCTTATAAGCCTTTTAATCTGAGCTTTATTCAAATGATAGACACGCGGGCGCCTGCGTCGGTTTTTTACAAAGCGGCTGGCTTGGTCAGCAAAAGTTCCTTGCTTGAAACAAATTCGGCTTATATTGAACTTTCGATTTTAAATTTGAACCGCCGAGAGTCTGTATATCTGGCTCATATTGCACTTTCAGTTTTAAATTTGAAACGATAAGTTTCAGCATTTATTTGGGGGATCGTAAATAGCGTGCGGTCGGAGATGTAAATCTGACATCTGTTGTTTATCGGTCCGGTCTTTTTACATCTCGAATTTGTTTTATCTTTTATCAAAGTGATTTCTTACCAATTAAATTTTTACTTATATACACCTTGTCGAACACTTCCAGAGTGACCACTATAAGGATGATTGCCAGAAAGCTTTTGAGCATAAGTAATTTTTTTTGTTATTTTTATATATTTACTTCAATTATGCGTATTTCTACACAGTCCTTATGGATGCCATCAGGTATATTAGGAAAAATCGACTACACAATTTTTTAAGCTAGTAAAGCGATGTTTTGTGAGCTATTCGGCGTACATTTAGAAAATTCTTAATAGAAAAGCATTACAGAATTTGAATTAAATATTTAAATTTATATCTAATGCTTTATTAGTTAGATATTAATGCATGAGGAGAACTTAATACTGTAAAATTGTGCTTTAGCGACTTCATCTGCGATGATTTACAATATTGTTCTTCTTCTGCATATCTTTATACTTCATTCTTTACATTTAGATTACCACGCTATATTTGAAACATTTTTTTTTCATTTTTACTTATTGTAATCGCGAAAAAATCATCTTCCCAAATTTTTCAGATCTTTACGTTTCAGGATCCCTAGATGACGAAAAACAGATTTTCTCAATTCCGGCTATCTGTCTGTTTCCCTGTTGCTGGTATTACTCAAAAACTATATGCTAGAGTAAGACAATATTTTGCATGCGGATTATATGCCTCCCTGGCATAAAACCGAGAAAATTTTGGTAAAATATATATAGGATTAACTCAAGAACTATTGCTTAAGTAAAAGTAAGAACTATTGCTTAAGTAAAAGTAATATTTTGCGAATAGCGCAGGTTGTTACCCTTGACGAAACAAGACATATTTTGGATCCTACGTAGGTACCTATACAAGGTGAGCCCTTTAAACACATCAAGTTTTGTTTATCTCTGCATTAACTGAGGAACAGATTAAAGTAATAATATACACATATATCTCCTGATCTACCCTTGACTAAAACGAGACCCAAAAGATGCAGAATAAATGTTGTAAGAGACAAAAAGGAGCAACGTATAAATACGTTGTGTTTAGTGGAGCTGCATGGCAGAGATCCAAACGGTCCGGCGTGGCAGGGTGCGACAAATGGTCAAGCGTTGAAATTGCGTTCGCAAAAGCTGAATTTCGAATTCCACAGTCGATAATATTGGTTTATTTGAAAATTAATGTAAGTAATTCTCATTATTAAGTATTTGCTTTCATTGTTTTAGAATTTTCGGAACGTTAAGATATTTTTACTCCTAGTTGATTTTAAAAATTGTTTAATGTCACAACGTTCACTTTCGAAGGAGTAAAGCCCTTTACAGATTTTTTCCTTCTATTTTCTTATTTTTCGTCTTTCTCCTGACTTATATTTATAATATTACTTAGACTATACTCATTCTATTTAGATAATCTCTCCACTTATTTCAGTATTCTTGTATTTTATGTTCGAAATGATATACAGTGTGTCCCAGGATTGATGTTACAAGAGGTGAGATGGTCTAAAAATTTTTGAATTTTAGTGTAAGGTTTTGGGGTTCGGTCCTGCTTGGTTTTAAAAGAATTTTAAGAATATTTTCAGTTTTTGAAAAACAAGTAGGCCTTGACAGAAAAGCGAAAACTATTTAATTTGCAGGTAAACTACCCTTTCTGTTCATGATACGGCAAAATTTTATTAAGAAAAATTGTTTAGAATGATAAATTATGGCCTATACAAAATTTCAGAAAGATCTGTCGACTTATAAAAAACCCTTATTTTTTAGATAATTGTATGTTGTTTTCAGGTAAACTACACTTTTTGTTCATGATACGGTAAAATTTTATTTATAAAAGTTGTTTATAATGAGAAATTATGACCCTATACAAAATTTCAGAAGGATCTGTCGACTTAGATTAAAATGTTATGTCTTTGATTAATTCGTGCAACACAATGAGACGTCATTGAGTACTGTCATAGCGCATTTTTTCTCAATTTTAATAGACATACGTTTCTGAAGTCAAAACCTACTGGGATGACGACTGTTTATGAACACCCGTTATTAAAAATGACAGTTAAATCTATTAGACAAATCTTTCTGAAATTTTGTATAGGGCCATAATTTATCATTCTGAACAACTTTTCTTAGTAAAATTGTGCCGTATCATAAACAAAAAGGGCAGTTTACCTAAAAATAAAATAAAATAATTTAAAAAATAACGGTTTTTCCTAATTTGACATATCTTTCTAAAATTTTGTATAGAGCCCTAATTAATCATTATGAACAACTATCCTTGATAGAATTTTGCCGTATCATAGACAAAAAGGGTAGTTTACCTGAAAATAAAATAGTTTTCGCTTCTCTGTCAAGGCCTACTTGTTTTTCAAAAAATGAAAATATTCTTAAAATTCTTTTCAAACTAAGCAGGACCGAATCGCAAAACCTTAAAATAAAATTCAAAAATTTTTAGTACATCTCACCTCTTGTAACATCAAACCTGGGACACACTGTATGCCAAACTCTGTTATTGTATCTACATTTCATTTAACACACCTCGGTCTATGCTCAGCGGTAGGTTCTACAATGGCGTCAGCAGAAGGAAGGGTGTAGGAGTTACCCTGATTGATGCTGCTAAATAATTGGTGTAAACTTTTTATACGTTTATTGCTAATGACACGATGCTACATATAAACAAAAACCAACTTACTACTATGTATATATACAAGAGAAGAAAAAGCAAGAAAAGAAATATGTAGCCTACAAAACGGTCTTCTTGACTCGGGCGCCGGTGGCGCGGGAGGTGATGGGGCGGCCTTTTCCGGTTGTCGGAGGCGGGAAACGCGGCCTGGACGCGGTCCGATCCTCCCGGGGAGCGGAAGGGGCACGGCTCGTGGTGGGCGCTGACGGCGCTCTGGGTGGGGCGTCGAGCGGGACTGCAAGGTTCTCCTGGGGCGTCGGCGGCGCGAGTAACCCTCTCGGGGACGGTGGCTGGAGCGGGGCGTTGTTGGGGTACGGGGTCGGGCTTCCGCTAGGGGAGTCCGGGGACGGGTGGTCCGTCGACAACGGGGCCCGCGACGTGGGCTGCTGTCGGGGCAGGAGTGGCTGGATGGCCCTGATGACAAAGTCCGGAAGAGCGCTGGCTGGTTCTCGTCTTAAGTCCTGAAGTGGCTGGATGGCCCTGATGACAAAGTCTGGAAGAGCGCTGGCTGGTTCTCGTCCTAAGTCCTGAAGTGGCTGGATGGCCCTGAAGAGAGCTGCTAGTTGGTCCTGGAAAGCTGGATGCTGCTGGAACTCTCCGGGGTTGAGTGTGGCAGGCTGGAGGCTGCTGGGTGCTGAGTATTGTCCTGGAAGGCTAGTTGGCTCCTGGTGGACTCTCCTGCTTTGAGTGTGGCAGGCTGGAGGCTGCTGGGTGTTGAGTGTTGTCCTGGAAGGCTGGTTGGCTCCTGGTGAACTTTCCTGGGTTGAGTGATTTCTTCTAGCCTGGGTAACTCTATTTAAAGGAGCCCCGTCCTTTGTTTTGCGCTTGATGGAAGCTCATTGGTCCGAGGAGAAGGGATGACTGCTTATTTTCCTTGTATTTAATAATTCCGCGGATTTTTTCGCGGCGCGACATATTAGCGCCTTGATGAGTGTCGCAATGGCTGACCGTTGAAATGCCGATTCTAATGATACCCCATTTGCTATGTTTCGTTTGGCTTTAATTAAAATAAGGATTTGTTTCCCTCGAGCTTTGCGTATAAAATTACTTAAGCATTATTGTTACTGAGTGTGTTAAAAAGTTCTCCTTGTTTTTATTATTTGCGCGCTGATTTTTTCTGTTATTATACCAAATACTCCTGCATATGATTCTTCCTACCGCTAATTAAAATTTAATTTGTAATATTTGTACATTCGCTTGCTGTATTTGGCATTTGTCCCGATTTCCAATTGCGGCGAATTTGAGCCGCGCTGATGGGCTCTGTGCTTCGGTCCCTTTGCCATGAAGTTTTATGGGGGTTATTCGCTGCACTTTAGAAACTGGCATGCTGTTTGTAATTTATTCCTTTATTTCTGCAGAGGTTTTTATTTGAAATTTGTGTAGGATCGTGGCGTATCGGTAAACAGATGCGTTTGCTCTTTGTTCGTCGCTGCCTGTTTGGCGACGCAAATTTCCTTTGTTGATTTGACCTGTTCACCGATTCATATTACATTTCCTGATTCTTCTTGCATACCCTGCCACACTTCGCAAAATTTTATTTCAGGAGCACGTTTTCTTGTAGTTGTCCAATATTCACTGGCATATAATCGTTCTAGGACCATTGCTGTCTTCTAAAACGTCTATACAGTGTTGTTTCAGATTAGGTATAGGCCTTAACATGCAAAAATTTAATTGTTGTAAATATTGGCGTCCTTAATTAATTTAGAGAAAAACCGGGTATCTATAATTTGCTCAGCATTAAAAACTGCATCTACTGCAAGATTTTCTTTTCCGAATACTGCAACTGTTTTCTGTAAAAAGAATTAAACCCAAATAATTTTGAATAATATTAAAATCAAACAAATAACTGCATTTAAAAAACTAAAAAACTTTTATTAATAAATAATTTTACACTTAAATAAGGTACTCAATGTTTACACCAAGCCTCAATTTTATAAAAATGTAGACCCTCTAAAAGATGCAATAATTGAATACTATAATGCCCCATTACATGTTAGCAAATGTGAGAGTGGAACTCTACTACAGATTAGAATATTATTCAGCTGCAAATTATGATTCTCCCAAAGCATTTTATTTGAGAGTAACATTATTAATAAAATGATTGTATTTCTTTAAGTGTAGTATGTTATTCAGAATTATTTGGCTTTTCTTCTTTCTACAGAAAATTGTTGCAACCTTTGTAAGAGAGAATATTGACTTAGATGAAGTTTTTAAAGCCGAACAAACTATCTATTCGCTATTTTGTCCGAAAATAATTTGAAAAGCCAATATTTATAACAGCTTAGTTTTGTATGTTCAAATTCTTTAGAGTTAATTTGACTGTGTTATTACGCCATTATTTTAGTTTTCACTGTTACTTCTGCCAACGTGTGCCCTTCTTGTTTATTGTAATTTATATGTTGTATGAAATAAGATATTGCGCCGTATGGCTAATTCTAGTTATGCAAGTAATTGTCTAATTGATTTACCACTTTCCTTACAAAGTCGTCTAAATATTTAGTGAAGAAGTTAATGTATAAACAGTACAAACATATAGTAGTAAATTTATCTGAGCAGTCGGTAAAAATATGTGTAAAAATAAGTAGTAGCAGTAGTAGTAATATCTATGGGGAGACTTTTGTCTAGCAAGTAGGCCTTCCTTTTGCCAACCCCATGGACAAAGTCTAGGCATGCAGAGTACCAGGTACCTTAGTCCCACTTAGCATTTTGCCGAGACTAAGGAGTTCTAATCTTAGCAAGGGATCTTTTACATGCTACACATCGTAGTAACATGGGACCCACGACTTTACATCACTTACGAATGATGGCATTCTGTAGAGGTTTTCATCCGAGTTTGTTTATTTTGAAAAACCTCACCGGGATCGGGGATCGAACTCTCTATCCTTAGATCAATAGCCAGAATGCTTACCACTCAGCTATGGAGCCCGGAAAAATAATAAGTAAGTGTAAATACAGTTTTACCGCAGTCCAATATATTTGTTTTCTAAATCCTTTCCATCATCATACGAGTATATGCATATTATTTGAATGTAAATAAGTAAATGCAATTATTAATACGTACAATTCTAAGAATAAAGCAAATCACAACATAACGCTTAAACGATTTCAACTTACAGCTTGTGGTAGGGAGACATAGACTATTAATAAACCAAACGAAAGTCGAATACAAAGCGCAAAGATTATATTTTTAAGACAGTGGCAGAATCTACAAGGACGTAACAGGAACACCGACATACGAAATGAACTAAAAATATCTATTACTTTTTTTATGAATTTGCTTCGCCCTCGTTAATCAAGCAAATGCATGAGAAAAGGGACTTTCAAAATAAGTTGTACACGTAGTTTTTTTGCATTGTGATCTCTTGTAATTCGAAATTGACAACTGTCAAACTGACAATTCACAATTTCAATAAAACAGTTTTTAAAAAAGCACTTCTTTAACGATTTTTCGTTAAAAAAATGGATACTTTCTTCACAATTTTTCGTTTAAAAAAAGACGACTTTCGTGATCACTATACAAAAAATTATATTTCAATACCAACCTCGACGAAGATCAGATAATATAAGTCATTAATTACTTAATTGAAGTGATCAATCTTACGAACTTCAAAACAGCAACCAAAATCGTATCTTTCGTAATAAACATAAATGTGTTTCACCTTTCATGAGGACACCATTTTTTTTAAAGCAATCATTATTAAATTTTTATCAATTGTGTACGCCACGTGAATGTATCCATTTGTATGAATAGAGTTTTTATAAAGTCAAAATCTAGCCAACTATGACTAAAATAAAAAGTAGCGTTTCAAGTAATTCATAGTAGCGATTAAGATAGAGCAAGAAAGTATTAAGAAAGGTTGTTACAAATTACTCAAAAACTTCAAATACCAAATTTCGCTGAAAAATTTTCATTTTTTAATTTATCTACATTTTTATGCCGTCAGTAGATTATAATTTGTTATTGCAATAAAAAGAGTGCCATGAAACAAGGAAACAATTCACAAATTGTTTGAAGCCCAGAAACGTCAGTTCACTAAACAGTTTACTTCAGTTTCAACTATTGAGCAATGGCCGATAGACATTAAAATATTGTTGAAAAGGTAGAAATTATTCGACTTGTTGGTGACAATGTACGTTCTACCCGAGATGTTGCTAGAGAGTTTAACGCGAGACACCCTGAACGTCCATCCATCCGTCATCGAAGTGTTGCATACTTGAATAACATTTTCAACGCTACTGGAAATGTTGTCCACGAAAATTGAACAATCAAGAACATCATTTAGATGCAGTAATATTAGCAGCGTATCTTAATAATCGTCACACGAGTTTACGAGATATGGTTTGAAATTTAAATATTTCTTACATTAAAATTTACGTCACAAATTTAAACCCCATAAGTCAAAATATTTCCAAGAAAGAGTATTTTTGAAAAAAAAATGTTCAGTGATGAAGCTACCTTCACTACTAATGGTGTAGTTTCGTCCCAGAACTGTAGATACTGGGCAACAGAAAAACCAAATTGGGTTATCAACTGTAAAAGGCAATATTCACAGAAAGTTGATGTGTGGTGCGAAATTTTAAATACACGAGTCATTGGCCCGGTTTTCTTTTTTGATACACTAAATGCAAAAAGTTTTTTTACATTTTTTAACTATTGAAGTAATAGATGTGCTTGATGATTTACTACTGGATGTGAGATGAGATTTGCACTTCCAACTAGGTGGATCTCCAGTTCATAACGCAAGAATTGTGCGAGCATGGTTAAACGAGAACATTCCGTTACGATGGATAGGTAGTAATAGCCCTTTAATAGAGTGGGCTGCGAGATCGCCTGACATTACACCATTCGACTTTTTCTTTGGGGAACTATTAAAAATGTTGTGTATATATCTAGACCTTAAAACATACAGGCACTGTTATTATTGCAATCACAAATTATTATTTACTGACGACATAAACATGTTAAAATGATAACTTAAGTGGTTTCATTGTCAACCAATGGCATTCTTTAATTTCAAAATAAACTACCAATCGAACGATTATTTTAGCGACAATATTTCGAAGAGCTTCATTTCAGCGACAATTTTTTCTGTAACTATTTTTTAATGAAAAATAACTTTGATTTTAGTTTTAAAAAAGTTTTGTTTGTTCGTTTGTAAAAATGTTGCTAGGATCGCTTACTATTCGAAGAACACTAGTTTTGTGAATTTAATGTATTTTTATTGACCATTTTCAATAATTTAAAAATTAAATTGTCAAGACGAATAGGACTCTAGGTCTAAATATTGCCGGCCATTTTTGCTCTTCAGATTGATTCGTTTCTGTAGGTTTGGAAAATAATATTGTCGTCGCCACAGAAACTCGTATCTGAATCGCAAACATTATTGTCGGCACAATTTTGACCTCTCGTCCTATTATTACTGATTGTTTAGCGAATTTTGGTATTTAGGGCTCTTGGGTGATTTTTAACAACTTTTTTTGATACTTTTTTGCTCTATCTTAATCGCTACTATGACTTTACTTGAAACGCTACTTTTTATTTTAATCATAGTTGGCTAGATTACAAAAACTCTATTCATACAAAAAGGTGCATTGTCGTGGCCTACAAAACTGATAAAGCTTTTATATTGATTTCTTTCAAAATAAAAAAGGTATTTAGGTGTCCTCTTGAAAAGTGAAACACACTGTATATTAAAGTTTTTATGTATTAGGAGCTAGTAAATTTACGGCCAATTTGTTTTGTAGTGTTTGCCAATTAGCATAACTATCTCTTCATTTACATTATCGAACGTACTTTTAATCTCACTTTCTGTCACTTTGTTGATACATCGCTTTTTATTAATTTCTTGTTGTTCTACCAATGATTTTACGTTGTTACTTGTGTTGTTCTTCGTTATTTGTTATTTTATTTTAATAACAATTATGTTTGCGTGAGTTTGGCTTTGTATAAGCAGTGGAAACTGTTAATTGCTTCATTAGTTCATTAGTCACCAATTCACTCCAACTAACTGTAGAAATCGTGAAGAGTCTTTGCAAACAGTAAACATGTAGTCTCGTATTTGGCACCCAAAACAGAAGACTATTTCAAACACATCTGTACAGAATATCGATGACTTTGACAAATGAGCAACTATTAATGTATTATATTCGTTAACATTGTTCTGACAGAGCTAATAATCAAGGATACATATCGCAATCAGAATTACCTATAAAAATGAATGAATACAATATATTTTGCGTGTCTACTACAGAAGTCAATGGTGGATATCAAAATAAGGGTAAGACGTAGTATTATCGATGCAAGTCGTTGGGGATTGGTTGAAAGTACTCAAATGGAGATGAATAATTACTTGAGTAACATCATTCGACAGATGTAAGCAATAGTCTATTAAATGTGTCAAAAATATAAGTGAAGTGGTACTTCTTACTTATTATCTTTTTAATAATTGTTATGCAGGGTGGCCAACTTAAATGTACGCAGCTTTAAGCAGGTGAGTATGCAACACACATTACATTTCAATGGCTATTATAATGGGTGTTGCATACTCACCTGCTTAAATCTGGGTACATTTAAGTTGGGCACCCTGTATATAAACAGGGTGAGTCGGGAAGTAAGTACAAAATTTCGAAGTCGTATACAATACTTCAATTTATGACTAAAAACGCATACGTTCATACCAATTTTCATTTGTTTTCGAATTACAGCGTCTTAAAAGTTTAAGTTTAATCAAGTAAGGCTGGAACATTTTAATTGCCAAACAATAATCGGTCAATTGTCAAACAATAGCCTGTCATTTGCAGTTGATTGCTCATGATTTTGTAAGATTTTCTAATTCGTTTGAAGGCTGCAGTTCCCATAAAATAAGAACATCACGATGAACTTAGGTAAGCAACAGGCGCTGTTAGTATACGAACCTGAAAATTTTTAGAGGTCCTTGGAGATACCTTTGAAAATGTACTGAAAAATTTTAAAAGTTTGCTGTTTTGTAATAAAACATTGTAATTTTCAAACTTGCCTGCGTCTTTAAATGTGATCCTTTAAAACGATATAATTCGAAAGAACTGAAAATTCGATTACAACTTTTGAGGTCATAAATCGATGTATAATATACATTCTCGGAGTTTGAAACTTGATGAACCACCCTGTATAATGGAAATGCTTGAATTTGTAGAACAGCATAATACTTCACCATGAAACAGTTAAAGAAAGAAAAACATTTAATGTTAGTTCGCTAGGAAATATATCAAAAGAAATACAATTCATTTGGAAAAATATGAGCCCCACAGAAGACTACAGATTGAAGCAAATTGTCAGCCATAAAATAGGAATTTGGAACTAATAAATCTACTTCACTGTGCATATTTGAATAAAATATAGATTTTTCTAAATTTGTCGGTTAACAGATTTAAAAAATAGTAAATGAACATTTAAATGTATGAAAAAGATGTCTTAAATATGAATTGCCAGTTCAATAAAAGAATACGTACAGGTTTACATGGAGTCAATCAACGCGTCAAATAAAAATTCTGAAAAATAAAGATAGGTACTGAATGTTAGTGTACTTAAGAACGCCGAATGCGATACCAGGTATAATACATATGATGCATTATACCAATAGTCATTATTTTGAAAACATATCTTTGTTTTTAATTGTTGGCAGTCAGGCAGTCTCATGTTACATTTATAATTCTTAAACCATAATATTTTGCAATGTAATTACTATTTCCCAGGTTCCGTTTTGTGGTATTGTAGCCCCGAATTCAATTATGCTTAGTTAAAAATAAACTATAGCTCTTGATTGACTAGAGCAGCAGGTTTTTCTGCACCATTGTTGTGCAGCAGGAGACACCTGCATAAAATTATATAAATGTTTTCTGATTTCCTATATTGATTAACAATTTTTTGAATAAACAATTAAAGCCAGAAAATTCAAGGTGCTGTACGCAATAACCATTTTGTGTTCATCTGTCAATTTACGAGATTGTGAAGTTTATCTATTAATAACGAGCAAACGAGCTACGTTGAGACGAATAACCTAAAATTTGAGAATATAATCCGTTTATGAACCCAACCCATGAGATACGAAGTTTTGTGTTTGCTGAGAGCTAGCTTAGTTGGTATTGCAGTTAAATAAAATAGAAAGAGGGGCATTCAACCATTTTATTTGTGCTGTTAATTATTACAGTTCATTTTAACCAGCCTTAATTTACTGACAGGCAAAGGTTGAGCACAGTAGTGTTGTTTGTTTCGATTCTGTCCATATTTTGTTTCTTCTTTTTAATATCTCTGCCACTTCATCGTTCCAGGTTTTTTTTGGCCGTCCTCTCTTCCTGCTTCTTTGTACTCCTGCTTCCCATATATTCTTTACTTGTCTACCTAATTACAAACAGGCACCAGATAGGGGTTCCTTTGCAATACATCACTTTGAATTAGCTTTTATATCAAAAATATAATATTGTTAAATGTTAGAATTGCCTATGCATGCTAATGCATTTCCAAATAGTTTAAGATACGCAATTAAGACGGTTGAGAAACGGCTAATCAACTATTAACACTAACTTATTGATCTATCCACAGAATAACATTCCATTTACGCCTAGCAATTTAATAGAGCGTGACACAATATCTGTTGGTATAACATTAAAAATTAGCAGCGTTATGTACCTCTCTGGCTTATAAGAATTATAGTAAAGAGAAATGCTACGTCGCTTTGTAATAATTTTGTAGTTATTAAGTTAATCTTACTTGCCTAATAAATAAATACAAAATAATTTAGTAAAATACGTTTAGAGAAACTAGAAATTATAACACCTATTGTTTTTTATTATTATAAAGCTTTAATTAAACTAGGGCTGTATTCCACGTATAAAACAATTATCGAGTGATGATTATTAAAATAGTTTTGCTTTTTTTAATTACCTAATTTTGTGTAAGATAGTTTAACTTGAACATACATTTATTATCAGTTAAAATTAAATTCTTAATTTTTACACCAATCAACAAAATTTTATATATCAGACATATATACCTATCCGTAAAAGCTCCAGAATTAAGCTGCGTGGTAAAATGTCTAGAAGGCGCTCAAGCAGAGTTAACGCTGGACTATGACCTTTGAAACACGAAAATTCCTTATGGAAACAACGCTTTTGGGCGTTTTAGCACCTAATCTTCCCCCACAGGGCAGTTTGAAGAGCAGGATATGAAAACACGTACTGCTAGTTCCTGATCTCAAAGGGCGCTTTCTTAGAAAATTCAGCCTAAAATGATGCTTGACCATGAACCGAACGTGAGTCTATTAATAGCAGTTAGTTGGATGCTACAATGTATACAATGTTATTCATGTTTTTACATCTCCTTAATTGTCACTTATTTGCAATTTGAACATTTTAAGGAATTTTATAATAAATCGTCAAATAACTGGCAGCGAACAAGAATTTCTATTTTGCGCGCTTGGCTATTTATTACTGAAGTATGTATGCAAATGCATTTGCGTTCTAAAAGCAATAAGTCATAGTCGTCTACTGGCATTTTAAAACTCTTATTACATTGAGCTGTCAAGCATAACGGCTGCATAAATTGCAATTAGCATGCTAGCAAATTAACTCGTTGTCAGGTGACTGTCGGAAGCAAACTTCAAAACAAACACTGATAATAGTTACAAGTAGCTGAGAAGCGGCCCCGAGCAGTTTACTATCGGAGCGTTAAAGTTATGATAAGGGTCCTCCGAAAAAGGACTTCCTAATTGCCCATCACTTGGCTGAAGTGCTAATTATTCATATGGTGCCATAATTGTTAATTAACTCGTCATTTAATGACCTAACTTGTAAATCAGATATGCAAATCAGGGTTCCATGTTTTCTACACATAAAGAACTGTTAATTGAACGAAATGTTGGAACCAGAATTTGCTCAATAACAATGTACGGTTTGTTAACTCAATCAGCTATCCAATTTTACACCGCAATTTTAATCTATTAGTGAAAAGTTATTAAAATAGACAATTTATAATAACTAAACTAATATTTTTACATGAACGAAGTTCTAATAAAAACGCAACTGATTTTTAATAAAATCTATCAACACTGAACTGGGATTATAAATGCATTAGAATGATCTATACCCTTATTTTCACTGCGTACTGTATATACGTATTTAGTACAGAATATTTGACAACTAAAATTATGAATCAAGCAAAACTACATTCTAGAACATCTTTGTTAGCTTGCTGCCACCATTATTAACTAAGTTATAAACTAGTCATAATTACGGCTCAGTGAAATTATAAAAAGCGTTTCCAGTTACAGTCAACACTTGGATACGATTTCAAACATCCATACTGAACCAAAAAAGACAATACATTGTTTTGAATACTGTGGAAGGGTATTATTCCTTAATCAAGAGATAATACAAGCCACTTCCTACAGTTATTCTTGGTCGGCACTGTACTATGCTATTTGTTTTCATCCTTGCGAGCAACATGTCCCGCCCAACTCCATTTCAAGCTAGCAGGCCGGTGTACTGCAGTGATACAATTAAAAAGTATTAATAACCTTAAACAATAGACAACTACCAAAATACTTACAATGATGTGAAAATCATTATTATTATTATTTCACTTCTCAGCTTCACACCCTTGTATCTTCTTATTAATTTTCTGATAATTTTCAAATTTTGTTCAATTATACTAGCCTTGAAAAGGGTTGTTTTTATATTATGCAAACCATTAGCCCACTATAATCAAAAATAAAGGCGGAAAGTCGTAGTAGGCTTAGCTTTATTAAAAATTTTATTTAAGGAAATTGTTCAGAACCACAAGAAAATTAGTGTAATTGATGAAAAGTTTCAATCGACCAGAAAATAAGTATTGAAGATACTGTGGCGTCAAGGTAAAAAATGAAATTAGTTTTGTGGTACTGAGCAACTTGTTCAAATAACCCTTTTTGTCTAAACTAGGCCTACTAAGATTTTTCAATCTTTCGCATTTATTTTTACAGTAGTACTGGTTTATGATTAATTTATTTAGAAATTGTAGAAATTACTATTTTAAAGGGTATTATCAGTAACCAAAATTTGCAATAGATCAGAAAATAAATAAGAAATCTACAGTGTGAAGGTTTGAAGTGAAACATACTATGTTTGGAGATAATCTATATCTGTTGCTTGCAGTTTCTTCTTCGCTTCACTGTTCATTTTTCATACTTAAAAATTGTAGCAAACTAACGACTCAACCAATACATTTCTTTACCTTCTGGAACATATAGTTTTTTATAGACTCATCTCAAACTTCTAAATGGAGTACAGCGCCCCAAAATGTACCATATACTATTCTACATCTATTACTATATGGGCATTTTCAGTTATGGTCTTTATTTGCGCTGGAGAAAATACATTTTTAGTAATTTTTGCTTCTAAATATTTGAATTTGTCTACTTGCTTTATACTTATATCGTCTATTATTAATATTTCAATCTTAGCTTGCGAGTTAACTAAGTATTTAGCTCTTTTCGCATTCATAGTCATACTCCACTCTTGGTAAGTTGCATCTTGAACAATAATGACCTGGTTGATTGTCGACAAAGCTTAAGGTTTAAGGTAGATAAACATTGACTACCTATTATAGTATCCATGCCTGCCCATCATCGTGTATACTAGCAAAACACACTTACCTACTATATATAAGTTGAATAATATGGGCGATAAACTCCATCGTTAACTTTTCTAACGTTTCGATGTGGCAATTGGCGCTGCTAACTTAATTCCTGTATGTACGAATAGTTACAGTCCAAAGGATTTAAGATAACCCAACAAGCTATAAGGTCCGATAGCTCAGTGAACTAAGGAGAGGTGATTTTATCTTTTGTTTGCTCACAGAAAGTCAAAAGGATGCAGAATAATCCGGGAAATTATGAGCACCACCTGCTGGTATAAAACCTGGATATGGAGTGAAAAGCCTTTCAACGCGACACGGACTTTTCTGAGTTAAAAAACAGGACTGATGGGACCGAAACTTACTTTAATACTATCGTTATGCTTTGTCTAACAAGAGCTATAATAATAGATATTTCTTTTCACCAGAGCAACCTCTTTATATTACAATGAAACTACTAAAAACTATAAAAAAACGACAACATTCATTTTCGTACTTGTCTTGATTCTTTATTCTTTGATGGTACAAGACAAAGGAACAATACGAATGTGCTTGGTGGCAATCTACAACTTACAATTTGTAATGGCCGCTAGCAGTCTTACAGCTACTTAGAAGTTAGAACTCACTTTAAATTAAGCAAGGAAAAACCAAACCCTAAACTATTTGCTGAAGGCGACCGTACTGGCAAATATTTATGTCTTGCAGAATTAAAAACAGCGCATATTACGTTAAGCATGCATTGTTCAGTTGATTCTTTTTTCATTTGGAGTTTCGTCTACATCTAGCGTAAAAATTTGTTTGTCCTGAAGAAAGAGAAAAGGGCCGTCACATCAAACTGGCGCCGCGAGAGAAATGGGGTGCCGCCCTAGGGTAGATGCAATGGCGGCGAAAAGTATTGCCGACACATAAACCGAAGTCATTCGAAGGTGATTATCTCCAGAGATGGGGTACGTTAAAGAAACTTCGAAGATGGCCAAATAGCCTATTCGACAATGTCGAAGCTCCAACTTGACCACATTCTTAACGTAATGATTTCACCTAACGTATTTTTTTGTTACAGTTCTGTCGCTATTAATATCATCATTTGCTTTATATCACTATTAGCTAGACCTTCATATACCGTATGTTTTTTGCAGGTCACCTAATAGTTCTTGTGATATTGAAGTATTTTTTCTGTTAACTATTACAAAAACTGATTATTTACATATAACCAAGCTGAAAATAGATTGCACTGATCTACACCGATCTTGTTGTTAACCATTGCTTGAATTGATTCTTAATAATTATTTTTCTAGTCTACTTAACACGCTCTTTAGATTTAATCCCCTGTAGAGGACTACGTTACCCCTATCTCCCGTTTTGTATAATGATATAAAGTTACCTATTTTCCATTCTTTAGGAGTTCGTCTCGGTTCTAAGCAAAAGTTTATAAGGTTAATAAGTAATTGCATTTCTTCCATATTTTCTTTATCTAAGTATATATACTGCAGATCTATAATTTTATATTAATTGTAAGGCCTAATATAGTACTGGTAGTATTACAGTACTATGGCAATATTTGGTTCAATGTATTGTACGCCCTTTAACTGCTCGTAAGGTGGAATATTACATTCGGACATTTTTTTCGTTAGTAAATTTGTATAGCGTTTCCAATGTTTGTCGATGTTAATATTATTATATTCTGTGCGCTAATTTATATATTTTTTATACATTTATACGCTTTGGTAGACTATGCTACACCTATAAAACTTTACTTTATTGCATTTTTATCCCATGCTAAGTTCCTAAATTTCCTTACTTCACATTAAATTTGGTTTCGTATGGTTTTATGTTTCTACTTTTCTGGTGTAGAATCGACCAACCATGCCTCGTGATAAAACTAGGAGTTCATATATAAATAATTACACAAAATCGTCACAAAGAAATTTAAACAAAAGATACGGGCATAAAGCATGTATGTGCTTCCTCTTAAAAGCTCCAGTGTTGTTTGTTGATAGATCAAAGCTTTATTTGCTGAAACTGTCACGTTTTGCAGGCCTCTTGTAATTTTACAGTTGTTTTTCAAGTTTCCCATTTCCTATATAATAAAAATAGAAAACCCTTTAAAGCATTAAAAAACACTCAACAATTTGTTGAAAATTTCATTATGCATATTTCATTTTCACCTCAAATATTACCTTGGTTAGCTATGTCAATTTTGTCACAAATTATATTACCTTAGTGCATTCAACTAACGAATGTAGGAAAAATTTTAAAGTTGTCTTGGCCAAAAGAATAATTTAATTTAATCTAGAGAAGATGCTGCAGTGTTATAAATTTATTTTGGTTTGAAAATATTAAGTATTTATTACATTCATTTCGTAAGCTTATTAGACTGATTTTCTTGACTATTCAATTCACCTGTCATCTGCCAAAAAGTGACCAATGAAAATCCAGAATTCTGACGTTTCTTGACCAATCAAAAAAATATCAGTGGATGTATCTTCCTAGAAGGTATTCAAGTGACTATTTTTAACAAATACGATTTTTATTAGAAAAAGTCAATATTAGTGTTCTGTTACTATAGAAATTGCGTAGTTTGTTGCTAGATTTACGGAAAACTAATTTGAAAAAGTAGTTTGGTTCATTAAATAGTCCCTCGAATACCATTCTTAGTCAAAGTTAAGTAGATTATTTTTCCGGTGGTGTCACTACTCATGTCCATTGCGCTTGGGATTAGGACTCGTGCTAGCGCACTCGTCCTAATCGTACCAAAGGGCAATGGACATTCGTAACACCACCGCAAAAATAGTCGATATAACTTTGACTACTCATGGTTTTATAAGTGATTATTTTTTTCGTAGAGATTTCGACCAATCAGAAGGCTAGATTTAGTTAAGTTATCTTGTATAATTTCGATTATACAAAATCGATTATACTATAGTAACTTCACTAGGCAACGCAGTACATAACTTTTGTCAACTTGATGTTTTTTTCATGGAGATGACTTTCAGCTAGGTTAATACAAACAAATCGAGCTGCCAATAAAATATTTATTTGTTCTAAATATTAAAATTTACTCAAAAAATAATCAAATCGAATACAATGCGTACTTCGAACAGGTTATACGTCTCAAACTTCCTGCACAATAACAAATCGTGTCAGTTTGACAGAATAGTCCTCCCGCTGACGCGGTCGGACTATTTAACCTGTCGAACTGACACTCTTTTATTATTGTGCAACAAGTTATCGACATATAACCCGATAATATCGAAGTACTTATAGTATTACTTCTGATTATACCACTCCCTCTAACATCAACCAATGAATAACGGTAAAATGCATAGTTACGCATGTACTAACTTTTGATAATGTACATAGCAACTGACAATCACATACCTTCCTGATTAATAGATGATAATCACACGCCTTCACAAACATCACGTTACCTGCTGTCAGTACAATTGTCATAACAACCACATTAACTGTACTTTTAATATTTAAATACACTATTCAAACGTTGTTTATTGACTCGTGATATAATCTAGCCGAATGCAACTCGTGTCTTCTCGATTATCAAATCATTTCTGTTTCCACTCGATATATTGTTTTAGGCAATTACGCGAGTCCGAAGGACGAGCGTAATTGCCAAACAATATATCTCGTGTAAACAGAAATGGTTATTTGATAATCAATAATCCACTAGTTGCATTATATATGAAAATATTCTTGTTTCGTTTTACTTAAACTGTTTATAATATTTTTCATGTTCCTTGATATGCAGAATATGTACATTTTGATGTAAGTTTGACATAATTCCTTGAACTCAGTAGCTTACAACGAATTCAATGTGTTGACCATCCGGTATGTTCCCTAGTTTAATCAGTATTAGCACTTTCACGATCTATTTTTAACATAAACGATACGCCACTCTCTTGTGAACAATTTAACAACGGCTGCAGGTAAAGCTGCTTAACATTATAATGAATCAATTGTAAAACAGATCCTCATTACTAGTTTAAAGAAAATTTAACTATATACTTAAGCCTGTTTAGGGTACTTGGTAGTCCACATGCGTAGAATTTACCTCTTAATAGGCAAACAAACAAATCTGTAAAAGGCTTTACTCAGCAATGTTGCTATGCATGGTAATATTTAGTGATGTGTGTAGCAATATACCGCACTCGCGAGGTCCTAAAGACCTTTGTAACTAATGTGTTTTATACTTGTTAAGGTTTGATGGCACCATGAGGCGCTATGCTCACTACATTTATGACTGTCACTGTCACTTGTGAAAAGCTCGGCAGCAAATTTTGATTAGTAATATAACAAGGGCGAGAAATACTTACCGATAATTTTGCACTCACCAAGGGTCTAGTGCTGGTTGCAATGAAAACTATCCCGAGGGCTTGCCCGACTTAGTTATTGTTTATTGTTATTAGTTATTGTGCACAGTACTTGTTTTGTAGAATCTGCCACTTATTGATATTTATTTCAGATGTTTAGCTCCATATACTACAACCATAAGCAGAGCTGGGCAGTAATTAATTACTTTTTAATTAAATTACTAATTAAATTCCTTTTTGTGTATTTGCCTTGGAATTGAATTACTTTTCAAAATGCGGTAATTGTAATTGGGAATTGCCGTCTTTGTTAGAAAGTACTTGAAAATTCCTTTTTAAAAGTAATTAATTACTGCATTCAATTACTCAATTACTTTCGTGTAATTAAATTACTCTAAAGTATTTAAATTACTTTATAGGTATTTGAATTACTTGTGGTAATTGAAATTACTCCAGGTAATTGAATTACTTTGTGGTATTTCAATTACTGACCTCGATAGGGTGCTAGATCTCCAGAACGCATAAATAAGATAACTTCTTATTAAGTTACAAATTAAGCAAATCGCAGGGTATTCCCCGCGCAATATAATTTATTATTTCCTCTGACGGGTCGAATAACAGCAACTTCTGCATTTTGTATGACGCGTCCACGAACATTAGTGCGTGTATTTGTAGCTTGTAATAATGACAATATTTATTGTGAGAGACGCTAAGTGTAAGACGCTATAAGAATATTTGCGGTAAGTACATTACAGATTACAATACCTACGGTAAAATAATAATTTTAAATAGATTCATTAGACGATATTGGTTCATAATGATTATTTATTCATTTCAATTTGCTTGTTTTAAACGATCCGTGCAAGTGTAACAGACGTTAGGTCAAGAAAATTATGTTTTTGAGTGAGGAATTGAATTAAACGGACAAAATCCGATAACAACATTTAACAATGGAAAACACATATATAAAATGTACCTACTTGCAAAATCCCATGTCTGGTTGACTCAAAAATGCATTATGGCGTATGGTAATTTTAAAACGCCGCCGCATAAATTTACCGCATTCTTGCATTGAACATTTTGTAAATTATCCATTCTTTGTCGCTTTCTTGCCTTGTAATGCTCATATGCTGCTTTCTATACTGGCTGCAGCATGTTAGCTTCGATTATTATTAAAAAACCCCTTGCTAATTGCGAGACATTCAAATATTGGCTTCTTAATGATTTTACACAAAATTCCATTTAGTTTTTTTAAAAGAACAGTGTATAGTGACCCAATTTACGTAATTTCAGATATTTTATTTCCCTAAACTTAAAATCAATAGGTATTATTAAAGATGTTAATAACATTTTGAAATTTGAAGTAACAATATGAAAGTAACCTGAGCAATTTAATTGTCGAGCGTTCACAGTAATTTTCTTATTCGGTGTGTTCAAAAAGGAATTACTTAAGGGTTGGCCATTGAATATAAAAGTATTATACTATGGCAACAGCAAGCTTTAGAATTCATTAACATAATCACTGTTGTTGCTGTCATAAGTTTATATTATACGCTGATATCGCCATTGAAAATTCTAAAAATTGCCATATTCAACCCTTATGTAATTTCTTTTTGAACACATAGTATAAAGGTCACTTGAATGTAAAAATGACTTCATTGTTACGTGCTTGAGCAAATGTCTTTTGTTTTTGTATCGAAAGTACGAATTCTTATTTCAATCAGCCGTTTTCCACTAGGTTTATCAGTCATCTGTCAACTTTCAATCGTCCCTGATCAACACCAAATTGATATTTTGTTTTATGAATTCAGAAGTTACCTAATACATTTTTAATAACTATTTGTATTACTAGGGAGGAAAATGTATCATTCCCTCCCGCAGATGTAGTTTAGTTCTTCAGAGTTTGCGAAAACAGTACCTAATCAATTTATTGTAATCATGCAAGGGATGAGATGACGTTATAGTTCAGAGTTATACATACAACACTTACATTTTATGATGAGACTATCTCTTGTAATCAGCTGCATTCAAAAATATTTAAATATGAAAACCAGAAGGCTAGTTGATTTATTATTAATAATAATCACATTGTCTCCCGTCTCTAATGGCAACGGCAGTCAATGTTACTCCCTCCCACTGCCATTGGAAACCAACCAGGGACCCAAACGTATATTTATTTTTCCTATACCCCTAACAGGCGACAAAAAATGTCACTTTCGTATAAAGGGGTAAAAAAAGTATTTTCAAACAGAGCCAACCAAAAATGCTCAAGTTGCACCAATTGGATCGTTCTTCTACAAAATTTAAATAGAAATTTGCTGTCAAACACTTAAGAAATCCAATGCTCCGCCCTGTATACTTAGGTAAGTTACATATTTTTGTCATTCAGCGTCATGTTAAGCGTATTTAATAATAGATTGTTCTACAAGTTAAGAAAAGTGAAAGTTTTTCAACGTTTAATTCACGAGCGAGTGATGCAAAGGGAATGGATTAATTTATCATGAACATGTAAAAATCACTTTTATAACATATTCAGCGTGCTATTTTTTCTAATATCATTACAAAATCTAGCCAAAATTAAATTCGACATTTCTTTATATTCGAAAAAAAAATTTTTAATTGGCAGTGAAGAACGTTGAAATCGTCAAATAAAATACGAGAAATCGGCAGTGAAGTAATCCATTGTTTTACAACTTTTTGTAGGCGGCTGGGCGATAGGTAAACGTCAACCGACGTGAACGTAACCTATAAAAGTTGGTTAAAATGTTGTAACTTCGCGATTTCTCGATCTTAAAAAACAATTTATGCCTGGGCACTGGGAGTTCCATTTAAATCCTTGTGTGGTTTATTTGCTTTGGCCCTTCGGGCCTCGGCAACTAAATACATAATCGTGATAAAAAGCTCAACTTTAGTGATAACTTATGTGGAAACGTGGAAACTAATATAAAAAATATATAGATTTGAACTTCCAAGTCCCTATACTTTCTTACTGAAGGGACTTTGTACTAAAGTATATTAGGTTTAATCGGTTTATTATAACCTAAGGAATCTATGCCAAATCGGTGTCCCATTTTTCTTGGGACACCCTGTATAATTGTTATCCTTGAATTTATTTATTTACTTACATCTTACATCAAAACAAACTAAAAACTTTTGGTTACGGTGCATGTAGCTAGAAGATTTAAGTATCAAAACACCTTCAAGAGTGATAAAGTATTAGGTTACTATAGCTAACAAAACATAAAAATTAAGCATTTTTAGATAACGATTACGAATCGACACGACACTAATGATAGTTTGCAACTTGCAAGAAAATTCTACTAAATACAACTATATGACAATAATTTTTATTTATTGTTTGAGGCTTTCGCGGTTACTCGAATTATTCTCCTTAGCATAGAATTTCGGCTTAGACCGCGTAGTATTTGTATATGAACACCCAGCATTTTCTGGCTTAATGTGCCTTGCACCTTGTGAAGTCGAACAAAAACCCGCGCGATGGCCATGCTCTTTGGTGGCTCGTGTTGTTTGAGTATCTTGAGAACGAGGATACTTAGGCAGATTTGGCCGTTTTGCTGTTTGTGCATCCATATTCACTAACGTTTCGCAAGACCTTGCAGCTTGCATCATCAGAGTGAAAGTCGCACTAAGAACCGAAGGTAGGTGTGGATCTATTTATAGTCCTCTGTGCCAGGCGCGCGGAGTGGCGTAACGCTGGCGCTGGTTGGTCGTCCGAGTGCAACGTAATCCGTGGGGCGTGGCCGTATGACGCAGAGTGGTTGTAACGCTTTAGATCGTGTATCACAGGAGTCCACGTTTTACTAAGCTTAAAGCCATCTTCCCTGTTGATATTATTTGGATGTTTTTCTATTTCTATGGCTTCACGTATCACTCGCGGGAAGTAATGAGGTATTCTGGCAAGTACTCTGGCATGCTCAAATTCTAAAGTGTGCCCATTTGTAAACGTATGCTCAGCTACGGCTGATTTTGTGATGCGTTTGTGTTTGCAATCGCCTTTATGTTCTTGGAGTCTTAGATCAACGGAACGACCAGTCTGTCCAATGTAACTAGAGCCGCAAGAACAAGGAATGCGATATACGCCAGCGGTTTTTAAACTTGGAATCTTGTCTTTTACCGATCTGAAGCCGTTACCCAAAGTTTCCTTGCTCGTGAACACAGTTTTGACGTTGCATCGTTGCAGGACACGTCCTATCTTATCAGTTGAGCCTTTAACGTAAGGTAGAAATGCTAAGCCTTCCAGAGGTGGAGATTCTTCTTTAGCCTTTTTTGTCATAGTCTTGTCTAGTGCTTTTCGTATGGCGGTAGTTGTGTATCCGTTCCTTTGTAAAGAGTCAACCAGATGTAGCTTTTCTCTCTCTAGATTTTCCTCGTCTGAGATACGAACGGCTCTTGTCGCCAGAGTCTGGAGAACTGTTGCTTTTTGCATTGGATGATGGTGTGAGTCAGCATTCAGATATCTGTCCGTGTGTGTTTTCTTTCTATAGACTGCATGTCCTAAACTGCCATCTGATTTACGTTTCACCAGGACGTCTAGAAACGGAATACTGCAATTTTCCTCTACTTCCATTGTGAATTGTATGTTGGGATGTACAGAATTCCCAGAAAAGATGCAGAAATCATCCGACAGGATGTGTCTTGTATTTTAAGAAGAGCGAAACCGCCCCGCTCCAACATCAGTAAAGCAGAGAGAGAGGCAGCTACAGCATTAAAGAAGAACAAAGACATTGTCGTTCTCAAAGCTGACAAAGGAAATGCTACTGTGGTAATGAACACTGAAGATTATAATGCGAAGATGGAAGTCTTACTATCTGATACAACTTACAAAAGTCTACACCGCAATCCCACTACCTCTCTCAAAACAAAGATAACCTCTGCCATAAAATGCTCCGATAGTATCGATCCCACTTTAAAGCACCGATTGATTCCTAGAAATGCAATAACTCCTCGCATGTATGGCCTACCTAAGATACATAAGGAGGGCGTGCCGTTGAGACCAATTGTCAGCGCGATCAATTCTCCTACACATGCTTTAGCGAGACATTTAACCAGTATACTACAGCCTCTAACTGGTAAAACATACTCCTTTGTCAAGGATTCAGCAGAGTTTGTCCAGAAACTAAAGAACATAAAGTTAAACAAAGATGATCTCTTAGTCAGTTTCGACGTAGTATCACTCTTCACGAAAGTGCCGGTTGATGAGGTGCTAGTAATGCTCAAAAATCTCTTGCCTACAGACCAAGTTGAACTTGTTGAAATTTGCCTGAAAAACACTTACTTCAGTTGGAACAATAAAATATAAGAACAAGTCGAAGGAGCGGCCATGGGTTCACCGCTATCACCTGTTATCGCTAATATCTACATGGAAGCTTTTGAAACCAAGGCTCTCGAACAAGCGCAGCTAAAACCGACTTGCTGGTTGAGATATGTAGATGATACCTTTGTCATCTGGTCACATGGACGCCAGACATTGAACCTGTTTCTAAAACACCTGAATTCTGTACATCCCAACATACAATTCACAATGAAAGTAGAGGAAAATTGCAGTATTCCGTTTCTAGACGTCCTGGTGAAACGTAAATCAGATGGCAGTTTAGGACATGCAGTCTATAGAAAGAAAACACACACGGACAGATATCTGAATGCTGACTCACACCATCATCCAATGCAAAAAGCAACAGTTCTCCAGACTCTGGCGACAAGAGCCGTTCGTATCTCAGACGAGGAAAATCTAGAGAGAGAAAAGCTACATCTGTTTGACTCTTTACAAAGGAACGGATACACAACTACCGCCATACGAAAAGCACTAGACAAGACTATGACAAAAAAGGCTAAAGAAGAATCTCCACCTCTGGTAGGCTTAGCATTTCTACCTTACGTTAATTGCTCAACTGATAAGATAGGACGTGTCCTGCAACGATGCAACGTCAAAACTGTGTTCACGAGCAAGGAAACTTTGGGTAACGGCTTCAGATCGGTAAAAGACAAGATTCCAAGTTTAAAAACCGCTGGCGTATATCGCATTCCTTGTTCTTGCGGCTCTAGTTACATTGGACAGACTGGTCGTTCCGTTGATCTAAGACTCCAAGAACATAAAGGCGATTGCAAACACAAACGCATCACAAAATCAGCCGTAGCTGAGCATACGTTTACAAATGGGCACACTTTAGAATTTGAGCATGCCAGAGTACTTGCCAGAATACCTCATTACTTCCCGCGAGTGATACGTGAAGCCATAGAAATAGAAAAACATCCAAATAATATCAACAGGGAAGATGGCTTTAAGCTTAGTAAAACGTGGACTCCTGTGATACACGATCTAAAGCGTTACAACCACTCTGCGTCATACGGCCACGCCCCACGGATTACGTTGCACTCGGACGACCAACCAGCGCCAGCGTTACGCCACTCCGCGCGCCTGGCACAGAGGACTATAAATAGCTCCACACCGACCTTCGGTTCTTAGTGCGACTTTCACTCTGATGATGCAAGCTGCAAGGTCTTGCGAAACGTTAGTGAATATGGATGCACAAACAGCAAAACGGCCAAATCTGCCTAAGTATCCTCGTTCTCAAGATACTCAAACAACACGAGCCACCAAAGAGCATGGCCATCGCGCGGGTTTTTGCTCGACTTCACAAGGTGCAAGGCACATTAAGCCAGAAAATGCTGGGTGTTCATATACAAATACTACGCGGTCTAAGCCGAAATTCTATGCTAAGGAGAATAATAATTTTTATTGAAAGTAATTGAAAAAGTAATTGATGTTGTACAATTACAATTACTAAGTAATCGGTAATTGAATTACTATTTCCTGTGAGTAATTGAATCTCTGGTAATTAAATTACTACATTGGGCGGTAATTGGTAATTAGTAATTAATTACTTTTTAAAAGTAATTTGCCCAGCTCTGACCATAAGTAAATATTGGTCTAATTACAGCTGTATAAATTATATACATATACATATATATTGAGATGAAATGATACCCTTGATTGATTGATTGTATTTTTAATAAATTTAAAATTAGGGCAAAATTGTAAATCTCACATACACACAGTTCCAAGGTTTAATAATTTTACTGTGTTCGAACTTTGCCGGTCAGTCAATTGCTAGACTGGTTAAAATATGATATATACTTATTTACTGCATAAAATATATGGTTGCATGCTCCTCTTTATACTTTATTTAAGTGCAATTATTTAAAAATGCTAGCTCTCAGTAAAGACAAGCTCTCTCCCAGGTAGGTTCCGAAGTCGACTGTAATTTAAAATTGACCTAAATTGTACTATGAACAGCAGTTGTAGTTTAAATACGCCTTCGTTCAATGTTCACCAAAATTTCTAATCACAAAAATGGTTGCCTCGCGAAAACAGCGATCCTTTGAAAGTTTAAATACTCTTAAAAATATGAGAATTGGCAAGATAAATTTTCAAATTATTCGCGCCTGGCACCAAATAACAACTTTTTGTTTTAGCAGTGACGTAGGACAGATTTTAATTGTTTCTATTCACTTCCTGTGGCGGCTTCAAACTTTCGCCAAACCACGGATTTTGATGACGCTTTGCTAATTAGGATATACGGCTTATCTGAAGCCTTGGAAATGATCTAACCTTCCTCAGCAAGGTTTGATCTCGTATGCTACTCGTTTTCCGGACGCTGACACTTATTTTTAGGCTAAATTTATACCTTAGAAAATCTGGTCGAACTGCACCGATGCTGCACTGAAGATGACGCCGTTGGATTATCTCAGCTATTACTGCTCTTCTTGCTGCCAGCTCTGGTGGAGACGTTCTTGTAGACTCGTGCTAAGCCCTGGACTGTCAATACCTTCGAAGCTAATTGTGGCCGTAGTCGAAGATTGAAATATTTTGGTGATCATCCCCAATGTGCACGTAGATGGCATTGTTGAATTGTTACTATTTTCGTTCTTTATGAAAATACTCCCACATGTACACAGCCACTTGGGGCAATAAAAGGGTATACTTTTTATGGCTTGTAAAACACGTTTATTATCAAAATTATGTATTAAAGTGTGGAGCACAAATCTTAACAAACTGCCGATAATTTCTCTTCAATTGTTCTCCCCGTTATTAAACAATATCACATCTGTTTGCTAAGTTACAATATTAACGGAAGTAAGGTTTGATAAACAATGGTACAAAATGGAAGAAAATTTGATTACTTAATTAATATTTAGAAATTCCTTAAATTCTAAAGTATTGTCCTTTCCTTATAATTAAAAATGTCTTACAGCGTTACACTCACGAACGTTTTATTATTTTAGTTTTAGCCACTGCTCTGCTTTGTAATTTTAAATGCACTGATTGGTTAGAGTTTACCACTTCTCATTTTCTTCCTTCCGGTCCTGTTGCCTGCTTCTCTAATTGCTTTTTGCAATGTCCTGTTATTTGATCCTTGCTTACTTTACCTTTTTAGATTCCTCACAATTTTCACTTTGCTTGGCTTTATTTAGTTTTTAATAAAGCCAAGCAAAGTAAAAATTGTGATTGCTCCAGGTTAGTCGGCGCTCTGTCTTTGGGGTTCCATTCAATTGAGGTATTTGTTACAGCTCAAAACAACTTTTACCAGCTTAAAGCACTTTGGGGATGGTCTAAGTGTATCGTTACGACACGTTAATCTTCAAAAAGACAAAGCTCACTCTAAACATGCTTCAACTGGCTGTAATATCCGGTTAACCGGCTATTACTAATGGAGAAGGGGGGGTTGGATCAACATGGCATATTTTAGAGCGAGATGCTGTCATAATATCAGTATCAGTGAACAAAAATTATGTATGATATGCCGCAACAATGATGATAATTTACTCTAGCAGTAGGTCACACGCGTTGGCTCCAAATATGGCTGTTGCCACGTATACAGTATGTCACTTTAATGTCAACACAAGTACGTCCCACAAACGCTTTAAAATTACACAGACAAGAAGAAAAGCAAGTAGGTTACAATACCTGTTCAGTGTCCGGCAACGTTGTTAATTAATACAGCCGAAAGTCTCACCGTCTCGTCGAAGTCTCTGCAGATGGTTGAAGAAGAGGGCAGATTGCTGGCCCTCAAAACGACGTTATCAAACGAACACTCAAAAGGCCGGCTTTTGCATGAATGTCCATCTAGCGACAAGCATTGGGAAGAGGTCAAAAAGACACCTAATTACCACAGTTCCCTAGATTTGGCACGTCGGAAAACCTTTTTCCTAGAAATCCGTTAAAGTGTTAATTGCACACCCTGCGCTACAATACAACGGAGAAGATTGATTCGGCCGTAACACACACCCGACAAGGGAAGTTCAACCACACACAACCGTACGGTAGTAGCTTCAGACGATGCGTGAGGAGAAGCGGGCGGAAAAAGAAGTGTACGGGGGGCTATTTCTTGCTTTCTCTGCCACACTCATGCAACCGATTCGCTCTAACACAATATTATAATAGCTTCTTCGAGCCAAGAAGCGGTACGCCGTGATAAACCTGTGGCGACGGGTTTATTGAAGGCGAGACTTACATCACCAGACTTGGTTTTACGACGTGACGTCAGAGGCCAGCTGGGCCGAGTCGCACACGTGTGAGCAGTCAAAAGTGTGCTATACTAGAACAAGCGGGAAAAGATGAAGGAAAGCGCGGATATTTGAAATGTAAGTGCGGAATTTTAAACTGCTCTTAACATATTATTAACAATTATTCTTGGTGGATTTTCTGATCTTCGAGGAGGAAAGATTTTAGACACATATTTTTCAGCATTTATGTTTACGCTCCATATTTTGAACTAGTTATTTAGTTGGTTAACAACTTCTTGTAGCTTGTATGCTGCTTGGTTAATATTATAATATTACGCAGTGATCGCTGTATCATTAGCATACACAGATAATTCAACGTCAAGTATATATGAAACGTCAGACATAAATATGTGCAACAGTGTTGGTTCCAAAATTGATCCCTGTGGAACTCCAGCGTTTGCTTGACGAGTAGAGCAAGCGTATGATCCTATTCTTACTTGATAGGTTCTGTTCGGTAAAAAGGGCTGAATAATTTGTAGTAGGTATGGAGACAGATTCATTTTCAACGTTTTATATGTTAGACCACTAATCCACACTCGATCGAAAGCCTGAACTACGTCAACAAATGCAATAATAGTATGCATCTTGTTTTCAAATCCTTTGTCGATTACTTCTGTTAGTCTTATATTTGGTGTTTGGTGAAATGAGCACATTTAGATCCGAATTGAAGCTCGGGTATTAAGTTGCTTTCGTGTAAAAATTTGTTTAAGCGCTTATGGATGATTTGCTTCAGAATCTTAAACAGGGGAGATAGCAGACTTATTGGATCGCTGTGAGGTTTTTTGGGTTTATGGAACATTAGAATTAATGCTTCTCTCCAAGCACGTGGAAAGTACCCTGCCTTTAAACATGCTTTAAATATGGCTGTTAAGAAGGATATTTATTTTGCCGGAAGGTTCTTGAGAAGTATGTTGGGAATCATGTCATTTCCAAGAGCTTTGTCATTTTTTTAGTTTTTTTTTAATATTGATTGATTTCAGCGGGCGACGTTGGTTTTATGAAAATTATATTATTAGGAAAATTTAGTATTGTTAACTTTTTGCGTAACTCGTTGAACATGTACATAATCTGCATCATATGAGGTTGTGAATATTTGCTCTTGGTGATCGGCAAATATTTCACTTTTTCCTTTGTCATCTGAACACACGAGATGATTGACTCGGAGAGTAGTTATTATCATGGGTTGTTTTAGATTTTTTTAGTAGCTCTTCACATACGTAGATCTCAAAGGTTTAGGTTTTCCAAGTATTGGTTATAGGATTCGTATGTATGTTTGTTTAATGGAGCCTTGACCAGTTTTATTAATTGCTTGAGAAGAGCTGTAGTTGCTGGATCATGAGTTCTTTGCCACACTCGCCTAACTCTGTTATTTTCTTGAATTATATTGAATATATTAATTGGGTGATTTTCGCGATGCAGACGGTTCACAATGGTGGCATTTTGTATGGATTGGTTGACTGCGTTTTTAAATATCTCACTGTATAACAAGATTTGTTCGGCAAGACAGCTGGTTGTTCATTAATGTTTGGAATAAGCTCCAGTCTATAAAACCATTTACTAGATTTGGGAGTTTGGGGTATTGTTGGGGAGTACAACTAAGGGTTATAATAACTGACAAGTAATCTGAATAAAGCTCGATCTGTTAAGACTGTATGGTAAATTGCTAGGTTTTTATGGAGAGCAATGCCCAATATACGTATAAGGCAAATAATCAGACCTCTAAGAAAAATGTATATATTCTGTGCGAGCGGAAATGTATATTCCAATTAAAATGCAATATGGCAAACAAACTAATTTTCATAAATTAATATAATTAAAATTATAATTAATATAAGTAATAGAGATCCATAGTAAAAGCGGAAAGTTTGCAATCGAAATATGTTTTATAATTACCCTATAATATAACCAAATAAAATTATTTTGTAATATGCGGAGTAGTTTTCGAATGTGGGATAATGTATACAAAAAATTGCTTAAAAACAAACGGAAACGAAGCATGTAATCAAGTCGTTTATAATGTAAAAGTAATTTCCAGTAAATGTCCTTACCGGCTGCTTGTTAAGTTTGTTTAGGGTAAGCAAAGGTAATTTGGTTGTTAAAACATCCACAGCAGAAAGAATGTTTGTATACGGAAACGAGAACGCATATTTTCATGCGCGATGAAAAATAAACAGAACTCGGCATCTTTTGCAAAAATTCATATAGGTGATACACGACGACATTCAAATTTACGATCCGTAAATATTAAACACCCGTTTGGTGTATAAATCTTGGCAATACGTGAATAATATAGCGCCACTCGTGGTGACAGTAGGCGTACATTTTATATGAAAATCTGTTTTATTGCCGTGTCAAATTACATATAACCCCTTTTTTGAGAAAATTCCAGGCGAAATTTAGCTTACTGTGGTTTTTCCTCTGCTTGCGCAATAAAACCTGCGAAGCTTTGGCCCAAAATTGGATTGGATGAATAAATGAAATTGTTAGGGCAATAATCTAAAAGTCTGAAAAGTTTTTTTGTCATCTCCAGATTTGGGTTATAGATGCTGCGTCTGGTTCGACATCGTCGAACTTTTATAAATAAAAACGGTTCCGTAGTGCAGTTCCAACACAAAATATTCGCTTCCGAATTCAGAATCGCCTTGTAGTTGAGCAGAACTGGAAAAGTTATTTACCTCCACCGCCGCAGACTGCTTAATATAATACAGTCATCCACTTGCAGTCGACTATATGAAAATTTTTCGAGCAGAACCGACCCATATCGCGGTTGTTTTTTCACAAGCGAACAAAGAAACTATTTCTTTATCCGCAGACGCCGCATCCCACGACTGAATGAAATTTAATAACAGTTTCGGACTCGGGAGTCCCATCCTTAAAATTGATTTCAGTTAGCAAGTCTCAGGTTGCGTCTTAACAAAAAATAGGTTTTGAGTTAGTCAAAATTACTTCCTACGCTTGTTGGATGCTTATACCGGGTGACAATGAGACTAGGGCCATGTTTATATCTTCTTTATTTGTGAATCGATTTGGATAAAATTTTATACCAAGATACTAGACATAATTTGTGATTGGCTGATAGATATAGTCAAAATGACTGACTTCCGGTTTTACCGGAAATTATACTAACTTTGATTTTTTAAATAGAACACCCTGTATATTTTGTGTTTTTCTGAATCTACGAGTCAAATTACATATGACAGTGTTGCCAAATTTTAATTTTTTTAAACAAAAAAATTATTTTTTTAATTTTTATTTTTTACCATAGAAGGCCTTGACTTGGAAAAATCTATTCTAATTGACTCTAGCAACTCTTAACAATAGCTATTTTATCAATAAGGTCAATAACAAATCTTTAATAAAAGAATATAATTTTCTAAACTCGTTTTTTAAGCAAAAGTCACTTTTTTTAAATGGCACCTACTAAGGGCCATCTTGCCATTGGATAGAAAATGTAATTACCAATCTAACGATATGTATCATGTACTACTTTATCTTTATCTGAAACTGAAAATGAATTAATTAATTATTTGTCTAAATCTATTTAAAAAACCAATGTTAGTGTCACTTCCGGTGAAACCGGAGGTGACACTAACTTTGGTTCTTTAAATAGATCACTCTATATGTTTTATGTTTTCGGAATCTACGACTCAAATTACATACAACAGTGTTGCCAACTTTTGCTTTGGTATTATTAGTTATTACATAAAAATATAAAAAAAAATAATTAATTAATTAATTTTCAGTTTCAGATAAAGATAAAGTAGTGCATGATGCATATCGTTAGAATGGTAATTAAATTTTCTGTTTAATGGCAAGATGGCCCTTGGTAGGTGCCATTTAAAAAAAGTGACTTTTTCTTAAAAAACGAGTTTAGCAAATTATATTCTTTTATTAAAGGTTTGTTATTGACCTTATTGAAAAATAGCTATTATTAAGAGTTGCTAGAGTCAATTAGAATATATTTTTCCAAGTCAAGGCCTACTATGGTAAAAAATAAAAATTGAAAAAATACTTTTTTTGTTTAAAAAAAATGTAATTTGGCAAGACTATTATATGTAGTTTTACTCGTAGATTCAGAAAAACATAAAATATACAGGGTGTTCTATTTGAAAAATCAAAGTTAGTATCATTTCCCGTAAAACCGGAAGTCAGTCATTTTGACTATATCTATCAGCCAATCAGAAATTATGTCTAGTATCTTGGTATAAAATTTTATCTAAATCTATTAATAAATAAAGAAGATATAAGCATGGCCCTAGTCTCATTGTCACCCGGTATACCTTATTTGGGAAAAAATGCCTGGCTTTTAATGTGGAATTCATTTTGTTTTAACTGATTGCAATAGCGGTTTTGTACAGGTTCATTTTAAACAGTGTAACAGACTATAACTGACTTCGATTTTCTACTATACACTTTTCGATAGGTTTGAGATCAAATATTTTCTTGACATGTCTACAATATTTAAGTAGATTACTATAAAAAATGAAATCGGAGAAACAGATACCTAGTCTTTAGTTTCTAATACTCTGAACGGAAATTGGCACTGCTATTTAATTGAAAAAAATTAGTAAACCTAACAAAAAGTTTATTTTGTGTAATAGAAATTGCAAACGTGTTGCTTATACTTCCACAAATACTTCAATGCGCATGATTATATATGGAGATAAACTCCAATTAAATTGTATGCTACCTATTGTAAGCAAGTAATTGTTAAATTTTCTAATCCGCCTACAGAATTTTTTCTAATGGACAATCCACAATTTGTAAAGGAAATATTCTTAAAATATTTTTAATCTACAAGTTAAATATGGCTTTTAAAATTTGTCAAAAAGTAGAACGGAGATTTGATTAATTCGCCTGGCCAACCAAATAAATTAATTAGACTGATTTAATTAACTGAAGGAGTCCAGTGCCGTAGATTTTAGAAATAAATCAATTAAATAAAATAAAAGCTAACGGCATTTTATTTTTGGTTAATAGTATATTATGATACTAGTGTATAAATACGCCTTTAAAGCACGTGCGACGAGTTTAATAGCACGACGCAAAGAGGAGTGCTTTTAACGTCGCTAGCGCTTTAATGGCACTTATACACGTGTATCATGCGTTATTTTTTCTACGATCGTAACAGAAATATAAAAACTTAGTTCGGTGACACTTTTTCCGTCACATTGTGTTAAATATTCTAGGTTATGTTGACATTCAAATTTACGGCAAAGCTTGTTTTAATATACTATTAAAACACGCCACCAATGGCAACGTGCGAAAAAGACGTAATTCGGGCGTTAATATTAAGAGTGCTACAAACGTAATTTTTGACACTACAAACAGTATAAAATAGTATATTGTATGTTAAGAGCTGAAAGTGCATTCTTGCCGCTTGCGCATGAATATTGCTGGTTGAGACGAAGTCGAAACCAGCAATCATGCAAAAGCGGCAAGCGCACTTTTAGCTCGAAACATACATACTATTTTTTCGACGACTGAGCATATTATTAAAGGAAAATATCAAATTTCGTTTTATCGCAAAAATTAATTGACAATCAAGTTAACATTACTCGCGCAGTCTATATGACATGTGACGCGATTATTTCCACAAATGACGGGCGTTGTCAAGGATACATTCGGACGTGGCTACCTATTTTGTTAACGCGGAAACCCAAAACGCTCGGCGAGCGGCAAAAAGATGAAAACGCACGCTCAGCGGCAAATGTCAACTTTCTGTTGTCAAATGACAGTGAGAAAAATCTACTTTCGATGTCAGTCGTCGAAAAAATATATTTTTTCTACGATCGTGTCAAAATGGCAACTTTTTGCAGTTTCTAGTGTCAAAAGTGACGTTTGTAGCACTCTTAATATTATCGCCCGAATTAGGTCCGCTTTGCTCTTAAACTCGTCGCACGTGCTTTAAAACACTAGTATCATAATATACTATTTAAAATTTTTCCATTACCTGCTGCAAAGAAATTTATTTAAATACATGTTTAAATCTTTTTCTTTAAGCACCTATTTTAAGACTTTCATTAAATTGCACATAAATGAATAGATTTTAGAGAAAACCCAACATGTAGTAGCAGGTTATGCTATAGTGCTTTATCTCATTAAATCAGCGTGCGGTGTTCTACTGATTGTTGCAATGGACCATTGGACCAGCGATGAGACCAAATCAGTAACTGTGTTTGTAATATATTACACTGGCTACTCTATTTTTAATTGAATTATACCTTTTATATATGCAAACGTTTCAAATTATTAAAATTATTACACATGAGACTCTTTCAGGGTTTTGGGTTCATTTATCTAGTTGCTTTGTTCTGAAAGTTTGATTTTCAAATATTTTGCAACTGTACATTAAAATTACTTGTCTCCTGGAATGTCATCCAACTGTCAACATTAATTCTTAAATTTAAATGGCAAATGCTCAATTCTAAGAATTGTACGTTATAACTTTATATCATGCGGTAAGTAATTGTTTATAATTAATTGCACTTTTTAAATTGTCTTTTATTTACTTTAGTGTCGGTAATCGTTCTCACACTACCTCCATAACAGCAATCCACTTGAAGTCAGCAGCTTGGATCTTTTTGAGTACCTGCTGTAATACACCACTCTCTAACTGACAGCTAACTCCCACTGACCAACTGCCAATCTCAAACTCCCGGCAGCTATCAGCATAAACTGTGCCTCACTCTGCCCTCTGACCTACTACCTTCCAGAATGGATCCTCTTCAAACAGCTCGCTGTTATGCAGCTGTCATAGACAACCTTCAAAATTTAAAAACCTCTGTCGTCAGTAGCCAACAGAAACACACCAGATCCGGTTCTGCCTCTGCGATCCCCTTTGAAATGGATCCTCTTGCTTGCTTGATGCTTCCACGAACTCTCTAATCAGCAACACTCAAACTAATGTAATCACTTGTCACTCGTATTCTTCAAAATAAAGCTATTTCAATATAAATATTTCATTCTTCACTTCTAATTAACAATTCTTGTATCAATTTAGTTTTACCATATACCAATTATCTTCTGTAACTCATTCTTCGATTCTATTACTTATTTCTTAATATTTCACTTTTATATTCCCCACGTAGATTTAGTTATTACCCTTTTTAAAGTATCTAAAGCAATTACAGTAAAACAGGGTTAAAATTCCATGTTTTTAATAAGACCAAAAAATTTTATTACATGTTTTTCAAGTTGTTAATTTTCTTATAATTGGAATAAAATTACTTAACTACGATATTTCATTCTTAATGCCTTCTATTTTATAATATTATTTGATCTTTGCCTACTTTAATAAATTATATTCTTATTAGAATCTGCATTTGGCATTACTGATACTACTATCTCTTAAATATCCTTTTTATATTTAAAACACCTATAAACGTTCAATAGCTATCATTTTCTTAATAATTTGCTCCAATTCAGATACGTATATTCAATAAACTTTTTAAAACATCCGCGACTTTTTGAATAGGTCAAAATAGATTGTATTGACATCCGAATTTCTTTTATACATTCTAAATTTAGCCAACACCAACGCATAGTGTATCATAACAATATGTTATCAGTGGACCCGCTCCAACAGCCGTTGGTGTACATTCAATTTCAAAAATGCAAAAGTAACTAATTACAATAAAGCCACCTCTATGGTGGGCTGAAAGCTAGTAATTGCATAGTAATTTTTCTTGTTTGTGCTAATGGAAACCTCCTTGCAATTAATTGAAGAGTGTAAAAAATGTATAATTATTTTATTGAAGACGCATTACAACTCCTGACTATTAGATATTAACTGGAATTCCATTAGCAAACCAGTCATTTTATAAATTCTCAATTTAGGTAATATTCTTTTCTACTTTTTGCCAAATCATAAAAACAGTAGATTTTGTTTACACAGCCTGTATATCGTAAAGCATGGATTTTCGAAAAAGCATGTAAGAAAACGTTTTGTCGTATTTTGCCTTAATCTGTTCCAAACCAGCACACAAAGTTTCTGAAATAAAAAATGATAAATGTTGCTTTTTAATAAATTGCGAAGAGGTATATGTTAGCATAAATGTCCCAGAAATTGAGCGCCTAATAATCGAAAAATTACTTTTCTTTGAAAGCTGTAACGGCGAATCTATTTTCTCAAAGAAAAATACGTTTTTATTTTGTTTAAGTGATTTATTTTTAAATATCTACTCCACTAGGTTGCCACTGAATTTTGAGTGCACTAAATCTCGAATTAATACATGTTCTAGATATTGATAAATAATAAAAAGCAGCAAAACATTTTCTTTAAATAGTCCAAAAACATATAGAAATTTGTATTTTATTCTTCATCATAATATCCTTAGTTTACGTGTTCATAGCAACAAAGTACATTATTTGTTGCTTCAGAATCGTAATATTTAAGTAAACAAGATAAATACGAAGAGATAATTATTGTAATTTATACGTATATAATAAAACGTTCGTACTATCATGTGTTGTACAAAAACTCGATCACGAAAAGATATTATATTATGTTCCACCATATTATACTAGCAAAATCCACAATATGCCGGTATTCGTACTATATACAGGGTGAGGCACATAAAGCGTTACAAAGCAATAGCACTCAAACTATTGATCATATCCAAAAATGTTTCAGACAAAAGTTTCGGTGTTCAAGAAGGCCGTCATACTAGGCCACCCTATTTTTTTATCGGTGGAGGCGCTGAAACTACGTCAAGGTCAACTCCAGATTTTTAAATGGAAGTATGTATTTTTGTTCGATGACATTATTACCGATTTTAAGACAAATTCAGCTACCTGCAACACAAGGTCATTATAGTTAGCAAAGTATAAAGATAGTCAAAAAATCGAAAAATATCGAAATAGTCACTTTCAAAAGATCCACTAACCTTGGTTTGGTTCTACCTACAGAAGATGCTCGAAGTGATGACCCTCGACTTGTAAGCACTTGTTAATTCGCTGATGAAAAGACCGTCTAACTTCAGATAACATTTGTGGTGTAATTTCGGTACATGCTCGTCGTATTCTGTCTTTCATGTCGTCAGGCGTGGTAGATGCTACCGCCATTACGCGATCTTTGACAAAACCCCATAAAAAGTAATCTGCTGATGTTAGATCTGGCGATCGAGGTGGCCAAGCTACAGGACCGCCTCGTCCTATCCACTTTTCGCCAAAAATTTCATTCATCACTTGTCTGAAACACAGAGCATAATGGGGTGGTGCACCGTCGTGTTGACTCGTGTTTGTTGCACTGTTGCATTTTTCGATTTTTCGACTATTTTCATATTTGACTAGAATGACCTTGTGTTTCAGGTCGCTGAATTTGTCTTCAAATCGGTAATAATGTCATCGAAAAAAAATACATGGTTCCATTTAAAAAAGTGGAGTTGACCTTGACGTAGTTTCAGCGCCTCCACCGATAAAAAAATAGGGTGGTCCAGTATGACGGCCTTCTCGAACACTGAAACTTTAGTCTAAAACATTTTTGGATGTGATCAATAGTTTGAGTGCTATTGCTCTGTAACACTTTATGTGCCTCACCCTGTATACACAGCGAGTTGGTAGGCACTGTAGGATCCATCAATCATAGAGATATATAACACTTTACACTTTAAAATTACTTTTACAACAGTTTGTTAGAGTCGAAACCGGTATTGCGACAAAAGCCAGTTTGTTACAGCAAAAATCGACTTTTACGACAATGACACTACGGGGAAAAAATGCTGGCTAGAAGAATTGACTCTAATTACGCCTTAACTGTTCTGCTCAACTACAGGAAAAGTAATGGTTTCAATAGAATTATTAAATTAATAAAATTAGTGCGCATTAAACAATACTAGTATTAATAATATTTATTCATGTAGTATATAAATAATGGCAAAACACCTAAAAATGGAATTCATAATGTTAAATGCTTACGTTTGACTTTGAGAGTGGACACCCCGTATATATTCTGTGCAAACCTTTATATCCTGTGCGTTTATTATAATTTTTTTCAAGTCATAAGTCATTGTTTTCTTATAGTTCACTGTTAAGCCTGCATGGTCGTAGACTCTTAGTTAGTTTAGGAAATGTTTAAGGGTTTGCGGAAAAACTTCCTGGACCTGGACATTTTCTTTTCTTCGGTTATAAGATTTCTGATTTGGTTATTTCTTATCTTTCATATTGAAAGTTAAATATAATATATTTCCTTCTACTTATGGCAGGAATAATCATTTTTAACTTATCACAGTAACTTTTATTCTATGATTTTTTGCTCGCTCTGTTTTTCCGTAAAAGATACTAATTTACATCGTATTTACATAGTAAAGTAATAAAAATGCATTGCAGTAGGTGCTATTTAACAAGCTTTTCCGAATATAAAAACAGCTGGTTTTCAAACAATCAAAACTTTCTTGCTAACTACACAATGAATGAAAAGCTTTGTTTGGCATTTTTTCAAGTTTTGTGAAAAATATATAATTTATTGATTTCTAAACTTATTACAGTCGTTCTACTCATCGAAGAGCAGGATGTGTCGATATATTATATAAGCACCTTTCAGTATATTTTATAACACCTTTAATGCAAAACTTAGTGAGGTTGTACTTGCTAGCTTTTGATGTACTATTTACTGCCACCCTAAAATTGTAATATAAAAGTATTATTGTCCCAGTACGAGCAAATGATAAATTCGTATATATTTAATCAATTCATTCAGATTTTTATTTCACTAGGTATCTATAATAAGATTCAAAACTTGTTGCAAAATATGCTAAATTTCCATATACAAGATAATTGTAGGTATTGTACTGTGGGCGAGCAGTGGCGCCTGTTGTTAACTCATGCAGTGCTCTATTCCATTAACGCCGTTTTCTTTAAAGAACATACACATTGTCGTTTCTTAATATGCTAATTAAAGTGGAGGTGTGGCATATCGGCAGTTCGCATTATCAGTTTAATACATTTTTACGAGAAATTTAAGCTAACTCCTCGCGAAACATTTCGGTTTAATTAAGAATTTCAGCGCAGTAAAACTTAACGACTCGTCTTACTGCAATCCCATACTTAAATCTTATCGAGAAATCTTGACAAATTGCATCGATTAATTAGGTAATCATACCGTACACGTTTCGTATAAGTCAGGAAAGTTAAGAAACCAAAATTTGCTTTAATTCAAATGTAAATTTAATTATCTATATGCACAGTTTAAATTATTCAAATCTATTTTGAATGCAATTTGTTGGAGAGTTTATCATAAGAAAATTGTTGAAAGTATAAACAGGTAAAATCTAAGACATGTTTTCAACATTTCACTGAATGAATTTCTCCACAACTTTTTAAACGATTTGATAGCGTATTGAATATTTTTATTTCATTACCTATATTTATAACTTACATGAACTTACTGGCAACATCTCAAAACAAGAACGAATAAATTTAAATTCCTATCAGTTGCATAAACAGAAACAATCAGGGATGGCTCTAGCTTAAAACAGTAAAGAAAGCTACGTTTTAGTCTACATTTTTATATAAAGGTTGGCAAATAGAAATTTTCTAACAGCTTTGACTGTGAATAAATTAAAAATTTCAATTTTGACATGTGAAAATTTGTATTCGAAACTGCAATTTATTTCAAGTTATAGAATATAAGACTAGTCTGGAGCTTTCAGTAATAAAATACTGAACATATTTAACAATTTTGCAGTCGTGCTGATGAATTACCTGTTGTTTATGATAACAATCGTTCTTGTTTCAGAGTACACATGTTCAAAGTTTCATGTTCTAGCAATTCATAGAGTTCGTTAAAAATACAATTCAGTAACCAACGGCATATTAAATTAAAGTACCTACCCAGATGATTCTATAGATCTACCAAATTTGAAAGAAAATATAGATATTTTTTTCTACGTAGAAGTAGATTTAATTAATTACAAAAATTACAGCACTTAAACACTTTATAAAAACTGCCAGAATAAAACTTCACAGAGAACCGTATATGATGCTTAATCTTATATTTTATATATTATTTTTAAAAAGCTGCAACTAAGTCAATTGTAATTTTAAAAATTATTTATGCTAAAGTATGATCAAAAATTATTTTCATCTAGTATGGCTATGGAATAGTTCCTAATTTAAGAATTCAACTATAATTTTATTTAAATGTCAAATTTGACATTTGATTTTTAAGTGACTTAATAGTTGAATTCGTAAATTATGAACTATTCCATAGCCATACTACATAATATTTCATCATACTATACGTGTAGGCATAGCTACCTATACCTGTACGTCTTATTCAATACGCTAAAACACAACAGCCCCGACTCCCAGTTGGTTTGTTACGGTCTAAAATGACATTTACGACAACGCGCCAGCTCATAACGGTACTTACGAAAAGCCACGATAAAGCTAGACGACTAGCGCGTACAACAACTCACAAAATAGGGAATGTAACTCAGATAGGACCGCTGCCCAGCCCATAACAAGAGTTGCCGACTAACTTCAGTAGAGCGAGGGATGGTCCAACACGAGATAACACAAGAGCAACGGCGTACTGAACGGTAAACAGATCTAAAATTATAAGGCGCTACCACAATTCCGTCACGATAAAAGAGAATGCACAGGTAAACTCACTGAGGAACAGGGAAGCATATGAATTCAGCTTTCAACTTTAAACTTAGCAGTCATCTGCACAGAGAGGCGGTTCAGCATTATTGGACCTACCTTTTAGAAATTTCCTTGATCAACTGACCAAACTCCTTTTACAACTGTAAAATATAAACACACAAATCCCATGCACAATAACAAAAAAGGCCACAGTTAAATTAGCATGACATGTATTGACCAAAATATTTGAATATGTAGAAAAAGGCCCATGTAAATATAAAATTAATATATATTCGGTAAATTACGCAACGTCTTAAATCTATTGACATAATATGGTAAGTTTTACATTAACTCTGTAAAACGATCTGAACAGTAAACTCTAAACAAATAGCGGTAATAAAAGCGAGATTAAGCTATATTAAATAGCGGTTACGACACATGGTAAGGGCTACTGCGGAAAGCTAAATAACAACCTTATAGTCTGACGGTAAATGAAATGTAAATGACAGGTGCACAACTGTAACGGTTTGACAAATGCAAAAAGGTACACAATAAAGGCTAAATAATCCGAGACGTTACACCAGCTGTCCGATATTTAGATGAAGTACACTGTATAGAGTATATATGGTAAGTTGCACACTAAACAATAAACAATACAAACAATACCTGTAAGGAGGTTGGCTGTGCGGTAACTAGGCGTCCTAAGCTGCTGCAATTAGCCACGGTACCCAGTTACTGCAGGGGACAAAACGGAAGGGTATACTGCAACACTTTAACGGGCTGAGGGAGCTGGACACATGGTGCTTTATCCCCTCATACGAGACGTAATGCGAAGTTCGCACGAAAAGGCAGAACGGTAACGAGACAGCTTCGCGAACACTTAACACTATAAGCCGTTCACCATCTTTTTGGGTCAGGTGAGGCTATGACCATCTAGTAATTTTGTTGGCAGAACCTCTGTTGCAACTAAACTCCCTCGTGGAAATTGACACTTTTGTGTTAGGTTAGGTTGTTTTCAGTTTAAGGTTATATTTTATGAATAGGTACATTGTTGCCGGATATTCTCCAGTCTCCACATCGACTCGCGTTCTTTTAAATTTGGCCTGACCTTTTAAAATTGGAAGCAGTATCGTTTAATGGAAATATTTTGTTGTAGCAAAATTATTTTGGGCATTTTGACTTTACCTTTGACGGAAATTTAAATTATTTTTACACATTTGATAAATTATTTATTTTCTTACGAATATTAAAATAATAAATCTGCCAATGTGGTGGCAAGAAAATGTCCAACAGACACTGACAGAAAAAAAAGTTGCATCCGCTACATCATCGAATCAGTTCGTCCAACATGAAAAGAAAAAATCATAGCCAACTCTGTCCCAAAAAGGTCTTGAACAGCTTATACTAATGAGTCCCTACAAAGGAATCCGTCTAATCGACGAGATATAGGAGTCTGCTATTTCACGACATATCGGAAACTCAAAAGGCTTACGATGATCCACAAACGACACCCCAAACGGTCACTCACGCTCACACAGTAATGTCCCAAAAGAAATGCGTAACGCACGGCCAAATGCCCGGAAACGACGGAAATCCTAATAACAATTAAACCAGACTGTACAGCACAAGACGTTAAACACCCTCACAAGCGCAGCCCCGAAGGGCGCACGCGAGAGATCCACTTCAAAACTCAACTGTTGCTGGCGGAAGCCGGGATTCAACTGAACTGAACCGTCCAAACCGCGGCAGACAGCGCGCAATTGATAAAGAAGAGATACAGCCGAGCTGTGACTTACTCTCTCGCACCCATGGCCGTTACTTCCTAAATTCACGCCAAAAGCACGCCTAAACGCAAGTCGTAGACGAATCGATATTTGTAACCCATCGTGCCAACGGATATAGGCAAAGATACATAATGAGTGCCTTTCAGAACCAATGGCGGCAAGCGCACAACATAGGTGTGTTTGCTAGAAAACTAATAAATTTTTACACAAAATTTGATATGCTGAATAATATGAGTAACCCATATACAAGTGGTGTCGTAATTTAGAAAATACGCTAATTAGCCGTACGTTCGTACAATTTAAAAATGTCCTTACAGGGTGATTCCTCTCAGTCCGAACAGCCATTAGATAAAGACGAAAACTAGAGTTGCTAAGAATCTCCGGACGATATCAGGCTGTCACAAGAAGACCAAAATGGAAATCGCAATAGTAGGTGTACATAAAAATCTCACACCACCACCAATTATACGAAATAGAAAAGATAAAAATAATGCACAGCACAGCAAACAAAATTATCCAGTTCTATTCACCAACACAACAATCATAGACAAAAATAAAACCGATTGTACTATAGTCATAGACGATTTCAATGCGAAAGTGGGAAAGAGAGAACATGAAATTCCTTTAAAAAGTTTAGCTTCAACAAAAATATATAGAGGAGAGCTCTTGCAATATGTAGATACAAGGATAGTATATTACTTTACAAGGGATGTAGGTAAGATTTACACTACCGAGGACCGTTTGATGCCTGAGTGAGCGAAGCGAACGAGGGTAACAATGTTCGAGGTAGTGTAAATCTTCCTACATCCTGTGTAAAGTACATAATTTTTTTCACTACCAATATTTCCTTTTGTAAAGTAAATGGTAGGTAATAACCTGGCGTAAAATTATGACATTTGCTAAATTATAGTAGCCTTAGAGCGCTGTGACGTTTTGTTTGACAGTTATAAACGCACTGTGAAAAAGTATTGAAAAAATGCATGAATACGATTGCAAATGCGGTTTTGCGATCTGTGTGCTTGAATTCTGATTAAAAATGAATAATAATACGAACGACAATGGTTTTCTTCGTGTTAACCAAGTGGCAGACATGGCATCTTGTCAGTTGTAATACATGCGGGATGAAAGTAATTCACTTCTCTAGGGAAGTAAGTACATTGTCATGGAAACTGCAACAATTTTTGTAAATGTAGCCTACATCCCTCAAATTTGACAGTGTAAGGATCACTTACAAAGAAGGTAGTGAAAAAAATTATTTGGAAAGAAGGAAATACGAAAAGCGGAAAAATAACTCAGTTTGAACACGAGAAATAAAATACAGCTAAGAAGAAACATTTTAAGGAAAACCTAAAAAATAGTTTTGATTTTTGGCATACAAATTTCTTAGTTCTCTAGGAGCGACCCCTTAAAAGTCTCCGTCTTTGAGTTGACGGCGTCGTAATTTTTGGAGCAACAAGCAAAAGTTGAAACTGCGTGTTTATTAGAAAGAATCACGATAAAGTTCCTTATTCGTCCATTTGACAGAAAAATGTTATTATAAAAAGTTGTTCAGAATGTAAAATTATAACCTCCTACTATACTTTAAAAATAAATGAAGAATCCGTAGACGACCAAGCTTCCAAACCTAGATTTCTCAACGTTGGATCTGATGCAATTCCGAAAATTGAAATAAAACTGAAACTGAACCAGCCCTGAAGCATATGAAAAACAACATAACTCCCGAGGAAGATTATATCATTATCAAAATGTTGAAGGAAGGTGGAAAAACAGTATTACAATTTAAATGAATCTTCAATAAATTTTTAGATATGGGAGATACACACTAGAGCCGGTGCAATGTTCCGATAGTCTTAATACACAAACAATGAAACTGAGCCAATCTCAAAAATTATAGCTGATATGCCTGTTCCCACAAATATCCAAACTGTTAACAAGGATCCTTACTAATAGAGTAAGTGAGAAAACTCAGATATTTAGAACTAGACTGTTTGGGACATGTGTATTTCTCGCAGTTACTTATGGGGAACAGATCTAAACTGTTCTACCATATGTAACGCGTCGTGAGGTAGCCCTTTACCCGAATACGTTAAATGTACACCTTCATATTTAAATAATTATTTGGCTTTTTCGTTTACTTTGCTAGCTCAGTGAACATTAAACTTTTAAATACCCCAGTGACAGCGATTACTGTTTTCCAAAAAACAGAAATCTGGTTCGCCGTTCTGTGTTGTCGGCCTGAAACTAACTTTAAACAATGCACAAGAAGAGATAATTTGGTTACACACACATATTGTCTTTAAAACACATATAAAAACATAAAGAGAATAAAATAATACATCATTGAATCATAAAGTAACCAAAGTACGATATATCTTCAACTACTCTCATGTAAGTTTAAAAACACATATGAAACTGCATTAAAAATAACGTTGAAGTAATTGGCTCTACACACTCAAAACGTCAAAAATGTCTTTAAAGGTGCAACTTTCAAAATTACCTAAAACCGGACTTGAGTTGCACCCGTACGCACATGATGTAAACGCGATGCTCACACCGCAACTAGAAGCGGATGCTTGCCGCTTCAAACATCAAACCTTTTCAGTATCACATTTATCTCGCTGTATGTTGACTGCTGCGTCACATACGGGGACTTCCTCGAAATGCATCATCCATTCTTGAAAGGCATGATGCGTGTATAATTATCACAGTCAATGCTGCGGGGAGGTTCTGTTCTCTGACGGCCGACAAGCACAGCATCACGTCTTCGTACACGGTAAAAATGCATTTGTTGGAACTGCAAAAGCTGTATAGATGCCCTCACGACATAGGAACAGAAAATTTTTTACTGCAGGCTCACACCGCTCCTATCTATTTCGCCTTAAGGCAATCTTACACTATACACTATGGAGTCGTTCGTTAGCGTGTGCTTTTAGGCCAGGTAAAGTTGAAAATAACAGCAAAAAATACTTTTACCATCTTTTGGTCCCGCGAACAGGCCGTGGAGTTTACCGCTGTATCCGTAAAATCAAGCTTTACAATTCCCGCACTGCAACTGGGTCGACTCTCTACTGTTTTGATTATATTATGATATGGAAACATATGGAAATACGAACTATATCTTTAACTGTGGAAATGAACACTACAGGCGCAGGATACCCGTAGGTCGTTTCAAACACGATAGTAAAACTGCGCACGTGGCACAAACGGCGATAGAGCGACAAACGCTGAATATAACTAAGAAATAAAAAATAATGTGTGTAAAAGTTTCACAAAGATAACAAACATATCAGGGCTATTCTGGACTCCTAAAAAATATTGGGAGTGGAAGTGGAACAACAAGTGCAGTGCTCAGCATACGAAGAGCGGAGAAGAAGAGGCAGCTCTTTAACAAGGTGGCACAATTTTATGAACCAGACAGGAAGTTTCATATGGATTGAAAAGACACCAAACAGAAAGTAGGTGAATAGCATGGGCGAGGCCTATGTTGAAAAATAGACGAAAAATGGCTAAACAGAAAAGATTTGTAGACAGCTATCAGGCGTTGTTGAAAGTTGCAGTTTGCAAAAATTTTGACATCTTTTTGAAACCATAGCTTTCAGAACAGTAGCTGTTCAGCAATATCCAGGTTGTGATTTAGAATAATATAAAGTAAAAAGTTTAAAATATTTTTATTTCCTGCTAATATTAATCAATCCAGGAAAGAAACCTGTGTATGACAATTAATATCATACTTTTTGTGCATGTCCATATTCTTTTCTTCTTCATTTCTAACGATATCTTTCTTTCACCAACACAACCACACATCATTATTTACAAATTAATGTTTTTAGAATAGTTTTCCTACTTTATCGGCACTAACGAAAAAAAAAATAAAAAAGAAAAATCAAGAAACAATAAGCATACTATTATGTATTCAAAGCAACTTCACTGATCGTTCAAACGCCAAATAACAGCATTGCTTCAGCTGCTTTGTGCTGCAGGATTAAAATTCGAAAATAATGACAATAAAGAGTTAATGGGCACTAAACATTCTTGAGTTTATTGCTGGGAGTTGCAAAATTTCTAAATGCCTGTAAAAGCTCATTAAAACTTTTTAGTACACTCTGTAGATGGAAAATAAATTTTAAAATGCAAATTGCTTAGCCGCCGTTACAACTACATTGTATATAAATAATATTTCACCCACAGATATGTCCAGGTGGCAGGCCAAGCAACTTTATTGTTATATAAAATTGGAAGTAATTCATATGCTATAAGATTTTATATGATGTTATTTAGTTACTGACATTTTTGGTTTACTTCAGCCTTGATAATTAAAATAAAATATAGTTATCCTCGTAGCTGTTTCGAAATAAATAAAGCTGATAGGAATTTCAATATAATATTTTTAACAAAGTAAATTCAATTACTATAGAAAATCACATTTTATGATTAGTTTTTAACTTTAGTTAAAAATATGTATACAGGGTGTCCCAAAGAATGGGACACCGGTTAGTCATAATAAATCGATTAAACCCAATATACCTTAGTCCCTTCAGTAAAAAGTTGTAGGGTAAGTCATTAAGACGTGCAATTATCAAGTAGCCAAGATCACAAAAACAATGGGTAATGATTGTAATCTAGTAAACAACATCAAGAAATCAATTAATTATGTTGGTGACATCAGTTTTTTGTCTTTTGTGCTTACGAAAATGCTGTGACATAACGAACCTTGCAGCATTGGAGAATTCTTTATGTAGCGGAATTTTCTTAAACATAAAAGAACAAATTCTTATGTCACTAATGTCATTAATTGATTTATCATTGTTTTTTACTAGATGACCATTGTTTTTGTGATCATGGCTACTTGATAATTGCACGTCTTAATGACAACCAAAAACCTTTGATGGGCATTTTAAGGTAAACGGTTGCTTTTAGGCTTAAGAATTAATAATACATTATTTTTGTGCTTTTAATTCTATTTTAGATAATAACCTAAAATTTAAAAAAAAGTTACAGATAAGGAAGTTAGAGCTAAAAAAGTTTTGAAAGATAGGTAAAGTGCCTCTTACAGTCGGGTTCAACTTATGTTTTCTTTTAGTTATTGCAGTACATAATAGTAAATACGTATACCACAATTCAAATCGATATCTCTACATTTGTGGAAATTAACATAAAAATAAAAAATAAAAAATTGAACTTCAAGGCCCTACAACTTCTTATTGAAGGGACTTTGTACTAAGGTATATTGGGTATAATCGATTTATTATGACATAAGTAATCTATGACTAATCGGTGTCCCATTCTTTTTGTGACACCCTGTATATTGTTTCAAATTACGGCATTTGGTGTTAGCTATTCATGGATTTTTACAATTATCGAAATTACTATGACATACTTACCTATATTTAAATTTCAAACTGCATTTTTCCTAAACCAATTTTGAAAAAAAAATGTCTTCAAATTGGAATTCATTTTGTACGCATGTTTTTATGGTTTTATACGTAGATAGCAATTTAAACGTGGCATTGAATTTTTCATTCCAATGGATTTATGTGTGCGTTGTTGAGAAACAAGTTGAAAATTTTAAAAATAAAATAAAACGTTCAAATATAGAATAAAAATATGTGCTTCTTGTAAAGCAAGGTTAAGTTGACCTCTCTGTTTTTCTATTTTTTGATCCAAAACGCCGCCTAGATCTATTTTTGTCTGAATAGAACTTCCGAGATAAGTCTAAGTATAAATTACCCGATATCCAGGAAACAAAACTGAAACCTCTCATCCTGTGTAAATTTATATGACACAAATTGGAAAGGTTTATAAATATTGGAGCAGAAGTACGTAGATATACCATATATGAAATATTGCCTGGAGAAGCGCCAAAAAGTTTGCCTTTCAGATAAAACTTCGCGCCATCTTTATACCTGCCCCTGCTTAAGTGAATTAATTCCGGTTTATAAAATCTATGGCAGTTGCAAAATCCGTCTTCATTAACTAAACCGAAAAAGTTTTGCATCCAAGTTTTGCCCTTAACTTCGCAGATTAATTTTCAAAGGTTCTTTTATCAAGTATGAAGCTATTTTTCGGTCTTTTAAGATTTATGGCGGCTGCTTAATTAATAAAAGTGAATTTTCAGGAATTTGTAATTAAGCTCAAGGCCTATAATGATTATAAAATTCTAAGTTGACATATAACATGTGAGCAAACGAAAGTGAAATCAAGCTTGGCTTTGAAAATTGAAACATATATCGATTATTAATTCACATTATTTTAATGTTCTAGAATGAAATACACATACATTGCATAAGTGTCACCGACTGTCATGTCAAAATTTTATTTGAAAACACTTAACGAACGTCACATCTGATACATGAATTATTGCGATTATAAAAACTTTTTGTTCTTCATTGACACATGTAATTCAACATTTGATAATTGAAACAACTTGACTTTCTACTATTATAATAACTGTCATATTTAATTTAAAACATCGGCACTAATAGAGCACATGACTTAATTTCTTCTAAACCAAGCCTGATTTGGTTTTCATTTGCTCACATGCCATTTTAATGGCTAGAATTAATTCTAATTAAACTCCTTTTAACTACCACTGATGCAGGATAATAAAAAGAATATTATGCTTTGATGCGCTGAATTGCATTGTACCTAATTAAATAATAAATAGGGCATTAGTGATGAGAGTATTCTTCGTTTGATTATTTATAGTGAAGTTAAAAATTTTACAATTTTCAACAATCATAATTTTGGAATGCCACTGCAAAAGTAGCATTTAGAAACCCTACACTAAAATTAATTGCCAGTTTTAATTTTAATACCCCATTTAGCTTCATTGAGTATAAATTTGGACCCACGCTTAGTTCAATTTTAATAATAACAGCTGCATTGAAAGCTTTTAGCTGGAGTGATTTCGTTATCAAAGCTATAATGATAAAACAGCTCCGTATTACTTTAGATCCTCACTTAAAGGAGTAAGTATCGCAATAACTTTTCGATCAGTGTACAATTAAGACGAACTTACTTATTTCAACTGCATTAAGAGTGGCTTTTCGTTCTACAGATAAAGACTTACGACAAGTGAACTTTACGGTCACAGTTATGTTTTCCGAAGTCGGTTCTTGCAAAGTCAGGAGCCAGATGCGCAATGTTCGCTTTTTGAGGTGAACGAAATCGACAATGCTAAGTGGCGGTAAAAATAGGGTTTAAAAGGATAAAAAGTGATTGGTTTGGCACTGAACAGGGGCCAAGTATAATAATAAATTAGCATCGGCGGCTTGGTGAAAAGTAAACCGGAGATCAATCTGACTTTCTTATGCTTGAAAAGTTTTGTTATCTCCCATAACAGTATTAAATATAACGGGAAATAAATTCTAAAAGTAAACAGTGCTTTACGGTGACACAAACTATAGTAACTATAAAAATTTTTTACTTTTTACATGATTTATTAAAATATATAAATTTGTTTAAATCTAGCTGAATACAAAATTTGACACATTCATAAGTAACATGTGCAGAAACGGTACTTACCACCAGCCAAAGAACAAACGAAAAACTTAAAGCAGCACTACGACGATGACGGAATGTATACATACCGGCACGTATCAGTTGAAAAAATATATATAAAAAAGTGGCACGCAAGCAGGCACAGCATAATTATGTTTATATACCATAAGGAAGAAAGCTAAAACAGTAAGCCCAGTTGGTGACGACAAAAGGATGGCACGTGTTTGTACGAGAATACTATCTAATTCTCCTAAGGACGTCATCAAGTTATTTCCAAGTTACGAAAGACGTTCTATGGGGAGTAACGAATGCACTATTTCTATATCTAAGGTAAAATCCAGTGCTCCTGAGAAAGATGAAAGATTAAAAATGCCCTCACTCAATTTCATTTGTTTGCACCTTATTCTCTGTGCTATTCTGTCAAATAATTAATTGGAATTTGTTTTGAGCGATGTTTTGGTTTCGATTTTATTAATATTTTCGTTTAGTTTCGAAAAAAAAAACTGTTCTTCAAAACATAAGTGAAATCACTGTATTTTTTTTAGATTTACGGTTACTTTTGATACAATTATTCTTTACAGATATCACATTTTTCTGTTGATGCTGTTGGTTGAGACGAAGAGTCAACCGCCTAATTCGGAAAGCCAAGTAATGGTACAGACACTGCTTAAAAGTATTTCGAAAGGGGAAGGCAAAACGTAGGCTACTACAACAAAGACATTGGAAAAAATTGAAATACATATGTACAGATGCAGTAGTATTAAAAATGTGGATTAGAACAAATTACCCATGAAACTTGGAAGAAGTAAATAACACATTGTTACAGTCTAAATGGATCATTAGGACACGTTAATAACTAAAATCAAATCTCAACCTAATTACGCCTCAACTGTCCTGCAACAGATAGTTGACCGACTAATGCTCAGGGAGAAGGGCTGGTTCGAATCAACACGACGTAACTTGGAGCAAAATGCTGTCACAATAAGGGTTGGTTGTGATCAAGATGAAAGGGGGTAGGCGCTACGAGTTTTGCTAAATTGAAAGAGATCGAAGAGTTGCCGAATAACCTGTAGAAACTCGAAATCCAGGAACCGTTACTTTGCTTTGATGATCCTGTGAGGCGTCTCCACTCGCTTGGGACTTACTTTGCTGATTTCCTGGCATTTACCAAGATACCTCACAAATTGATCATAATAGACTAACACACAAATAAATATACAAACATCTATAAACATCTTAAATAAAAGTAAAGGTATAAAATGTCGAATTTGAATTAGTATCTATTGAAACATTCAAATGCGCATGTATATAATTGACACAATTATTTTTAAGATATCAATGATATAATATACGTCATTAGTATTAAAATGGAATAATAATATTAGCCTAATGAACCGCCCTACATCCAGGACATCAACAAAGCCCACCACTATGGTGAACGAACAATGAAAACTAGTTTACTCTAATTCACATCTATGTGTTATAGACAAATCACACTACGTATGAATGTAGCCGCTATTTATAGCTGACCGTCGACCATATGTAGGTCACGTAAGCATTTTCTGGTTTAGCTTGCGCGACCAAACGTTCTACGTTGCACTTTCGTAAAATTCACGCAGTACAAATGACGGGAAACTCGCCGTATTAAACTATATACAATACCTTTTTGGTTTCCTGGCGAATGGTATGCTGGAATGCGACGAGACGCCTCCAGGTTGATGTTGAAGCAGCTCACAGACGACGACGGGTGGCGAGAGGAATGAAAGGGGATGAATCCACGTAACAACGGTGTGTATTTATCCTCGGAATGACGAGTCTTGGGAGCAGACTTCACGGCAAAGAATTGGAACAACCTCCAGATTAAGGCCTATTGGAAATTTTCAGCATTTAGACCCGCCAAAGGCAAAAAATTTAATACTTGCACTGGTTTAAAAAGATTTCGGGCACACACACCTGCGCCGCTCCAAAGTTTCTAGTATCAACTCTAAAATTACCCAACCAACAACTGGCTTGCTTGTATGCCGCCTGTACTCACCAACGTTCAAACCAAAAGTCTAAATAACAAAACGTAACTGTAGCACATAATAATTACAAAACTTTACGGGCTCTAGGCACCAGAATAACGACCTCGCAACTAATGTTGATGACACAGTTCCACTTGTTCGTACCGCTACTGAAATTGAGCGTGGAAATAGCGGAAGACATACTGGCTCTTTCTCTCTCTCGCCCATATCAAACGTGTTGGTTGCACCATATTGTGCAAAAATTCTACGCGCCTATCGTCACGTAGCTAAGGACCAGGTCTCAACTTGCTTGTTAAAAGCCAGACAATGGGCCCCATGTCCGAGAAAAGAAAACAAGATAAGGCAGCTTAAAACATAAGAGTCGGATCGCCCACGCAAAACGTGCTTCTGAAAAAACTAAAGACTGAGCCCCTCTGTTTACACCGCTTATAATAACTATTGACATAGAACTAGCTAATAGAACACTTAACCTGCAAGAGATCTGCTAGAGAAAATTATTACAGCCCTTGCGCCTTGTACCCTTCGGTGCCTTCGGAATACAAAGTATCCTTCTCAGCCTTAGTGTATAATATACTATTAAGTCTGCCTGTCAACCATAACTTTATATACTGTGCTTGTACTTGTTATTCTTATTTTTTCGGTATATTAAGCTCTACCATTGTTTAATAGATGGATTACTTTTCTTACTTTTCTTACAGTATCGTACAGTATCGTATCTAATTATTTTTATTTTGCTTCTTTTATTCATCTTCACACGTTTCCTCATTTCATAAATTACTTTTTAAACATGCATCCTAGAATAATATTCACTACTATTTTATTCTCATAAGAGCAACAATTGTTTAACTTCTTCGTCGGCCTGATGGGTGTCCTGCACTGTAGGGGCAGTAACGTAGCAGCCACCCTGCCTTGAAGAGTACGTTAAGCCCTTAGTCCCGGTTATCATTTCGGTGACAGACGTTAGGTCACTTTGAACTTCGGATATGTTAGAGCAACTTGAAAACTTTAACACCGCGCTTTCTACCACAAGCCAGACCATATTAATATTATTATTATTATTTAGCTTCGTTATTGTAGTTTCCATTTGTAGCCATCCTGTTATTTCTGCATAGGTATAATTCATTTTCAAAATTTGTCCATTGATAACCTATACAGTGTGGAAATAAAATAACGGATAAATTCATTAACTTCGTTGATATTCATTTTTATGAAAAAATCTCGCAGGGGTGTAGCGATTTTGACCATAGGGAATATTTTCAGCTGATTGTCAGTTTCTTATGTAGGTAATTTGTTTTTCATGATATGACGTCATCGACTTTTTTTTAAATAACATTATTGATTTTGGTAGTACTTTTTATGTTGTTTTCAAAGATATAAAATTTTCAATATGTTAGGTTTACATCGGAAAAAAATCGAGAAGAATGGTCTTAAAACTTAGATATTAAAAACCAATGAAATGAGCAAAATAAATCTAGTTACGGGTGGATAAAACAAAAAAAGCTTAGTTACATGTCAGAATTACACAATTTGTAAATATCATAACAAAATAAGCGTCGTTTGCTTTTTCTAAATTAGAATTTACCTTTAGCAAACTATTTTTTAATAAAAATAGTACAATTAAGCGAGACACAGAGAATTGAATTTTTTATTATTTATAATTTTATTTTTCAATTGTCTTTTTAAATTTTAATAAAAACGAATGTGCCGTCAATGACTTTCCGTCAAACATAGGTAACTAGATTTATTTTGCTCATTTCATTAGATTTTAATATTTAAACTTTAAGACCATTTCCTCGATTTTTTCAGATGTAACATACTGAAAATTTTATACCATTGAAAACAATATAAAAGTACTACCAAAATCAATAATAAAAGATATAGGTTGTTATTTAAAAAAAAGTCGATGGCGTCATATAATAAAAAACAAATTACAGAAGAAACTGATAATCAACTGAAAATATTCCCTATGGTCAAAATCGCTACACCCCTTCGAGATTTTTTCATAAAAATGAATATCAACAAAGTTAATGAATTTATCCGTTACTTTATTTCCACACTGTATTTATAAAACTAGCTAAACAAGTTCAGCCCACCTACAAAATTTTCATGTATCCTTCTATGTAGAGGCGTGTCTTTGTTTCTGTAACGAATCACTGTAGTTTATTATACCTGATCTTTCCTATTTAGCATTTTCATAGAGATTTCTAATCATTCCGTTTATAAATTATTCTTACCCTAGCTAGTATTTTTATAATGTACTTTTATATAGGTGCTGTTCATAAATTAATGTCTACTATTCACAGTTTTTGGCAGTTTTATTCCGATTTTCTTATTTTAGTGAATAGTGTTTACACTTTTTATAAAACCAATATTAACTGTTTTCGGTACTATTTAGTTCAGCATTTTTGTTATTGAATCCATGTTTGCTCTATATATTCTGCATATCCAAGGTTCTTTCTTCAATACATGGTTTAGCCACCAATCGATTTTTACTAAAAACATCATAAATTATGATTTTCATTTCAGTAGTTTCAGTGTTCATTTACATAGAAATAGTGTAAGAGTTCATATCCCACGAAGAGTTACTCTTTGAAAATAAAATTTTATAATTTTCAAGAGCATATCTTAGAAATTTATCATATACTTATATGGTATAACCAAACATTCTCTAAAATGAGTACCTAATTTTCTAGTATGGGTCAATTCGAAAATATAACAATTTCTAGTGATACATTAGCAAAAAATATAATATAGGTATACAAAGACAGATTGCTCTCGAGAATTCGTAAATGGTACGAAATTAACCAATGATCTTGTTCTACCAAATAGAATCACAGATACATATACGAATCTTACACGTTAGATACTGTATGGCACTTAAAAAGTGTTATAATGGCACGATCAGGTTACTTTATGTAACATTATTTACTGGCTTTTATAACGATTGCACGTCAGCGTTAAAATAAGAAGACTGTAGATGTTGACATTAAATATTACAATGAGATGCGTCCGCATGATATAAGGCTTTAATGTAGAATTGTGGTGTATACCTATATTACCAAGTGTTGGTTGCGTAGTTGCGTAGCTGAACTATAAGTTTCATTTTCATTGCCCAGAATCGGTATTTGCCTCACGTTAATTCCACATATTAATTACGGGCACCTCAATTAAGCCGAAATTCAGTTTAGCCGGCGACAATAGCTTGAAATACCAACTCGAATAGGTAACTAGATAGCATCTTGTCCGAAGACTGCGCTTGCATGGTTTTCACGTCCTTTGTTATGCAAACACAAACACCAAATTTGCCATTGAAGCCCGGAAGGGCCTGACGTTTTCTAAATTGGAATCTGATATACTTCATAAAGCAATTCCAATTTTGTTAACTTGACTCAGACCAATCTGGGCCTGACAAATTCACACTTAAATGAGAGAAACTGCGAATTGGCTCCTACGCGGCAATTGCTTCCAAAATTTAATTTTAATATGTTTCAGGCGCCATTAAGGGAGCCATTAGAGCCTAGAATAACAGTCTTTGTTTCAGCCTTCAGCTGCAATTCGTCCTATCGACTTAAACTCATTTGTGTGCTTTTATTCCGACGCCTGCTTGTCATTCGGAATGCATTTCCTAGTCGCCTCAGACAATAACCTGTCAGAGAAGTTTGTTGTTACAAGTTCCAAGTCTTCCTTAATGATGCACTATTCTTGTGAACTTTCTTTCGATGTGGTCCAGTATAATCCAGTTTCAAACGCTACGCCAAAAAGGCTTGCAAAAATCTAGGGATATTTTAAAGCTGCCTTCATTAACAACCTAACTGTTCCAACCAGTTATTCGAAGTAATAAATCTTCGGCCTAAAGATCTAATTAAAAGTGATCCCGAGTCCAAATATGATAATTAGAAGTTAACGAGACTTAACACGTAGCAAATAGGGTTATATGGTTTAGAAATTGCTAACCTTTTCTATTAAGCACTTTGAATTTCAATAAGACAGAGAGTACGAGGATGTCTGATGTAAAAACCCTTGTAAAAATAGATTTACTGTGTTCAGTTTTCAAATAGTTTTGTCTTTAAATATATACAAAACAAAAATTCTGCTCGCACACTCAAAACAAGAAACAGGCGTTGATTTTGGAATGTTGTCAAGCTCCTTAAATAAATGAAAATTCCCTTGTCAAGAGTTAATTAATTATGTTGAAGAGTCATGTGTCATACCTAAACAATTTGAAACTATTTTTGAATAGTAGAATGGTATCACCTTAAAGTGATTAAGTTAAATTAAAAAACGTGTTTAAAATAAGCCCTGGGACTTACTAGGCTTAAAAAAATTACTAATTATAAAATATGGGAGGTAATTAAATAATATTGTGAAATAAATTTTAAATACATGCAGTTAAAACTGTATGAATTTGAAGTGATGCATTTATAGACGAGGACAATCTAAACTACACTTCCATTATATGGAAGTAGGTAGTTAATATTATTATTTAAATATTTATTATACCAAACCCAGACACTTTTCGTGACTTTTAAATATTAATATCCATGGAAAATAACTGTTTATTTCTAGTAGATGCTCTGCTTTTATAATTAGCACTAATAAGGCATGGTGGGATAAAGAACGTTTTTTACACTTATATTAGATTGAATCATAGATGTATCCCTTTTTTTACACAAACGACGTAACTCTTGAAATGTTTAAAAATTTCCAGAATATGTGAACAGGTTAATGAATTATTGTGGTAAAATTTAAATTCCAGAGTAAATTTGTAATATCCCGCCCCTGCTTATAGGGGTTGTAATATTTATCTACCACGGGTTAGCTCATATTTCGGAGATAGGGTTCGATTGCTAGCTCAGATATACCATAAATAAGCAAAACACACTAACGGAGTATCCTGTATAACATTTATTTTATATATCTATCGTACATAAGTAAATTGTTGTGTAATTAATTAAACGAGATGTAAATTGCTCAAATTAACGATAGTATAAAAACGCGGCTTCCTGGTTCAAGCGGCTGCGGATTCTACGAACGGTAGCGGCTTCCTGGTTCTCGCGGGCGGGGCCTCGTGCACGGTTCGTTTGGTGACGTCTTGATCGGCCGGTCCGCAACTTCGTTGCTCTTCGGGACGAGCTGCGCGCTGAATGCAACGCCGGGCAGCCTGTCAAATTTCGCCGGTTTGCGGTTTCTAGCTTCTGTAATCAAATAACAAATTAAAAATGCTAACGCGGGTTCTTTTCCCTATACGTGTAACTACAGTTCGGTGGTGAAATACTTCGAGGAATTCGCCGCACGACGGGGCTTCGCTTGAAGAACGAAACTCCGTTTCGGCGTGACTTTTGAGGTTAACAATCCTCACCACCTGCAAGTGAACTCTTTGGTGAAGCTAACGGTGCGGCCCGCAGAGCTCCCAAGCAAGACGGCCACCACAATTCTCACGGATTAATTCAGGTAAATTCTACTTAGGTAGCTTGCAGCTTTTAATTCTGCTTGATTAGCACGGCGGTGAATTTAAAATGCAAGGGAACTGGGATTTTAATGTTATGTTAGTTATTACTGGACTACAGGCGGTTTTCGTTGTAGAATATTTTACAAGGAAAATATTGCTGAAGTGTCAGGCGTTCCTCACGGAACCACTAACTTGAACTCAGCTTATGCGGAGGGTTAGAGGAAAGTATGGCTAAGTGTCAGGCGTTTCTGTGAAACCACTAACTTGAACTCAGCTTATTAGGAAGTTTCGGGAAAATATGGCTAAGTGTCAGACGTTTCTTTGAAACCACTAACTTGAACTCAGCTTCGGAACGGATCCCCAGGTACTGGTAGAGTCAACGGAGAGACTCTCTGGACAGGGCAGGATGAAGGATTTGGGAACTAGGTGTTTGCTGGAGGAGTATCAGGTATCTCTGGGAAATCTCTGGAGAATCTCTCTTGAAATACGCTCTGCAACTAGTTTTATAGGTCTTGAAATGCTGTTAGGTGGGGAGAAACGGCGCGCGTCATACCTTTGTTTGCGCGGAACTTCGGGCGGCGCTATCTTATCTCGCCTGGAACACACCGGGTTCTTGATAACGCTAAAGGTCGGCGACGTTTAAATCAGCAAATATTATTTAATATTGAATTAATCGGATTCAAACGGGAGCTAGCGTTACAAATTAATGTATGTGAACCTTACATTGCCAAAACCGGTGGGGGGTTACAAGATCCCCCATCGGGTGCCTTCCCAGTTGCCGGATGTAGATATAGTGGTTATGAGGAAATAAGGTATACATGTCGGACCAAAACTAAGAAACTTGCTACATGTCAAAGAAAAGCAAAGACGCCTTTACTAGACCTAAACTATTGAAGAATGAGTTCTCTAAAGCTCGGCTGTAGATATTCATGAGTAGCATACATATAGTATACGGATTTAACCGGCTGTGAAGCCGAGATGAGGAAAGCAATGAAAACCACCTCATCAAACTGTCTAGTAAAGTTTCGATGGACAAAAAAAAAAATAAAAATAGGCTTACTGACCATGGTCTTCGAAAACTAGATCCTATAGGGGAGTAGCCTGCTTTTCAGATCGTCATCCAGAGAAATACTTGCACAACAAAAACAAGCAGCAAACATATCCTCAAAATGAAGAACGAGATAAGAATAGGTACATGAAATGTTCAAAGTAGCAATCCCGCAAAATTGCAAATGCAATCATAGAGATGAATCGACTGAACATGGATCTACTCGGATACAGCAGGGTGAGGTAGCCTAACTCAGGACACTGGATAACTGCCGAACACTACGTATGCTACTCTAGTGACACTACCACTAGAAACAACAATGCAGTAATACCCATTATCAAGCAATTAAGAAATAAGTAACGCACTTACAGATTTTTTATCCATCTCGGACAGAGACTGCTTTAAATAGATGCAAAACCTGCTAATCTTAATATAACTACAACCTACGCCTCAACCAGCTAATTCAGTTCAGTCTGGAGAAGAAGTACGCGATAATGCTCACTTATTTCCAGCTACCAAGCAGAAGATTTTGTGCGTGTATATCTCCAGCTGATACCTCTGAGAGAATAGTGAGACGCCAGGTAAGCTATGCTATTAGAAATAAGCGATTCAGAAATACCGATGGGGCCACAATTATACCGGGTGTCCATTGTCAAAGTCGAACATAAGCAATTAACATTAGTGCATTCACTCGTTCTTCATTGAAATAATTCATCTTTCTGTAGATAATTCTAACAGATGTTGACAGAAAATACCTGATTCACGCCAACTAATTACCAATTTTTTTGACAAATGCTATCGAACTTGAAAAGCAAGGCATGGCATATTTATTTATTCCCAAGTTTTAAATTAGTATTTTAAAACAAAAATCTTATATTGAATGTCATTATTGTTATCATTTGATGCGTAATAATTTTATCTTTCCATTGATACCATTACCTTCCCTGTGAGTTGAATTACCGAGAAGGAATCGGCAAAAACATTCAATACGATGTTAATTGCCTATGTTCGACTTTGAGAACGGACACCCGGTATATAACAGCAATAAGATAACATGAACATGAAAATAACGTATTGCTTGAGTAAGAAAGAGATAAACATAATAGGAAATATTCGATTAGGCCTGACGCTTATTTTAATTAAGACAGATGTCAACCAAGCATGCCTACTAAAATAATGTTTTCGTATTGTCATCTCTTCCTTACTCAAACATTCTATTGTGTTGTTCATGTTATCTCATTGCTGTTATATACAGGGTGAGTTTTTTTTCATTATCACTATAAGGATCTCGGAAACCGTGAAAGATAGAAGGTTGGTTAAATGGAGAAAGAATTGCAGTTTTATGAGCTTATTCGAGATGGGCTTTTGTTTCTTTGAAAAAATCCAAGGCCTACTAGAAACAAGCAAAATATTAAAATTACTTAATTTCTTAGTCGGTCTAGCGCCGTTATTGAAAATAGAAAAAATAATAAGAATAAAAGTTTTTAGCTATTTTTACGGTGTTTATCTTACACTTATTATTTTTCTTCTATCTTTCATAGTTTTTGAGTTATAACACTAAGTTACATTTTTTTAAATAGCAATCATAGTTGGCTTAGACATTTCTAAAAAGAACTCACTCTTCCACTTAAAATGACATAAGGTTTGTTATACCTATTTTGACAAATAATGCTTTTATAATAATTTTCGTAATAAGAAAATGACGAAAACAAAAACTATGAAAGCTAGAAGGAAATTAATACGTGTAAAATAAACAGCCTAAAAACAGCTAAAACTTTTAGAGCACGCGCGCACGGACGTTTTATCAGCCGCTCAGCCGTCGCGGTTTTTTAACCGCCTGGATAGAACACGCTAGTTTAAATGAATGTGAGCACACTAGCGGCAGTTTTACCGCGGCGGTTTTAAAAACGCAACCTGTCCTATTTTCGAAGCGGCGCGGTTGCCGCCTTCGGATATGGATCAAGTCATATTAGTACAGCGTGGGCGCACGAACTGTCAAATAACCGCTTTGTTCTCGTCAGCTTGTTAGTTTTTTTGGTTTTTATTAAAAATGGCTCTTGATTTCGACTATTTTGATAGCGAAAAATTAATTATCGAAGTCGAGAAAAGACCCGCACTGTACAACAAAAACTTACCTGAATATAGCGACAAAAATATAAAAGAAATGCTGTGGATAGAAGTGTGTGAGGCAACTGTACCAAATTGGGGTCAATTGGAAAAAGGAGAAAGAATTAAAAAAGGTAAGAATTTAGTACCTATAGCCTTTTAAAAACTTTATTGAACAGTGAGTTTCCATTTATGTATTTAATATATATTTGTGCAGTTAAGTTTTTGAACAGATTGTCTTGTCGCACGAACTCTAACTTACAATGCAACTCCACTGCAAAACTACACTGTTATATTTCAAACCTTATCATACTGCCAAGGTAAGGAACCCTGAGGAGAAATGAAATAATTGCTTAAATATTCTCTCATAGCTGTTCCTTTAACAGTACTTCTAGTTCCAATTGCTTCAATAGTATCAAGAGGATTTTCGTGCAAAGTATCTTGAAATCGTATCCCATCCTTCTTCCTAACAAAGTTATGGAGTACACAACATGTCTTTACTATAATATCACAGAAATCGGGATGAACGTCGAGAGCACGATGAAAGATTCGCCATTTATTACATAGTATTCCAAAAGTGCATTCCACCATTCTCCTTGCCCTTGTTAATCTATAATTAAATATGCGCTTGGAAATACTTAAATTTCGGTGTGGATATGGCCGTAAGACATGTTCCGATAGGGCAAAAGCTTCGTCTCCCACAATCACAAATGGCATTAGTTTACCGTTTTCGTCTTGAGGTAATGGCATAGGCTGTGGAACGTTTAATTGATTTTTTTCTAATTTCTTAGATAAATTTGACTACTTAAAGACGTTTGAGTCGCTAGATGCACCGTATGCTCCTACATCAATGCTAATAAAACTGTAATCTGCATCAACTAAAGCCATGAGAACGATGGAGAAGAAGGATTTGTAATTAAAAAATGCAGATCCGCTACCGTCGGGTTTGCACATTCTAATGTGTTTACCATCAACAGCACCTATGCAGTGTGGAAAATTAGTTCTTTTTTCAAATTCATTTGCAATGCGTAACCAGTCTTCTTCAGTTTTTTCTGCCATAAATATAGGTTTCAGGCATCTCCATATTGCTGCGCAAGTACTCCGCACTATCTCCCGAATAGTTGTAACGCCAAGCAAATATTCATAATGCAAGGAGTGGAAACTGTTCCCCGTTGCCAGATACCTACAAAAATATAAATTACATTAAAATTGGTTTCCCTACAGTTTGGTTTCTTGTCTGTTTACAGGTAAAGATGTTCAACGGAAATGGAAAAACATGCGGGACAGTTTTCGAAAAGAACTTAATCTGCAAAGAGCAAAGAAATCCGGAGAGGGAAAGCAGAAGAGACGAAAATATATCTATTTTGACCAATTATTATTCCTTCTGCCTACTATTCAGGAACGAGTCACATCTGGGAACTATACTCCACCAGAAGCTAGCGGTTTTGAAGAAGAAATCGAAAACGGAAAAGAAGAAAATGATACCCAAGTAATCGAACATGGGAAACCAAGATTCTGAAGCGTCATCGGCCTCTACATCTCATACATCAAGACATGCACGACCTAAAAAGCCTAAAAATCCTACATTTGAAGAATCGCTTCTACAAATTCTTAAAGCCGAGAAAACAGAAGATATCGATGAAGATAGGTCATTTCTGCTATCGTTATTACCCTCTTTCAAAAAGCTTTCAGCCCAACAGAAATTGACCACTAAAATGCAATTTTTACAAGTTTTAAACGACATTATGTTTTCTGAAAGTAATCAGAGGTCTGTACTAACTCATTCGGTTCAACGTTCAACAACGTTCCCTTCACTTGGATTGCCTTGTAGTGGTCAACTGCCGCAACAAGCTCGACCTCAAGCGATGAACCAACTTCTACAAATTCAAGTTGATCCAGTCCCATCTACGATTACTCAGATTAAGCCTAATATTCCGCACATTGAAAATTACTTCTCATCATTTTCACCCAGCCCTAATCCTCAGCGATGCAGTGTCCCTATTTCGAGTGCTTTGTCACCTGATGATAGTACTTTCCTATCATCTGATAGCGAATTATTTGAACTGCATTAACACTTTTTTTGTTAACTTAATAGATTATAGAACCTATTTTTACTGTAAACTGACTATACACCTTGTATAAAGTTTAAATTTAATAAATAAAGTTGAAATAATAGTGTTATTCTTACCTCAGAGTTACAGCTAATCTTTCTTTTGGTGCTACAGCTATCCTCATATTCGTGTTTTCGTATGTAATGTGCGGCTGTATCATGTATAATAATTCGTCAAATGATTTCTTGCTCATTCTAAAATAACCAAAAAATTTTTGGGGGTACATACACAAGTCATCATATAATTTGTGAAATTGGCCTTTCAACAGTCTTTGGCTCATTAATGGATGAACCCACATCTTCTTTCTTCGCTTCTTTTTCAGACGCAATAATAAGGCACATAATGCAGCTTTTTCCACAAAATTCATATTCATCTGCACATAAACGTCAATCTGACATTGTCAAATAGCGGTTATTCTGCCGCTCGTGCGCTCACCCAATTTTATGAAGCGGCAATCTCGCCGCTGCGGTCAAAAAGCCGTGCGGCTAAAAAATCGCCCGTGCGCGCTAGCTCTTATTCTTATTTTTTTTCTATTTTAAATAATAACGGCGTTAGACAGGCTTTAAAAGATTAAGTAATTTTAATATTTTGCTTATATCTAGTAGGCCTTGGATTTTTTAAAAGAAACAAAAGCACAGTTTGAGTAAGCTCATAAAACTGCAATTCTTTCTCCATTTAGCAAACGAGATATTCTCTTTTTAGAAATGTCTAAGCCAACTATGATTGCTATTTAAAAAAATGTAACTTAATGTTATAACTCAAAAACTATGAAAGATAGAAGAAAAATAATAAGTGTAAGATAAACACCGTAAAAATAGCTAAAACTTTTATTCTTATTATTTTTTTTCTATTTTCAATAATAACGGCACTAGACCGACTTTAAGAAATTAAGTAATTTTAATATTTTGCTTGTATCTAGTAGGCCTTGGATTTTTTCAAAGAAACAAAAGCACATCTCGAATAAGCTCATAAAACTGCAATTCTTTTTCCATTTAGCCAACCTTCTATCTTTCACGGTTTCCGAGATCCCTATAGTGATAATGGAAAAAAACTCACCCTGTATAATTATAGCCCCATCAGTACAATCCAATTATCGAAAATATATTCAAGGGTTGACGTTCATCCGGACTACAACTTTTCGTTAGCTCGAATTACATTCGTATAAAGAACGTAGAAAATCACTACGTAAAACTACAGAGAAACTAAAACTAAAAGATCATTCTGTCAAGACGGTAAACAATAAAATAAAAACAATTACGGAATAAAACGCTTTGGATAGCTATAAAAAACAAGGTGGAACAAAATGATAGATGCCATCTCTATTAGTGAAAATTATGTGAAGGCAGATAGAAGAACAAAGAAACAGAAACACGTAACCAAAGGAATCCTAGAGCTAATGGAAGAAAAATGGATACAGAAGACCAAAGACTACTTAAAATACATAAAGATTCCGAAGACAATAACTAAAAAAATAGAGGAAGCAAAATGATTGTGACTACATAATGAATAGGACATAGAAAACCTGTAGGAAATACATGACATAGTTAAGCTAACCAAAAAAATTAAAGAAACAATAGGTATAAGAAATCAACAAAAAACAATCTCTTGGCAGCGCGTAACACCATTAAATGAGAGTTGAACACGGCCCTGGCGAACTCAAACCTTCGGTAGAATATGGCATGAATAAGACCCAGGCGGCGGTTCTTAAGGTTACAAAATACATATACCTTGGATGTTTTATAGTTGGTGGCAAACCCGAAAATTATTATGTGAAACAATTGACATTTGTTAAAACAAATTATTGACATCTAGGATGCCATGCAAACATCCTAGCGACTGCGCCGACAAAGACTATATAAAACTGTAAAATACTAAATTTTAATTGCAATGCCTGGCTATCGAAGTCGAGCAACAAAAAACCTACACCGCAACTTGTATACAGTAGATCCCAATTTCAAATCGCCAGTGCAACTGATAAGTTATTTTTCCCTGCGCGAGATTGGAAATCATAGACCTTGGTTTTTGGATCATCGCATAATTTATCGCAGGCGAACCTTCCTGTACAGTCAACAACAGGTCCACTCAAGTTACCAAAAACAGTGTGTACTTACTGCGTAGCTATCTGGAACGTTTCGACACAGGCCTGCACCAGGTGGCCGGCAAAACATCTTCAACGCAGGAACGTCGTCCAGGAACATGTAATATGCAAATGCAACAATCATGTTGCAGCGATAAAGATGTAGCATAGAGGTGCAGTATAGAGATGCAGCAACAAGATGCAGCATAAAGGCCTAATTTCCAACTTAATTACAACAGAACCCTAACGAATTGACAACGTTACCCAACGATCGGTAAGGGGCTGAAGTTTATGTGTGCGGCCTAAATCTTCTGCTCGCACAAACGGTTGTTTAGCGAAAACATCCTGCCATCGCCAAATACAAGGCCTAATTGAAGTCGGGGTTCACGTGAAAATATATCCCAGCGGACCACGATTGGAATTTTCCGAAAACGACCTTTCGCTTCCATTTCTAGGCGAAGAAGAGCGCCCCTGTTCCAAAAATTTGGCGATTCGAAATTCGACATTCTCTGACTGCTGCGCTCTAAAAATAAAGATGTGAGCAGTGTACTAATAAATTAGAGATGCGAACGCCAAAGTTCTAAGGGCGCAAAACGCCAAACACCAAAAAAAATACAACGGGGCGTTACACGCAGACGGCAACATCATCAGTGAAAAGGATAAAAGAGTAAATGGATGAAAGAAGTGTATGATCGAGTATTTGATGAGAAGGGCGAACAACAAATAAAAACTGTAACTGAGGGAAGGGCATGCCCAAATATAACATAAATTGAGGTAAACATAGTAATCAAAAGGCTTAAAAGTAACAAAGCACCTAGGGCGGATCAGATGATCAACTAAAGGTTTTAATTACACTGTTGAACAAATACAATGAAACTAGGCACTTGCCGAGAGCTTGATTACTATTAACATTCGTACCAACGCTGACAAAAGAATGCTACAAAATGCGCAGACTATAGAATAATCAGCCATGCTCAGAAAGTCTTATTATTCATGCACGAATATATAAAGGGCTAGAAGGAAACATTAGTGATACTCAGTTTGCGTTCAGAAATGGCATAGGAACTAGGAAAGCTCTGTTTGCTATACAGATTCTGATTCAAAGAGCACGAGACGCTCATTGTGACGTCTTTAAGTGCTTCATTGACTTCCAATAGGCCTTTGATAAAATTAAATGCCAGAAGCTTACAGCAACGTTACAAGAATTAGGCATAGACCACAAAGACATTCGCTTAATAGCGAACTCGTATACGGACCAACGGGTTACCGTTCGCGTAGAAAACCAATTTCTGCAGTACTGTTGGACGCATACTCCGAAAATATTTTCAAATAAGCGTTATAAAATGTCTAAATGGCATTAATACTAATGATAAAACAATATTACATATGCAGACGATACAGTAGTTCGCTCTGATAGTGCTGATGAGCTTCAGAAACTCATAAATCGTATTATAATTAGACAGAAGTTCTAATAGTGAGTAAAAGTAACATGGCAGATTCGCAATTTTTAGGCAGACACAGACAAAGTTATATACCTACAGTGCATATATGAAAGAGAATTGCAATCATGCACAAGGAAATGAGATGCAGAATTGAAAAAACCAAATGTGCCTTTAGTCGTTTGAAAAATGTATTTTGCCTAAATATACCGATCCGAATTCTATTCCTTAGCTGCTATACAGGGTGTTCCTAAATAAGTGTCGCAACGGAACACTATAGATTCCTTGAGGAAAAATATGCTGATTTAACTCAACTTGTCTATATTCAAAGTTGCTTAGTTTAGCCGCTAGAGGGCTTTAAAAACGATTAACTTTTTAAATTTTTTTAAATAAGTCGAAAATCTTCGATAGATTTTATTCATTTTTGGCCATCCGTTTGTACCAGTAAACCACAGCTTTTTGAAGAATACACCCTAATTTCGAAAATTACAGGGTGTTTAAAAACTTTGTCACAATAAATTATCCATCCATATTTTTTTAACCTCCTGTATAATCACTACCAATTTTTCTTTCTGAATAGCTACTTTAATTTAGAAGCTATTTCCTTTCTTACAAAAATTTTAGTCGGGTAACGGTTTAGCCACAAAAAAATATTTTCTAAATCCCTACAAGCCTGAATCAGTAATTGTAACTTAACACTAGGCTTGTAGGGATTTAAATAATATTTTTTGTGGCTAAACCGTTTACCCGACTAAAATTCTGTAAGAGAAGAAATAGCTTCTAAATTAAAGTAACTATTCATAAAAAAATTGTAGTTATTATACAGGGGGTTAAAAAATTTAAAAAAAGTAATCGTTTTTAAAGTCCTCTAGCGGCTAAACTAAGCAACTTTGTATATAGGTAAGTTGAGTTAAATCATTATATTTTTGCTCAAGGAATCTACAGTGTTCCGTTGCGACACTTATTTAGAAACACTTTGTATATTCTCGAACTTTTTATACGCCGCAAAGGCCTGGACTATGACTGAAGCTTCATGTAAAAACCTTGAAGCCTACGAATCATGGTGTTATCCTGCTTAGGTTAGGATATCGTCCATCCATCATACTGCCAATGTAATAGTAATGGAATAGATGCAAAAAATCTGGAAATACTAGTGATAGTCAATAATAAAGGGGCAGTATATCTTGAGCACGTAATGCCCAACGGAAACTTATTTAGATCAGCCACCAACAGAGTTATTTAGTCCAACGTACACAGAAGATTGGCACTACATGAAAAAAACTACTGCTAAAAGATACACTATTGAACTGCTGTAACCACGAAATCGTTTAATATTTTTTTCTGTAAAAACAACCAATACCAACAATTCGCTTTTATAGATATACTCGTAACTACTTGTAATAAATAGTAGAATTCTACTTGTTCCTGAACAAAAAGATAATTGCTTATTAATTGTTTTCAACAATGAATAGTTATGTATTTTATACATTTTCACTAATCAATGCCTTTGACACGATATCGGTAAACAAGAAATATAGTTGATGTATATTGTAATGTTGCAGTTGCAGTTTTGAAGCCAATTCTTAAGTAAACAACGTCCGTAAAGTAATTGAAATAAGCTAAATTCAGTTCTTGAACACAGGAATTACACAATAAATGTTTGTGGACCTGCCTTACTCTCTTTAAGGAAACGCTGTATTGTAACGATTTATTATCTCTACAAAGATAGAAGTTTTTTTAATGGTTCAGTTATTCTAATCTATGTGAGTATGTAAACCTGTAGGTGTTGTTCGACTACTATCTTTCAGTAGAATAATGAAGCTGTCTTCACACTGATTGTTCGATAAATTTATGATTACGCCCTGGGCAAAAATTATTTTCATAAATTAGCAATCACTTTCGCTAGTCACTTTTACAGTTTTTTATAACAGATACTACGTAATATGCAAAACGTTGTTAACGCATATGATTTTAATCAAGTCAGAATAGCCAAAAAGCTGCAGTTTCATTGCAAAGATAAGCTTTTTCAGTTTTTATTATTCTCTGCGAAAGCAACGCAACCTTTGTACGACATGGTTTGAACACAAATCTCACTGTGCTGAAGGATTAGCCTAAAATTTATTCCTCTGCTTCATTCTGAAGCATTGTGTCTACTGCTGGATAACAGCCGGGAATTTTATGTTTTCCTATTTACAAACTACAACAGCGAAATATATGATAGCAGCAGTCAACAATGATAAACTCTGGATCTGCAATTTCACGTGTTTTTACTTACAGCTAACAGCACGTTCAACTTTGCATAACGGGCAGATCCCTGCACTCGTCAGTTTTATGATGACAGATTGGGGAAAATTACACCTAAAAATACTAATAAAATTAAGCGTTTGAATGATGTGGAAAGGTTAAAACAAAATTGTTTTTCTAAATAATTCTTTCCCTTAGTATTCAACTAGGTTTTGATAAGCAATAGTCTATTTAAAGCCAGTTACTCTTGGACAAAAATAGCATGTGTTTAAAGTATTCGTGAAATTGCTTCATTTTACTTGTATGGGTGAATTAATCTCTTGAATTTCTAATTTTCTCTTGTTTGCCATTCCTGATATCAGTTAAAAGTACTAAATACCGAACAACAATTAGTTTCTAGAAGTAATTTTATTTGTATCGGCTGATGACGTTCTCTGGAACACATTTTCAAAACTGTATAAAGCCAACATAAAGATTATGTTATTAAACAATATATTTTGCTTATGATAATAAATACAAGACGGTGAAGTTTGGTTTATTTTTAAATTTTTTATACATGAGTCAATGCCACTTTTGAAGAATGCTGAGCGCATTCTCTAAGTTTTTCAACACTGTTTACTGCGCAAACAAATAAAATCTACAGCGCTTGTATTATACCCAACAATATACCTACTTTAATAGTTATTTATGTTTTTTTTGACTTGTTGAAAGGTCGTTTTCTGTCGTCTAAACTGCCTCGGTAAATGGGTCTTTACAGGCACGGTGCCTGTAAAATGTTACCATCGCGACATTACAACCACTTTGTGTTCTAAAAAACACATCCTCTACTAATCACTAATATTAAATTTTAGAATATTCAGCAAAAGGAAATAAAACGTTATACGCAGCTCGCTTGCAATTAGCCTTTATTGGGGTTCACCGGATTACAGGCTCGCTCTTACGTCGCTCACCCTGCAAATTATCCGGCTTACTCATAAAGGCTAATTTACTAACCTTGCCAGGTAAAAAACTATTATGGTATCTATTACAAATAATCCACGAGAAAAAAGTTGAGCGATCAGCGTGCTTTCAGGATATTTTTAAACTAGCAATAATGCATCATGAGATAATATTTATCTATAAAATATTATACACCAAGTGAATTAAACATATGTTTATTCACGAAAGATTTTGGGCTCACGAGCACGCAATGCGAGTAAGATCAAATCTTTGAGTTAATAAATGTTTAATTCGCGTGGCGTATACATACATATATGTTTTTATTCAATTTTGACGAAATTTTAAAATATTCAAATTTATAGCGCCTGCTGCTCTTAAATCACTTATGAAACAACAAATAAAACACCACACTTACTATGTGCCAAACGTCAAAGTGACGTTTACCACCTGCTTACAGCCATACACCAAATGGGAAATAAATGACATTAAAAATATTCAAATTAAGATAATTATATATTACACACTACAAAGAGAAAGAATAATTGAATGTAAGTATTTGTAGAAATCATAAAAATATGTTGTTCTTCATTGAAACGTTTTTAAATTTCTAGTGAATTAAACTTTTTTAATTCTCTAGAGAATTAAAAAGCTTTTATTTTTCTTCTGAATCATAGAGTGTTTATGAAGGTTGTTATGGAGTTAATAATGTCACTTTAAACTGTCAAATTGAATAAAATATTTTTATCTACTCCGGTGGGATAAGTAACTCATTACGTCACTCATTTGACACTATTTCAGTTAGGTAATGAAGCTCATTACACCACTCAGTTATGTAATGGTTTCATTACGCAACTGAGTTGTGTAATGACTTCATTACCTAATTGAAATAGTGTTAAATGAATGACATAATGACATTTGCCTACTAAAATATTTTTGAAAATGACAGATCTGACATTTCTCTTAATGCACTTTTCTCAATTTTAGGCAGTCGTAGATAAAATTTTGTACAATACATGTGTGATAATGCATCATTAATATACTTGTGTACTTACATAACTCGTGCTACGCACTCGTTTGTAACTTACACACACGTATATTAATGAAATAACTATTAAAACAAAAGTCACGGACATATAAAACAAGGAAAGCTATTTTTGAACCAAAGTAAAATGAATACCTTCAGATAGTGGTTAGTTGAATTCAATGGTATTAACTCTTCTTCGTTGTCGTATTCAGGGTTGTAGCCTTTGATTTACGTAGCATTTAAGTTATTCTTTGTTATTTGGCGCCATCGATCTCTGCTTCTTGCAGTTCTAGCTGTATGTTCAACTGTGCAAGCGGTTATTTGTTTTATTTAGTCTGGCCACCTCTTTCGTGAGCATCTCATTTCTCTTGCTCCCTGGATTCTGCCCTGTACGATCAATCTTTCAAAGAATTTAGCAACTCTGTTATAAATGGTATTTGTCAATCTAGTAGGCCTTTGAGTGGTTTGTAAAACAGATGATTAATTCTCCTGTCTTGCCATGATACACGTAGTAGTCTCGTGGATCCCAAGTAAAAAAAGCTATCAACTACCTTATAATTAGCAATAGTTCTGATTTCGGGTGTGTTATATATTTTTCTGTCAATGATCATGACTTTCCTTTTATTATAGTTAATATAAAGACCATACCATCGACTCACCGTTTCTATTTTGTTATCATTTCCGCAGGGTCTTCTTCAGTAGTAGTAAGCAAGGCTGCATCATATGCTTAGTGCAGATTATTAATGTTAACTCCTTTACTAGGAACACCTTTTTTCCAGTTCTCTAGAACTTTTCTCGATATAGGAAAAATAATATACTTTTGCATGGCTCCATTTGGTATGGTGAAGAAGTTAGGTAAACGGTTATTTAGCTTTACTGTTGCTGCATCCTGTTCTTATAAACTCCTGATAAGGTGTATGGTCTTAGGACACCCATCTCTAGCGTACTTCCAATAACGCATGCCAGTGCATACTGTCAGAGGCTTTACAGTAGTCGATGAAACATATTTGTATATACCGGTGCATTAAATTTTCTGGCCTTCTCTATAACCCGTCTTAAATTAAATAGCTGCTCCATAGTACCTTTTCCCTTTGCGAAGCCTGCTTGTTTTATAAACATTTACCAGTTGAGGTAGGAGTTTAAAATTCATTTAATATGTTTAATAAGATCTTTCTAGCATCTATCCTTCTGGATATTAGGCGATAATTCTCGCACTGATATTTTGGTCATCTTTTATAGAACGATAGTAATAAGGACAGTCGCTTGTGTTCCATATTTTTGACCATCTCAGGGCTGACTCCGTCATAACCAATCGCTTTGTTGTTTTTTTTTTAAATCTTTTAATGGCCTACTCAAATTCTTCTGTTGATATACCTGGTTCACGTTCTTCATATTATTTAATTTCTAAATTTCTTTACACTGCTGGTTGATTATTGCCAAATAGCTTCTCGTAATACTGTTTCCAACGAATATCTTCTATTTCTGTTAGATTTTTATCTGTTTTCATTTCTTATAATCAAAGTTCTTAGGGTGAACATCTAGTGATCTTTTTAATTGCCACAAATGTCTTCGTGTTACTATAATTTGCATGTGTCTGTAAAGCTTCATACAGTGACTTTAAATAATTGTTTTTACCCACCCTGTAGGCTCTTTGAATAGAGTGTGTCAGATGATTGTATTTGAGATGTATTTGTTCTGTGTTTAGTGAGGTATAATTTAGTTGCCTTCTTTCTAAAATGTATCTCCCACATCTGTTCTGTTAACCATGGTTTTAATTTCTGTTCTGGTTTGAGTTGTAGGTATTGCCTCAATAGTGTTTAGAATTAATTTGCTTGTTTCTATTTCTGCAATTGTATCACTATTAGTATTTCGTATTATTGTTCTATCTCAGGTTGTATTTTTTCCTGAAAGTTTAATCCCTTTCGAATATTAATAACCTTGGGTTTGGTACTTTCTTTATATATTTCATTAACTTTTAACTTTAAAAGTTTATGAGCAGTTCCGCAATCTGCACCAAAAGTGTTTGCATTGCTTATAGATGTACGCCAGCGTGTATTAATATAAAGTCTATCTGGTTTCTATACCTTGCGCAGTGTGACTAACATGTATACAGTCGTCTTGGATGCTGTTTAAACGTAATGTTTGCAATTGTCATATGGTTGGTCATACATAAATCCAGAAGTCTTTCCCCTGTCATTGATGTAGCGTAAACCATACTTGTCCTACTATGTATTTCATGTGTGAGTTTTCGCGAATTTCTTCTACGTTGGCGTTAAAATCACCCATAATAATTACCATCTCCCTATGAGGTATTTTGCTTACCGTTTTTTCCAAGATACTGAAAGGAAGTTATAGTGTCTTCAATTGATTCTACAGTAGGTGCATATATTTGAATAGAATTTAGAAGTATGGGTCTAGCATTTATCCTGATGGTTATTATTCCGTCATTTACAGGATTATATCCATTATTATACTGAGTAATGTGTTTTGCTATAATGAACGCCATTCAATGTCTACATAGTTCGTCTTGGCCTGAGAAATAGATGGTGTTGGTGTTAGCTTTGAGGGAGCTGTAATATCCGATTTTGTTTCCAGTGGGTTGCACTTATGTCAGTGATTAGGAGCTTATGCTTGTGTAATTCTTTTTCAATATGGTAGTCGTCTATTACATTACTGAATGTACCTAGTTAGTGGCTAGTGGTTTAAGTGTGCAAATCTTATTGTCAGCTATTAAGACTAGATCGTTCTGGTATCTAAAATTTTTGTCTTTATTTTTTCAACTTATTCTTTTAAAACATTCTCTAAGACTAAATTAGATCAACGCCACAGCTCTCCAGCATGATATCAGCATAAGAATTCCGAATTGGCTAATGGTAGAATTTTCTGAAGTAGATAATAGGCTCGATACATTCAATCGTTGGTCAATTCGCCCTTAATGTGCTGACATCACGCCGGAGAGATGCCATGTTGTTTCTCAGGTAATGATGCCTCTCAGGAAATAACACTTATTCTGTATAAACTATATTTACAGCGTCCTACATTGCGAACATCTACAGTCATAACCATGGTGCGACTGATCGGTGTCAAATATAATGTCATAACTCAGTTCAAATGATGACCAGATAAACGTTTTTATCTTGTATACTTACCGAATGGTAATTAAAAGAAATTAAAACTTCCTTCCGGAAATATTATATCGGAACAGTTTTTGTTTCTTGTTTCTCACTGGCCCAAATACTAGGGAGAAAATGTAGATTTGACCTTTCCTTGAACTTGAACTTTCTTATACAACAATAACAAGAACAACAACAAACTGATGAAAACAATTACATTTTTCAAAATAGGCGCTCTTGCTTGCATACCGACTTATCCCAATGTTCGGAATACCGACGAAGAAAAGATGTTTTGGTTACTTGCAAATCCGAATTTTCACGGCTTTTACCTCCTCCTCATTCGACTTAAATGTCCTGCCTTCCATATATTCCTTAAGGAATTGATAGTCACGGGGCGATCAGTCAGGACTATAAGCTAGGTGAAGCAACATTTCCAGTGTTTCTTGAATTAATCCGACAAGCTGACTGTAATACTCCGCACTTGCATTCTTCCCAGAAACTAGGGAATCTACCATAGCAGAACCATAAATATTTCAAAATACAGTAAGTTTTACAACATTGGAAACAATTTGGAATACATTTGCGGCATATGACCAACGGTTTGTACTAATCAAATATTGAGCTTTTTTAAAATCACCAAATTGTGTACGCAGCCGACACTTGAGGACATCTTCCACACAACTGTTATTGCTTACAGAAATAAATCAAAATCTCTATTGACTATATAAGTGACTTGATTATTCTAAAAGTCATAATTCATAAATTTAAAAAGTCCAAGTCAAATCTATACTTCCCTCGTACTAAGCAGCTCTCCCTTATCGGAATTTAGTTTAATATTTGTAAAATACACGTGTAACCTCTATAAGACTAACGATTTATTGATGCGGTATTAGCACACAGTTACTATATTAATACCGCCTGTAGAAGATGCACGCACTATTCTCTTTCCTAATTTAGCTAGAAAAATTGGTATAACACTAACAAAGAGTTTTTCGTCTCTTGTTATAGATGTCTTTATTCTTTGATGAGCTCGCATAAAGTTATTGCTCTAGCTAAACTAGCCTGAAAAACCTGTCCTATCTCTTATATGATTTGAAATACTTATGTTTAATGGGGTTCTATTGGCTTTTATGAGAACAATAAAAAACAGATATTTTTACAGAATATAGACGATGTGGGGACAAGCATTATTTATTTGTTATTTTTTATTTATTTTGCACTCATCCAATAGCCGTTAGACCAATTATAGGCGTCGCTGTACATTTATGATGGCTTCCAACCTCACTAACGACTGTCATGAGGTGATTATGACATCCGGGACCAACTATTTCCGTGGCAGCCGTACCACGAGGCGACGAGGGAAGCAGCCGTGGAACTCCCATCCAAGTTATGACCAGAAAGAGCGTTGCTTAACTCTACTGATCGAACATGGACGCTTGTTTAAGCTACACCAAGGAACCAAACATGAGCATATTAACATGCAATTTAGATCTATATTGTTCTAAAACTTGCTGTCTACCTTTTTCCACGCTAAGCTCTACCCTTTGGAACCGCTTCAGCATTACTTCAGAGGTTGTGTGCGTCACCTAAACTACTTTAACTAAGTGAAACCGGCCCTCCCAGACCGAGAGTCAAACTCACGCCCGAGCGCTACGTGTTTCACTGTGCCCTCGGCTGCAGCAGCAGAAACCACTGATCTACTGAGGCCCCATGCTGTATATTCCTGTCAATAGTCACAGAACAATTATTTATGAACACTAGATTCGAGCGATCTTCTAAAAAATTCCATCACAGATCAAAATAAATTTCACCAAGGGTAGCGTTCCTTATATCTTTTGGATATTTAGGATGTAACTTGCTGTAGAAGGGTAGTCTCCTAAACCGTAGGTACGGTAAAATAGTACATCTTTTTTACTTAAGTGACATCCTTTATGTATTAGTATATATCTATCTGCAGAAAACAAACGACATCAAAACGCATCCGTGAACAAAATATCGATTCAATCATCAACATCATATTTTAAATTCTCTAGGAAACTGCAGTCTTAAACATGGTGTTCACTGATGAGTATAGTTGCTTCTCTTGTGCATCTCGAAGACGATACGTAATGGTTTATCAAGTAATGTATACATTTCAAACATAGAAATCAGTCTACAATATCCTTATTGTGCAGTTGCCTGGATGACAAGGCATTAAGACAAATCAATCTGTAATTCTCAGCCTTTGCTGCCTTCTCATGGCGTCATCCTTGTCTTCTCATGTACTTATCCTCGTCTTTTTCGTCGTCTCCAGTTTCAACTTAACGCAATTATTAGAGCCAATAATTTTCTCATATCAGCTTAAATTCCTTAATCTTTAACAATACAGTCCGTTAAAATCACTTCCCAAATTATTATACTCTTACAAGTAGAATAGTGAAGAACTTGAGTTCTGATAGATAATCACTTTACACGCTTACTTTACCGATTCTTATTGTTACCATATATTCAAATTCAATCATAACCCTGCCATGTTTAAAACAAACAAAAGTGTGAAACCAAGAAAGTTTTTATAAGGTTCATAATACGGTCCAAAATGTAACGGAAGCTAAGCAAAACGGAGCAACTTAAAGTACTGAAAAGAAAAATGTAGGAGATGTTATAATTTTGTTGTGGTGTATTATATTCACAATAGCTTTTAAAAAGATTCAATTTGTTTTTTTGCAGACGATTAACACTATATTTGTCTTAAATTTTCTCTTTGTGATTTTTGTATACGAGGTTTTATGAAAATGAATGAAAACACTCAGGCGTAATTTTTACTGTAAACAAGTAGTTACACAAGCAACTCAATTAACTCGTGTTTGTTCTGGTAATTTGGGAATACATAAAATCGATATTAATTAAAATGGGAATTCGTTAGAAACTGAAAAACAAGTTCAATTTTCTACAGATCTTTGTTCAAAAAATCATAATGTGAGTATTTCTTTTTAAAAGAACTAGAATAACTACATCATCTCGGAAGATGAATATGTTAAATTCAACCAGATCTGCCTTCTTATAAAAGAAGAATTCAAATACAAATAGACAACTGCAAGGTAGAAGAAATAAATACCATTTAAAAATTTTAATTTCATACTTTCAATGACATCTAGTAGATGCATTACTTTTCTACATTATTAATATTAGTTTCTGTATTATTCATACACAGTGTGCTGATTTAGTATCATAAACTTAATTTACTAATACTTAGGAAAATTTAAATTTTGCCACTTATAAATACAAAGTGTAAGATTATAGAAATAGTAATTAAGTAGAACGTTGATCAGACAATGTAGCTGGACATCTGGCATATATTATATCTGGTAATGTCTCGAAGTCCCTTGAACGTTCTTAGCTTTTGAAGTATAACACAGCAATAACCTTTCTTGCTCTTTCTTATTTTTCATAAGAAAACTATTATAAATAAGAATGCTAATATAGTTCTAAAAAATACTACAACGCAACGCCAGGTTTTTAATGAAAATAATGGAAAAAACAACTCAAAAATTTCAAGTTAGAAATTCGGTTGCTTTTTCGAGGTGCAACTTTAAATACAAGTAAATTACGTTAAATTGGCACTGTTTGACACCTCAAGCACATTGTTAATTGTTTAATATATTTTTTACATATTTTAGAATATTGTTAATTTAGACATGTGCCGAAATTAATGTCGGTACGAAATTCCCTCTGTAAGCAGATATGTACAGGTGGCTAATTTAATCCAATCCCCTATGGAAAGGAAGTGCCACTTTAAATCTGTTTTGGGTAGTTAGTGTGGCAATCACTAACACAACGGAACGAACTGTTTCAAATTACTTCCGGATCACCCAGGAGGGTGTGAAAAATTCGCATGTTGCTATAGCTCCACGAGGGCTTACGTATTACGCTGATATAGCTGTAACTCGCAAAACAAGAGCTATATTATTCATTGGAACGTTGAACACAACCTATTTTTATCGAATTGATTTTACACATTTTGAGTAAATCCCGCTATAGTTTATTGAAATCCATTCGTCGTTTTAGAACCTTTAACAATTTAACATTATAAGTAATTTAGATTAAAGATAACTATTTAATAAATGCAAATAATATTATTTAACATACACATGATGAAGTATGTAAATTTTATGCAGAGTTTGATTAGAGTAGAAGAAAACTTTTAAGAAAACTTTTAGAACCAGCCTGCTATCACGAAAATTGATATCAATGTTTAGCTCTAAAGCTGCAGTTTTTAGTGGAAAATTATCTTCCTATCCTATTTTTGAAGTCTCATTGGTGAAATCTTTAAAGAAACGGAAATATTATTCACTTGTTACTCACAGTTTTTATTGTTTTCATTTTTAAATTTGACAAGTAAAAGTGAATTCGATATATTTAAATAAAATTTAAGACATTTTTTACTTCTTTTTCTTTTTACGTTAACACACGCAAAGGCCTTTTCCAATTCATAGCTGCAAAATATGCCTATATTGACACAATCAAAATGCTGAATAGTGTATGCACTTACTGTAGAGTGGGGTGCTTCTTCAAGGCGATCTCGAATGCAGTCACCCGGTGCGAAGACATCTTACGAAACGCAGCATTCCTGGGTTGAATATATTTCGGAAACAACCTTGGCTCAAAGCACGTGCCGATTATGTGTCTATCAGAGAATTCCAGGGGTCTATTGCCGCCAGGATATTCCGCCGGAAGATTAAGGCCTATTTACCACTTAATAAAAAAAACAAAAATAACAAGGAAATAGCTCACCCTAAGATGGAAATCGGGCCTAACACATTTGCAAGTGACACAGCTTGAAGCGTACACCGCAATTGTTACCAAGAAACTAAATGCGGTTAAAATTCATAGCCTTCTTGGATTAAGATATTAAAACCCCTTTAGAAGGTCTTGATTGTTCTGCTTGCACAGCCGCTCTCGCGGAGCGCTCAATTCGAAGAAAAGCAACTCGAAAATTTCAAGCCAGGCACTTTTATCTCAAAGGTTAAGCGTTTTTGCGAAAAATTCAACATTCCTTCTCACGGATTCGCCGGGAAAAGGTGCGTGTGTAATTATTTAAGTCAGAGATGCAAACCAGAATTTAAAGTGTGGTTCACAAATAAATGGGGCGTTCCAAAGTGTCCATCATATGCAAAGGTTCAATTGGAAACCATATTCAGATGTTGTCGAGTACTAAGTAAGGATTCGTCATTTTGCTAACAAATCATCATTATGAATGACGAAATAGTCCAGTATACACCAAAGGAGAGTAAAGCAAGATTTGCCCCAAGGCGTAAGTTTGAAGCGCACGGACGAAGCCCAAGGACTACTAATACACCGGGAAAAATTTCGTTTTCTTTTGCAGTATATGTACTATTTTTAACGACGGGGAGTAGAAAGACAAGAACAAGTGTTTTCATATATAAAGCATTACAGTAAATTGAAACTATACTGCAATATTTAGCAATCATTGTTGTGTTTATATTACGAATACCATGACAACAGCCATTTTTTATATGTTGCTCCTATATTGTTCATAATAAAAAGTCTCTACAGAGATAAGATGAATATTACCTAACTAGAGACAAAAATGTTTTCCGTCACAATTTTTGTAACCTATAAGCTGATTCCTACTTCCATCTTGGACAAAATGTTGCCTTTGACCAACTCATAAATGAAATATAACAATGTATTATACACAGTGTTTCACTTAAGGTGCGAACATAGGGAAATAGCATGGGAAATCGTATATATGCAGATTCCTGCTTGCCGCTTGAATTGATAGGATTAATAGTGGTATCAATCGAACAAGAAAAAAATGTGCTTAATTTTATACTACTCTACTTGAATGTGTTGCTTGTTTAAGATAGAACTAACTTAAAAACTGTAATAAATATTTTGCATTTTATTCACAAAAACAGACCAGCCATGATCAAATTTGTTTATGCCAAAGTAAATGTTATTACATTAATATTCATAGTAATTAGTTAGATACGTGAATTGATAACTAACAAAAAATAACATTAACTATTTTGCATAAACAAATTTGATCATGGATGATCTGTTTTTTTTTGTGAATAAAATGCAAAATATTCATTACAGTTTTTAAGCTATTTCTAATATTCAACTAAGCACTTCATACCGTGAATGAATAATTCAAGTATTCTTATTTTACTCCTTTATGCTGGTGAAATGAGTCCTATTGAGATTTTTTTGAAAATAAGAAAATTAAAAATTGCTAGCAGCTAAACAAATATTCACAACATTTAAACAGAGATGAATTTCATTTGAACCTGCTTGTTTGCAAGCCAAAAATTCAATGGCTTTATGCTGTTTAAACTTGTTGAAATGACAACATGACTTCATATTGACACATCGTGTTTCAAATCTAACACAGAAAAAGATTCTAAAAAAATATCTTCGTTGTTGTGCTTAGTGGAAGAATATTTGACTGCATGTATTATTTGTCAGTCAATCCTCATATACGTATTTCAATTTCCAGTTTTTGCTTATTCTACTTTACGTTCTAGCAAATCTTTCGGATGTTGGCTATTTAATACCTAACATTGTTTGAGACACAGCATAATAATAAAATCGTCTTTATTTCCAAATACATTTATTACTGAAAAAATTTCAGTTAAAACGGCGAAGTAATCTAAAGCTATTCTTACACTTCTAAACTGATTACATATATGAAGGTGCGACGTTTTGACATTAATATACGACTATAACACAGCCATTATCTTATTACATATTGATGCACAGATACGAACGTCGTAAATCCTTGAGCCTGCCGATTGATAACTACCTACCTCTGGATTTGGCCTTCGGTAATAAGTTGGAGCAGTTCGTATCGATTCCCTCTAAGAAATGTTAAGTTTTTCTTTTTATAATTATGTAAGCAGTAATTCTTTTTGTTCCTTCATGAGAGTAAGTACTTCGACTTTAGTCACTTTGCGCCAAGAATATCTTAAGGTACATTTTAAAAGCTTCAATTATTTTTCGTAGAGGGCCTAAGGAAGGTTTTCGCATTCATGAACGAGCAATGGAAACACATAGCATCTCAGAATACGAGTCCTCAATTCTAGGTTTATGCGAGGTCTACTAAAATGTTATATAGGATGATCAAAAATTAATCTCATCTAGTATGCCTGTGGAAGTGCAAACCAACGCCTTTAAAATTGGCTTACATACTTATATTTAATTCAAACTGTCAAATTGTATTATTGAATATTCTTTTTATCCATCTTATTACAATATGATATTGAAATAAATGAATTTGCAAGTAAAAGTAATGTAATTGTCCAACAAAAAAACTTGCGCCGGTCGAATAGACACTTCATCTTAAAATCTAACCTAAAAATAAAATATATTGGAGCCAGTTTTAAAGGCAGCAATTTGTTCCTTCATAGCCATAGTAGATGAGATTAATTTTTGATCATACTTCAGTATTTTATAGGCCAAATCTTCCTTGCCTTGAATATTGTTTTCAGTGTGGGAGGTACTTTACTTTTTCGATAATAAGAATTTTTCCATACCCTGCGTTTATTGCGTTGCTCTTAGCGAACCACTATGGCGCCCCACGTGGGGCCCAAAAATAACAAAAAACACATCTTTCAAGTAGAGCTATAGTAGTAATGCAAAGGTACAAAATATCAAGAGAAATGTAAGAACCCGCAGGAACCCCCAGGTATAAGAGAAATGAGAACTGAGTCAACCCAAGAGAAAAAGCGAATCTCGCCCCAAAATACAAAACACAGCTTTTATTGCATTTTGGGGTGGGAATCACTTTTGGCTGTGGGCTGATTTGGTTCTCTATTTGTTATTCCTATCCGTGTAGGGGCTCGGCGAGTATATTGCCATAAATAATGCAAAGGTGTAGAATGATCGAACAATTATTTTCTTCAGCATTCTCATTATATTACTTATAACTCTTTTTATTATATTGCTGCTCCATATTAGTATTCTGAGTTAAGTTTATCTGATGTTTGGATTTTAGATTCTCTCTCTCCTTATTTGTATTCGACGTTGAATTTCGATATTCCGTTTTCTTATTTCTTATAATTGGGGATTTTACTTGTTGCTCCTACTTATTTCTTTGATGCGTTGTGTTATTAAATGTTGATCTTTTTCCATTTTTATTATTCTATTATAATATATCGGACAAAGACTAAATATAAACTTTCACGTTAAACTTTAAAAATTCGGCAAGAAACGTTATGAAACCGTCAGGTACTTTTATGAAAATTAGATAAATTCTTTCTATTTCACTAGAATTGCGACAAGATGAGTGACGATTGAGGAAAGTTGCATTTTTGTGTTAGAAAGTTTCGTTATTTATAAACTTGTATTAGACTGCTACTGATAAATAATACTTACAAATACGTAAGACAGAAAATAAGACTTACTTAAATTCCTTGCACAGTTTCCATATATTTCCTTGTGTGATGTGAACATTGTGAAGATATTCTTGAAAGAGATAGATAATAAAAATTTATTTCGAAAGTACATATTTCTCGTCGTCAGTGCCAGAATTTAGTTGTCTTATATGTTGATATAATTCTATATTAAGATAAACATATTGTTTTTTAGAAACTAAAAATATGAGTGATACGCTCTTGCTTTTGAACATATTTTTGTTGAAAAGAAAAAGAACTATTGCGAATAAGGCTACCCCTAACACATTAGGGGTTTTTCGCAAGAAATTCATAATTATAAGAGTATCGCTATTAAGAAATATTAATTATATGACTTCTTCTATTTTTAGTTTAACAATAATTCCCAAAGTAACTTCATGAATACATGTCCATTTCTCAGAGTACGATATCTGATATCGGACGTCGGCGTGAGAGTCAAGGCGACATTTTCGTTCACCCTTGATGTTGTACACCTTCATATCTGTCAGATTCGGTAACATACTATACCATCCATATCTATCATACATATCTGAGTTTAAAAAGTTAACAAAACGTTTACAGATCTACAGTCAAAAACTCCAAAACGAAATCTTATTGCGACAAATATTTTTTCCTTTAGATTAATACAGTTGACGTATCTGCACGTTCAGTTAATGAACAGCAAAACGTATACATACGGTTTGAAATAGAAATTTACACAAATCAATCATTTAAAAAATCTGAATAACCAGATATCGTCCAAATTAATCGATTATTTATTATTTACGTTTATTTACCTCTGTTTTTAACTTTCAGGTAAAGCTGTGCCATTTGTGGAGCTAACCGTGGCTCACGCATCCGTTTTAACCATCCTAGCCATTAGTTTCGAGCGGTACTACGCCATCTGCAAGCCTCTGAAGGCGGGTTACATCTGCACGAAAGCCAGGGCTTCGTTCATATGCCTACTGGCTTGGTTCATCGCAGCCGTGTTCACGAGGTAAGTAGCGTGTGGCAACGCACGGCTTGGGCATATGCGCACGTGCATGCCGCTTTGGTGGATTTCGCGGTGATTTATTTGATTATACGCTTCGGTGTTAGATGAGGTTTTATGCTGTAATGGATGTAGTTAACTATGTAGCTGCCTTGTAGATAACCAGCTTTATTCGCATTGATAATAAAGTTACCCTTACAGTTTCATTACTTCGAGTCTATCAGTCGCTGCACTATCCCACATTCATTCTAATTCAAAGACCGTCCGCAAGATTTATTGTACCATATTCAATCTACTTAAACTCTGACACGCTTTGTACACACTATAAAAGGCGCATGCTTCATTTGAATTTTTTGTGCGCTCCTTAAGCATGCACGAATCATTCATCTCGTGGGGACCATTCTTTTTTTATGGCAGGCGTTCGACAGCAGTGACGGCCACAATTCGGGTCCTATTTTTCGCGAGCACACTCGTGTAACTTTGCGGAAAACACATTTTTAAAATTGATCACCGTAACAACTTAATGCAGAACATTTATCCCCCGCATTATACTGGAAAAATTACATTTAAAATGCGGGAAACTGGACCGAATTGTTATTGCGCGGGCTACGGAAATGAATGGAAATATAAAACGCTGTTCCCGACGATTTAAATTATGATCGTGTCGGAAAATTTAAGGAAAAATTAGCTTTAGAGCGGTTAGTGTGTTCTTCTTTATGGTGTTTGCGTGCAATGTAATTGAATTATAAAAAAGACGCCCGCGACACGAGAATGGTTTTATTTTATGCAAACATTTAATCGTAGAGTAAACTTTCTACTGCAGTTAATATTTTTACGAAAATACTTTAGCAGCAGGGACACGAAATTTTGAATACTACCCCTTTGGGTAATCAAAACTTCTAGCGTAAAAAAAGTTTCAATATTTCTATATGCCTTAGAGAGATCTCCACTTTTAACTTTTATCAGTACAAAAATAATTTGCTTTCGATCCATCTTGCCAAAAAATTTAACACCGTTTTAAAAATTGTACAGTACTAACGCGATTAAAACAGTTCTCTTTTTTTAAATTACATTTGGCAACTGATTAATGTTTTATTAAACTTATTTATAGACATAAAGCTGCAGCAACCAGCGATACAACAAAAACATCTGAAAAATATAAATTAAATTCTATACAGTGCCAAATGTAACATTGCCGCCATTGCTATTTTTTTATTCATAAAGATAGAAAATTGATTAAGCGGAGTGAGTTTCAATATTGTTTCTTGCCATTATAAACCTCACAATTCTAACAGCGCTGGCCCAAACTTTTTCCCTAATGGGCAATATCCACATAACACTACTTGTATAGTAAATAGCTATTCCAGCTAATCCATAAGCGCTATTAAACTTGTCATTTGGTGGTTCTAAATGGCAGTAAAAACCCTAATTCGCTCTATTTAATCAATTTTCTATCTTTAAAAACAAAAAAGTTGCTAATGACACCTTCTATTTCGGCGAGATAGGTGGAAAGTGTTTATGAAGACGAAAACCTAGACCATAACCAATTCAATGACTTAATGGAGTACCCAATTCTATTTTTTAACATACCGACAATTTATTCGTTTCATCTCGACGTTTTCCCTAATCCGACCCTCTCGTTTAGCTCAGATAATCAGACCTCCACTGTAGTTGGGCTAAAATGTTTATCATTAATTCTTTAAACAAAATAAGACATAAATGAGGATGACTCACTTCTATTGTTATTCTATTATTGTATAATCAGCCTTACTGCCGAACGCAAAATTGATTTGTCTAACATTTTTGGCGTCTAAAATCGGTATATTAGTTATACTATTCGAAAAACGCATTTTGTCTTTAATTTTGTAAACAATAATCTGTTAAGTAATTATAACATTCAAACAATGCCTAAAATTTCATATTTGATGGTTATTTTGTAATTCATTTTTTATGTAATGATAAAGAACAGTTACGTATTTTTAATATAATATTGCAACAATATATTTGAAAAAAAGTACTCACCATATGCTACATGCTCTTGTTAATCTAATGTCAATAATTATTACTAGTTTTAACAAATATTACTAACTGCATTTAAATTTTTAAACCATAACAAGTTGTTTCAAACCTATAGACACTCTAAACCAATGCAATTATTCGATTGCGGCGAAATAATTTCTACTCTTTCAGTCATTTAAAAATATTTCCTGCCCAGAAGCATCGTAAAGTACTTTATTTTTGTGTTCAAACGTCATTTGAATGATGTTGTGCGTTTATTTTAGATAAATAATAATGACAATAACGACTTCCATTCCCCAAAGACATTAATAAGTTTGTGTTAAATTCCATACGAAGATTATTAATTTTGTGAGAAAAATCATTTATATATTTTAAGTAACAGTACAATTTAGTTTAAACTGAAAATAATTCTTAAGCTAACATATAGCTAAAGTCGTTTAACAGTTGCTACAATATTCGCTTGGATTTTATTAATTTTCCTTAACCATTAAGGGAAACATTGGTAAAGGCGATACTGACGTTGAACCGCATATAATAAATGATCTCGATATTACATAAATTTTTAAACCGAAACACCAGGTTGTCTTTTTTTCAGATAATTCAATTTGGTAGAAAAGATTTTTCTAAACATCGTCAAATTAGTCTGTTGTATAACTAATAGTAAAGGTGATATTGATGCAGTGGCAACTAATAGCAACAAATATCCATAATAGGTACGTACTCACCTCAATTTTCAAATTCAATCATCAATCAAACATATTCTACAAAAACCCAAAACAATTAGCAAATCGCACATATCTACCATTACAACCTGTAATTGCGTTAACCCCCAAAAATATTTTACAAAAGATATGGAAACCGCTAGCGAATCAAAAACAGAATCCAACACCCAAAGTTGGTAACTACTTAAAAACCACCACAAAAACGAATGGTAACACCAACGCCTAATAAAACGCAACAGACAAACATATCACAGCAACATATATCAAATGTTGTTATAAAATATTTACGTCACTCTATAAATCTTGACGACATAGAATCAGAGCTATGAAATTAGGTCACAAGGTCAAATATATGATTAATGTTAAACATACAACCACCGATGGTACGATTATCCTTATTCTTTGGAGAGCTTGAACCGGACGAACCCACCAAAAAAGTTAAAGCTCTGTCAAGTGTATATAGTGTCAAATTTATGGTCATACAAGGATATATTGCATTCGGTCGAGTTAAATGAAGTAGATCAGACAATAAAACTTATACAAAACCCAGGACATGTGTTTAATGTGGAGCAGTACACCCCCAAATTGTAAGGGTTGCACTCCATGTCAAGATCTCCAAATAGAGGAGCGTCAGCAGCAACAAATCTACGTCCACTTAGTAAAAAAACGAACAAAGAGCGCAAAATCCCGTCACCTTTGAACATACAAAGAGCATTACACTAACAAAATTCCTAGAAGAATTTAGGGTAATGTTTAGTTATTTAATTCAACAAAAAACTGCAGTCTTAAATATGGTTACAATGCTAGTAACTACAGTAACGACATTATGGTTGAATTTCTGCGTAAATCAAATCAACATTGACATAATGCTAACTACAGAAACACATTTTAAGAAACTATTTTAACATTCGTGGCTAAAGATCTACTATACGATCAATCCTGATCGTACTGCATATAATTCAAACCATAGTTCTTCAGACAGTATTAAAATGTGAAGCGAATTATCTCCAAGCTACTACCACGTCACCATAAGACCCAAGAAACTTACAAACCCCATAACAATATCTGTATATTGCTCACCACAACATAATATAAAAAATCTGTAAAGGTCTTTACTCAGAAATTCCCTCGTAAGTGCAAGGTGTGACACGAGAAAGTTTGAAAAATCAAAGGTAACTATCTATAGAAATATCTTAACGTTCTTAATAAACGATAAAATAAAATACTTGGTAAAGCGAAATTTACTATATCTGAAGTATGGCCCATTCTTTACCGAACACCCTGCACACTTCTTGTTGCTCATTGTTGTCTCTTTTACATTTACCCTGTATGTGTTGGGTTCGGCAAGAGTAAAACCTTAGCTATGTGGAAATTATTACTTTTATATATTCTTCAGTTAAAGGAAAACTAGACAACATTTTAGTTTTTTAATGTGCTCACCCTTCATGCTGGTTAGACACATAATTTGCATACAATATATCGATTTCCTCCAACAAATAGTTTGTGGCTATACAGCGAACAGACGGACAGACAGACGCATAGAGAGACAACCAAACACGCGGAATTGAGAAAACATGTTTTTCGGCATTTAGGGACCCTGAAACGTATAGTTGTGAAGAAATTTCGAACGGTAAAATTTTCACGATTACCATATTTACTTCATCATTTAGACGATGGAAGTAGAAAGAATTTACGGCTATCCTTTCAAATTACTAAGATCAACATTTATAGTAGGAAATTTATTTAATTACAAACATTTCAACGGGTGGTGGCATTTAATGGCACAGATATACCGCATGTGCAAGAAGCTGAGTATCTTGGTTCATCCGTTTAAGAGGCTTACGTTCAACACACATACAGAAAATACGAAAGCAGCTTGATTTGAAAATAAAGAAATATTTTGGATTTTAGCAAAAACATAAACTCTATCAATATGAAGCAAAACCTTGTTGTATAAAGCTATCATCAAACCGATATGGACGTACGGTATAACTATGGGACTGTGCAAGTAAATCAAGCATCTCTCTTCTCCAGAAGTCAATCAAAAATACTCCTCAGGATCACCGATACGCCATGGTACGTCAGCCGTACGTTAGCCGTTGGTAAAGCATATTATGGGAGAAAGGGAGGAGAAATATCATACATACATTTATACATACATACATTTATTTATTTAAATCCATAAGCAAAAAACATAATAATTTGTACATGCGGATTACTCTTATCACTAACAAACTACTTGTAAACATTACAAGGCAATTATAAAAGGACGTAAGTAGACAAAAGATTTGTTATTTTAATGTGAAGTGACCGCACTGGATGTCATACTCAACACGTTATTATAATTATGTAGCATTAGCTTACAGGAGTGCAATTTTGATTGCTAATAAAAGCTAAGAAATATAAAATTATTTATAAAAAAAATCTGTAAAGGGGTTTACAGGGAGCTTCCCTCGCCCGAATTACATCAATTTGCAAATTGCAGACGAATGAGATTAATATTTCGAGCCCAGTTTCTAGTACGCCGCTAGGGTCCGCCGCTTGCGGCAGCTTGAATAACTGAGCCACGAATGTGCTCGAATTGTAGGTGTTTCTGCTGCGTTATAAAGACACCATATTATTCGGTTCCATTTATGATGTTTACCCTGTATCTGTTAGGTCGTATTTTCGCCAATTATAAACTCTGAGCTATGTGTATATAATTACTTTTATCTATTTCTCAGTTAAAGCACAAATAAACAAAATTTTATTTTTTAAGGTGCTCACCCTGCATATTTCTCCGAAATTGTCTCGGTTTCATCCTAGATAGACATATAATCTGCATGAAAAACATCGTTTTCTTGCAACAAATAGTTTTTGAGTTATACCGCTAACAGACAGACATGATAGACAGACAGACAGTCAGACAGACAGATGAAATTAAGAAAATCTGTTTTTCGTCATCTAGGGACTGAAATGTGAAGATCTCAATAAATGTCTGAAAGTTATTTTTTCGCTATTACAATACTTTCTTCATATTTTAGACGAGGTAACAGAAGAAGAAGACGTTAAAGAGATTCTCTACTCGTCAACTGTGTTCATAAAGAAGGTACTACCATAAACCTTCTTACAGAGACAAACATTTATTTCTTCCCGACAGCGAATGAATGCATAAGATTCAAAGATTCTGTAATTGTATTGAGAAATTTGAATTGATTAGAAACGTTTATGTAGCAGTTGTGCTTTAGCACTTGATACCTTTTGTTAGTCAGTGAGAAGAAACTATTTCTTCAAGATTTTATTAGGAAATATATGCAGCAGTTAAAAAGTGCCGAAATAAGCGTATGTAATTCTGTAAAAAGATATATTTTTAGAACTCCACAAAGTCTTCTAACAACAAATAAGTCTCTTACTTGAAAACTTGCCACCAAACCCTGGCCAAAAAATGTCCATATTAAACGAAAATTTCCGCAAATTCTAATTGCCTCATATAAAATTTCTAGTTGACTTTTTATTACTCTTAAATTTAAGAGAACGCATATTAGCTCATAGGTTATACACAATTAATTAATATATATAATCCTGCTGCAACACCATGTACGTAAACGATTATGGCATTGTATCTGAAAAATTTCCATGTTGTATAGCCAGTTCTCAATGACGCAAAAACGTCCCAATCAAAGAGTGACGGAAGTTTTTAATAATCATCGGATACATTATTAAATAAAAAAGAAACATTTTAAATTCCACATCGAACATACACCAATAAAGCTTTGTAAAAGGCGTCTGTAACATCCATCATTTATTTGCACCAAACAAGTGTTCTGCCAACTTTAAATATTTTTCTTCCTAACTAATCCATTCACAACAGCGAACAAGAGGCAGCCAATAAAAAATTGTATCCGAATAACTTCTCCTTTGTAGAACTCTGACCTTTTGTAATACAATATCATTTAAAGGTACGGTGGATTATTTTTTGCACGGCCTTTATATCGAACACTAAACCTCCTTCCCGTTAGATAGAGTATTTGTGCTGGCATGTCGCTAGTCACCGATTGTAATTTATTGATCAGGACTGATCGATCTAAGCGCTCAACACCTCGCGCATACTAAATTGATGCGATTAATTTAGAGCCACCCGGTATTGGACCGTTGAATTCTTACATGTAAAGCTCATACTTGAATTTTTAAGAGAAACTTGCGTAACTGTTTTAGAACCAAATTGTGCTTTAAAAAAATCACTTTAAAAAAGATTATTATTTTCTTCGGAAAACAAATAATGTACTCGTAGTTCCACCTAGTTTCTTTAGTTATCTGAACCGCTTTGCGCTGTTGCATTCTAGGTATTTATATCATTTAATATACATCCTTTAATACACATAACCTTATATACCTACAACGTCTAAGCAAAATCGTTACCACATCCAGGACCCAGATAGACAAAAATTTAAAAAAACGACGACTTCTCTACGTACCGATTCCTTGGATTTGCATACGGAATAGCTAGATTTCGATAGCCATATATGAAAACTTTGGAAATAATAGTGAAATTTAACTTGTCTTATCACTTTATCTTTATTAACAGTTTATAATTGAAGTTAGCGCTTCAAACTTCTACAATGCAAGGGATTGTTGTTAAAATGGATTCACCGCTGCAAGGGAAAGAATGACCTACAGAGAACTCGTCAAATGCAACCCCAGAAGCTGTTCAGTTCTTACAGGTCAATAATACCAAGATATTTTACAGATATTTTAGCAAAACTCCATGGTAATATTAGGTTTTGGTAGTACTTCAAACTAGGTTGGAGAATTTAAAAATTTACGCTTGCTTAGATAATACTTTCATGAAAAATCAAAATATTGTTATAATGATTATAACACAAAAGTGCTAAGAGCCATTATCCTAAGTTAGTGGTGTAACATTCGACGAATCATTGAGAAAAATTAACCTTCTCCACAGATTTCAGTCAATAGTTGAAAGACTTTGCTATGCAAATACTCCAACGAACTATATTTTCTTCTGTACCCTTTAAAGTAAGGTGAACACAATATCATCACAATTATTAGAATTACTCATTTTTACGTTGATTGTAGTGAAAAAGGTAAAAATATTAAAGTATCATAAACATCGAACATTGTAATCTCTAAATCTAAAATGAAAATTCAGATTATTTTATATCCGAAGGTGTACATCCTATTGTCACGCGCAACACGTGGGATGCATATACATATAATTGATTTACAGTGTTTCCTCCTGCAAGCAGGCACTGACGCTTCAGTTCTGACAAAGACTGACGTAAAACATAACCTTCTAACCTCGAATTTGACTTACAGTGCCACCAACAATAAACTTCAGTACTGCCAAAAGGATAATAACAACTGAAGCTGCCTATTGTGCTTTAGTACATCGGAAAAAGTTCTGCTCAGCTTGGTTATGTTTTGACATTTAGTGTTATTTTTATATTAAAATTTAATATTTCACAGTTCCTATGAAATGCGATAAAATATACGCAACGCGTTAGAAAAGTGATGAAAAAGTTAACAAGTATGGCTGTTTGAGTACGAACATTAGCGAGTATATAAAAAAAAATTAAATGCAACTAGATGTCGTTTTTTAAATTACTCTGTACATGCATAGAACACAAGAAAGCGCACCCAAACACTCCTTGCCACGCTATAACTCACTCGACTTCTTTGCTGACTGATCTCACAGGCCGGAATACTTAAACAAAGCGCCCACTTGTAGTGATGACTAACGAGTGCTAGTTGCGCAATACCTGAACTGGGATTTTTACGGCTCTCCACGGCGATGTCTTTATAACTGCGTCACCTATTAATATAGACCCTTCACCACCAGAATATCAGTAGGACATTCTGTGAATTTCCTTGAAAAAGTAGCTCAATCGGCGACACTCCGACACTATTGGGCCCGCAAACGAAGCCAGTTTATACAACCAGGACCAGCTAGCTTCCCCTGTTGAGTTTTCAGCTCAGACTGACGTTTTCCTCCAAAATTGATCGCTTTCGGCATACGCGCCCTTATTAGCGCCGGATGCGCCCAGACACCGATGCCGGATGTACAACCACATTGACGCGATTTTAAAACTAACTAAATCTAATTATAAATATATTGTTGAGCTTCTGCTGGGGTTTTTATAAATAATTTACTCTATCTCAATAGGGTCCTGTAAAGTGCCCGGCTAATTAATTTTTATAATTAATTAAAATTACTCTATCTGCAGGGTTAGATCGCTACATCCAAATTCAAATTAATAATTTGCTAACTGGCTAATTATTATAAAAAATTCTAAATACACAATTATTGGTACGCACTCTGTATGCTACGATATTTAAGCTGATGGGCATTTTTATGCGCCGTATTCGTACCTGACGTCACTGAGATTAATTCCAAGATGGTCGCTTGGTGTCGAAAATAACTTAAACAACTCTGTGTTTTATTTAAATTGTTTATGACCATGCTCTACCCGCTGTTGCTATGCGAGAAAAATTGACTGTAAATACACTACGTCACGAAACAATTGACTTCTACTAACGCCCATGCCGGAAGTTAATTGTAAAACCCACGCCAAACAAACACATTCACAAAATAGACCTTTTAGCAACCAAAATCTGACCTTTGGTAGCTTCTACGATGCTGCTGGGAGTACCTGGACTCTCGCTGGAGGTCCCACGATGCTCAGGACAAGAATTTGTTACAAGTCCGCAGTTAGCCAGGCGGGAATCGGTTTTCGTCTGCACCTCGATGTCGGCTTGCACTTGAATGACCTTTTGGATGGCTCTTATTGAAGCTAGGGGGCCGACTATAGGACTGCAGTGCTCCACACGTTCACTACTCACTTATGCACCTGGACAGGCACTTACAAAACTGACTAAACCTCCGTCAACCACTTCAAAATACTCTGGCTTACACCTGACCAAATGACTTCTCGTTCTACTTGATGCAAAAGCTTAATATAAAAGGAAAACTACTACAAATCACCCTGGGCACTTTGGGTACTTTTAATTGCACATAAATATCGTTTATTGGGGAGCTTCGCAAGAAAACAAGCAATGTCTTCAATAAGATGCCCCCAACTTCCTGTTTACAGTGTTTTATTTTTGTTTCATCAAATCCTAAGCCTACTTTGATTTTAATTTGTTTTTACACAAAAATAATGCTATTCTAAGAACATCATATTGGCAATTATTTACAATGTTTGCTATTTATGAAAAATTAAAAGTCTAAACTATTACATCTTTTGGACATTTTTACAATAAATATCTGTAATGTTGGTTATGTTATAAATTATTAACAATTATTATTTTACATATGAAGAGACCAAAATGTGATCCTAGCAATATATTCCAACAAACAACAATAAATGCAGTTGTACAAGTCGGTTATATATTGAAAAATTATTGTAAAGTAAACACTGTCTTCTCCATAGAAATTAACATATATTTTACATACACTACATGTTTCGGCTTATATATAAGCGTATGTAAAATATATGTTAATTTTTATGAGGAAGACAGTGTTTACTTTACAATAATTTACTGAATCACCTCATTGTGAGAATGGACCAGATCCTGAATTTTTATACATTGAAATGCATTTCTAAACACAATCAGGCAAACCAGGTCAGGTTCCAGCTTTAATGCGGAGTATTAGCAAGGCGGTCTATATTGTTCCAGGCCATGACACTGGGCCTATGAAGTGACCTTTGGAATGGCCTACCACAATCTGGCAACATGGCTACACCAACCTTTAACAAAAAATTACTAGTTTTAGTCACTAAATGAGCAATCTGTCAGTGAACTATCCGTCATTGTGATGCATGCCAGTTCAAAAAAAATCTATAAAATCACTGCTATTTACATCACAGGGCGGCACTTCACTGCAATATTCGATTTAAAAACAATTCCTAATGGGTAGGTACCTCATTTTCCATTGCAAGTAAATTGTTACTAATTTTTACTTCACCTAAAACAGTAATTTCTTCAAAATAACTTGCCTGGAAGCTAGTGATATTGCAGTTAGAACAAGTCTCTTCATCTTATTATCCTTTATATCTGCTCTTTTAAAGTGCTTTTCACACACAACACTAGCCTTTCCAATCCGCCAGTGTTTAAATGCAAAATGTCTTTCCATCTTTGTGCCGCTGTTCTATTAGATGGAAACTTGAACACGCCAACATATGGAGCAACTGATGAAGCGTAAGTTGACTTGCAGCCTGGTACGTAACACTTCAAAAGCATTTTTGGAACTTATATGAACTGCCTGTCAAAATAGTTTTTAATGTCATATAAAACAAACAAAACTTAGTGTGTCTTGGAATGGCCTACCACACAATCTGGCAACAGAGCCAGTGTCATGGCCTGGAACAATATAGACCGCCTTGGTATTAGCTACCGTAGAGAACGGCTGCTATGATTATGGATCATACGGTCAAAGTTCTACTAAAATTTTGGCAAAACGAAGGGGTTCTTTTACATGCTAGTTATAGTAGTATGGGACCCACGGTCTACATCTATTCTGAAATGGCATCTTTTGAGGGTTTTATCCGCAATTTTCTGCTAAAATTAGTTTTTTAGTCAGCAGTCAGCATGCTTAATCACTGAGCTACTGAGCCTAGGGTTAAAATTGATTTTATATTATTAGCTGTTATTTTCATGGAAAAATTACAGACTTATATACATATAATCACACAATGTTTCCAATTCAGCGAGGTTTTACATTAATACAACTTTGCTATATCTTCGAAAATGTAACACAAAGAATTTATATTATTTTTTACTGCTCGAGAGGGGAGGGGGGCCCCTCAATAAAGCAACATGGAGATAACCGGCCATTTTAACTATACACTTGCAAGATGAGGATATTAATAACTAAATACGAACTTTGCTATTAGGTGTAATGGTCACTGAAATATTTCTTAAACATTATTCTGAATATTATAAGGTTAAGTACATACAATTTGCTGCTATCTATGGAAAGAAAAACAATTTCAATTACAATTTAAATGTAGGCAATTTAAAACATACTAACATGTTCTGCCAATGCTTTTGCTTTCATCCTATAATCACTGTGTAATTACATTCCACGATCAAAAATACTTTCAATAAGATTACTATTGCTAAAAAACTAGGACACAGTTTTTTAGATGTTTGAATCCGAATTGATATTTGGCAACTGAGATGTGATAAATGCATAGAAACAGTTTCGTTTCAAGAGCTGGGATTATGTCTTGCTTAGCAATTGGCATTTCTGTTTCAACAAAAATATAAGATCTCACTCAAAAGTTATTATATTTTGATATGAAATATAATAGGTTAAAATAATTTGCATGGCAATTAAGATCAGTTAATCTTCTAAAATACTAAAATTCATGGCTAATGGATTTATAAGTTTTTTTTAGCAATGATACATAGTTTTCTTCCCTTTACATTCTGCATGCCGCTTTGTCATTACCAACTCATTTGTTTTTTATACAAAAACCTCCCCAGAATTAACAATACTTTGAAGGAGAATCTTAAATTATTTATTCCACTATTTTACTAGATGATTCAGAGGCACCATCACTCGATATCGGACTGCCCCTAATGATATAATGACAGGTGAAATATTTTCAACTGAAATATTTCCCATGTATTATTCAGTCAGCTGAAACAAGTGTTTTGCAACGATTACAATGTTGCCACATGTCTGAAATACATTTTGAAAGAGCTTCAAGCCATAAATTCGTCACCTTGTCTATATTTAAATGATTTATTATAATAAATCGTACGAAAGCCTCATTTCCTATCACTCGGGCTACGAGTATTGACAATATGGAATTATTCGAAAGACGTCACACTCATGCTGTTTCAGATATCGTCTAATCACCATTCATGCATTTGTCTTTTGTGTAAAAAATGTTCGTGGTTTATCGATCTGCACCGAATGATGCAGCTACGTACTTTAATTTTTCCAAGCAGAAACTAGCTGATTAATCACCCAATTTTGAACAAGTTTACCGTTCATGGTCTTGTAGTCACGGTCGTTGTTTTTATTCCAGTACTAAGGCGAATCTTTCCAAACAGCCTAAATGCCACCTCGCATTCAAAATTATAAATCTTTTCCCGTCATTGACAATTTTAGAATGGTTCCATGGACGAATTGCTGACCCATTCTGGTATATCCAGGTTTCATCAAGATAAACGAATGTAACATTTTCCCACCATGTGTTTTTTCATATAGAAGTTTCTCTCCATTAATCTGTGTGTAAACCATTGATTTAGTAATCTCGTAAAAAGTTGTAGATACGCCCACCTTTAAATTCCAAACGTTATTCTGCGTCATTTAACAATGCATTTATCATGATTTTTTTAAATTATCTGGCTGAGACTGAGAGCATTTTATCAACCACACAAAGCATGTAATAATATTTTTTGGACTACGGCCCGAACAGGTGGCTAGCATAACCAAGGAAACATGCTCTTTCACTGGGGTCACGACCACCAAAGATGTTAATATGTTGGCCAGAAGGCATACGTTGTAACCGATGTCAGGGATTGAGGTTGGAACTCATTACCTGAGGAATGCATACACAAACGCCTAATCAGACGACCACCGCTCGCTTTTAAATAAGTATTTGCAAATCTTTACTAAACGTTTAATTGGTTATAGTTTCGTTTCTTTTGTTATAATTTTAAGTGTGGTGTTAACATAAATATTTTCATTTTTTGATTTGTATAAAATCGATTACTATTAGATAACTTAATATATAATTGGAAAACGCTGTCACAATTAGAAAACAAATCTTTATCTAATTGACATACAACAATTTTCAGTTAGCTAAGACACCATGGTCATTAACTGTAAAAAAGTGCTGAAGTAGAACAGGGTTGACAAGTAACCTATTGATAATGTTTATATTTAGTGTGAAATCAATAAAATCGTTAACCATACGTGAAATCTACTGTTTGGACAATTGCCAGCTCCATCGTTTTACACTTCAACAATAGCACTGGGAATTGGTTTCCAGATTTATCGAGGAATAAATTGCTAGCCACAATTTTTGAATGGGTTTAAAACCTTAAAAGAACAAAACGCCTTAGAAATATATCCGCTTTCACGGTTAGCTTTTAACCGCTCGAGTGTGCCGTACAATGCCTCAGCCTCGCAATTCATTTTAATAAGAAGACGAAAATGGTAGTATGTGAGCTTTCTAATAATACGACTAATGCGGTACGCAAAATGACATCATAAATATCTAAGATGACAGTTCGAAAGAACTTGGTAGTAATTGGACGTTTCAGTAGTGCGACCTCGGGAGAAAAGGTCGCTTTTAATGTATCTTAATGGGCGGATATGTAACGTAGCCTCGTTTCCTGGAAAACTCCATACGTTTGAACTACCGTCTCAGTTCCAGCATTCCAACGAGCGGAATAATCGCGATTTTGTAGACGTGAAGCTGTCTTTGATTGAAACAGGTCGTAATGAGATTTTCCAACCCCCACAACGTTATTTCCACGACACTTCTGTTATGTGGTTTCCGGCAGGGCTAAAAAAATTCAATTGCCCCCAAGCAAACCTTGGCAGAAATTCCGTATCAAACAGAAAGTTACAGCTCATGCAAACTTTATTATAGTTATTGCTTGAAGTTGACGCTAGCGAACAGTTCATTAACATTCGCATAGGCTTCGCAGTTTCAAAATGTTTGAATAGCTGTCTCATATTTTGAACAAACACTCTTCTTCGCGAGACTGGCAGTCGCGAAATTATTGCGACAGTTACATTTAATAATGTCGACGTAATTAAAATTCTCGCTTGACTTTTCAATATTTGCTGCTCGGCGCCTTTTATCATCTTGAGCGCCCGTAAACTTTAAGAAATTAATTTTTGTATCTCAAATCTCTGTTGATTCTACTTATATAATTAAATAAATACAAATATTGCTGATTAAAAGTAGATGTATAAATTAGCCTACACAAATATAATAAAAAAAATTGAAAAATGACTTGTGTTGATCGTACATCCAAAGCTGTGGTGTGCTTATCTTCTGACAAATAAATATTGTGTTACTTGGAATCATTAATCCGCATTTACAGATTTTCCACATAGCTTACAAAATAGTATGTGTAGTACTATTTGAATTACGCAGCATCTACGTCATAAGCGAATACACTCCTGATTGTGACACTGACATTCAACGTCTAAACTGATTTCCATCAAGCCTTACCTAGTTGTTAAGACGCTAGTTTATTGTAGGACCTTAATAAGAAGTGCTTCGGCTAGCTTCGAGTGGGGTCATTACGATACAGTTTCAGCTTTAGGTACAACGGGAAAAAAAGCGGGGCGCCAATAAAACCAATGAAAACCAGAAACACTATTGATAACAGATGCTACCGGTTCCAAACTAACGCCCTCGTCTAGGCCAGAATTACACAAGACGGATGCAGAAGCAATGATCTCGAATCCTAACGTGTTTCTGTTTATATAGGTCGCTCGTGCAAGGCAAAATGATTCTCTATTATTTGAATACAGTAGGTTTTGTCCAGCCGGGCACAGGCTAAGGGTTGAAATCTTTACATTGGCCTCAGAACAGAGGAATTCCCTGCTCGAGTTTATGGTCTTATTGCTCACCATGCAAGGGTTTGCGCTCACTTTCGGACGTCTATTGGTTTATTGCTTCCTGCAATTGCGTCTATTCCATGGCACAAAAGGGGTAGATAGAAATCATTCTGCAATGATCCGGAATGCCTGCTGTTTACATACCGTAAGGCGACGTTTGGAAGGTACATTACATTCATTGAATGACAACATTACTCAAATCTGACGTTAAAGAGATTTTTTAACTTCGCGCACACAATTGATTTTGACACTTTCATTAGAACCTCGCGCTCCAAATTTTCACTTTTATTAGTGTTACCGGCGCAATTACGATTGTAGCTAATTGGGGATGGAAAATTCTTGACGTTTTCAGGCAGTTTGGCACAGCTCCGTTACACTTTAATGGAAACAAACAAATAAACGAGAATATGGATTCGCAATGATATCAACATAAATTTCAAATTATGCTAAATTTAAATATAATTAAATACAACACTTTAGTCTAGAATTATTATTATACAAATCACAGCAATAGTCGTTCTATTCAAAACGAAGAGTTAATATAACTATTGTCATCAAAATTTTTATTGGGGTCTTTTTGTAAGCACAAAAGAATTTGACTAAATATAAGCGCTCGAAATCAATACAAGGAAGTAGAAAAAACCCTAATTAAAAATCATCACATGGTACTGAAAAAATTATGGGCAAATTTCGTTGTACGACAAAACCTCACCAAACAGACACAATTACAGATATGGTATTGTGTATCGTATCAATAAAATGGAAACTTATACAGAATAAAGCCGGAAAATAAACCAAGCAAGTGAAATTGGTAAACTACTGAGGGTTGCTGACTAGTGACAAATTATAGCGATTTTAAATTCTACAATACTAAACCTCCATAACAAACGTGATTCGACAAGCTATGTGATTTCAATCGCAACGGCAAGCGCGTGATGGTGGGTGCAAGTAAAACTCGCTAACCATGTGTGTTGAAAAACAGAAAGAGTGGTAATCAGCCAGAACAGCTCTATGCTACCAGGTGAGATAGTTGTTCTCTGAATGTCATTTTTTTGGCAGTGGCCTATTAGGATATGTTTTATCGCACTTTTTCCGCTGTCTAGGGTGTATATCACACGACGTTTCGGAACAGAGACCACCACATACAATGGGATAACGCATAAACTGTAGCTAAAGAGGAAAACAGGTTCCGTAGGAAGCTGAAAGAAGCTATAGTTCATTCAAATTTAAGATAGAGATCAATCTGCAACCCAAGTTACAAATGTCAGCAGACAGTTGATTACTAATTTGATTTTATTAAAATGTAGATCATGGGATGTACGTAGTATAATACACAAGTTATACGGTTATAACTTGAAATTGGAAAATTGTGCGATGTCTACCAAAAAGTCTACTGAATGTGATCTGATAATAAATGTACCCACTAAAAATGTTGCAAATGACCTCCTTAAGCAAAGATTCGTATTAGAAACACGACACTTTGATTATGACATTCATAAAGACAGCAACAAGGCTATATTTCTCTGATCTAAATTTTAATAATATTATATTAATAATCAACTTAATGCTGATATTTGTAACTTGGGTTGCAGATTTTGCTCTATCTTGAATTTGAATGAACTATACATACACAGCGCAGCAGTAGAGCCAATTAGCCAGGCTAGCGCAGAACTCAAGCCCATTTGGATGCCACTACTGCGCAGAGAACTATAAACATAGTCTACTGCGCAGAGAACTAGAAAAATAGTCTACTGCGCATACAGCGGCAAGATATATACGTATAAGTTTATAACTAAAATATATAACTGATCTGGTGGTAAAGGACGTAAAGGTGACAGGCTAGTAATCACAGCGATCAGCGGTCCTGGGTTCAAATCCAGGGGTAAAAGCAGGAGTGTACGGATGAAGACGTAGAATTTCAGTCCTTCTCAGGGCTAACTAGGGACACCTGAGTAGATCAAAAACTCCCGAAAGTCGTGTGATATACACCCTAGACAGCGGAAAAAGTCCGATAAAACATATCACGTGATATGGTTTTACATCATCCTGATTTAATCAGTAATTTGTTAAACCATTATATCAAATCTGCACTCGATTATTGACGATTTTGGAGATAAATCCATTCACTGAACGTTTATCACAAGGGGGCGAGAACAATACGTCTTACAGCATTGGAAGTAAAGAGAAGACTTTAAAAATGCCAATCGGAAATGTAGCTGTATCTTGAAAGCATTCACGTTTAAATTGTCAAAGAAAGAACCCAAAAATTACCAATAACTATATACGCAATAAATGGGAAGATCTACAAGAAATGATTACGGACCTACATCGAGAATCTTTAGAAAAGGGCCTCAAAATTAACCTCAGTAAGACTAAAATAATGTCAAATAGTGAAGAACAGCACACAATCACGATAAATGATACTGAAATAGAGCGAGTAACGGAATATATATATATATATATATATATATATATATATATCTAGGTCAAGTAATTAAAACAAATAAAGAAAACCAAACAGCCGAAATAGCTAGAAGAGTACGAATGGGCTGGGTGGCTTTTGGTAAACTCTCATATATCCTAAAAAACCAAAAGATTCCTCTACATCTGAGGATTAGGATCTTTAACTCGTGTATACTACCAAGCATTACATATGGAGCTTAAACATGGACGTTCACAGCATCAAACCTAGACAAGATAAGGAAGACCCAAAGAGCAATGGAACGTCAGATATTGGGAATTTCGCTTAGAGACAGGAAAATAAATGACTGGATAAGGGAAAAAAACAAAAGCCATAGATGCCATTGATCAAGCAGCGAGACAAAAATGGCAATGGGCCGGACATAACGAACGTATACAAGACCAACGATGGAATAACCAAATAAGGAAATGGCGACCATACATAGGGAAAAGATCAAGAGGTAGGCCACAGAAAAGATGGAAAGACGACATAGTGAAACATGCAGGTTTCATGTGGCAAAGGTCGGCCCAAAACAGGGAAAACTGGAACCAGATGGGGGAGGCCTATATCCAAAAATGGAAAGGATAAAAAATAGGCAAAAGAAAAGGATATACGCAACGGCCCTTCAAATTCTGTAAATTATACTGAAAGCCAAAATAGATGAAACATATTTTAGGGCCGTAATTTAATTGCCAATGTTCAAAAAGAATTTATTCGTCGTCTTGTCTGTTGTCAGTGAGCCAACGGTGCGCAATTTGAACATTTAATTTAGCTGTTCTTGAAGTTATTGCAATTAAATTTAGTATTTTGCAATTTTGAAATTGTTTTTCATAATTCTTGGATTGTGACCTATATTCAAAAATCAGCTTACCGTAGGTAAAAAAATGTGTTCTTTCTAATTTCGTAATAAAAAGGGGTTTGCCAATTTAAAAAAAAACATGGATGACGTCATACCTTCTGCGCGGGTTACCCTGTATGTATAGATTTTATTTGAGAAAATGCCCAAATAAAAGTAAAAATCGATGGGTCCCAGTGTTTTTCCAAAGGTTATTCCTTGGAATTTTTAACTAATTATTCACTACTTTTCGAAAGCACTGTACCTATACGTGATTTTTCATATTAAATTATGTCTTTGAACACAAGTTGGTGCTCAGTTCAGAATGGGTAGTTTCTACAAGTATGGAAAATGCCCACCGTTTTATTATTACTTTTAGAGTCAACTACGCGTAAATTTTAGTAAGATATGATAAAAACTCGGACCTTTTTACACAATAAATACAATGTATCTAAGATAAGGAAAGCCAGTATGATGATCTCAGACAAACAAGATTATGCCTAGCAGTTCTTGGTATGATTTTTCGTTTTTGAGTTATACAGTGTATTTATTTTAATGCGCAATATGGTCTTGGCGTTTCCATGAGGATTTGGTTGGCTGTTACCTATTGGTTTCTAAGGATACACCACATTGCGGTTTAATTACGTTTCGAGTATATTTTGACCATCATCAAGACATTTTTGGATACGGACCTGTGTCCTAGAGCATTTCATACTTTGTTTCAGTTTTTGTAATTTAAAGAAAGAAGTAATGCGACACATCTTTAATTATGGAACTTTTTTCTTAGTCAACCAAATTTGTAGCTCCTACAATTATCGAGATCCCCATACTGGCCCTTCTTGTCTTGGACACACTGTATACTCGTGCTTGAAATCGCTGACAGTAGTAGTTTTCGAGAAAATCGAAAGCGTTGCATGAGCCAAATTCGTGATGCTGTGAATGGGTCATTGAGCAGAGTACACATAGAAGCCCGTCATAGAGATGAACAAAAGTCAAACTCTAAAATATGCAGCAGCTATCCATTTACGGCTGAGATATCCAGAACACATGAAAAGAGACAAATATTATGGCGTAGTAGCTCTACTATACCTCTGATGGAGTCTTTCAAAAGTATTTGCCTCTTATACGCTCTTCCCCCATTTGCTTATATAAGAATGATAATGGTAAACAAGTCACATCAATCTTCATGTTGAAGAGTCTAAGAGGCGAAGAAAGTATTGTAATCGTGAAAAGATCACCTTCCGAGATGTCTTTATATATGTACGTTTCAGGGTGCCTAGATGAAGAAAAACGTATTTTCTCAATTCCATCGGTCTGTCTGCCTGTCCCTCTGTCCATCGGACTATCTGTCCGTCTGGCTGTCCGACTGTCTATCAGTCAGTTTGCCCGTCTTTTGACCTGTTGGTGGTATAGCTCAAAAACTATTTGTTGAAAGAAGACGATATTTTGCATGACGATTATATGTATATCTGGCTCGAAACCGAATATAATTTTGGTCAGATATATACAAGGTGAGCACATTAAGAAAATTAAATGTTATCTATTTTTGCTTGAACTCAGGAATAGATAAGTAGTAATATTTTGCATATAGGTCAGGTTTTTACCCTTATAAAAAATGGGACCCATAGATACAGGGTAAATGTAGTAAAAAGAACAAAAATATGCAACGATCTGCATATTATATCTAATGCAGCCTAAAGCGAAAATAAGACGCTTCTCGTCGTGGCCGAACGGAACCACCGATCGAGTCCGCACGTTGTTTTCCAGGCGCTGAAATCGTGTTCGAATCTTATCGCCTGCATCTTTTTTGCACATTGATGTAATTTGTATTACCAAGTGTTCCCTTTATTGCTTTATTGTTACTAGGAACGTTAAGATACTATTACCTCTATGTGGTGCGCTCTTGCGAGAGAAGTTTCGTGTAAGCACCATTGCAGGTTTTTTATTCTACACCACTGTATGTAAAACTACACATATTTTATCAGCCCATTTCGCTCCTAGGACACCTTCTTGGACCTAAGGGTATCCCAATTCAAAACCTTCGTTTCTTCTCATAAATATGCAAATCATTTCAAATTTGAAAAGTAGTTCGAAGTATACTAGCACTGCATGATAAATAGTTTTCCACAATGCTGTAACTATACTGTGCATTACATTTAGTGACCTTTCAATTTCAGTGAGCTTATTTTTAATACCTCCTCACTGGATCTAATATTGCGGAACCTTAACATGGTTTGATGTGAGCAATGTAATAAGTGGAACAGTTTGGTGTTTCGAGTAACTAATCTATTAGACTATAATTCAATGTGCACAATGTCTTAGTTTTTACTTCCCTCGTCTAAAAGACGATGAAAGTATTGTAATCACGAAAAAATCACCTTCCTAGATTGCTTCAGATCTTCACGTTTCAGGGTTCCTAGATGACGAAAAATATGTTTTCTCAATTCCATCTGTCTGTCTGTCTGTTGATGGTATAACTCAAAAACTATTTATTGGAGAACAATCAATAATTTGCACAACTCAGACTTTATCATTAGCAAATATGTACCCTAACAGATACAGAGTAAACATCACAGAATAGCATGGTGATTTATAAAGTAGCAGAAACTCGTCCAATTCAAACATGTCCGTGGCTCAGTTATTCTAGCGGCGGACAAGAAAATGGTTCGAAATATTCGCCTCGGAGAGTGAAGCTCGAATCTCAGAGGGCTACATTTTATTATTTGCAAATTGATCAAATTCGCACGAGGAAAGTTCCGTCTAAACCTATTTACAGATTTTTTTAAAGCGTTTAGTCACATCAAATATACTACTTGATCAATTCTACTAAATTATAACCACTGATCTTCAATTGAAGGCAAGACAATTATTCCCATCGTAAGTAAAGTAGATGAAAAGTTATCCATTCTTTTTTTAGTTACGTCTGATTTCCTGAGTGTTGTATACATTTGTTTCATAGACCATGTTAGAAATGATCTTAAATAAGGAAAGTTTTATAAAATTGTCTAACGGTTGCAACACGGTTTTTTTGACACTGGTTTGAATTCTTCCCTAACTTCTTTATTCGCACGATCATCCCTTGTCCAGTCGTAATTAACAGTTTTTTTTTCGGCTTACAAGCATTTTGCTCTTATTTTTTTATCTAGGCGGTATACATTGAGATTCTTCATTTTCCGATGAAAATTCTGATGTACCTTCTGCGTAGTTTGTTTCACATCTAACAGTATCATTTTCTGCTGAATCTATTTCTAAGCAACTATATTTGGACTCAAAATTCTGTCACTGCAACATTTCTGGCGATGTGTTCTAATTCACTACAGCATAAAACCAGACCAGTGTGAATCATATATTTTGGAAGCTGGTAGATGCGTTTCATCAAAATTCTTATGTCCAGTATTTGTCTTTCTCGATACTAACACCCTAATGTTGATGGAATTGAAGTCTGTGTTATCTCTGAAAGAAACAAAGTGGCGATGTTGTAAAAGTACTTATGGTACTGCTGTGAACCCACCGTTACAAATTATATTGAAAGCCAGTTATTTCGGCTTAATATTTCAATCATTGTTTTTTCTTTTTGTTTACCTTGCTAGCTCAGTAAACATGAAACTCTCAAATACTCCAGTCGTGCATGCGAACGATTACTATTTGCTAAAGACAGAGACAGCTTGTGTATCCCTGTAGTCTTCTGCAGCTGAAAATGACTTCAAACAATATGCGAAAGAAAGTGACTGTAAAACACTTATTAAAACATAAAGTAAAGTACAGAAAATAGAATCAGTTCTTAGAAAAACCTAGATGCGATATAGCTTTGGGCTACTCACATGTACGTTAAACACATACCAAACATACCGAAAATGCTATTAAAATAACGCTGCAATAACAGTCCTTGAAACGCAACCGTTAAAATTGTCCAGAGACGGTACTGGCTGAAGCTGGCCCTGTTGACCGTATGCGATTTACACACTTAAGTACATTCTTTTAACACGAGTCGAATACATTATCGCTGAAGATACAATCGTTTCCTGTAGGTATTAAATTACCTGTGGATCTTAGAAGTATGAGAAGATTGCTGCATCACATACTGGCTTGTCCTCAAATGACACCATCTCATATTGGAAGGTGTGAGGCGTAGAAAATTAGCACACTCAATGCTGTCCCTTCTTCTGAGAGCTAGCGGGAACTTCTATGACTGCTGAAGTCAAGTCTTCACAAATGGAAGTTTCGAACTTACGATTTGCTTTGCAAATTGTGTATTCACCGGCACACTATGTAAATGGCGTTTGCTAGACTCAAAAACGCTGTCATAATGCACTCAAAGGTTATAAGCAGCAATATATTTACTGCAAGCTTTACGCCGTTTCTATGTACACCACCTTAGGTCGATCTCGCACAATAAACACGCAGACACAGACGCCCTATCTAAAGATAGTCCGCGAAACTGCCGCTCCAGAATTTATATCGAACGTTGCACACGCAAAAATTGATCGATGCACGCAAGGAAAGGATCCACGCACTTTTGATTATGCTAGAATTGCTTAAGTCTAATTAACAGTAAAAAAACAGTTAATAACTACAAAGGGATACCAAACGCTCGTTTCAATGTAATCACGTGGTTATATAAATTCAGCGAATAACCAAAACCTGATTCTAGAACCAACTAAGCAAATTTACAACAAGCAACTGTAGGTTCGTAGCGATGGGATAATCTAATTTTTATAAAAAGCAGATTTTACTCACAGAAAATGTATGCTAATATCACAACTACTGCTTTAGTAACAACAGCTGCAATTATTTATGCTACCATCACTGAAAATTATTTCTGCAGCCGGTAGCTGTAAATAATTAGTTAAAAATTGACTTTGTTCATTAGGTACATGATGCTTTAATTATTTAAAACACTTTACGTCTAACGGAAGAGTATAATAAGTTTATAACCTCACTTCCAGTTGAAAATACGTAAATTCAAAATCAGCTGATTTTACTTTTAGCACGCTGATCTATAATATGTCATTTTTAGTTTGAAAAGCTAGTGCTAGAAGGCCTTCTTTTAGTAGAAGTTGTAGAAGAAATGCATTATGAAACAACGTTGCATTTTTCGCCATTAAAAAAAATATATATGATGAGCACGCAATCTTTACGTCCTGTATAAATCAGCAGAATAAAGTTGTTGCTTATTCCGAACGAATGCTTTAATGTCTATGATTTCAAATTAATTTTATAACAAATGATATTCGCTTTCTAAAATTGTTTACATTTACCACCGTATTACTTTGAAAACTATTCGATTCAGTGCTCCTATAAATATTAATAGTCAATTTCATGCCAGCAGTATTCATCAATACTCAACACCCAATAGAATTTTCCCAGGCGTGTGCTTGGCAACACATGTGATTCGATTCGAGTGGAATTGTCATTTAACTGAGACACAGTTCTTCAGTACACTACAAGATTTACACAGGCAAATGTCGTCTCAAGGAAGAGAGGTATTCAAAAATTTACTATAGCACAATGCACGAAACATTGCAAGGCCAGTAAAAAGAAGTAACATCCAAGTGCCCGATTTCCATTTTCTTAGAGCTGTGCTCTGAATTCCTGAGGCAGCTTTATTTGTCAACCCAAGCTGTCGTTTGTTATTTCCACTCTAATATGTCAACACTTACTGCAAGCAAATTGATACGAATCGCAGCCCATATTTCCACCCGGTTGTTTTTCCCTGAACGCCCTAAAAAATAAGCGAAGTCTGCATGTTACCTTCCGAAATTAGTATAAATTATAAATAGCCCAAAGCCACGCTTTATGTATTCATCTTTAAGCCACCAATCGTAGCCAAATTCTTTGACTTTAGAAGCCCGCAGAGAAATGCTTGGGATTGTTTATGATTTACCAGCAAATACTTTAATTGTAAAATAAACAAGGGTTAAATTGAAAAGCAGTGGTAGCAGACTGGAAGTTCGAATTAACTTGCGTAATTTGGCAAGTTCAGAAAACCCGGCATAAGTTTGAATTCTGAATACACGAGGAAACAATTATGTATAATTGCTGAATTGTAGCGATTAAACAATAAAGGAACCACAATTAGATTTTGGAACCACGTTACACAGAGCCGCAAAATTGTTTCATGCAAAATAATGTTTTATGAGTCATAAATCTAAACAATGTTCTGTGGCCTTCATGAGTCGGATGATATTCGCAAACTGGTATTTTCATAAACTTCCTATCATATGCTAATTTATGGCCCAAGTAATGATCATTACAGGGCAATACATTTTCATATAACAGAGATTAAAGCCCCTCCAAAAAGTTGGCAAATAAGGCTTACTGTGAACCTAATCCATACAATAAAAAGTGGGTAATCTGCATGACATAATTTATTAATTATGTTCATAAATGATGTGTCGTTGTTCCACATTTTAATATTAAAAATTTATTTAATGATTTAATAATTCAAAACGATCATTACATTAGGACAATCAACATTAGTTTTCATTTTTGGTGCGTAGAAAGATAGATATAGAGTCCTTGGTCAAAGCAATTTTTTTATACAAAAGACAAGATAGAAATACCACTTTAGAGCCGTGAAAATATTTATTAAACAAAATTGTTTATTTGAAAATATAACTAATATTTTAGCAAACTGTATGAGAGTGTGCTAAACATTATATACGATTTCCATAAAATGTCTAAATATTATCCATATGTGAAAAAAAACCAGATTATAATGAAATATAAAATTGCTTTTTTTGCAGAAATTATAGTTATAAAATACTTAAGAAAGGAGTAGTAGTGCAATCCAAACGTCGTTTAAAGATACGAAATTTCATAAAATTGTAATCTCTACCTATCAACCTCTTTTCGTTTCATCAGTAGTTTAATCTTAACCTTTTCTGTGAGGAGGAACATCCGGTAGTGTTAAAAACCTTTCTTTAAATTACCCCCAAAAAGGCTTTACACATGGACTTCTCCAAGAGACAATGATACTCAAATTGTAAGGAACCAATTAGACAATATATTAATAAATAAGCGGTATCGCAATAGTTGCTCCTCAGTAAAAACGTATCCAGGGGCCGATATCGTCTCAGATCACAATCCTCTAGTTGCTGTACTAAAATTGAGGCTTAAAAATATTTTAAAAAATCCATCAATAAAATGTATGACATTAAAAAATTAATAGATATAGACACAAAAATTAAAGTGCAGAACATGTTAAATCAAAATATCAGACTGGGTTCCATCAGAAGAAATTGAGACTAGTATCAAACAACTCACGTCAATTGCAAGCCATTTGGGAGAAACACATCTTAAGCCTGAAAAGATCGCTCCAAAAAGACCATGGATGACAAAGGAAATTCTGCAAATGATAGAAGAACGTCGATCAGCAAAGACCCTCAAAGCTACAAAGCTATCAACAAACAAATTCAGAAGGAGATTAGAAAAAATCCAAAGTATCTTGGATGCAAGAACAATGTCAGGATATAGAATATTTACAAGAAAAACATGACACATTCAATGTTCGTCGAAAAATAAAAGATTCAGCTGGATTAGGAAGGCCAAAAACAATAGGCCGCTTAACCGATGGACAAGGTCAGATAGTAATAAATAAGAAAGACAAAATGCGAACCTGGGAAGATTACATTAAACAACTATTTTATGACATAAGAGCAAGCCCTTCAAGCGTAAATTCTAGCACAGGACCACACATAACCGTAATAGAAGTTGAAGCTACTATAAACAACATCTGATAAATCACCGGGTCCAGACAAGTTTCATGTAGAATTCCTAAAACTACTGGATGAAACCGGAATCAAGTGACTTTCTGAAATATTTAATAATATGTATGACACCGGAAATATTCCACAAGAATGGCTTCTATCCGAATTCATCACTATACCCACAAAAGCAAGTTCAAAGAAATCTGGCGAATATAGAACCATAAGTCTTATGAATCAACTCCTTAAAGTATTCCTCAAAATTATACATAAAAGAATTTATAAACTCTGTGAGGAACAAATGGCAAAAACTCGGGATGCCGTTGGAACCAGAGAAGCTCTGTTCTCCATACAAGTCTTGTTTCAGAGATGCAGTTATGTAAATTGTGATATCTATGCATGTTTTATAGACTATCAAAAAGCTTTTGACAGCTGAGTACAGCATAACAAACTATTAGATATTCTCAAGAGCACAGGTCTGGATGATAAAGATACCAGAATTATAACAAACTTGTACTGGAATCAGATAGTATTCATAGGAGTGGAAGGAGAACAATCAAAGATAATTGAAATTCAACGTGGTGTCAGACAGGGATGCGTTCTGTCTCCTCTATTGTTCAATTCATACTCTGAACAAACCTTTAAAGAAGCACTTGACGAGATGGATGATGGGATCTTCGTAAATGGAGAAAAGTTGAACAATTGAAGATATGCCGACGATACAGTGGCATTTGCTGATAGTCCTGAAGCCTTGCAGAGAATAATAGACAGCGTCGTAGCTACCAGTAGGAAATACTGCATGGAGCTGAATGTTGAATGTTAGCAAAATGAAGTATATGGTCATCAGTAAAAATCCTTCCCCAAATACACAGATTACCATTAACAACAGAGGCATTGAAAAAGTCGAAAAATACAACTATTTAGGAACAAACCTCAACGATCAATGGGATCGCACAAAGAAAATCTTAAACCTTACTGGAAAAGCTAGAGTAGTATTTATTAAGATAAGTAACGTTTTTAAAAGCCGGGATGAGATTGTTGCCCTGCTACATTTTTTCTGTTTTACTTTATGGAGCCGAATCCTGGACACTTACGGACGCTACAACTAAAAAACTGGATGCCTTTGAAATGTCGCTATACCGAAGAATACTACGAATTTCGTATATAGATCATGTGAGAAATGAAGACGTGCTACAAAGAATGAACAAAAGCCTGGAGATTGTCTTTGAAGTGAAGAAAATGAAGCTAGAGTATTTGGGGAACATAATGCGAAACAAGCATAGATATGTCCTATTACAGCTCATATTGCAGGACAAAGTAATTGCAAGAAGAGGTCCAGAAAGGAAAAGAAAATCGTGGTTGAAAAATCTAAGAACTTGGTTTTCAACAACTACTGCTGGACTCTTTCGCGCAGCAGTCAACAAAGTTATTATAGCCAAAATAATCGCCAACATCCGGAACGGATAGGCACTTAAAGAAGAAGAAGATCAGTAGTTTGATAAATTAGTCACTCGTTTGAGAAACTACTTTATCGATAAAATCATAAAAGCTAGAGCAAGCTAATTAAGAAAATTATTTTTCTACTTGCTAATAGAACGTTGGCGTTTTATAACATTTGCAGGCTTAAAAACTGTTACATATCATTTATGACCTCGTGTTCGGTGCAGAAAATTCTGATTTCTATGATTATTATACAAATAACTAAGAACTAGTTAACAATGTTGATTTTATCAATGATATACTCATTACATCAATCAACCATGTGATTTCGAATTAGACTGTAACCATATTTAGTAACGGCTGAGTATTTACATTAGTTACTTTCAGTAATGGTAGTGTGCTTCACAGGCAACATAGTGCAGCTTGTTTACACAGAACAATAAAACAAGAACGTACAATCTAGTGCTATCAACCAAAAAGACGAAATCAATGGCTATAGCGAAAGAACTTATTCAATGCAAACTTGTAGGAGCAGAAGAAATAACAAGAAATATCGAGTTTCTAATACCTAGGGGTGGAGCTAAATGAAATAACGTGGATCGAAAACTGGCAGTACACATCTGAAGACTCATCATAGAATTAGTATGAAGGAAAATAGGCTACTGCCTAGGAGAAGAAGACTAAAAATAAAAAAAAGAAGACGTTAATACACAGAAGCTTTTAGCAGTTGTTCTCTTTGCTCGTTATTAGCGAAGTGCAATAATAGAACTATGATGATTTAATTTGAAGAATAATTTCCATGACGTATAACAAACCGTATATAAAGCAACGGTTGTTGAATAGTGCCACCATGGTTGCGTAGCCACCAACTAAATTCTACATCAGTTTCTGGAACCAAATAGCAAATTATGCAATGAGGGAGAGAAATGCGTTATTTTGCTGAGGTACAGGTTAAGTTTTGCGTCAGTTTGTGTCAAAACTGACGCAAAACCTAACCTGATAACCTCGAATTTGACATAATTGTTCTGTCAGTCATAATGAAAACTCCCTAGGGAAATTGTTGTCTTATTTAGTCTCTAGGGAGTAAATGCTTTACTTCTGTCACAGTTTTGATGCTATAGAAACCGACTTCTACTCCCGGTCGTGGAAGAAACGTATTTTTTCACGTCTGGGAGCAACACACGGTTTCTACGATACCAAAATCGTGAGAGAAATAATGAATTACTCCCTAGAGAAGAGAAATGTCCGTAGAGAGTTTCCATTATGACTGAGCAACAAGAGCTCACAATTATGTCAAATTCGAGGTTTTCAGGTTAGGTTTTGCGTCAGCTTTGCTCTTGTTGCTGAGTCATAATGAAAACTTTCTAGGGACATTTTTCCCCCTCCAGGTTAGGTTTTGCGTCAGTTTTGACACAAACTAACGCAAAACCTAACCTGCTAACCTCGAGTTTGACATAATTGTGAGCTCTTGTCATAATGACTTACAGTGCCATCAACTTTAAAATTTACCATAGGCTACCAATTTTAAAATAATTGTAACTAAAATGTCAATAAATGACGTTTAAAAAATACAGGTTTTTCGTTTTAAATCTTCCTGCAACGTGAAAAAACGTATTTTAAAATCTCTGCTCTAAAACGTGTAATAAGTATATAAATTTTATAAAAACCAGCCGGGTAGTAGAATGGGCAGAGTGTTCAGCTTTCAATACCGAATAGAACCTTTCGGTATTGGGTCATGGCCATTTTTTTTTTGAGAAATTATTAAAATATCTAAAAGAACAATTTGCGAAAACTATAAAACAGAAAATTTTCATTGGCTTGTCACATTCTGAATATACTTGACGTCGTATAAATTACAATGTTAAAACACTTTGGGATAGCCAATTAATTCTGATATAGTCTAAATTGGTTGTTAAAACACTTCAGCAAACGAAAGTAATAAATTACTCTAATTACTTCTCAACAGCCCTGTAACAGGAAGTTAACCAGCTAAAGCTCAGTGGGAGGAGGGTTCGAGTCGATACGACGTAACTTAGGGCGAGATGCTGTTATAATGGTTGTAAGTTGTAACTAAAATAAAGGGGGGACGGGAAATACCAATTATTACAACTTACCGTCCAAAGCAAGATCGAAGGTGGAAGGGGACCAGAAAGACGCCGAATATCGTGGTTGAAAAAGAGTGGTCTGGTATGACAACTATTGGTTTGTTTGGAGCAGCAATGGATAAGGTCAAATGGGCCAGAGTTATGGCCAATGTCCTCAAGGATAAGGCACAATAAGAAAAAGATAATTGGGACATGTTATAAGATTACCAGAAAGAAAAATGCAAAGGAAAAGATTTGGTAAATGGGTAACAGACACGACGAGAAGAAAGGGACTGGAAGAGGACTTGCACCGAGTACAAATAGATAGATGAAAGTAACAAAAGAAAATACATTGAGAAAAAGAAGAAGTTTAAGAATTGTACAATAAACCAACTGTCACAGCTGTGGCCAGATCTCACCGCGTAATGTAGTTGAGGCATGTTGTAAAACTACCAAAGAAAAGAATACAAGACAAAATATTGCAAAAAATGGTAACAGATACAAGAATATGAAAGCGGCCAAATGTCAAGTGGTTGAATCGAATGGAAGAGGACTGCAACGGTTACAGATAGAAAAATAAAAAGAACGGAAGGAAACACTTGCATAAGACAATGGAATTATAAAAGTTATACAAATAAAATAAACCAACTATCACAGCTCTTGGAGATCTTATCGCATCAGGTATTTTGAGCGTGTTATAAGATTATCGAAAAAAGTCTACAATAGAAAATATTGGGCAAAAAGGTAGCATGCGCAAAAATAAGCAAACGACCAAATTTATTTAATAACTAGGGTGGAAGGCTTACAGTCCAACAGCTGGTTGGCATATCTCATCATACGTATAAGGTAGTATGGGCATAATATAAGATTATTGGAGATAAAAATACGAAAGAAAATATTAGCCTAAAAAGTAACAGACATAAGAAGAAGACAGCGACAAACATTTATATAAATACATCGAGTGGAAGAGGCTTTTCCTAGGTTACAGATGGGAAGATAAAGAAAGACACGTGAAATAGACGAAGACTTTTTTTTATTTTGGTACTGAGCCAACAGTCGTTAGGCCAATTACAGGCGTCGCTGTACATTTTATGAGGACTTCCAATTCCACTAACGACTGTCATGATGTTATTATGACATCTGGGACCAACTATTACCCTGGCAGCGGAGAGAAGCAGCCATGGAAATTCCATCCAAGTTCTGACCAGAAAGTGTGTTGCTTAACTCTACCGATCGAAAGTGGACGCTTGTTCAAGGTACACCACTCGAAATGTTATACAATAAACCCACTATCACAGCAGTGACGATATCTGACCGCATAAGCGGACATGTTATAAGATTACTAGGGGGAAGATTAGAAAAGAAAGTTTTGGGCAAAATGATAAAACACGCAAGAATAAGAAAGCTACCAAAATTCAGGTGAATGGATCGAGTGAAGGGCTTCCACCGGTTACTTACTGAAAGATGAAAAAAAAAACGAAAAGAACATATTGTATATAAGAGTTATACAATTAAGCAACTTCACAATCTTGGCGATATCTGACCGTATAAGATGGTTTCGGAATGCCTCAAGGGTACCAAGGGGAAGATTAAATAATAAATTGGATAAAAAGGTAGCAAACACGAGAAGTTGAAAGTGACCAAGAATCCTGTCAATGGATGGAGTGGAAGAAGACTTGCACTGGTTACATATGGGAGGATGATAGGAACGAAAGGAAACACGCGGAGAAGAAGAAGAAAGTGTAAATGTTTCATGGCGCGAAATAAGATCCTCTTCCCCCACCACCCTTTTCTATTTTGCATAGTTTGCGTGTCTAGGAGAGAATATCAAAAAAGTTAATTATTTAAAACTACATTAGTAAACTAAAATAGTGAATAAAAATGTAAATCACCTAATTCATTCATGCAACAAGATAATGCTGAATATTAGCATTTAACGGAAAGAAGCCACACCTTCAAATAATCCTTCGGAAGCTTTAACTTAATTTGACGCTACAAGTTACAAATTGCGTCTAATGAGGCGTGAAATCGAGAATAACACCGTAAGGCCTAACTAAAGGGAGAATGCGTAAGCATCTTAATGTGTGATAATGTCCTGGTAAACTTTTTAGGCAGCTTTCAGTCACAGGAGGCGCTTTCCCACGCAGCTTCCAATTCTCTAAAGTCTAAATGGATGACCCATTTGAGAAAAGCATGCGCTCCCTTTGTCAAGCCGAGTTTCTATTACAGCGTCTAGACGGACTTTTTAAAGTACAAAGGGTATCCACTGTGACTTCTCCACATTTGACAAAACCATGTTTAAACAGGATTTCATGCTACAAAGGGTTGCTTTTGTATCATGCGTGATCAACTAGTGTTGTTGTGTGGTGCACAAAATGGGTGCTAGCAGAAATTCGAAGCCGGGAAGGGCAGAGATAAGATTAGTAGGATTCTAAAATTTCACACGCGAGTAAAAGCAATCCCGGAAAACCCTTGAAACCCGACACCGAACTCTTGATGCTCCGCATACGGTGGAACATTAATTTTCCGACCCTTTCTTAAGGTTTTTCTAGCACTTTCGATGGAATTTGTAATTTTAGCCACTTTAGCTCTTTAAGTAGGTAAACAAGAATTGATCCACTTTTTGTTCGTATCTCAATAAATGTAGGAAATTGACGTTGAGGAAATGGAATTTTAAATATTATACTTTAACAAAGCCTAATGGAATTTGTAAAAGCTCTTAAAAAGTGTTATTCCAGACAGCATTCGCTGTTAAATTTTATTTGCGTATTTTTAAAGTGACAGTAAATCTTCTTGCGAGAACATGCAAATTCATTAGGATATCATTTATTTGGGGGCGAGGAAGGTGATACTGACGTTTTTTGCTTCCTCCATTATAAAATACAGTATTCATGCTGTTTATTTGGGTATTTCGCCACACTAAAAAATTGTAAATATTGAAATACAAACACTTCGAGGAAATATATTCAAAGATACAACATGAATAGTAGAACTCCCTAAAGAATAAACGTGTACCCAGAAATACGTTCTATACTTTTTATCATTAACATATGACAATTACAACATATGTAGGAATTAAAAATTATACGCTATTTATAACATGTGAGTAAATGAAAACGAAATCAAGCTTGGTTTAGAAAAAAATAAGTCGTACTGTACGAGTATTACTTCTGGTTTTAGTTAAAATATGACAGTTATATAATAGTAGAAGTGTCAAGTTGTTTAAATTATAACATTTTAAATTACAAATGTTTAATCAAGAACAAAAAGTTTTTATAATCGAAATGATGTAGCAGATGTTTAACTCGACATATGTTGCAATTTTCAAAGCCAAGCTTGATTTGATTTTCGTTTTCTCACATGTTATTTATTAAATTGAATGGTTGCAAGAGGGGTGTGTATACAGTTCTAGGACCTTATTTGGAGCGAACAACTAATTAATGTATTCCTAGAATTTACAGACATACACACATTTACACACATTTTCTCATATGTTAAGCCAAAAAGTGTTTCTATTCCTTGCGTCAGTTTTCAGAAGTGAGATGTAACGTTTAATAAAAATATGGAAACATGGAAGATGCATTTTATTTTTGTAGAAAGAGAATGTTAAGTTGAGTCTACTTACTCTAAAAGTACTACCTATCGGTGGGTTAATAAATTTAAAAATTATAGAACGAGCTAAGAAAATAATGAAGGCAGCATTACATTGAATGAAGCAAATGTTGCTGCCATGGAAAAACTATCTATGACAGTAGCTATAGTTTCCATAGAAACATGTATGCCGTGTTTGGAAATCATTGGTAAAAATTGGGTATTCTACATTAATTGTGATACAATACGACGAAAGGAGACGCCGAAGGTGGCCCTCCTATCAAGTGCTGCACCTGCAGTGCATAGGCTAATGATCACTATTTTGTGATTAACATAGCATAATCCTATTTTCTTTAGCCGTTGTTAGGCTATTTTTGACCATAGGCTTCTCTCATATCTTTCGTTCTGGCCCGGTTGTTGGCCACTGTAAGCCACGCCACTTAAAGTATCACTTTTACTCCTAATAACATAATATACTATTATCTTAATCTGAAAAGCTACTAGCTTCTTCTTTTCTTCCTTTCAGCCCAGAATCATCCACTCCTGGATGTAGGCCTCTTCCAAATATTGCCACATTTCTCTGTTATGGACTGTTTGTATCCAGTTTTTCCCTGATATTTTCTGGATATCGTATCGTCATCTCTTCTGGGGTCTCCCCATACTTCTGTTGGTCTTTCTTGGTCGTCAGGCTATCAGTTTGTTGGTCTCTTTTTTGTCGTGCTATATGGCCAGCCCATCGCCACTTCAACTGTGCTGTTCTTGTCACATCTGTAATTTCCATTCTTCTTCTGATCTCTTCATTTGGCAATCGATTTTCTCAAACTAATTCCGATGATTTTTTCCATTGTGTGCTACGTTACTTGGAGGATGTGTAGGGATTGTTTCTATCGTATATGTAAGAACTGGCAATATACGTTGATCGTAGACTTTTCGTTTCAGATTTATTGGTAAGTATATCATTTGATCCTAAAATGAACCTGAGTTTACCAAAAGCTGCCCCACAGAGTTCTTTTTTTTTGAAATCTTGACAGTTTCGTTTTCTTGCCCAATTGAATTCAATGTTTAAGGTATATGTATTCAGATACATTTTCTAGGGTTTGGATTTCGATGGTTATTTGTATTTGTTCGAGAGTCATTATTTTGGTTTTACTCACATGGAGTTCTTCTAACATTGTTTTTAGTTCTTCAGCTGAGGTACTGATCAGAATGACATCATCTGCAAATCTCAAGTGATTAAGTCGTACTCCATCCTTTAGACTGCCAGTTTACATTTTTCAAACAACCCTGGGATTAACGTTGTGCGTTGACCATTCTACTTATGGATGTCCCTTTCTATGCCACTGTGAACGGTCTACATTGCTGTATTATTTATTTCATCGTGTAAAGACCACTCCCACAAGACGTCTCCAATTCAGAGTTGCGATTTTTTTTCCTATACTTTTTTTCTGATTCAAATCATCAGCTTTATGTTTAATGTTTGACTGTCCATAGCACTTTCTGTTTTTTTGCTAATTTACTCACAATATTTCTGGTTAAAGTTGAAGTTCGAACACCTTATGTTAAAACATAGTTTCGTCATCTTAAATCGCTTGTTAAATATAATTAGCTGTATTCTCAACACGTTCTCTCAGCTTATTATTTATATACCGACAATTTTACTGTATTAAACAGAAGACAAAGGCAAATTAATAGTATATTACACTATTAGGTTGGTAAGTGCATTATAACAGAATCGAGAAAAGTTTGAAAAATCGAGACGAAGTCGAGATTTTTCAATTTTCGAGATTCCGTTAGGCACTTAACAACCGTGTAGGGTATAACGTTTTTCGCACAATCGCATATAACACCAAATAAAATAACAAAAATTTGAGTTGTTTCCGATTTAATTATCTTGATTTTTATGACATGTACATAAGTATATTATCCAGAGTGTTTTGAATGTATTTCGTTAGAAACGTTTTGTTGTTAGAAACCGAATAAACAATTTGAAGTTTCAATATTAATTTTTCACAATGGCTAATGAAGAAGATTTTCAAATAAATACAGACATTGAGGAAGCTTATCAAAGGGGTTGCGAATATTTGGTTCCTAAAGTATAAAAAAAAAGGTATGAAAACGTTTATGATATGTTCAAGAAATGGTTGGGCGAGAAGAAAGTGGAGATATCTGAAAAGACTTTGCTAGCTTATTTTGTTGAAAGAAGCTCAAGATTGAAGTCTCCAGGAAGTTTATGGGCAGAATACTCAATGCTTAAAACTACCATTAACTTAAATAACGGTATTGATATATCACAATTTAAGAAGCTGTTGGCATTTTTAAAAAAGAAAAATATTGGACATCATCCTAAAAAATCCAAGGTATTTACTAGAGAGGAGATGAAGAAATTTCTGATGGAAGCCCCCAATGAAACTTACATTATGATGAAAGCAGTAATGATAATGGGAATCGCAGGAGCCCTTAGGCGTGACGAACTTGTGAAGATGACAGTTGATGACATTTCGGATCAAGGTTCAGTTATTATTGTTAATGTACCTGATACCAAAACACATATTAGTCGAACTTTCACGATTATTGATAAACTTAATGAAAAAGTTCCTTTTTTGACGATTGTACGAAAATATATACAGTTAAGGCCTAAGGAAGCAAACTCTCGTCGATTTTTCTACTCAGTTCGTCAAGGAAAATGTGTAAATCAACTCTTGGGTATAAATACAATGGGGCAAATCCCTCAAAAAATCGCAGCATATTTAAAACTACAAGATCCGCAATACTATACTGGACACGCTTTCAGAAGGACGTCGGCAACTTTGTTAGCAAATACTGGGGTTGACGTTATGGCACTTAAACGTCATGCCGGTTGGAGGTTTTATTGATAATCTTAATATATTTTTTTAATACCTAACAGAAGATCCATTTATAGGTCGTCTAATGTCGCTGAGAGCTACGTAGCCGATTCTCTAACAACTAAAATGGACTTTGCTGACAAGATTTTACATACCAAAAGCGGCGATACCAGTAACGTTCAGTCGATTCCCGTGTTCGAAGACAAGACTACTGCAATTTATTCGAATAGTAACATATCTAACTCAATAAGTAATACAGAAACTTCTATTACTTTAAAAACATTAGATGACGGCGCGGGAAGAAATATTACTTTTAATAATTGTACAAATTGTAATTTTCATTTTTACAAATAAACTAGACATCTGTTGGTGAAAACTATTACTATTACTTACCGCATTAGAGCTGTTATAAACTCGAAGAGAACTGTGTTTCTATGGAGACTAGCCACAGTATTCTTATATTCAACTTACAAGATGTGTCAACAATGACAGTAAGTATTTCAGAACGATTGTGCGAAAATGTAGCTTTGCTCTCACAGATACGTAAACTATTAACAAGAGGTATGAGAACCTGTTGTGCAGGTTGGATTCCACAAAGAATACGGAACATATCACCCTTTGCTGACAACCGGAACGTTAATAAAAGAATGTACAATCTGTTGATGGTTTTTTTCGATAGTATAGAACTATAGGCAGTTGTAAAAGCATTACAAAATTGTAGACACAATAACACCCAACCTATAAAAAGGCGGATTCCTACATTAAGGAACGCAAGGAATTAATTCAAGTAAGTCAAGTATAAAAGTAGGAGTATGACAGGGCGACACCATGAGTCCCCAACTACATATTTGTCACAGTATTACAACACCTTTTAACTCTTATTGCATAGGAATGGATAAAATATTGTATTATATTCGCGATTATGGCCATTATTCACTCAGATGACTTGCGCCACGCGCCTTCGGCTTGTGGCGCAAATTTCATCTTCGTGAATAATGGCTGTCATAGTCGCTCATATAATAATATACTATTATGATCGCATAAAAAGTAAATTAATGCAAACAAACAAATACTAAATTACTGATATATGCAGATTATGTTGTTCTAACATCGCAAAGATTTGAGAAAGCGCAACCGATGGTACAAGATTCTGAAAAAAATAGTAGTAGTAATGGATAAACTTACTTACTCAATCCAGAAACCATTCTACCTTTCGATGTATAGATTATTGAAAGCTAAGAGTCTATGTCATCGTTTTTCACGCTATCCTTCGCTATCGTTTGCGAGTCAGGACGTATTTGTTTATGCCACTGCTCTGATTTCTGCTGCTTTTCTCACATCTTCTTTCTATGCTTTTTCGGCCTTCCTCTTGTCTCTATAATATTCAGGTCCTCTCTGTAGATACTCATCCTTATTCTATCTATTATCGGGTTTTCCTCTATTTCTCTTATAAAAATATTCCCGTACTTATAAGTATCTTTTAATGGTCTTCTGTTGAAGTCCATGATTCGTTCCTATAAGTGAGAATATTGGTTTGACCATTTTTGTAACTACTTCAGCTTTAATATTTTCCGGTGTTTCTTTCTTCCCCATTGCATTATTTTTTATGGTATTGAATATCCTACTTTACTATTCTATCGTTTATTTTGTCATTTTTGTTTTCCTCGCTATTTAGTATCATTCCCAGGTATGCACTTACGGTTTCACTTGTTGTAGTCTATTGTAATAATGAACAAACATAGAAAACTAATTACTAGTTGGCGTTATTTCGTGCCATATAGATATTTAGGTCATTTATCTATTCAGTAACAGCTTATACCTACGCCTGTATACAAAAAGGACTTGGACGTTTTGCAACAAGTCTTTGTTTATTTACACTGTTGAAAAATTTGTTTCTTTCCATTCAATGCATATTTTCATTCTTCTAAACCATTCGTCAAACCAACCCATCCACGCTTCCTCTGGCAGGGGGCATATTCTTCATCACCTGCCTTCAGTAGCCCCTCATCAGTTGAAATATGTATTCCCTAAGTTAATCCTTTACCTGCGGAAAAAGGGTATAGTTACAGGATGCAAGATCAGGGCTATAGGAAGGATGTACAAATACATTTAGCCCGTGTAGGGTTTAGAACAAAGCGGTTGACAATGCCTCGGCTAGCTCTTTTAACTCTCGGTAGAAAATGGCGTGGTGCAAAGACCAGGCTAAGAAATGCTTTGGGCTTTTACAATTGAACAGTAGATTAATAAAAGAATTGGGCGCCATGTCGTTATTTACAACAAATAAAACAAACGTAGCTAGCAAAATAAATCAACACCTACCTACCTTGTCATCTTCGCTGCATACCTCAATCTAAATGTAGTAAAGCGAACAACAACAAATACAAACAGTAACAGTCAAAAGAATATTTAATATTCAATTAAGAAACAAATTAGTCAAGGTTGGCGTCACCCAACTTACACACATATGTAGTTGTATATCGGGACAAAACAGACAACACAACATGGTAAAAATTTTGATTCAAGTAGCATTTCCAAACCCGTTAGTTATAGCTTAAATTACAACTTCAGGCTAACACTTGTGAAATCGCAACTGACATAAACGCAAAACGCCAAAGTCGTTATCTGAGATATAGTATAGAGGCTATTTCAACAATTTCGAAATATTTAAGTACTCGCCCTTTAGCGGTAATAAACAATTGAGCCAAAAAACTGATTGTACGCGCTCAGTTTGAGTTGCTAAGATCTTAGTAGGAACTAACATAAGTTTGCGGCATAATGCCTTTTTTGATTAAAAGCAGATACTGATAAGGGCATGTGCTTACAATTAATTAATGATGAAGCCCAGCGATCGACAGGGAATTCCTGTTCGTTGCATTTTTCATGAAGACTCAAGGCCAACTGACTGCATGATTCTCAGAATCCCAAGGTTGCCACTCAAAAAAGGTAGCATCAAAAGGAAGCAGCACATAATTAGATGTCCTGGCTACGTACAGACGCGAAATTAGGAAACCGGAAGCCTCATAAGAGCCAAAACCATAGCACAAGGTTGCTGAATTTAAGCCTCCGTGCAATACTAGCCGAACTTTAGCCCGTAGCTGCTGAATCCTGGGCCGTAGCGACTGCCCTAAATATTAAAAATTAGGTGTGAAAATAAGCTCGCAGAAGCATTCTTACTGAACGTTGTTCTCGGCCTAATTATTATGGAAGACGCATCGCAGTGATTTCGATGATCTGAAAGGCGCAGAGCAATCCAGCATAAATAACGAAAATTAATACGCAAAGAATAAAATTAGAACAACGCTCTTACCAATGCTGAAAGCGCGCCCCTGAAACAATGCTGCAAGAGGCTCGCTTGCTTGCAAAACAAGAACGGCCTCTCGGAAAATCAATACTATTCGAGCCATTCTGCTGTTTTAATAGCCTACTCGGATCGAAATGCGAGAGAACAAGCCTCGGCACGAAATTGTTGCGGGTGTTTATCTCTGAATGTGAACGCTTGTCGCAATAAGCGTGAATCTTTTTGCTACAAAATTTAGCTACAAGATGGTCGAAAAATCGGTGTTAAATGCATTAACGCGCTTTTGAAATAAAATTGAAACGCGGCGTTACACCCGGTTATTGGTAAATACATTACACACCCATTGACCGAATGTGCAGGAACGTTGTTGTGGTTTAGAAACCATATATTCGGCTATAACTTTGAATGGAAACGTTTGAGCTTCTTCAGGATGCAAAATAAACACAGCTGTAGATCACGGGTGTTCATTAAAATGTGTGGTCTAGTTGGCTTTGGAATTGTTGAACTCATGTCGTGCAGTACAGCTGATTGCAAATAAAACTGGGACAGCTAATATGTAATATTTTAATATGAAGTACAATAACATCTTAAATACTAGTAATTATCTTGTAATTATGTTCCTTTTCTTATGCTTCCATCTTTAATAATATTTTATGTATTCACCTACGGAAATATAAGTTAGAGTAAGTTTCACACGTTATTAAAAACGCAAAAAGTAGTCTCAAGACTTGTCCCACTTTTATTTGCAATCATCATATGGTGGGACACATAATCTCATATTTAATTTTTGATAATGCAAACTTATTATTCTTATTTTATAACAAGGTACAACAATTTACTTAACGTAACTGTTGTTACTAGTAAAACAGGTTATTAGAAGCAGTAGCCGTTAAAAATGTGCGTTTAGAATATTCTACGACTTACGGCTAAAAAAATAGGTTTCTTTGGGCGAATCAGTTCCAAATTAAACTTGTGGTCGAGGATACTTGTTTACAAAACAATTATTGCACCACATTTTGAATATTGTGCCAGCGTGTTATTTATAGCCGACGAAGGTGAATTGCAGCGTCTACAAAAACTGTAAAATAGAGCAATGCCTATTATTCTATTTTGTAATAAACGAACCAGCATCAATTTAATGTTGGAAACGCTGCAATGGCTTAGTATTAAACAGCGAATTTATTTTAATACTTTAATTCTGATCTTTAAAATTGTTAATAACAAGTTACCTGCATATTTAAATAAATTTATTGTATACAATAGAGATATACATAGTTATGAGACAAGAAGTGTAAATAATTTTAGATTACCTACAACAACGAAAGCATGTTCACAAAAAAATCTATATTACAAAGGTTTAAAATTATATAATGAAATGCCTGATGAAGCGAAACAGGCAACAAATGTATCTCAGTTTAAAAGGTTATGTTCTAACTACGTCAAATCTGTTTGTAAATGAATTATGTGTCTTTTTATTGTAAACATCTATCTTGATGAATAAATTTACTTACTTACTTATTTACTTACTTACTTGCATAAAAGCGGTCAAATCTTACTAGATTACAAATTTTAACGAACGCCCTTTACTACTTCGCAGTTCTCGACGTTTCCAACGCCAAACACACCAAAATCCCCCTTGCTGCGAAGAACCCTGCTATTATTCTCTTTTTCACTGAACGTGATCTTGTGATTCTGACTGGGGTTGTGTCATCTTTGAACACCCACATCTTGATCTGTGATTCCATGGCGACGTCATAGCAATAATATTGCGTTTTATCGCCTATCAAGATGCTATTTATATTACAAGAAGTGCTGTTATCAAACCGACACCAATGATTGGAGAAGCTAGAGAGGACAAATCCCTCTAACATTCAGGTAGTGACGAAGAACTGCGTGCTCTACATGCGCATGGAACCCAAGATCTCTTCTATCGGTTGGTATGTCAACCATATTTTTTGAGACACCATCTTCTTCACAATTGTAATGTTCTTGTCAGTGATGAATGAAGATAGTCGTAATGGGGTCGCGGGTCGTTCTCAATACTGGTATGTTCTCTGGAACTCCTGATACTAACTAAATATAGTACTTACTGCGATAAAGGCACTCAGATCAGACCACAGCAGTCAGTTTCTCCAGGCATGGGTCAACGCCACCCCCTTTCCCCCCCCCCCCCGAGTTGTAACATAAATAAGTAACCTACAGTTCATTTTCTGTCCACTACAACATAGATACGTTCCAAACTCGACTCTTGGAGTGTAATAAGCAATAATTACATGCGTTTGAACGAGTCATCACGTCATTAACCGCTTACTGTCCCTCGGCCACTGATTTCAACAAATTGCAAAACTTCTAGTGTCCTTTGTACATTTATGTATTTGAAAATTACGTTTAACGTTTGAATAAATTAATTTTTAAGTATTCATGAAATTTAATATTTACAAAAGCGTATAGAACACCACCATCTTTCTGTTATCTTCAATTTGAAAATAGGATTAAGAGATTACAATAGTTGAATATTATAGGGATCAATTTGAATATGAATTGGGAATATGAATAATGGGTATGTAATTAGAAAATAAAATAGAATTTATAATTGAATGAAATATGGCTAATTGAGAAACAGATGGCTTCGAATATAATGTAATATCTAAATATGAAATTTGAAGATAATAACAAATACTTAATCGAAATAGATTATTGCACATACTCGTAGTAGGTATAAATAAAAAAATAAAGATGTAGTATGTTGGAAGGAGAAAATATGATATAGTTAAGGACTTTGTTTTCATTATTAAGATAACAAATATTGAATAATGTAAAGCTGTAATTAATTTGGTGTAATTTAAAAGTATGAAATAAACCCTATTTTAAAAGGAAAATGTTTGGAAATTAAGAAGGTTTGATATTAAGACTAAATTTAAATAGAATTGAAATAGAAATGGAACTTAATTTAAGAAGATGAGATATAAAATGGAGGAAGATAGCAAGTATATGGTGAAAAACTAAACTAAAAGCAGGACTACTCTACAAAGGAGAATAAATAGAGAAAAATACTAAGTTAAGTTTATTGAAGAATTACATTTGACATTGCATATCAATTGATTTGGATCGCATCGAGCTGTTAGTAGGAAAGGAGAGTTCTGAGGGAGAGACCGTTGGTTTTAGGTGCTGGTCAGTGGAGTAATTTAAAAAATTGTTTTTGGACGCGGTGTTGGAGTTGAGTGACTACAACTGGGGTCTGTTTGGGTCCATGCTGTGAGGGCGCTTATGTTCCTGGTTCTGGGTAGTTTTGCTTTATTGGTTGTCATTGGAAACTTTCGCTGTGTTTGAAGACTGAAGCAGTTGTGGTCGTTGGCGGAGCAGAGCAAGTTGGTTAACATCAGTGATAAGTTCGAGTGCAGGGTGGGTGATTTTAGATATTGGGTTAGCACTGAAATAAAATAAAGACTAAAAAGGTGAATTCATTATTAAGGAATTACTTACTGTTTGATGTTGTTGTGTGACGAATGTAACGATCTGGTATTTGTCATTGAATTTTCAAATTTGTTTGACATATCATTTGACAGAAGTTATTTTTGACTTGTAATAAAATTAAAATCAGAACAACAAATTTCAGAATACGCAATCTATATAAAAGTATAATAACTATTAATATTCAAATAATAAATAGATCAATTTAAATTGATAAAAATATAATTTATAAACATATACTCATAGGTAACACAAAGTAAGATCCCGAATCAGTACAATATTTTTTAAAATTTTGTTTATCTAAGAGTATACAATAATTTATATGTTATGGCCTTTACAGATAACGTATAAGTTCCTTGAACACTAAATAAATTTTTGACTGTGCCAGAATGTTGGAATCAATTTATATTTCTAGAAAAACGACAATATTGATGACCTAATTAGGAACGGAAAACAAATACAAGCGTTTTTTTTATCAGTTTCATTGGATTTTATTATTATTAAGCACTCTTACGTGCGAAATAATGCACCAAAATTCATGGAATTTAGCAATCTCAGTGCTACCGCAAAATCAATAAAGCCGGGCTTATCTTGAACAGGCCGACATTTATTTGAAAATTTATTGGAATGCCCCAAAATGCTGACACCATATACGCCGATATTAATTCGTCGCCTGCAATTTTCTCCTCAAAATTGCTAAATTATGTAAGAAGGCAAGCAGCTTCCCATAAAACACAAGAATAATATACGTGAATGCCAGCATCCAGGACATATATAAATGCGCAAAATGCACTTTCACAAACAACTGCATTCTTATTGCAGATCCTGAAACCAAACAATTATGCGTCGTCTTCCTTCTTTCGAGAGATAAAACTTTGTTACTCTGACAGTGCTGGCCGTAAGTTCGTATTAAAACCCTCTGTGGTATCATTTCGCATGATTTTAACTTCATTTGTGATCCTACTGCCGTTTTAGGCATGAGATAGACTCCAACAAGTTCAGATAAATGAAAATCAAATCGACCAATCAGAAAAGCTATTCCGACCGCGTAACAATTATTAGAATCGTTTGGAAGGAAAACACTCAAATATAGCTTATCCCTTCTTGACAATTGCGGTAAACTTCCATTCCTACTAACATTACAATCAATGCAGTGTGTGAAAAACTGTTTTATATCCATTGGCTCAACAGTAAAGCGTTCGAATTGTATAGAAGTTTAATGTGTTTGATTTACAATATAAGCAGCCACAAAGGACAACGCATTGAAGGGGAAAGTCCTTCATAAACCTCTTTCGCAGTTTGTCGCACAAAGTCCTAAACTTTTATGGTTTTATCGCTCAGGATGCGATATCCCAGCGTCCTTAAAGTTTTCAGGGTGTGTTCTTGTACTTAATGTACTCTAATAATGTTGCTCAAAACTACATAACTAGCTCAAAAAACGAATTTATGTTTCAAAGTATTATATGGTGGATAGAATGTCCTGAAAATGCGACAAGCAGATATTAAGCTTTCGACGTCTTTCTCGTGTTATCTTAGTTTGCCATATAACACAAATTGCTAGAATTGGACCAATCATATTCATTAGAAATGTTTTGCCATTATTGCTGGCGTTATTGGTCAATAATAATATAATAAGACGTTTTTCATTTGCTACTTTAACTAAACTTTTACAAAAAATGTTAAATGACATTTACTTATTTAAGTATTTTTTATCTGGTAACCAATGGAAAAACTATTATAAATGTAATATATGCAATCCTGGTTTGTATTACCAACTTGCAAATAAGAATTAATTGTATTTACTGCGATATTTTTTAAACATACAAAAATATTGTAACACCAAGTTGTTACTAAAATAGTGGACTATGATTGAACAATTGCTTGAAATAATAAATCCTAAATCTAGTCTTTCAGTATTACAGAATTAATGCATTAATGTATTGAAGTCGTATTTTTTAACCTTCCTTATTAAATGTTCTTCATAATAATTTGAAAATTAGGTGCAATCAAAACTGCTTCATTCAAAAAGCTTAAACAAGGTTTTATATCGTTACCGTCCAATTAGCATCTACTTTAAAATGTTTGAGAAGTCTTGTTTGAACTTATCCATGGATATAGCCTTCAAGAGGATCCACAATTGTTAAGATGCAATTCAACATTATTTTACAGCATAATGTAGTTTTGGCAATGCCAAATTACTGTCAATTTTCAGTGAAAATTTCTTGTACAGATTTGAAGTAGAATGAATGAATGAAATAGAATTTGATTATGTTACTTAGATACTATTGAAAAAGTAAAGTAATAGCTATTTACGACATTAGGCCGGTAGTTTAGCATTTATGGCCGAGCTAGTACATCACGGTGGAGACCGCCAGGGCGAGACACGTGACAAGCAAGGCCATAAACGCGAATACCGGCTGTGTGCCGTATAACATTTTTTTGTATACTGAATACAACGATTTTATTTATTTTAAAGGATTATCCCAAAATATCTGCTTTAAACATGCTATGAATTTTGTTATACGTTTGGCATTCAAAAAACTTGACTGGGAAACAAGAGGTATGACTATAGATGGAAAGCAATTAACAAATCTTAGGTTTGCAGACGCTATAATACTCATATCTGATGATCTTGGGGAAGTAAGATTGATGCTGCAAGAATTGTAGACTGTCTTTTCTAGTGTTGGTTTGAATATCAACTTTCTTAAACCAAAACTAATGACCAACTTGTTATCAAATGACTACACCAAGGGCAAGAACAATGTTGTCGAACAAGTGGAAAAATATACATATTTGGGACATAATTAGAATCTCAAGACATAATCAAATATGCGAGTTAACTTGAATATCTCTCGCCTGGGCAGCGTTTGGTAAACTTCGTGATGTATTCAAAACAACATTCCAACATGCCCAAAAAGAAAAGTTTATGACTAATGCATTTTACATATTATGACTTACGGTGCGGAAACTCTAACTCTAACATCTGGGACGAAAAATAAAAATTGCACAACGTAGAATGGAAAGGTTAATGCTAGACATATTTTTGAAAGACCATGTTACAAATGAAGACCTAAGACGAAGAACAGGAATAGCTGATGTTGTAGAGCGGATATGTCAACTTAAGTGGAACTGGGCAGGGCACATAGTCAGAATGCGTGGTGATAGATGGACAAAGAGACTTGAATGGCGTCCAAGAGCTGACAAACGTAGTAGAGGGAGACTACCTACCCGATGGACCGACAACATCAAAATCGTTGCAAATAATTGGGTTCAGACTGCCCAAGACCGAGGAAAATGGCAATCAATGAGGAAGGCCTATGTCCAGCAGTGGACTTTAAGGGCTGGATAATGATGATATCTTCGGGAATTCGCCTCAGCCAATTTTAGAACTATTGAAAATGACAGCTCAGCTGTCGAAATACGTTTGTTAAAAATATCCTTGTTGATTAATCTATAATATAGTGTTTGAAATTTCATATAACTATTACATATTGCTTACTATGTACTTTGTTGTGCTTTGAATGAGATATCTAATAAAAATTTAGAAGTTTCAAGATCAGAGAAATGATGAAATATATGAAATGGTCTTATTCTGCCACTTTTTAAAAACAAGGTTCGTTTTATTTTCAAGTCTATTACAATTGCAAACATCCAAAATATATTTGGGATTAATTGAACGGTATTCTTACATGCATAACAATAGTCATTTCTAAAACCAGTTATAAATCCCTCAGCTTGCGCAATGCGTGATATTTTGCAGAACGAGTGAAACGAGATACCGCAGTCACATAATTTACACAAAATCGCATTTCTTAACGTATTTCACGATTATTTTTTTCTAATTACTTACTAATGGGGGTTTAGCTGTACCCCACCTTAAAATCTGGCAAGGTAAGCAAGAAATAAATATGAGATGTGTGTTTTACATTTATCATTCTTATTTTGTTAATTTAAATAATCACTGAGGAGTAACTACAGAACATTTTGATTGCTAAAAACTGAAAACACAAAATAAATGAATATTTGAGGTTATATGTTGCAACCACGTTGTAAGTTCACCACAATACACCTGCTTAACACTTGACAGTGGCACATAGTGCTGATGCATCATTTAGTGTTGTCAGCTGCTCATTTTCTACTAGTTAGTAAGTTAATCTACAGAAGTGCAAGTACAGTCGGCGCCTTAAAGATCGGGACAATACTATGATACATTTTGCTTATATTTTAAGTGTATAAACTGGGCTTTTACAGTTGTGATGGTTTTGATTGTTATGTTAGATTTTTTATTGTTTGTCAAACATGAAATGCCAGCTCACATTAATGAAGTAACCATAGCAAATAAATAATACTAAATCAAATATTACAATACAACAGATTATGTGTCCCGATTTCTAAGGCGCCGACTGTACAAGAGATGGTATTATACTTTTGAATACCAACGAGGGATCCACGTAGACCTCAAAAAAAAACCGAAAAAAATTAAATTATAAATTAGTAACTACAAGTATGTATACTCAACCCTTAAAATACTTAAAAACGGCAAACAGATAAATTAAGAACTTGGGGTCCAGACGGACTCCTTCTCAATAACATAAATGTTAAACTTTAAACCGATGTAGTTAGAAGTGTCATATCAAATAAATGTCAATGTACCGAAAATTAAGTAGACACGTGTTCTCCGTTTCGCATGTCAATTTGATGTAAAAATGAATATGTTTCATCACTTGTTGTGAAATATTTTCATTTCATAACTAGTTGCGAAAAGTGTGACGTTTCCAAACTTTACACAATTTTTACAAGTGAGGCTTTATATGTCAAAATTAGAAAAAAAAATATTATTACAATCTTAAACAGTGGGCCCATATGTATAAAACAGCACAAAGTTAATGTGTTCATGAAAAGTTACACATTAAAGAAATAACTACTAATGGCATATTTAAAAGACCTAAAATATATGTTTAGGCATATTGAAACTTACGTCTTAAGGATATATCTAAAACTATCTGAATCCTTCTATAAAACGTTAGAAATGGCGGCGACGTTGAGTAAATCTATTTGAACTAGTGCTCGTTTTGTATCGGGAAATACTATAGTTTTCCAGAAAGGCGCAGATTTTCCATTCCAATTATTAATTCACCAATAATGTGTTAAAAAGCTTAAATTACATCATTGATAACTGACATATCAGTGATTACTACATAAAATGTTACACATATAATTTAGACCATCATAATTTTCACGAGCATATTAAATTGTGCATCCTAGAACTCGGTTTACTGTATAACATAAATAACTAACTGTAGTCAGCAAATTACGGACACAATTTCAATAGTTTACATCCGAAATTCGATTAAACTCATACATTTGCAGTTAGTAATTTATTCGACAATAACTAAGCTAATTAGGACGTGAAATAATTGAGCTGGTACAAATTGAGCAGGTACAATAAAACGTTAAATTCACATAATAGTGTGCAAAATGTGTTTTTGTTTGATCACCACTAGGTATATAAATTTGCGGAAAAATCTCCGGTAGCAATTAAAATGCTTCTGTCAGGTAGTACCCCGATGAGAGGTTGGTTCGTCGAGACTTTAAACAGAAATTTGAGTAAAGATTTTTTCAAAAAAACCATTTGTAATTTTATACAGTGTAGTAATATTATAAGTTTTAATAAAATAAAACGCTAATAAATTTGAACTTGGGTACAAGAAATGAATAAAGAATATTGAATGGTTGCAGTAATCAGCTCAGCGATAACTTTGGCGATTTTTTCTTGGACCTATTGCCATAAAACAAATTAAGAAGTAATAAACAACAAACAAGTAGCGTAGATATTCCGTGTAGGAAAATTAGTATTTTACAAACCGGTCTACAAACTATTTTTCTTTAATTGAATAACGTTTTATTCATTGTAAATATATCAGAATTTCTTGCTGCACAAACGACAATAACACGTACAAAATGAAAAATAAGCCAACTTGTGTGCAATGGCTTCATGTATTTTCAAATCGGCTCAAAAATTTTAAATGTTAAATAACACAAATATCTAAATGTTGCTCCACATACACAAACTAAGAAATCGAAAATAAATATAATTTTTCCACGACCGGGAGTAGAAGTCGGTTTCTATAGTATCAAAATTGTGACAGAAGTAAAACATTTACTCCCTAGAGACAAAATAAGACAAAAATTTCCCTAGGGAGTTTTCATTATGACTGACACCACATTATGTCAAATAAACTGACGCAAAACCTAACCTGCTAACTTCGAATTTGACATAATTGCGAGCTCTTGTCATAATGACTTACAGTGCCACCAACTTTAAAATTTACCATAAGCTACTAATTTTAAACTAATTGTAACTAAAATGTCAATAAATGACGTTTAAAAAACGGGTTTTCTTGTTAAATCTTCCTGCAACGTGAAAAAAATAGTATATGCAACTCGGAGGGAATGCTATTTTGCTTCAGTGCAATTTCTGACTCTTGGGCTTCGCCTCGAGTCCGAAATTGTACCTCAGCGAAATAACGCATTTCTCTCCCTCATTGCATGATCTACTATTTATCTCCTTTACGAGTTCGAATTAACGTAAAACTCCCTTTTACCTCAATCTCTTTCACTTTCCGAATGATTTCAAAATTTGTCAGGAAAACTCATATACCTACTTGTTATACAATAATACTACGCGGCATATATATATTTTCAAAACTAAAACTACAAGTATTCAACAATAGACTAGACTACGAGAGCAAGACCACGTGGCGACATGATATAGACAACCCATCTTACACGCTTGCAGAAAACTAGATCTAGTAGTTGTGATTAGAGACTTAATCGAATATATGACGCTGCTGTCTCAAAACAATTAAAAAGTAAGTATGTACCTTAGCTGTTGAACTTGTCGATATAAAGGATATAAATTGTCGTAAGTTGGAAATCTAACACTCCAATTCTGTAATATATAGAATCGCGATATAAAGAATGCCAAAACTGTGTAAATAGCTATTTGCCTAAGCTTCAGAAGAAAGCAGTTTTTATTACAGTGCACATTGTCCTGTAATCAAAATTAAAGAGGCTGCACAATCGTTAGTCACCTACAAGTACTTCTATAAATTTCAACTAACGTAAAATTAAGATTGCACTTTAAACTAAGTTAGTACTCTCTAAATTACTACAAAATTACTTCGTTAGCAACTGCAGCGCATCCAAAGAAGTTTCACTTCAAACTGCATCGTCCAAAACTTTTCAATGCGACTTTTGATAGAAAAGCATATTCAGCAGAAGCAAGTGAAATTATGAAAGCACTAAGCAACACCACACGAGCAAAACTGATCAGATTTTATCAGACTTAACCCGAGACGGTGTTATTTGTTGAGCTTTTACTTTTTCATGGCCGATCTTGATTGCACCAGACGTTTTAAGTTGGGATAGGGTTACTAAAAGCATTATGTTATCCTTCCCAAACCCTACGTATACGTGAGGATGTGAGAATTCCAGTGGTTTTCAACAAACTATTGTTGCGGCGGTAGCTCGAGTGGCAATACAAATATTATACAACGATCCTGAAAAGAATGATGATGTGGAAAGCGGACATCTTTCTAAAATCTTATTTAAGGTATTTTATTTCTGAAAAATCCTGTAATTACAATGTAATCGGAAAATATGCAAAATCTTAACAAGCAATAAATAATTTTATTTTGAAGTGTTTGAAGTACATATTTATTTGGTTCTATTCTAAAACATAGCTTAGAATATTTTTCGACCACTACACTAAAATAAACGTTTCCAATCTTATCTGATATCTAAAACTGTTTGCTTTTCTGGGAAAATGTTCCTGTGCCTATGATGTAATTGTTGATTAACAAAGAATCTTTAGATCAAAACAAGTTCATTAAAGTCTAGCGAAGATAAAACTAACAAGGTATGCGACTTCTTTATTGTAATTGTGCTATTAACAATCTGAACTACATCTCTTCAATGTTATTTTGTATTTGATAGAAACGTTTAATATCTGTTTTCCTAAGAATATTACCGGAGTTTCTTTGATGTATGAATTGGCGTCGAATTCTATATCAACTGTTTGTGTTGATAAATTTCATATGATCATTCTAAATAGCTCCCTGAAATAGAAAGGTATCGAGATTAATATAACATGTCAAGCATTTTAACACAGATATAGCTTTATCCCTCAACATGTATCTTAAGTTTCATTATTAAGTTTAGTAATAAATTTTATAAATATCCTGCAAAAACTAAAAAAAGTCAATCGAGGCCAAAAATTACAGAAAGATTTCCTGCATACCGGGTGAGTTTTTTAAAATGTTACAGGACAATATCCCACTATGAATTACTTAAATGATTTAGAATCTGATCACATTCATACTTTTATAGCCGAAAACAGTAAAAAGTGTTGCCAAATTATTGACTCACGCTGTATTGATGACAAATGTGGCCTTACTTTTATAAATACAAACATTAGAAGTTTGTCAAAAAATTTTGAAGAGTTACAAGTAATGATTGACTTATACGAAAACAAATTAGATATAATCATTCTCACAGAAACATGGCTCATTAATAATCTAAATTATTTCAATATAGATGGATACGATATATATTATAATAATAGTTATCTTAATCAGAATGACGGAGTAGCAGCATTAATTAAAAGTAACTTAATACATACTGTTGAAAACATAAAAACTGCAGAATTTACTTTTCTAAAATTAAATATTGTCAAAAATAAACAAACTGTTGGATTGACTGCCGTTTATAGACCCCACACCTATAATGTAAAAGATTTTATAGACAATCTGGAACAGTATATTACAAGCCACTGTAAAAATGGCATCAAAATTTTTACAGGGGATACAAATATTGACATTTTTTTACTGAAAGCAATTCTCGAGATTACTTAAATCTTCTCAGCAGTTGCGGTTTTCTTTCCTGTATTAATAAATACACTAGAATATTGAATGATTCCAAAAGTTGTATTGATCACATTTTTATAAAATCGAACATTGAAGTTGAAAATCTAACAACAGGAGTACTCCACAGCAAAATCACCGATCATTTTCCGGTAGTACTTTCTTTTAATTTTATTTCTAATAGTAACTACAGTAATAATATCATTGATAAAAATAGCATTGTCAGTAATGGGGAGGTGAGCTACTCTATTATTGAAAATGAAAAATTTCGTACTTTAATTAGCCTTTTAAACTGGGAAAACATTGAGCAGGAAGATGATCTTGATATCGCTTGGAGAAATTTTCTAAACAACCTAGGAAGAAATCTATCACTATCAACAATCAACCACACAAAAAAAAATAAAGGCTCAAAAGAAACGAAAAGAATGGATTACACAAGGTATCATAGAATCCATTAAACAGAGAGACCATCTTCACTCTTTATCTATAAAAAATCCAGATAATTTAGAATATATCAAAAGGTATAAAACTTACAGAAACAAAATAAATTCCCTTATTCTAAAATCAAAAACTTCCTACTATGAAAATAAAATTGAAAATAATAAATCTGAACCTCAAAAAATGTGGTCGATAGCTTACGAATGTGTGAATTTAAAGAAATGAAAAAATCTTACAATAAATCAAATAAAAATTGATGACAATGTGTCCCTAACAAATAGCTTGTCTATATCAAACGAATTTAATGAATATTTTATAAACGTTGTTACGATTTGCGTTCTTTAATTTAATGAACTATGTAGGAATATACTGTACTTTAGTTAGCTGTAAGCCATCTGTATAATATTTTAAGGTAAAATTCGTAGGAAAATGTCATATTTAAATTACAACAAGCGGATGTTCAGAAACGTGCCTTTCGCTTGGGAAGCTGGAGATATTCCAATCTCACGAATAAGATTTGAGTAAGTTTATGCAGCGTTTACTTCATAAACCGAAATATTGAGTGATGTATATGACCGGTACGTGATTAGAAGAAGCAACGGTTGCAACTCGATCATAAAAACTATTTGCAGCTGGGACCAAATGCTTTTAGTAGAAATTTAAATCTTTATAGCGGTAATTTACTAAGGGTCCGAACAGGCCACATTTCACTGTGGGAAATCCTCAAGCTTGTAAAAATTAATAGAACTATTATGAACGGTCACGTCCGCATGTACTGCCAAATGTCCAAAATTTAGACCAGCTCTGATAGGTTATTGGGAACTTTGTAAACGCCCACCGAGCTTTCTTGGTCAGAATGGACTTAGAATTAAGTTAGTTAATAAGAAGATGTAAATACGTAAACTTAAGGGTTCTGTAAACGGCAGAAAAATAAATACAAGTATTTGTATCTACTTAAGTGTTCTTATTAATCTCAGTAGCTTTGGTCTTCGTGTCCGAGTGTGTTTCAATTAAAAGGATTGCCAGTTACCCCGACTTTAGGCGTCTCGCGATAACGTAAGCGAAACGCTACTTAGTAGTTCTTTACCGATAATAATTCTAACTTACAGCTACAAACAAAAATAAACTCGCAAACCTGCTTCTTGCGTCCCACAGACCAAATTGAAGTTGAATCAACAATTAAAAATTTGTAATTTAAGAAAGCGCCAGGACTTGACTCCATTAGTGCCAAATCACTAAAAAGTATCAGTGATTTGATCTCGAAACCTTTATCCATTTTAATAAATAAATTAATGCAGAATGGCATTTTTCCGGATGACCTCAAGACAGCGGTTGTGAAGCCTCTTTTCAAAAGCGGTAATCGCGCACTTATGGAAAACTATAGGCCAATATCACTTATATTAAACATATGTAAAAATTATAATAGACGAGAAATTAATCAGGGTAACTAAATGTCTTTACCGGAAAACAAAAAATAGGGTAATTAGAAAGAATGCAGAATCTGAGCCATTCTATACGAAGATGGGTGTTAGGCAAGGAGGGAGCCTCAGTCCGTTGTTATTCATCACCTTTATGGATAAAGTAATCAGAGAGGCAAAACAAAGAACAAAACCTCTATTTGTTGGATATAGAAATTTAGAAAGAGTCGACATCTCAGAGTGTGCATTCGCGGATGACATAGCACTAATAGCAGGCAGCGAAAAAGATTTAAAAGAGAATTTGAAAGTATGGAATGAAGTGCTGAAGGACAATGGAATGAGGCTGAACAAACTGAAAACAAAAATAATGGTAATAGACAGTGAAAGGAAGGAAGTAGAAGTAAGAATAGACGGGGAAACAATAGAACAGGTGAAGAATTTTAAATACCTGGGAGTAAATATAGAAGAAACAGGTAACCAAGGCGTGGAGATAAATAACAGACTGGAAGCGACAAATAAAGTATACTACGCTCTGAGTAAAGCTTTTATAATTAAAAAAGAAATAAGAGAAGAAACAAAAATGAAGGTATTTAAGGCAATATATAGGCCAATCCTTACTTATGGAAGCGAATCATGGGTACTGTCAGGAAGAGAGAAAAGCAAGATCAGGGCTGCAGAAATGAAGTACCTAAGGAGGGTGCTGGGAGTTACCAAAAGAGACAGACTTAGGAATGAAGCAATAAGACAAGAACTGAATATCGAGTCTATAGAGGAATTTATAGAATGCAGACAACTAGGATGGTGGGGACACCTGCAAAGGATGGAAGGAAAGGAACAAACAAAGAAGATATGGGAATCCAAAATGACAGGCAAAAAGAAAAGAGGGAGGCCAAAACAAACATGGGATGAAGTAATCGAGAAGATCCTAAAGAAGAAGGGAAAACCTTGGACAGAGGCTAAAAGGCTAGCAAAAGATAGAGCCAAATGGAAAAACTTTATAAAGGACTGAGTGAGATAAAGTATATCATAATGTGAAGATAGTGAATTTTAAATTGAATAATTCTGTAAATTGTAAGATGTAGTGTATCCCTACACCCGAAGGGTATAAAGGGAATTGATTATATATATATATATAAAAATTTTGAAATCATTATAAAAAATAGAGTAGTTGGATAAACATCAAATAATATCTCAAAATCAATTTGGATTTCGTGAAAATAAATCAACCGAAGATGCAATTGCGCTTTTAAGTAGTAAAATCACCACATCATTGGAAGAGACGAGGCCTTCCGCTTGTGTTTTTTTAGACCTCGCGAAAGCCTTCGATACCGTAAATCACAATTTACTTCTAAACAAGCTGGAAAACTACGGATTTAGAGGGGTTTCACAGCAGCTGATGAGCAGTTATCTTAAAAACAGGAAACAATGCGTTGAAATAAACAAACATTTCAGTAATTTCTTAACAATAAAACACGGTGTTCCCCAAGGGACAGTGCTAGGTCCAGTTTTATTTCTAATCTACATAAACGATCTATTTGAACAAAATATACATAGCACAATCATCAGTGCCGGTTTTACATGGGTGCTATTGGGTGCTGTAGAACCGGGCGGTAAATTTGTCTTGGGCGGCAGAAATGGAAACAAAAATTTGACGTTTTCATGGTGGCATCAGAGAAAAAGATTAAAGCAGAGAATTTAAAGATTGCAATATTCTTAAATTTGATTGGAGAGGAAGGATTGGAAATCTATAATACTTTTGATTTTGCTGAAGGTACAGTAAAAAGTTTAGAAACTGTTATAGAAAAATATGATGCTATTTGTAATGGTACGCGGCCCAGAAGAAATATTCAATTGCCGATTAGATTTAAAGACTATCTTGTAAATACAAAATTTAATTTAAGAGATCAGTTTGGGGATTACGTTTAATGTATAAAATAAGGGAACATGTAACATATAGATCCAGTAGGTTGTTCATGTTACCATAGAGTTAGATCAGTTATAAACTAACAAGTATATGTGTACAAGAAGACATAATAAAGCTCTTGTATTAAACATAACAGTAATGGCAATTATTTGGGTGGGATAGAACTTTTGTCAGAATATAACCCTTTTTAGAAAACCATATAAGAAAACTTGCAAATCGTGGAAAGTCCACTGTTTCTTATTTATCCAAAGATATTTATTTATCCAAAAATATTTGCAATGAGTTTATAGGAATCTTATTAAATGAAGTAAGTAGTGAAACAAATTAAAGCCAATACACATTATTCAGTAAGCGTAGATTCTACGCCAGATATTACTCATCATGACCAGCTTACAATTACTATATTGCCATAGTTTGTGGGGTTTCAGGAAAACGTGGGAAGACATGGTGGCATGGTGCGAAAGAACTTGGAGATACTGATATTTTGAAATTAGTGAAAATAACTGTAAAAGACTGGCAGAAGCCAATCGTATAATAATGCGAGAAATTAGCGGAAAGTACTCTTGGTTAGAGACACGTATTATGCCACGAAAAAATTTAGCACCTTATATACTCTGTGTTGCGCATTCGCTAAATTTAGTTGTGAAAAATGCAGCTGTCTTCTGTTTGGAATCTACAGCGTTTTTTTATGATGGAACAAGGAATTTACATGTTTTTTACTGTATATTCATACAAATGGAAGTTGTTATCTAAGTATATAAAAGATTTGGAAAATGGGTCTCTTCTACCTAAAAGAGTTAACAAGACGCGATGCGGTGGTCATCACGATTTGATGCCACTGAAGCCTTGAAACACAGCTACGCATCAACAAAAGATGTTTAGAACAAATATCTCAAGATAGAGAAGAAACAAGTGTTGTAAGGATTGAAGCGGCTTCTTTTGCCGAGAAATTAGATCTTGAAAATGGCATTGTTTTAATATTTTGATTGGACATTTTACACCGAACTAATAATGTAAATAAGGCTGACAAGAGAATATAGATATAAGTAATAATAATAATAATATGCATTTATTTCTAATAAATATATATATACAGAGATACAACATAACATACTGGGGCGAAGTTCAACGCACAGTAAAAAACCGCGAACTGCTCCACCACTTAACCCCGGGTACAATAATAATTAAAGAAATTAATAAATTGTTGTTTACCCCTCATTCCGCCTCCATCCTGTGCTCAACAAAATAAAATATAGTTGGTGCGTGCAAAAAGAAAAACATACACAATTAAACAGTATATGAACTCTTTACATTTGAGTTTAAATAACTATTTTGCTGAGAAAACAGTAATGTATAAAGTTGATGCCGAAACCCTGGTATTGCAAGCAACTTAAGATTTCTGGGCAAGTCATTAAACCAAATCGCAATGTTGTAGACAAAACGACGTCTTCCAATTTCAGTGCAGCGCCTTGGCACAGTGATATTGCCCCTAAATCTCAAGTTCAAGTTGTGAACATCCGTTCGAAACGTTATTTTATTATACAAATATGGTGGTGTTTTATTTAGTAAGACTTTACGATACAAAACAGAACAGTGTAGGAATCGTCTATTTACCATATTCAACCAGTTAGTATCCAGGAGTTTGTGAGAAATCCTGTCATATTTACGTATTCCGTAGATAAGTCGCAAGCATGCATTTTGAAGCTTTTGTATTCTGTTCTTGTCTTGTGAATCCAAGCAAGGACCATATACCACATCACAGTAATCGACCTGTGGTAAGACCAGACTGTTACATAAAATGATTTTGACTTTGCTACTCAACACATGACGGTTTAGAAAAATCGATTTTAAGTTGCAATAAGCTTTCTGTAGACATTTCGACACGTGTTTTTTAAAGCGTAAAGTTGAGTCTAATGTTAAACCCAAATTTTTAACGGTGTCAGCGACCGGTATTACAGCATCGTTAATTTTTAAAGTTACATTATTCTTAACAATTTCGATATCATTTTTTCTACCAAAAAATATTACAACTGATTTATCTGCATTAAGTTTAAGTGAATGTTTAAGAGAAGTATTAGCAAGTTGTTGTAGATCCTTGTTTATTAGTTGACTAGCGCGAGCTGCTTCTTGAACATTAAAAGAAAAATAAATTTGAGAGTCATCAGCGTAAAAATGGCAATTACAGGAGTCTACTACAGAGGGAAAATGAGAGATGTAAATTGTAAAGAGCAAAGGTCCAAGGATGGAACCCTGAGGAACACCCGAGGCTACATGACGAAAACACGAAATTTCATTGTTAACTTGCACTGCTTGATAGCGTTCAGTTATGTAATTAGATAGAAGAGTAGTGGCTTTTGGTAGCAATCCTATAAAATGGCAGATTGATAAAAAGATTTTATGGGAGATTGTGTCGAATGCTTTGGAATAATCTAATAAAACAAGAGCTGTTACTTTACCCGAATCTGTAGCTGTAAGTAGGTCATCGACGATGTTTAACAAAGCAGTAGCACAGCCATGCCCTTTCCTGAAACCTGACTGTGTAACAGGCAGCACATTATTTGATTGTACATGTTCGCGAAGCTGTTGCTCCATGATTTTTTCTATAATTTTTGATAACGTGGGCAAGATGCTAATAGGTCTGAGGTCCTTAAAATCTTTAGGAGCGTTTATTTTTGGAATAGGTATTACTATAGCCTGCTTCCAAGCTTTAGGAATGTCGAATTAATTAAACAGAAGTTAATAAGATGGGTTATAATGGGCAAAAGAAATGGAATGCAAAAGTTAATGACATTTATTCCAATTCCGTCACAACCAACGGCATTAGTTTTAATTGTGGATATAATTTTTGAAACTTGAACTTCGTCTACTGGTTTAAATTCGAAAAACGTGCTAACAGAACTTTTAATATTACTACAATAAAACGAAGTGACGTCATCACTATTTAGGTTTGTGTTTGATGTGGGCAACGAATCAATAAAATAATCGTTAATTTTTTTACCGTCGGACAAGGCGGAGGGTAAAATAGCGCTTTTTGATTTTTTTGATATGTTTAAATCCTTTAAGTTTTGCCAAAAGAACTTCGAATTTTCTGTAAATAACGTATTATAGTAAACTTTTTTTTCTTTCCTAATAGCACCTACAACCCGATTACGTAGTTGTTTATAATAATCATAATGACTTGGATTTTTGGTTTCCTTAAAACGACTTAGAGCTCGATCTCGTACACGAATCATATCCTTTATAGTGTCCGTTAACCATGGAGCAAACGGCTTAGTAATTCGAAAAGTTTTATTTGGTGCAAATACATCTAGCAAAATCGTAATGTTGTTGTTAAAAAAATTAAGTTTGGCATCTATGCTATTAATATCATAAATATTTTTCCAAGGTATAGAACGTAGAGCTGAATAAAATTGTTGATAATTAAAATGTTTAAAATCTCTACTCGTTCTAAGATTCGGCAAAATTTTGTCATGAGGTAGATTGATAGTACAGCAGGTAAAACCTACTTCACCGTGCAAGAGCCCTGTGTAGTGAGCATAATTTTAAATATGTGTGGGTGCGCGATAATAAGATCTTGGTGCGAAAATCAGAAAATTTGCAAATTATTCACATTAGCAATGAAGCGGATCTGTCTAAAATAATATAAACTGTGTTCTTTTCTATTGTAGTTACAGTATCGATCATGGCTCTGTCAATTTATTACCAGAATATTCGTGGTCTCCGTACCAAAACTGATAAAGTAAAAGCTCAAATAATTAGTAACAACTACGATGTTATTTGTTTTACAGAAACATGGCTTTTGCCTAGTATTCACTCCAATGAAATTTTCGACGACAGGTACATTGTATATAGACGTGATCGCGATTATGCTGCTACTAACCAAGTTTTGGGAGGTGGAGTTCTTATAGCTGTCCTTAAAAAATATGATAGTTCCTCTTGTTTGTCCTATAATAGCACGGCCGAGGATCTTTGGATCAAAATTATGTTAAAAAACAATACCTGCTTATATGTATGTAACGCTTATTTGCAGGACAAGCACGAGGAGCATCTCGGAAAAGTGATTGATATTGTACTGCAGATGCGTCAGAACTCACACTTTTTAGTTTTAGGTGATTATAATTGTCCCAATATAATTTGGAAGAGACAGGAAAGTTTTTTATATCCTGAAACTGTATCCGGTCGATTATCAGAGATCATTTCTGACTCCATCAGTATTTGCAATTTCAAACAATACAATCATGTTTCAAACGCTAATAACAAATTGCTAGATTTGGTATTTTCTGACACTAGCGTATCAGTTGAATCGGCGACTGAATTTACATTGTCGAAAATAGACAGCCATCACCCGCCACTAGCTATCACTGTAGATTTGGACTTATTTACCTCGTTAGCAAATATATCGCACCCTAAGTATCTTTTTCATAATGCTGATTACGCAAAAATTAATGCCGATCTCGCGAGTCAGAACTGGTCTCTTGCTTTAAATCATCTAAACATTGATAACGCAACCGATACTTTTTACAATATTCTTTATTCAGTTATTGATAGACATGTAGAAAAACGTACTCCTAAGCACAACGACAAATACCCAGTATGGTTCTCACGTGAGTTAATAGTTTTAATAAAAGAAAAAACTAAAATTAGAAATAGAATAAAATCCTATAACAGGGACTGTGATAAAATACGTTTTAACTTTCTTAGATCTAAGATTAAGTCATTAACCGATCAGTGCTACTCTCGCCATATAGATAAAATAGAAAAAAATATTCAATCAAATACTAAACAATTTTGGTCTCACGTTAGGCAGAATAAAACAGATTTTGGACTTCCATCTAAAATGACTGACAATGACACTTCCAGTAATATTCCAACGATAATAGCCAATTATTTCGCAGTTCATTTTTCATCAGTTTGGGAACCTGCTGCATTTAAACCAATGCAAAATATTAATACACCCTCACCGGATATTCCCTTTTCCGAATTATCACTTAGTCAAAATGAAATACAGGATACTCTTTCTAATCTCGACGTTTCTAAATCTAAAGGCCCTGATGGTATTGATCCATATTTTATAAGAAATTGCTCTCACACTTTATGTTATCCTCTACAGCTTTTGTTTAATAAATCATTGAAATGTGGTGTATTTCCAACTAAGTGGAAGTTAGCTTATATTACGCCTATTTTTAAATCAGGCGATAAATCAGTGGTAACTAATTATCGACCTATTTCGAAGCTCTCGGTATTTGGAAAGGTATTTGAAAGCATAATAAACAAGTACTTAATGTCTTTTATGGAAGCTTATATAACTCCCAAGCAACATGGATTTTTAGCCAAAAAATCAACAGTAAGCAATTTACTTATCTTTTCAAATTATCTTGCTGAGAGCTTCGGGGAAGGGCTTCAGGTCGACACGGTGTATACAGATTTTAGCAAAGCCTTCGACAAGGTCAACCACTCATTACTTGTTCAAAAACTTTTATATTACGGCGTTACAGGAAATTTACTGCAGTGGTTTACATCGTATCTCACTAACAGAACACAGATGGTTGTAGTAAACGGTTTTAATTCTAATCTTCATTACGTTACGTCTGGTGTGCCTCAGGGCTCCCATCTCGGACCAACTTTATTTTTAATCTTTATTAATGATTTATCAGTTATACTGTCATGTGGTCATTTGTTCTTTGCAGATGATCTTAAAATATATCAAGCCATAAAAAACCAAAACGACACAAATAAATTACAAGTAGATCTTGACACGTTGTCGACTTGGAGTCTTCTTAATTGCTTGCCACTGAATACAAATAAATGCTGTTACATTAGATTTACAAGAAATTTAAATTGTTTAAAATATGACTACACGATCGCACAAGAAAGTATCCATGAAGTAAATTTTATGAAAGATCTTGGTGTTACTTTTGATTCTAAATTAACTTTTATCAAGCATATTGAAAACATTACAAATAAAGCAAATTCTATGCTAGGATTTATTTTAAGAATTACAAATTCTTTTAAAAATATTAATACATATAAACTGTTGTATTCTGCTTACGTTAGATCAAATCTTGAATACGCAAGCGTAATCTGGAACCCTTGTTATGCAATTCATTGTAATAGAATCGAAAAAATCCAACGAAAATTTGTAAGAATTACTTGTAAGCGACTGAATATTGACTTACCTAGCTATGGCTGTAGATTGGCGACTGTCGGCTTAATGACTTTGGAAAATCGTAGGAAGTGTAATGATGTTACTGTTCTTTATAAGATTGTAAATAATATGTTCAACTGTCCGGATTTAATTTCATGTATTACTTTTAATGTGCCTCAGTTCAATACCAGACATTTTCAACTGTTCAAATCGGAATTTGCTAGTACCAATGTTATTTTAAACTCACCGTTTTGGAGAATTATGCGATCTTATAATCAGTATGCTAGGTGTATCGATATTTTCTGCATGTCTTTTCCAAAATTCAAAAATATGCTTATGAAAAATCTTTAAATTTGCTTTGTTTTTTGTTTTCATTACTTATAGTTTTTTATTTTCATTTTATTGTACTACTAGTACCACAATGCTGCCGTGCTTGGCTGGAGAGTAGTGTTTCCATTGGTGAACATTGGAGATGCTGCTGTTTGGCTAAGTGCGGCAGAATAATAATATCTTGTAATTCGTGTCAACCTGTAATTGGGTTCTTACCTGTTGGTTGACCATGTGATATTCTCTTAAATAAATAAATAAATAAATAAATAAATGTTAAAGAATGATCAAAATTACGATGTAATGAAATTACAGAGACTGAAGTAATAATATCTTTATTTGTAGTTAATATGTAATCTAGTAGAGTGCTTGATGTACTTGTTACGCGAGTAGGTTCGTTAATTAACTGATGAAGATCAAAAGTTTCTAAAAAATCAGTAACATAGGCAGTAGCTCGACTCTCAGTATCAAACATGTCTATGTTAAAGTCTCCAAAGCAAAATAGATCCGCCACAGTTGGTAATATCACAGACAGACTTGATTCTAGGGTATTTATAAAATCAACATAAAATCTTTGGTGCGGGTTATATACAACTCCAAATGCATAC
>OW679196.1:71193008-71650126 GCA_940337035.1 Agriotes lineatus | reverse complement strand
GCCGCAGGACAAAATATTTTAGGCAACGGATTTTGCCTTCTTCACTTGTGCATGAACACTAACTTGTCAGGAGCACTTTGGTAAATTTATATGCTTGTAAATTAATATTTAGTATGTAAAATTTATAATTAAACACAAGCCATAAATTGAATGTTAAGCATCAAACTTTATTCATTTGTTCTCCCCTTAATTTTTAATTTACAAACAGGATCTTGACTTTAGTCAAATTATGTTTTTAACAATTATTAATCTTAAATCTAATACATGTTTACAATTAAATCAATTTATAAAAATTGCCTTTGTATTTTTATAATTATTGTCTATCGATTTTTAAACGCGTTTCACACTTTAACAGGCCTCTTTTGTACACTGAGTACACACTGATCACTGCTTCCTTTTGTGTCCATATCCTCATTAGCTACTTGAAGATCAATGTAATGTCCATTTTCACTCGTACTTGCTGATCAAAACACTGTTCATAATCCGGCCAAATTTTCGAATTTTATTTACCCATTTTTATCTTGTAATTCTCTTTTATACCTGATTTTTGTGCTCATTGCACTTTCTTTGATAAGCTTTCTGTTTGATTACCTCTTTTTTAACTCGTTCAAAGAAATTATTTACTATTTATTATTACTTTGAATATTGCTATACACGCATTTAAATCTGACTTCTGTAAGAATATTTCAATTGCATATTTTAAATAATGCCATAGTCTTATTAAAAAGCTTTAAGACCTGCAACCCTATGACAGTCAAGTTTCATTTGATTCTAGCCTTATTTACTTTATTCTAATGACAAATAATGGCTCAATTTGTCCATTTCATTTTAAACTGACACATTAGGTACAATTATACAGATTTGTGAATCATAACGACTCTGTGCTTCTATGACTTGGTATTCAACTTATTCTCATGCTATCAGAGTTGTTTTTTAAGGGCCAAATACCATCTCAGTACCTGCTATATTTTACAGACTCTACCGTCACTTGTTCTACATACCTTCTTCTAGAACGGACATGCGCATAAACTCATCATTAGTTAAAATGTTATATATTGCTAATAAAGTTGTTTCTACGTGCGACATAGACATGTTTGGCTCGTCGATACGCATTATCACAAATCAAATCATGCTTTTTAAATGGTACGAATGTTGATACTGATAGATTGGTTTCTTAGAAGTAATAATATTTTTTTGTCTTAGTTTTTAGTAAATGTTATTTTATTTTTCGTAGTTTCTGTAACATTGTAATTGGGTCTTTACCCGTTTTGTTACTTACTAATAAATCAATAATTTTAAACAGTGATGTATTATGAGATGTTTTATTAGACTTTTTCCACTATCTCGGACGTAACGGGGGTTTCTGACCCACTCCCATTCCCAGATGAATGAACTGGACAGGACTGATTTTTGTACGTCGCTGAGACCACTGATCACGTTTGATTACGAGTCCGGATTGTAGTCGGGACATGGGAAATTAATGGGTGCGGCAAGGAAGATACAAAAGTGTACTATAGCTACTATAAGCAAAATTAGTAGCAGGACAAAGATAGAATGTAATCGTGGCTAGCTAAATTTTTAAACTAAAATTAAGTCAATGAAACAAACAAACACTTCTGTCAAATACTTTATTTGTCACAATTTATCATTGAAATTTTAGAAAGTTTAAAATACCGTATACACAGGAAGAAAAAATTCAAATTAGTAAGTGGATTTATGGTCGCAATTCAGTGGCTAATACTATTAATTTATTTATAGCGGCTTTCGAAAATCGTCCCATTCCTTCACGTGGAACAATATCACATATTGTTCACAATTTTGAACAACACGGTTCTATTTCGAAATGCAAATGTAAACAAAATGTACCAGGAGTTAATGAAGAGAAGAAAGCATGAAATTTGATGATTTGTGCTATTGCCGAACAGGATCCATCTAAATCTTGTAGACAAATTGCTGATGAAATCGGTATTAACAAAAGCACCGTTCAAGAAATTTTGCGCAAAAATGGCTATCGATCTTATAAAATATGTACCACCCAACAACTTTTTTAAATGAGTTACGGCAAAAGATAATAGATGTGTTTGCAACGGTTACTCCTGAAATATTAACCAATGTGCGGCAAAGTTTTTATAACAGAATGGGGTATTATTTAGCTACTGAATGGGGACTATTTGAGCATCTATTATGATTCATAATTTTGTTTGGTTAATTTGTGTTATTTACATTTTATTTTAATTTAAAAGTTTTATTTGAAATCTTTTGTTAACCTTATCTGTTTAGCATTTTCTTAATAAATAATAAATCTATTGAAATGTTAAGTGGTAGCACAATTCTTTGTCGGTATCGATTGGTCATACTTATGGGTTATGGCATGACATCTCTTCTTCTCAATTGAATGGTATCCTTACCGGTTGCAAGTGTATCAGGAACTGCTGCCAAAAGAATCCTCCGGTTATGCTTTTTACAGTAGCACACAAAAAATTTATGATTAAATCATATTTTCAGAATAATGATCGAGTGAACGGTGAATGGAATTACAGTGCGGTGCTATGTCTAGCAGAATTTTGGCAACGATATCCAGACATTGTTTTCCTGGTAGGAGATCTTTACAGCGCACTTAAAGATGTGTAGGCAAAAAGTTCGTACTCAAAATACAGTTGATGATGTTCGTCAACGTATCAACAAGCAACCCACTACATCACTAGGTAGACTTTTGCATGAGACTGGTTTATCGTTAGGAACTTGTCATACTATTGCTAAAAATGACTTAAAGTTATTCCCGTACAAAATACTTGCTTTACATGAGTTGCTGTCAGCAGATCACAATAGGCGAATTAATAATGACAAATTGTTAAATTCAACGGTTTCTTCTGACGAGGCTTGGTTCACCGTTTCGGGGTACTATAGTCCAGTAAAATGGTGTTCAAAAAGAGCTTAAAGTGGAAAGTTCTGGTGTAATTGTTTTGAGTGACTTACTTTATGTTTTTTTGGGGTGCTGAACACGAATCTGAAGTTGTCCAACAACATTTTTTTCGGCAAATATGAGAAATCATAAAAAAAACCACTGAAAATCACGGTTTTTTTTTGGTTTTTGGCTTATAACTTGCAAATTAAGCTTTTTCTGCAAAAGACGATCCCATATTAAAATAAAGATGAGATAATTTCCTACAATTAATGTTGGCATCATTTTTTTGTACGACATATGGTTTTCGTGCAAAAAGACGTTGAAAAACCGACAAAAATCAGTAGATTTTGGAAAATAAATAGCCTTTCCGTTCATAACACTAAAAGTAAGCATTTCACTGTAAACATTATCTTATACTTTGAAATAGCAGATAAAATTCTGCAAAATTTATGTGTAAGTAATTTTTTAACGTTAGGTTATATAGGTGCAACAAAAAGATAAACAGCGATTCATGGTTGATTAATATGAAAGCTGTGGAATGTTAATCAATATAATAAAATAGGTGGGTGACGTATTGAGCTGGCGGACTATCTTGTGACCCATACCCATCTTTTTCGATTTCAGTAAGAGGCATGTTATTGCAACTGGTTTCGCAGTTTACACACATATTGGAGCACTTGAGGCCTACTTGTTTTCATCCACAGTTTTTCTGGCAGGTCTTCTTGCATTTGCAAGAAATAAGTTTCAAAACGGCTTGAGGTGCTGGTGGTTCTAGCGTGGTTACTGGCTCCAGACCATCTGTGGTTTTCTTCCAACACCATTGTTCAGCATCTTCTTTATTCCCAAGCTAGCCTCCTCGGCTGGTCGAAAGTGTTTACAGATGCTTGCTGATTCATAGATTTTCATTGTTTTACGGAAGTGAGTAAAGCTGTATATACACTGTTGTAATCGCTCGGTGGAGCATTGATAAATGGCAGGCAAGCAACAAAGGTTGTGTCACAAAGGAGACTACGTGTGGTTTGCTCCATGAAACCACTCCATCCTGGAATGCTGAGCACATCTTTCCACTTGCCGTAAAGCCAAATTAGCTCCCCCAAACAGGGTGTGATAGTATCGGATGAAACAAAAAGCTTTTTGAAATCCTTTAAGCCAGGAGAACCTGCTTTCTCAAAATTTTCAAGGCAACAACACCCATCTCGCCAACTAGGTTTTCTTCACTCGGACAATTCTTTGATCTGAAGCAATAGCATTTCTTGAGATTATAAAATGTATACCCCCCCACCCCCCCATTGCATGAAAGGTATTATACCCATCCAGTGTACGAATGTTAAAATTCGTGTTGTCATGAACGAATTGATGGAAAGCTGTGGAGTCTATTTGTAAAGATGGTCTCATGATTACTGACACTTCCAAACGAACAGCTTCAGAATAAGAGGTGCAAAATCTCAAGGCTGACACAACATCAATCAGTTTTGGTGACCCATACTTCTTATAAAAAAAGCTGATAGTCCAATTTGTAACGGTGAAACAAAAGAACTAGGTCTGACAGCGCTAATAACACTGTGAAATGGCAAACTTTTTTTTCATTCATCACTGTCCTCGCGGTTCTTCTTCAGTAAGTATCAGCGTTTCAAAGAAAAGTTTGAGAACCTCAGAAACAAGGCTTTAATTTTCGTGCAAGAAAGAATCTGGAGGGGGATAATCATGTACGACATACGGTACAAATATTATCTCTTCAACAGCCGCTGTCTCAACTAATCAAAGACGTTTTTCGGTGTACCACGCATCTGTCAAAATCCTATTGCCAGTATGTTTGAAACATACGATCGTATTCTGTTTAATATTTGATATGATTACATCCTCCCCATATCCATTCAGTAGATGGTTCATTACTGTTTTCCATTCAAGAATGTAGTCGCCCTCTGTCTGAGCTATTAACTGGTCTAATGAAAACTGACATTTCTCATGACTGTTTTCCATAAAATTAAAAATGTTCTCCATAGCACTCCCAATTTCTTTAGCATAAGGGCCAACATTTTTTTTACATCAACCTTGGGCCTACCAATGTACATATTTTTTAAACAGTATTTATGGTACTAATAATCAGCAGCAATATCTGTTCAAATCTCTATCAGCAGAAAGAGGGGGAGCTAAAGGTCACAAGATAATCCGCTAGCTCAATACGTCACCTACCTATTTTATTATATTAATTAACATTACACAGTTTTCAATAGTAATATAACAAGGGCGAGACATACACGCCAGGGGTCGAGTGCTGGTTGCAATGAAAACTGTCCCGAGGGCAGTTTTCTAAGAGCAACCCGCACGATGACTCTTGACACGGGCAAAATTATATGTAAGTGTGTTGCCCGGGTTTATATTTTGAAGATTATTACACAAAACTCGTAAACGAAGTATGATTTAAAATTGATCTAATAATCCCAAAAAATTCAAATTGCTTGTTTCTTGCATTTCTATTTCTAATTATGACACCATCCACGGGGTCGATAATCATCCCTAGGGAGCTTATCGCTTGGTAAGCAGCCCACGGGCGCTTATCAACTAATCAGTTCGGGATTGGTCGATTTTCAAAAAATGCATGATTCTCATTGAATGATATCAGTCATGTGACAGTTGTGTGTAATGATCATATTAATCAACCATGAATCGTTGTTTATCTTTTTGTTGCACTTATATAACCTAACGTTAACGTTTTACATATCTGGGCAGACGTATAATGATGCATTTAAGTATATGCCTTCAATAAGGAGGCGACTGACTACTTCATGCATTCGTCATAGCTTTTCTCATAACTATTGAAGGCCCGAAAAAATTATTTACACATAAATTGTACAGAATTGTATCTGCTATTTTAAAGTATAGGATAATGTTTACAGAGAAATGCTTAATTTTAGTGTTATGAACGGAAAGACTGTAAAAAATGTCTTTTTTGATATTTTCCAAAATCCACTGATTTTCGGCAGTTTTTCAACCCCTCTTAGCGCGGAAACCATATGTGGTACAAAAAATTGATCACACATGAATTGTAGGAAATTTTCTTCTTTTTATTTTAATATAGGATCATCTTTTGCCTAAAAAGCTTACTTTACAAGTTATAAGCCAAAAACAAAAAAAATGTGATTTTTAGTGATTTTTTTTATGATTTCTCATATTTGCCAAAAAAATTTTGTTGGACAACTTCAGATTCGTGTTCAGCATCCCAAAAAAACATAAAGTAAGCCACTAAAACCAATTACACCAGAACTTTCCACCTCGAATTACCATTTGACTGGACTAGTATATAAATCCACAAAACTTGATGTTATGGAGTGCTGAAAATCCTCATACTTTTCGTGAAACTCCCCTTCACCCGTTAAAAGATGGTATTTGGATTACTGTGTCTCTAAAGCTGCGTTCGGAAAGTTACCTCTGACAGCTCTGTTTCCTCGAAATTAATCGCAGAAAGAGATCGATAATGGCCATCGGCGCGGGTGGAAGTGAGATGAATGAATACGATTTCGAGGAAACAGAGCTGTCAGAGGTTCCTTTCCGAACGCATTATAAGATGTATTATTGCTTAGTTTTTATTTATGTTTTTGTATCTGTGAAATAAAAAAAATATAATTTCCTATTTTAATGATTACCTACTTATTATGATTTGTTTATTGGTTTGGTAATTTAGTTGTTACTGTTATCGTCTAAATTGACATAAAAGAGCTTATTTCATTTCTTCAAAAATTGGTTTATTTATAATGCAACTTAACCTCCATGAACACAACTCTAGGCACAAAACAATCCGACATAATAATTTTCGTTGCATGCTTGACGCCACTTTGAGAGCGAACCCGTGGGCCGAATTGACTGATTTTGGTGTCAATCGACTCAGGGCGACGCAAGTAAGCCAGTAGTAGGGTTTTCAAATTTTTATAAGTGACTTTTTTATGTGGATTTTCTAACCTCAAAATTAACTCGACACACAAAATGGATCACTCTTGTACAAACTGCATTAAATGAATGCCGTTGCTATATCCACGGCAGCCGTGAAAATAATAGCTGTACTAAATCCACGGCAGTGACGTCACCGGTCACGGTCACCGCATGCTCGTCAACTGTCAAGAACGAATGACGTTACGTCCACGTTTAATTGTAGAACGACAGTAGCGCGGTAGTATAATACCTATAAATAGTCACTTATAATACCATGAGTAGTCAAAGTTACGGCGACTATTTTTGTGGTGGTATCACGAATGTCCATTGCGCTTTGATACGGCTAGGACGAGTGCGATCGCGCAATGGACATTAGTAGTGATACCACCGCAAAAATAATCTACTTAACTTTAACTAAGAATGGTATTCGAGGGACTATTTAATGAACCACACTACTTTTTCAAATTAGTTTTCAGTAAATCTAGCAACAAACTACGCAATTTCTATAGTAACAGAACACTAATATTGACTTTCTCTAATAAAAATCACATTTGTTTAAAATATTCACTATACCACTATTGAAAATTGTCGATGATTTTCACTAGTGAAAAACTAGTGAAAATTTCCAAAAAATATTCACTATACCACTAGTGAAAATTGTCTATTATTTTCACTAGTGAGAAACTAGTGAAAATTGTCAATATAGTTCATTTTTATTGGCTCAAAGACGTCAAATCTTGTATTTTTGTTGGCAGTTTTTGATAGATGACAAGTGAGTTGAATAGTCAAAATTATACCCATTCGGAGTCACGTGACTTTTGTCTGTCACTGTTAATCTTTAGTAAAATAGATGAAATGGAAAACATATGAAAAGGCATTTGGATGAAAAAAAAAAATAATTTAACATTTCTGAAATGCCAAAACTTTCAAAGGATCTCCACTTTCCACAGCTTCTTGTGCATCCTTACCGTTAAGTACTGTGTTAATATTACTTATATACCTAAAAACTACTATATCTACACTTAATAAAACTATCAATATTTACATAGTGATTAGGGCAGAATACTAGAATTATTGCTAATTTACATTTTTCTAAAATTGAAACTTTAAATTTTTGTTGTATGCCATAGGAAATTATTAATTTTGGTAAACAATTAACATTTATTTCTGTAGTATTTTTAAATGCAGCTATAAAATTATATGAGAGATGAATCAGTCTTTTACCAATATACTGTGCCTTCCGAATTAAAATATTTGAAGGTAATTCTACAGCTGCACTTATTCTACTTGTGCAATCTTCACTATTAGAAACACACTTTAATATTTTTCGAGCCACGTAACCTGTCAAGCGAAGTGAGAAGAACTCGATGCTTTGCGGTGTTTTGGCGCTAAACAGAATACAAGTTCCCAACCGTCCCTATGCTCGAAAACACGCCTACACTTTTCAACAGGAACAGAATGAGCGCTGCTTAGCGTTGTAAACATAACCTTAAAAACACAATATAACCTACAAAAACTAATGTTGCAGTGTTTGTAGTTAGCTTCACGATGGATGATTTTAATGTTTTTATACTATTTTATAATCTGTATTTATTGTATTTAATGACCCTAACGATCAACCTGCACAATATGGAATATAATAATACAACAATCTGTTATTTTTGGTTATGTTTGGGTAGCGTTGACAGTTCACGGCGTTGGCAACGTCACAAGTAGAAAGTTGATCAACTTCAGCAGTGTAGAGAGCTGACGCGCGTTCGTTCTGTGCAGTGCTACCACTTCACCATATGAGCGAACTTCGGGTTTGACATTTGGAGATTAGTTACTGTTTTGTGATTTGAAGACAGTCAAGAGCGGTAGAGAGCGTCTATTCTGTTTCACGCTTAATAAGGAGCCGCAGTGACGTTGCTGCGGTGGATTTAGCACAGCTATTATTTTCACGGCTGCCGTGGATATAGCAACGGCGTTAAATGAATTATTTCGAGCCCAATTTGGGTGCAGAACGCTAGTTTACAATAATTAGCTTTTGGCCAACATGGCTGTCAATTTGATATAAATGCTGGTATTGAAAATTATTTCTAAGCAGGCAGCCGGCAGCGACAGGTGTTTCAAGGTTGTTTAAACCGCGCATGCGCGGAGAGCAAGGCGTCCATAACATACGAGGGACGTTCAAAATGGAAATGACCAATTAGCTTGAGCATTGCATATCAAATAAGAGACTAGTCAAAAATAAACGACAGGGGTTATATCTGAGGGTTCTAAAAGGGAATGAGCTACAAATAATAATCCTAACTGAGCCCTAAAATTGTAGGTTTATCAGAAAAAATCAAATCTGAAATAAATATGGCGAAAATGAGACCCTAATTAGATCTAAATTTATTAAAAGAGTATAAATTAAATTATGTGTCAAAATGGGTGAAGATAATTGTAGAGAGAAAATGGTAAGTTTTTCAAGGGACAATCGTCCAAAAAATATTTGGGCGGAATTAAATCAATGAAAATAAATATTAAAATTTAAATAGGAAACATTTTTTGCATGGAAAATAAAAAAATAGTAAAAGGAAAATATGATAAGATATAAGTATCTACCCATTGGGCAGCCCTGGTTGGAGGAATTCTAAAGAGAAATCATTATTGGGCATGTCTAGCAAAAGGTGGTAGGAGACACTCAGATGGTCAATGTCTGTATTTGTATTTAAGGTGTTATTAGTACCAAAAATGTGGTACATTTCGATGAAAGTGCGGTGATTAGAGTTAGATTCAATGGTAATAATTTTTACATTTTCAAAATCCATACAATATGACCAGTGCTGTTGACAGGTCCAGCAAGGGCGCAGGCTTTGGGTTTAAGACAAGAGTCGCTTTTATGCTGAGTAATTCTCAATTTCAACCTTTGAGAAGTTTGACCAATGTACGTAGAAGTACGACCACTACAGTTTATCTGATAGACGACGTTAGGGATTAATAGAGCTGGAGTTTTATCCTTTCACTTTGAAAAACAGTCTTTTATAATATGATGGTGCTACGCACTCGTTAAATTTAGGTTTCGGTTTTAACTCGAAAAAAAATCATCGATAATAATCATTCCACTTGTTATATTACAACTGAGAATATAATTCATGTATCACGTGACCCTATTTCAACCAATGAGGTGCATGCAAATGCCGAGTTACACATTATCACAGCGGTAGTAATTCATTTTCGTAATTGTTTTTACGGGTGATCATAAATGGTTGTGATTTTTTTTCTTAGGTTGGCACTGTTAATGTTGGTTACCCTGCTGTCAATTATAAGTTTATATCAAATTCGCGGTTAGCAGGTTAGGTTTTCCGTCAGTTTTGACACAAACTGACACAAAACCTAACCTGCTAACCTCGAATTTGATATAGACTTAAAATTGACAGTAGGGTAACCAACATTAACAGCGCCAACCTAAGCAAAAAAATATTTAATATTTTGAATTTTCTTCAATATATTCTCTTTCCAAATATAATTCGTGTAATGATTAATGATCGATGATTTTTTACTCGTTAAAACCGAAACAGCAAATCTAACTCGTGCTACGCATTCGTTAAATTTAGGTTCCGGTTTTAACTCGAAAAAAAAATCATCGATCATAATCATTCCACTTGTTACATTACAACTGAGAATATAATTCATGTATCACGTGACGCTATTTCAACCAATGAGGCGCATGCAAATGCCTAGTTACACATTATCACAGCAGTAGTAATTCATTTTCGTAATTGTTTTTACGGGTGATCATAAATGGTTGTGATTTTTTTCTTAGGTTGGCACTGTTAATGTTGGTTACCTTGCTGTCAATTATAATTCTATATTAAATTCGAGGTTAGCAGATTAGGTTTTCCGTCAGTTTTGACACAAACTGACACAAAACCTAACCTGCTAACCTCGAAATTGACATAGACTTAAAATTGACAGCAGGGTAACCAACATTAACGGTGCCAACCTAAGCAAACAAATATTTGATATTTTGAATTTCATTCAATATATTCTCTTTCCAAATATAATTCGTGTAATGATTAATGATCGATGATGCTACGCACTCGTTAAATTTAGGTTCCGGTTTTAACTCGGATAAAAAATCATCGATAATAATCATTCCACTTGTTATATTACAACTGAAAATATGTTTTGAATATTTTATCGCCGTATCTCAGGCCATATTCCTACATGTGGAATGAAGTGCCCTGTACTTTACATTATAAGGTATCAATCCTTATTTTTGTATCATACCATTATTACTTTAGTATCATATGTACAGCATCATTACAATGTGTTCAAATTCAATATTGAGAGTGGTATTTACTTTTTTTTAAACAGTGATAAATTATTACTAGGTATCCTATGTATTTTTTAAAGATTTCTTTTATGAATAAAAAGTAATTGTAAAACATATATTTAACAATATGTAGTATTTTTATTGAAAATGTATGTATATGTTCGTGCTTGACTAGATGTAAACCAGGCATATGCTGCATCAGAAACAAGTGGTGGATTATAACAGCTGCACCTGTAGAGCCATTCGGGGAACTTCAACACCAACATTAAACCTCCCCATGTGGCAGATAGGGGAATGCCTATATATGTACAGGGTGTAAAAAAAGCCTGGAATATAGCAAATACTTATTTCAAAAACTACCGGATATGAATTTTCAAGAGTTCCAGACTTATATAGGTAAAAACGGCGCATCTAGGAAGGACAAAACCGTTTCTGTAACTGTACAGGGTTAGTCAGAAAAAATACCAACTTTTGTATTTTAAATTGGACACCCTGTATATTACCAAGGAATCAAATAGTCCTTCAAAAGACAAATTCAACGATATAGGGTTTGACGGATTTATCTGTCAAAATGAGAGATGTGGGGTGACTTAAAGAATAAGGTTTACAACAATAGACCGGTTAATATTAAAGCTTTAAAGGCTCATATCTTATATTATAAGAGCTGATGCCGCCGGCCGGCCACGGGAGACCACTGTACTAATACATCCCATGAAAACTTATTCGTGCATTATGATATGAACGATATACACATGATATCTATAAGGTCTGGCGATCCGACTGACAATCGGCATTCTTACGAGTGCAGGTCGGGGAGTGAGAAATTGGCTTCCGGACACATTGATGTAGATCTCCAGACATCACGCGGAAGATATGCGAGGAAAATATGCGACTAGCGGAAATAAGGCAATTTACCTAAGAGAAAAAAAATTATCTGTTATTGGAACGCACGAAGCCTACTGGTACCTCCTTTTATCCGTTGTATTATTATGTTTTTCTTCTCTTTTCTCCCCTCTAGTTTTTCTATTTTTCATTTGATGTCTTCACCTCTTCCTTTAGTTTGTCGATGTCCTTCATTGTTCATTAATACCTTTCAATTGATTTCTTTCTTGAATTCTTCTTGTTCTATTCTCAGGTTCGTATTTCTTGTTGCAGTATTTTTGTCTTTTCGTTATTGGTGTGTTTGATCCTTTCTTATTTCCTTTACGTCACCTGGTGACGGTTCATCATTTCAGTCATTTGATCTTTCATGTTGTCCTTCGAATCGTCCTCCTGTATTCTGGTTTACGTCGGTTTTTGGTGTTTTCCTTGGGGAGCTTACTGTTTCCTTGCGTATTAGGAACCCCTCTTTCTCTTCATCTTCGTATTCCTTTTTCCTTCTTTTTGGTGCCTTGTTCGTTGAGTAATCGTCGCTATCCATTTTGATTTGTTTCTCTCTTCTTTATTTATTTAGTTGGGCTTAGTCTTTATTGGGTTTTATTTGATTTTATTCTTAGTTACTTTTTGACCTGCGAGAATAGGACAACCCGAAAATACTTCTTGGAGGTTGGCCTGTTTATCAGTGCAAACTAGTTTTCCTCCTGGGTATGTATTACTATTAAAGTTAGTTATTTGGTATTTATGCAGCCCATAATACACTTCCGTGTATAATGGTTGCCTCTTCGGTTTTCGGCTAAATGGAGATTTTAGAACCTTAAAATTTCGTTTAGCTATTCTTATCGCTATTGTTACATGCAGATTTGCGCCTTATTTGTTGTTTCTTATGACATAATATTTCTATTTGCATGGGTTTTCACTCACAATTTCTTTAGTCGAACGATTTCTCTTCCTTTCACTGCTTCCTGCAGGAGTCCTCCAACCGTTGAGCTGTTTCCTTACGATTTTAGCCACTCCATATGGACCAAATTGGGCTTAAATATCGGAGTTGAATTTCTCCCAGTTCACACACCTGCAGGCCTACCATCATATAATATTTTTTAAATAAAGGTATTTTATATTATACGAATATATTCATCTTTAAGTTTTTTGTGTATGATAATAGCAACCCATATATAGCAACCGCTAGTACCGACATTTGTACTTCATGGTAAGGAATTTCAATATCAAAAGGTTGGCTGCACTGCTACGATGTCAGGTATTGTTCTGTGATGCAAGGTAATTATAAGGATGAAACTGAGGCCTAAGAAACGGAAACACATAAAAGTGTGGGGGCCACCCCGCCGGGTCGGTGTGAGATTTACAACCTGCAACACGCAGGCACATACAACACTATCAATTTTTTGACGTCACAATCCTGCTATTCCCCACCCCGCACCTGCTCTGTGTCTTGTCTTGCTTGTTGAGGTTTGAGCTCAGTATTACGTATTTTATTTAAATATTTGTTAATTCTAAATTCTACCACCTTGATTGAGCTCCTGAATATATATTCTTAGTTTGCTTGCAGTGACATAGCCAAAAAGACACCTATAGTTAATTTCGTATTATTCCATCATCTAACTAAAATATTTCATTTTTTCAGTTGTGGAAGTCCTTTCCTGGTTTATTCTTCTCATTTTCATTGGCATGGTAATCATGGTAGGCATGAAAAAGAATTACTCCTTCAAATATCCGGCCTACAAAAATTGGCACTGTACAGCTCAGTCTATCAATTGTAACCACAAAAAAATCTTTGATGTGCAAATTACATTGAAATGTTTGTTAAAAGCTTTCAAAAATGTAAAATTTATTGAGAACTGAAAGGGATAATGTAAAAACACTTGAAAATTTATATAAGGTTGGTAAATTTCAATTTATTGAAGAGAATTTGAATTTCGTAACCAAAGAATTTATTAATTCTCAGTTACGAAACATTAATAGCAAGCCTAGTGCTCCTAGATGGACGGAGCAAGATAAAGTATTCGTGTTGTCATTATATAGCAGTCCAGCTTGTATAAATATTTACAAAAGTATTTCCATTTACTCTCTACTAGAACTTTGAAATGCATGTTGTCTAAAACTCCATTTGACACGGGCTTTTGGATTGTTTAAAACTCGAGTTGATAAATTGTGAATCCGAATAGCTATTACACTTTAATTTTTGATGAAGTATCTTTAAGTCCACTATTTCACTATGAACATCACAAGCAGTGATTTTGAAGATTTATGTTCATTAGGCAGGTTAAATAAATCAGCTAATCGTGCCCTTGTTTTTATGGTTCGAGGTATAAGAAAGCAGTGGAAACAAGTAGTTGCTTAATATTTCACAGCAAATACTATCGGAACAAACAATCTGATGCATCTTATCAAATAAATAATGTCAGCTTCAAGAGATGGGTTTACATATAATAGGTACTGTTTGTGATCAAGGTTCAATTAATCAATTTATATTCTTCGGTGTTGTTATAGACTATTAACCAAATTAATTTTTAGTATCGTTAAGAACTGCCACTGCCACACTGAATGCGGTAATGGATATTATCGCCCTCTTTTTATATAAAAAAATACATTGAACCAGAATTTAATGATAAAGATAAAATATTGAACAATACACATTTGCTTATGGCACATAACGAAACTCGTTTAATTGCCGCAGAACTCAGCTCACCGCCACGTTTTGGGAATCAAACTCGTTTCGTTAAGATGCTCATAATAAAACTTGTATCATTAATATCTTTAGCGTTGTCGAAATTATTTTTACAATTTTTTATGTACCACACCTTCTTTACGCGTAATGCATTATTAAGATGCAAAATTCAATTCGAACCTCACAAACATGCAAAATATAAATATAATTGTCTGTTTTTGATATCGATCAGCAAAAAACCTTCAAATCTTTACCAAAATTAAAACAACATTTTAACTTCAAAGATTCCTATGTGAAAATGAAGCTGAAGGTTGCTGCTGCTCAACTTAGTAGTTCTGTGGCTGCTGCTATAGAAACGTTTACAGAATTTGTAATACAAATTATAACTTATTTAATTCTTTATACAGTTGTCAAGTTAAATTGCGACATAGAAAAATTTGTAAATGTGCATTGAAGAAAAATTATGTTCATTTGGAATTTGGTTCGAAATTATTGACAGAACTGAATCACTGGAAATTAATCGAGCTGAAGACTGGAGACAATGTCACCAACAGTATTCGTTTGTTCGAGGTTGGCAGACAACAATCAAAATGTGGAACGATTTGATTTTCTAAATTTACGGGCATTTAACCAAGATCCGATCGAAAATCTATATTGTACCATTCGTCAGCATGGCATAGCAAACGATAATTCTACATGTCATCAATTCACATCAGCCTTATAAAACTGTTTGTTATTAACACTTTGGTTACACCTGTTGACACCGGCAACTGTGAAGGTGACCTCTGTACCCCTTTGGCTGATTTAAGAAATGTATTAACATTTTCCTCTGACGAAGAAGAACAAGTATCGCAATCAGATATAAATAATTTTGATTGTTAATTTCTACAGAAATGAACTGTGAGGATACTCAAGGTTGGCATGTGTTGAGAGATATTTTTAAAGAAATATAATTGTACCTCATTGCGATGCTTGCCGATCAAAATAATTTTCTACCGAAATTATGCATCACCATATTTTAACGACATTTAAAGAATTTGATTAAGGTTATACTATGCCACTGAGTACGTTATAGATATTAACGGTACAAGTTTGATTATGAGGATCTTAACGAAACGAGTTTGATTGCCAAAACGAGGCGGTGAGCCGAGTTTTGCGGCAATCAAACGAGTTTCGTTGTGTGCCATAAGCAAACGTGTATTGTTCAATATTTTATCTTCATCAATTCAATTCTGGTTCAATGTATTTTTTATATAAAAAGAGAGCGGTAATGAAGTTCTTAGCTATACTAAAATTAATTTGGTTAAGAGTCTACAACACCACTGATGAAGATGAAGTATGTTATTTATCAAAACTATTCATGATAATTTATATGCATTTCTGTCTGTTAACGCGTTTCAACCTACTTTGGAGAATAACCTCAAGCAGTTCTACAAATCATCGACAGGTTTTGGAGAAAGGTACTGCCCTGACGATGACCACACCTGCCACGATTTGACATTAAGTAAGTGCACCACTTTCTTAATCTCAAATTCGTCGAGGAGAAGAATAAGCCGAACAACGCCATTACTCAAGGACATCGGAATAAAATGAAAAAAATTGCTGGGAAGTAGATTGTTATTTATATTTTCTGTTGGTCATATTTTAAGTCATCTTTTTAATATCTATATCCTAGCTAGAGTAAAACAGCAGTTCAAAACACGTCTCCCAGAACAACGTGTTTTAAAAATTTTAAAACACGAAATAAAGATAGCAACAACAATGGTTTATTAATTACGTTTTGGTATCTTGAAGTGTTACATTTATTTGTTTGAGGTAAGCAATTACATTCCCAAACTTCTCAATGCGCAGATTTTCTTTCACTTTTAAAGATGACTTCAGCATCGAATAATACGGACAAAGTGAAGCAGGTGACGTTTCTTGCTGCAAATCAAATGAATTAAATATGAACGATGAGAATGAACATAAAATAATAGCAAACTTACCTTCTCGTCTAAATAGGCAGGAATTAGCTATTCTGTTACAGGGAAGACTTTGTTATTTTCTCGCTAATGGCAGACATTTTAATAAACCTTCTCGTAAGCAGCTTTAGACTTCACGGGCAACAATTTTTTCCTCAATAAATTCCCTTTCTTTAAAATATTTTCAGGAATTTAATTTGACTTTTACATTTTAGTTTATAAAATACACAACATATCCATAGCGACTCGTGATCAAGTAGTTGACCAACAGAAAAAATTTTGAATGACACTCTTGCGAAAACGCTTAAAGTATCTCGGTGTCTATGCAACTCGACTTCTTCTCGTTGCATAACAACACCCTCAAACTTTAAGCTTCTGTTTTCGCACAAGTATCATTAATAACTATATTGTGTTTACGGATCTACGTATATTTTATTTAGGTATTTAAATGTAGTTTTATAAGTGCAACGCTTCCCGATGTATTTATTCAGTAATAACATTCATTAATATTGCTCAAATAAGTGGGTTGCCCTTACACGGTCCAAGTTCGATTTAAATTCACTTTGACTGATTCAAAGAATACCAAGTAACAGAAATTACATTTATTCACCACTATGTACAGTTGGAGTATTAAGAATAGAATTAAATCAGCATGTACATTATTATTTACACACACCGGCAAAATTAGAGGAACAAAAAAAGTCATATTCTCCCTATGTTTTAGGATATATGACTCAATTTGGTTATAAATGTTACTTCTTCACGTAGGATGAGTAAAAAATAGCAATCTAACATTAAATCTAGCCACCCATTTAAGCCAAATTATCATTTGTTTTATTGTTGACATATTGCTTGGGTTTTTGTGTTCTTGAAAACAAGTGCTTATTTCTTGGTTAGTTTACAACGAAGGTTTACGATTTTGTTTTCTGTTGTTGTGAAAAATGTCGCTAGAGCTCTAACATGGTCGAAAATGGCTACACTTACAGATCGGTCAGCAGAATCCTGGGAGTATCAGTATCTGTTGTACATGGCAATGTAAAAAGGTTTAGACATACCAGTTCTTTGACACGAAGACGTGGCCAAGGTAGAAAACGAGCAACAAATGCTAGGGATGATCGCTCAGAAATCGACGTTTAACGGCTGTTCAGACCAGAAACGCCTTAGAAGATGTGCGTCACGTAAGTGTAAGTGAAACAACAGTCAGAAGAAGACTGAAACGAGATTGGATTGACTTCCAAAAATCCTGAAAAAGGGCCAAAACTTGATGTACGGCATCGTACAGCAAGACTGGAGTTTGCACGTGAACACCGATTTTGGACTTTGGAGCAGTGTGGTAAAGTTCTGTTCACCGACGAAACCGCCTTTGTATAAATGTGGTTGATGGTAGAGAGAAAGTATTGAGACGCCGAGGGGAGCGATATTTACAATGTACCATTGGCCCCACAGTCTCATATGGAGGAGGCTCACTTATGGTTTGGGGTGGGATATGTTTGGAAGCACGTACGGAATTAGTGGTTATTGCAGCAGGTTTCCTGATAGGTGCACAGTATATTACAGACATTCTGCAAGATCATGTTGTGCCATCTGCCCCATTTATAGGGGAGGATTTTATCTTAATGCAGGATAACGCTCGCCCCCATACTGCTCGCTGTGTTTCGGTTTACCTACTCGAAGTTCTCCTGATATGAATCCCATCGAACACATATGGGACATATTGGAGAGACGGGTCCGGGCCAGAAATCCATCGGTACAAACCCTAGATGAGCTAAAGACGGCACTAGTGACAGAGTGGAACACTCTGCCTCAACAAACCATCGATGGCATTATCCATAGTATGAATAGACGTATGGAAGCAGTAATCAGAGCTCGTGGGGGGTAACACGCGTATTAATTACACCCATATGTTCAATACCATAATAAAAAAATACTTTTTATAAGGAGAAAACAATTGTTTTTGTTCCAAAGTTTTTCATTGTACTCAGTAAACTGTTTGAATTAGGTAGGTTAATCTGTTATATCGTTAATTGTTATTCTCTGAAGGTCTGTATTGCTAACATTAAAGCTTAAAACATAATTCAGTTAAATAATGCTACATAACATCCCAAAATATGACTTTTTTTTGTTCCTCTAATTTTGCCGGTGTGTGTATAATCATACGTACAAAATAAATTCTTATTATAAGTCCCTTGCGGTTAGACCACCCAAATGGCAGGAGCGGGTTCGGTTCCAAACTGGCATTCCCAGAGTTTTTGGCCAATGTTGGCAGTACTGCGAATTTAAACAAACGTCAAAACAATGCAGTGATAAGTGGTGTTATCAGTTACTTTATTTAATGAAAGTGAATAAATATACCACTTTGGATTACTTTCTCTTGAAGATGAAATGTTCCCCCACGTGCGCGGCTGTGGAATTTGGCTCGGTGATAACCGCGGGCTGTGAAAGGTTATCTTTGTTTGTTAGTGGGTGAACAAGGCGTGTCAAGGACGTGCAACCACAATGCTCGAGGTATGTTAATTTTAGACCTGGGGGAAATCGCATATTATGCCGGGAAGTTCGGGCGGTGTTTCGGTCAAAAAGGTTTCGGGTGCAGCCGGACTGTGGAAATACAGCCAGGATTGCACGTTCGGGAAAATTGCTCGTCGTAATTCGGTTTCGGGGAAAATTACTATGAGGGTTTTCCATAGCTTTGGAATTAGCTAAAGCAAAGTGGCGCAATTCTCAGATCCGCGTTGCTCTTGAAATTAAGAAGTTATGGAGTTTCAATACTCTGAATTATTTAAAACCACGTAGCCCAATTCTCAGGTCTGCGTTATTTTAAATTAAGAAGTTATGGGAGTTTCGGAACTTTGAATTATTTAAAACAGCGTAACCCGATTCTCAGGTTTGCGTTGTTTCAAACTAAGACGTTATGGGAGTTTTGAGACTCTGAATTATTTAAAACCACGTAGCCTGATTATCAGGTCAGCGTTGTTTTAAATTAAGAAGTTATGGGGGTTAACTAATGGTTTATTCTTCGGGAATCTGAATCAAGATTTTCTCAACAGTTTTGGTCTAAATCTGATGGCCCAGCTGGGGCAGGAGCGAAGCTCTCTCCCAGCTGCGGACCGCGGGATCGGCCTCAGAACCCAAGTTCGCCGGAATAATTTTCCTGGAGTCTCGCGGAATAAATTGATTTTATATTCGTGGTTGTTCTCCCTCTCTGAAGAGAGTTCAAAGTGGAAATGCACGCAGGGCGATCTGCCATTGCGTTCGCGCATAACTGGGAATTTACAGTTCCGAGCGGGCTGGAGATTTTCTAGTTGAAAAGCGAAATTTTAAATGCCCATAATATTGTATTATAATTAATTCGCATTTAAAATAGAAGCGAAACGTTACATAAGCATTTATTTTTTGTAAAAGAATTTACTATTTGTTAACTTGTATGTAGTTACTGTTGGATTTTATCATTTTAATTTTAATTTAATAAATATATTATTCCTATTTAACTAGTGTTTATTATTGTATGTTGTTTCAGCTGAATGTGTTTGACACATTAATAGTTTTTTTAATGCTATTTTCGTTAAATAATTGTTTTTTTACATTAAAAGATGTTCTGTTCTAATTTGTGTTTAAGAAATAATTTGTAATTTTTTAATTATTGCAAATGTCTAATTTAGCAATATCAATTAAAATTTATGAATTATTTTTTAAATAAAATTTTATTCACATTATTTTTTAAATTGATGTGATTCGAGGGTTGGTTACACGCGCCTTCAACTGTCTCGCTCCAGCCATTTAAATCGACCGTTCATAGAGTAACTGGGCCACGCCGTCGCCAGAGTGCAGCTCTGTGAAAAAACGGTGGCATGTTGCTAACTTTTAGCCATATATGTGTTACTACTCGTACTATATTGCTAGCAGAGCCTGGGAACGCGCGAAAACATTACGGCGCCGACATAGTATCACTCTGAGTACTATACGTTCTGTGCGAGTGCCTCAGAATTCGAACTCCGCCTTTAGAAGCGAATTTTAAACTTGACCGTGAGGTTCACTTCCCCACCGCGCGGACGACGCGCTTGCGCACAGCTCATCAAATACATCGAAGAGTTGGTTGTCTGTGTCACTTAAATTTTGACCTCCCCACTCATAGCCGCTAGCACTACAGTAGTAATACATATATGCTTTTAGGATGGGGGATTAGCTTCTATTAGGTTTTGAGCAGCCGTTTATAAGTACGCCGTGCCGACCAATTATAAAAAGGAGGTGGGGTTTAGTGATGGCGCCGAATTCAAAAGATAGCTTGCTTATAAAAAGAGTATTACAACTAGAAATTGGAAAGCTATTTAAAATCAGGCGAGACTGCTCGATTGTCTTTTAGTGACACTCTGTAAATAATATTCAAATTTGACATAATTACGAATTTGGGAATTTTGGAAGACATATACGTTTTTCTACAGCCTTCAAATAAACGTGACATTTATGCATCGCTATAGATAAGCGAAGTTTAACTCTTTTTAACACGTGAAAAATAGTTATGTATGTATCTAGGGCGAAAAACTGGCTTTTTATGGACGATGCCTAAAATTGCTGGCCGAGGCCTTAGCCGAGGCAAGCAACCCGGCAAGGCCATAAAAAGCAGTTTTCGTCCGAGGTGCATATTAAATTTTTCCGTCGACCGTCATAATTTAAAAAAAAATTAAAGTGGAGTCCGAATTATAAGAGTTGTTGAGGACGAAAAACGTTTGCGGACAAAAATCGTTTGCGGACGAAAAGCATTTGCGGACGAAAAGTGTTTGCAGACGAAAAGCGTTTGCGGCTGTAAAGTGCGGCTGTAAAGTGTTTGCGGACGAAAAGCATTTGCGGACAAAAATCATTTGCGGACGAAAAGTGTTGGCGGCCGAAAAATTAATGGGGTCCAAAAAAGTGACAGTTTTTGTACATAAATGCGTCCGTAAAATCACATTTTATAGGTATGTCGACGGAAAATATATTTCTTCAGGGCTAGCAGTGAAAAAACGGTTTTGGAACACCATTTCCTTAGTTACAACACATATAAAACGTTACATACATAATAATATTACTCTACTTATTTGCTATAGACGTATGATTTTGTTGCAGAGAATCTTTTATTCTTTTTTTGACGGCTGTAGAAAAAACGTTTGTATTACGTAGCAAAATTCGTGTTTTTATGGCGCGTTTGAATGACTTTTCTGCCTCGACCTAACGGTCTCGGCGAAAATTGACATTCTCACGATCTCACGCGCCATAAAAAAAACACTCATTTCGCGCACTTAATACAAAAATTACTATTTTCAACATTTTCTATGCTAGTATACGGTTTTAATAACTGGGGTTAAACAAATAGTACATATAAGCCGTTCACGACCTTTTTGGGACAGAGTTGGCTATGATTTTTTCTTTTCATGTTGGACAAACTGATTCGATGATGTAGCGGTTGCAACTTTTTTTTTCTGTCAGTGTCTGTTCGACATTTTCTTGCCACCACATTGCCAGATTTATTATTTTAATATTCGTAAGAAAATAAATGATTTATCAAATGTGTAAAAATAATTTTAATTTTCGTCAAAGGAAAAGTAACAATGCCCAAAATAATTTGTTACAACAAAAAAATTTCATTAAACAATGCTACTTCCAATTTAAAAAGGACAGACCAAATTTAAAAGAACGCGAGTCGATGTGGAGACTAGAGAATATCTGGCAACAATGTACCTATTCAGAAAATATAACCTTAAACTGAAAACAACCTAACCTAACACAAAAAGTGTCAATTTCCATGAGGGAGTTTAGTTGCCACAGAGGTACTGCCAACAAAATTACTAGATGGTCACAGCCTCACCTGACCCAAAAAGATCGTGAACGGCTTATAGGTACTTAAATCGTGGAAAATGTTACAATGCCTTAACAAAACAGTTACATGTTTAATTTATAGATGAACTGTCACTACTTGAAAGATGTTTGACTTTAGAAAATTATTATTGATTGTATGAAACCAACTTAGACGACTTACACTTTCCATAATGTACTTACTTGATTTTAAATAGATTTCCAATTTTTTGTTGGAATACTATACGAGTTAACGTGCTTAGACGTCTTTTGGGTTGCCTAGCTTCCAGTGTTGACCTCATAAACTTTGTAAACATTTACAATGTAGTACTTATCTATATTATTCTACAAATATTTCACTGTTAGCATTTGAAGTTTCCTAAATTTTATATCTATTTTCTTAGGATGATTGACACGGCTCAACTTCTATATTATTAGGATTTCATATTCCAATATTTTAAAATTGATAACAAGAGGTTGAAATTGGGTAAATATACAAGTTTAATTGTTAGTGTTTACAATAAAATTTAAGTTAGTATGATTGCACTGCAAAATCTAAAATTTCAGTTAAATGATAGCTTTGCCTTCCCATAAACTAGAAATAAACAAAAAATTACACTAAAATAAGTTTATCTTTTAAACTGAATTCTGACAAATTGAACATCTACTACATATTGTTAAATGGATTTACATTTGTGATAACCATAAAAACTTAAACAGATAAAATGACGTCATAAAATTCTAAATAATTAGAGAATTCCCCTTAGAAACTGAAATGTATTCCCATTTTTTATTTATTTATAAGCACTAATGAATTAACACACAGTAAGCAAGTGAATGCTTACATTGATAAAATTGGTATTCAATGAATTAACAATTTGTGGTATGTATAGAAGTGATAACGTAAAGCATTAAGTACTTCAATTATCATTTTTTAATATGTTTTTACATTAAATGCATAATTTTTATATATTTCATATTTTTTATTTATAAGCTTTACGAGCTTTTGATAATTTCTCAGATTTTTCTTTCAAACGGACATTATTTAAATGTATGTGTGCTCTTATTCGTATATTATCTTTTTTTGAATTCGGCGCCATCACTAAACTCCACCTTTTTATAATAATTGGTCGGCACGGTGTACTTATTAACGGCTGCGTAGGTTTTGTTCTGTGAAGGTAGTTGCTAAGGTATTAAAATGTTTTGCGGTTGATCATCAGGAAATCCGCTGTTCGGGCATACACATTATAACCACTTAAACTGTAAGATTACCTTGCCTAAAACTAGGGTTGCTGCTAGTATTAGTTGCTTGTTAAAACTGTTCAATGTATTTAAACATATTAGAACCGAGTTAGTTACAGGAAGTTGGTAAATAAAGAAACCCAACATAACCGAATTTAATTTTGCTTAATGTTGTGTTTTCAGCTATTGCATTTGATAAATCCGGACTTATCACAATGGACGTGAAGCAGGAGTTGTTTGATAACAATTTGTGTAATGCAATGGCCAGCAACGTACACAAATCTCAGATGAAAGTCGAAGAAAATAAAGTAGTCGCTTACTTAAATGTACAAGAGATCATTGAAGGCACTCTCGAAAACACTGTTTATAACGAATTGGATATTAAACAGGAAGAACTTGATGTAAAAGATGAATTGCTTGCTACATATGCAGCAAGTGGAAGCATTTTGGAAGAACGGTTAATTTGCGAGGTCTGTGGATGTGAAGCAGAAGACAAGAGTAATTTCAAGAAACATATGATGACTCATGCAAAACAGTTTCATTTATGTTCCATTTGTGAATACAAGGCACCCGAGAAACATACTTTAGTTAGACATATGAGGAAGCATATGGAGAAAAAAAGGTATTCATGTTTAATTTGCAAATTTAAAGCAGTTCAGAAACACAAGTTAGTTATTCATATGAGCACACATTCGGACGAAAAACCTTATTCGTGTTCCATTTGCACCTATAAAGCAGCACAGAAAGGTAACTTAGTTAGACATATGAGGACACACACAGGTAAAATATTGAAGCACATAAGGCCACATACAGAAGAAAAATCTTATATATGTTCCATTTGCGAGTATAAAACAGCACATAAAGGTAGTTTGGTTATACACCTGAGGACACATACAGGTGAAAAACCTTATTCTTGTTTCCTTTGCGATTATAAATCAGCGCTGAAATGTACTTTACTGAAGCATATGAAGACGCATACAAAAGAAAAACCTTATGCATGTTCTATTTGTGAGTATAAAGCAGCAAGGAAAGAACAGTTGGTTATCCATATAAGGAGACATTCAGACGAAAAACCTTATTCCTGTTCCATATGCTGTTATAAATCAGCAGAGAAAGGTACCTTAGTTAATCATTTGAGAACTCATACAGGAGAAAAACCTTATTCTTGTGCCATTTGCAATTATAAAGCAGCAGAGAAAGGTAATTTAGTGAAGCACGTGAAGACACATGCAGACGAAAAACCTTATTCCTGCTCTCTTTGCGAGTATAAAGCGGCAAAGAAAGGTAACTTAGTTAACCATTTGAGAACACATACCGGTGAAAAACCTTATTCTTGTTCCATTTGTGAGTATAAAGCTAAAAATAAACACAACTTAGTTAAACATATGACGACACATACAGATGAAAAACCTTATTCTTGTTCCATTTGCGAATATAAAGGAGCAAGGAAAGAACTCTTTGTTAACCATTTGAGAACACATACAGGTGAAAAACCTTATTCCTGTTACATTTGCGATTATAAAGCAACAAGGAAAGACCTCTTAGTTTACCATTTAAGAAAGCATACAGGCGATAAACCTTATTCTTGTTTTGTTTGCGATTATAAAGCAGCAGAGAAAGGTAAGTTAGTGAAGCATATGAAGTCACATACAGGTGAAAAGCCTTATTCCTGTTCTATCTGCGATTATAAATCAGCAGAAAAATGTACTTTAGTGAAGCACATAAAAACACATACAAACGAAAAATCTTATTCAGGTTTTATGTTCGAGAATAAAGCAACAAAGAAAAGAAATTTAGATAACTATACGAGACCACATACAGGCAAAAAACCTTATTCATGTTCTGTTTGCGAGTATAAAGCAGCAAAGCGAGGTAATCTAGTCAACCATTTGAGGACTCACACAGGTGAAAAACCTTATTGCTGTTCAATTTGCGATCATAAAGCAGCAGAGAAAGGTAACTTAGTGAGGCATATGAAGACACATGCAGGTCAAAAACCTATTCCTGTTCCATCTGCGATTATAAATCATCAGAAAAAAGTGCTTTAGTGAAGCACATAAAAACATACAGACGAAAAATCTTATTCACGTTCTATGTACATACATAAAGCAGCAAAGAAAAGAAATATAGAACACACATAGGCGAAAAACCTTATTGTGTTCTATTTGCGAGTATAAAGCAGCAAAGAAAGGTGCTTTAGCGAAGCACATGAATACACGTTCAAAAACCTTTTTGTTAGCCATTTGAGGACACATACATGGGAAAAACATTATTGCTTTTCCATTTGTGATTATAAAGCAGCAGCAGGTACTTGAAATTTATGTTTTATTTGGTAGTATAGAGCAGAAATATATTTTTAGTAACTAATGTAGCTATATGCAGGAGAGAAATATTATTCACATTCAATTTGCAATTATGTTGCAGTGAAGAAACGTAAGTTATTTAATATGTGAATGCACATACTAGAGCAGGGGTGGCGAACCATTGGCACGCGTGCCATTGATGGCACGCCACAAAAACATTTGGGCACGGCAGTAATTAAGGAATTTAGATACCTAATCGAACCAATTTATATTTAACATTGGATTGAACATGAAGCTTTAAGGCGCAAATAAAACAATTATTGTTATGATAGATCTCGTTCATGCTTTCGAAGCTAAACTGCAAGTTTTCAGTAACGATATTGTTACCAAAAACTACAAGTATTTCCCAAACTTGAAAAAATCTCTAGAGATTTAGATTTACATGAAAAACCAGACCAAGCAAAAGTCACTGAATAGTTTAATTCGGTAATTAATTCTTCAATCAAAGAATTTTCAACGAGATTTTCTCAGTTCAAAGAATTATCGGGAACACTGAAATTTATTATATATCCTAATGTAACTTCACTTGATAAACTGAACTTGGCCAAATTTGATTGGTTGGAAATTGAAGAAATTCGAATGCAGCTGATTGATTTCTAGTCTAGTTCAATATGGATTCAAAAATTTTTCGAAACAAGGAAAGAGTTGGAATTAAATGAAATAGAAATACTATATGTATCAGGTAATATAAGTAAAAATGCCAATATAAAAATTATGGAAACGTGGAATTCAATTCCAGACACATTTAGCAGTCTGAAGAAGCTGGCTTTTGATATCTTAACAATATTTTCATCTACCTATGCTTGTGAGACATTATTTTCAGAAATGAATAACATTAAAGACTCGCTTAGAAGCTGTTTCTCAGATGAATCCAGTCCAGCTTGCATTTTGCTAAAAGTAACAAAGTATGGAGTTAATAATTTTTTCTTTCATTTAATTAAACATAACGTCACTATTGCTGTACAAAATGTATATTTTTTGTTGCAAATAAAGAGTTAAGTTGATAGTATTTAGTTTAATTTTTTCCCCATTAATCACCGAGTCAAGATTGTTTGATGGCACGTCATGGCCTTATTAAACATTTCTTAGAAAAAATGGCACGTAGATGAATAAAGGTTCGCCACCCAGAGGATAACCTTGGAGTGAGGGGTGTCGTTTATACAAGAACTTCTCTTGACTGTATTCTTCTTTAGAAGTTAGTTCAATGAATGACTAGCAAAAATCTTGGAGAAACACAGCACCATATGGCATACATAATATAGAAAATCTTGTGTTGTATTTGTAAATATAAAACTACACAGCGGAGGTATTTAGTGACATGTGAAGACGTACCTACAGGGACAAACTATAAGTAAATATGCAAGAGCAAAATACTACTCGTGTATCGTATTTAAAACTGCACCAAAACATGGTTTATTCCGGTATGTGCTAAGAGTCCCTTAAGTAATATTCTTTGCATAAGAATGAGGCAGTACATAAAGATTTCAGGTTAGTTGCATTCCATAATGTAAGTACCATCGTTAGTAGAAAATACTAGTACACATAGTTACACGTGTAGAATATGCAATCCTCAGATAAGATTAGTGCTTCTTGCAGCCTTATTGTATATTACGTGTTATTAAGAGTTTTCGCTCGCTCTTATGTGACTAAGAAATAATCAGTTGCATATTCGCTAGGTTAAGACAAACATCGCTTAAGTAATAGTGATTTTGTAATTCCGTGTATGTAGGTTAAATAAATATTTTTTAAAACTTATTTTTTGCCTACAACACGTCACTGGCGCAGTCTTGTGGATTTTCGGAACTCTTGACAAAAATTGCTTGAACTTGCGTATTAACACTATTCGAAACGCTCGCATCCCAAATTCTACAGGCCTCTAACATCTATGCAGTCAAGCAGACAGCAGCGTGGAAGGAGACCCTAACAACCCCCAGGACAACCCTCTAACATCACGTAAGTTGGCCAGGTATCACCTTCGGACTCTAGAAGCCAGCAGCATGGAAGGAGATCTGAAAAATCATCGGACGACCCTCCAACATTGAGGAAGTTGACCAACATCACCCACGGCCTCTGGAAGACAGCATCGCGGAAGGAGACTGTAACAGCCCCCAGGACAACCCTCCAACATCAAGGCAGTTGGCCAGGCATCACCCCCGGGCTCATCGCTGAAGGAGACCCTCAAACAATGTGGAAGGCCTTCCGAACATTCAGTACGTCTATACCAGATATCTACGTTCAGGACCACTGGGACGACCCTCCGAAAATAGAGAAGTCGACGCTGCAGGTTTACCTAGGACAACGCACCAGACAAGCATCGCTGGGACACCCGTTGCCACATTGCGATAAACATGAAACTCGCACACATCAAGTTTTCAATGTAAGCGAATTTTAAGCTTGCAACTGCTTTTAAGAATTATAAATTTACGCTTTATGCTTAAATAGACTAACCGTAGCTCATTTTGAAGGATAAGATATTAATTTGTTATATAAAAATCAATACTTAGACATAAGGCAACTAATAACAGAATTCGATTAATTAATTAACAGATTCTCAGGAAAATTGTTAAGAATAATCGCTTTCGTTATTAGAAATTGCACCTTAAAATAAATATATAAAAACAACAGTCCCGTTTCGCAAGAAACAATAATATTGCAATGTTAGAATTAGAATAACCATTATTTTTGTAAAATCCTTAATACGGATTTATTCAAGAATTTTGTGACTAACAATTTATGTCAAATCGACGAATTAGGAGAACAAATAGATAGGCTGCTGATTTCTGAAAATAATCCAGCTCTACAAAACGTAGCAATGGCTAATCAACCCCAAGATCAACCCCAGCTACAACATCAGCCATTACCAATTTTCCCACCTGGATTTCTTCCTAGTCTTTTGAATAACATTGGAGAATATGACGGTAACTGTACAACTTTGGTTAAATGGATCAAACAAACAGGAATAATAATTATTGGCCAATTTTAATCACCGGATAATCGAGCATATGCCAACCACCTTTTAATATCGACGTTTCTATCAAGATTGACGGGAGCTGCAGAAGCAGTCACTTTAGGCCAAAATATAACCACTTGGAGAGAACTTAAGGATAAATTAAAAACCAGCTTCGATAACAACCACTCCGAAAATGCATTATTGCAAGAATTAACGAATTTATACGAAGGTGCATTAGAATTCTACGACAAATGCATGCGTCTAAAGACATAATTACTTTCACATGTAATTAAATTATGAACGAAGTCAATCCTGAACTTTATTTATTTATTTATTTTAATACTCAGCCAACAGCCGTTAGGCCAATTATAGGTGTCGCTGTACATTATTCAATAAAAACCGAAATGTATACAAGTTTAACAAGAAATCAATTTTTGACTGGCTTGAAGGCAGATTTAAGCTGTTACATTAGATCAAGAAATCCTAAAACTATAAAGGAGGCATTAAAAATTATTTTGGAAGAACACGAAATCGAAAATCGAAGAGCACAACTAGCAGCATTTCATAAACCTATGCACAGAACGCCCATTCAAAAACCAAGTAACTTTTCCTCACACAACGCATACATCTACTCTCGAATGCCGCCTTTTTCACCAATTTGGCGGTATTTACCATCACAACCACCAAATCTGCAATATAAACCACCGCCACAACCTCAACATTATTCAAGGACGCCTACTCACTGTTCACCACCTGTACCACCAGTGTAATTTTCAGGATTCCACGACAACCAATTAATAATATACACAAAAAACCGAATCCTCGCCAATTGAACGTATTTAAACCCACAGGAACAATAGCAAAAGAAAAATCCACGCTAATGGAACCATCGACTATACACAGAAGACCAACCAACATCCAAAATTGCTCTTATATGAATCAGCCAAATTAGATCTGCCAATCAAATCAACCACGAAATTTTATCTCAACAGAGTTATTTCATACAGGAGAAAACGGATGCTCCACACCTCCAGAAAACTTCGATTATTACCAAGGCAAATATGACCAGGAAGAATATCAAGAATGTGAATTAGAAGATGAATATACACAGGAAGTCGAAGAGGTTGAACATTCCGTAAATTTTCCAGTACCAGCCTCGGAGAATTAATACCCCCTGCAATCACGAAAACACCACAGTTCCATCTGTACAAATACCTAAAACGGACTAGAAACTAATGGAAGCGCAAGAAAATTAATTAAACCTGAATTCGTTTATCAGCACTTCCCTGAAGATGTTATTGACAAGCCATTCGAAATTGTAACATCACATGATAGGACCTATCACAATGAAGTAGCCAATATTCCTATACTTTCGATGTTGAACAAAGAAGGAACTCACGAAGTTTACCTTTATAATTTTCATGAAAATTACGTAGGACTTATTGGACGCGATCTACTCAACGAAATTGGAGCAAATATCAATTATCGAAATCACTGTATAGAAACTGATAAAACAAAAATTCCTTTTCTCTTACCAAATACATTAAATACATCTATTTCTAAGAAAAAGCTAAATCAAAATTTATTCGCCCAGAAGGAAAATGTAACATCTGTACTTAGTAAAAATCCCACCAAGAACTGAAATGAAGATTAAACTGCCAACTAAAACCTCCAGTGGTATTAAAATTTGTGAAAGGCAAGATTATGGACACAATGTATCGATTCCAAATGCTGTTGTAAAAGTTCATAATAATTACTTTCACACCACTGCAATAAATATATCAGAAAAAGAAGTAAACTTTGATACCACAAACTTAATGAATTTAAATGATCTCAAACCTTATGACACGGTTCCATTAAGTTTTACATCCACTGACAATAAAAACAAAAATCGGCTATTAAATGAGAACCTCAAAAATAATTTACGTGTAGAACACCTTAATGAGGAAGAACAAAACTTACTTACTGGACTTTGTTATGAATCTTCTTCTTTCTTCTTCTTTAATCAGTGTTAAGCGTCCCCATGCGAATATACACCTCCTTCATTTCTTTCCATGTTACTCTTTCCTGTGCGATTGTCATCCATCTCCTCCAGGCAATTTTTCGAATATTGTCATACCATCTCAGTAAGGGGCGTCCTACACTTTGTTTTCCTACCCGTGGTTTCCACTCGATTGTTATTTGTTTCCATTTCATTTGGCTGCATTCATGCAATGTGGCCTGCCCATCTCCATTTCACTCTCATTATTCTATGTCCCCACCAGAGGGAATAAAACCCAACCCCAAAAAGATTCAATGTATTAAAAACTTCCCGATACCAAAAACAAATAAATATATTAAATCATTTCTTGGATTACTTGGATACTACAGGAAATTTATTAGGACTTCTCTAAATTAACAAAACCGTTAACCCAGTGTCTCAAGAAAAACAAGAAAATTGTACATAACCAGAAATTTATTGACGCCTTTGAAAAATCTAAAAACATCCTAATGAATGAACCACTTCTTACTCATCCGGATTTTAACGAACCGTTTGAGCTGACTACGCATGCATCCACCGTTGCAATAGGTGCTATATTAAGACACAAAAGGATAAGCCCTTTGCGTATGCTAACCGTACTCTAAACGAAACTGAACAAAAATATTCTACTATTGAGAGGGAACTCTTAGCAATTGTGTGGGCTACAAAGCATTTTCGTCCATACTTTTCGGAACAAAATTCACCCTATTTACTGATCATCGACCTTTAGTTTGGTTACGGAACCTAAAAGAACCGAATAGCAAATTAACGAGATGGAGTTTGGAACTGGAAGAATTCGATTTTGAAGTAAAATATAAGAAAGGTCAGAGAATATCAAATGCCGACGCTTTATCTCGAATTTATATTAATCCAATCACGTCAAGCACCCAAGATTAAACTTCATGTATTCATGTATCTTATACGCAAATGAGGAAATCGAACAACTGCTTAAAGATTTAGAACCACTGAAAACACCGGAACCAGCAACAAATCCTCAAAAATTTACGCGTGCAGTAACACCCCCAGATTACGACACTTTAATCGACACAACAATTATTAATTTGGATTTAAGTCAACCAAGAAACGAACCAAGCAATCTCACTCAACACTCACAAGAGGAATCTACAGCAACCGTATCTATCTGGGAAAAACCTTTGGAAATCACCAATGTCAGATATTATTTGTGAAAAGTGCAACCGCAAATACGAAATCAAACGTAAAACTATTGAAGGTCACATACAACTGACAGTGCCCATTAATGAAAACATTTTGGAACAACAATTCGAAAAACATAAAATAATACTGTATGGCTAATACGATACAATGTATTAGTGCATATTCCCAGAAGAAATTTACAGAGCATTTTGCAGATATATTACCAGACTATCGAATGACGATACCCCAAAATTTTATGCTTGCACCTCGAAGGTAATGCAGCTTACCGATACCGAAGAAAAATTAAGCCAAATAATCTTGCAGCATGAAGGGAAAATAATTCACAGAGGAGTAGTGGAAACTTTGGGAAATTAAAACGAAAATATTTTTGGAAAAATATGAAAAATGATATAAACACCATCAATAACTGAAACGTGTAAAAGATAGAAATATAATAGAAACCCAATAAAAAATCCATTTTGTATAACCGAAACAGCAAGTAAGCCTTTTAATACATTACATTTGGACATCTTCTACATAGAAAATCACATGTTTTTAACAATTTTGGACCAATTTTCGAGATTCGTGCAGGCTTACGAAATTAAATCCCGAAATAATATAGAACTTTCTAAGAAAATATTGAACCACTTCACAAAATATGGAGTTCCAGCAAACATTGTAGCAGATGACGAATTTAACAAACATGTTCTAAAACATCTATTTAAAATACATACAATTTCTGTCCACATAACTACACCTGGACATCACGAGTCCAACAGCCTCTTAGAAAGCACACATTCCACATTATTAGAACACTACCGAATATTAAAGGAAACTCACCCTCAAGAAATACCTGCAGTTAGAATGCAATATGCAATTTTAGGATATAATAATGCAATATATTCAGCACTATAGCTCGTTTCACTCTGAGTACCTATGCAGTGTACAGGGATAGGGCTACAGTATTGCCATATTTCCCCAGCAAATCGCTTAAAACTGAACACGAAGACGTCAATCATAATAAATCCGCCGTTTGTATTGCAATCGGCTTATTTGTTAATACCTTGTTGAAGTAAACCCCTTTTGTCGCTTCTGCGTCAATTTGAAAAGAGCAGCATACAATGCAAAATAATTGAGTTTAGACATTTAAAATAAAAAAAAATTTAATTAGATCATACAATATGTTGTAACATACTTAAAAATAAACATAAACATGGTTTTTAATAAAATTTGATACAGAAGAATACTAATTAATGTTTTTCTTTTTTGGTTTTGATTATTCACTATAATTATGGTCCTCTTCGCTATTATCATCAGAATCCTAATAATTTATATTTATAATACTGGGTTCTATATCGTCCATCACTCGGTCGATTTCCCACATTTTGTCTTCTGTTTTTATTACATGACTTATATAGTTTTGCCATTTCTCTGGTGTGATTAGCTCATAAGATTCGCGGATTAAATTGCGTACGGTATTTTCCTTAAAATTCGTATTATATGCACCTATATACCTTTTGACCTCACTCCAAACTAGTTCAATCGGATTTAATTCGCAGTGGTAGGGTGGGAGCCTTAGAATCTTAATATTCTTCCGATTTGCAATTTCTTCAATTTTATACCCACCAAAATTTATTTTGAATGTATTCACCACTTGAAGCTATTCGCTTTTTAGATAGTCTTCTTCATAATATAAATCTTTCAATCGAAGCCATTCTTTAATCTCTTCTTTTCTTGAAAAGGTGTTGGGGATTTTTTCTAATTTTCTGCTATGATAAGAAGCATTGTCCATTACCACAACACTTGTTTCTGTCAAATTCTGACAAAAGTCATTCTCAAACCACACTTCAAACAAAGGCCCATCCATTTCATCGTGGTAGCCTTGGGTATTTTTTTTTTTTCAAAAAAGTCATCTCTGCCCCCGCAACAAATCCATGGCGCCACGAAATGATTTCATCTTTTTCGATCAAAACTGAATTTCTACCACGTCTCATATACGCAAAATCCATATCATGCAGTAAACGGAACAATATGGACCGCGAAAAATTGGGCAAATCCTCGTCGCCATTTACAGTACTTAACATTGCGTTTATTGTAGGTGGTGTGTTGTCCCGAAAAAACTGGTGCACTATTCTACGGATCCCACATCTAACTCCTTCATCGTAATTTATTTCGCGGCATAAACTAGTTTTACGCTTTCGAGCCCTTTGCTTTGGAGGTTGTACCCCAACGGGTGTATTCCACTCAGCTCGCACTTTATAAAGTACTCTTTCCGAAAGGCCGCTCATATCAGACACTTTTTTTTATAACACTTGAAAATGATTCTTGGTTTTCGTGCTGTGAATGATAATTTATAAGATTCATCACAATCTGCTTTTCGGACACGCCGAGCACTTTTCCACGTTTCCATTTCACAATTTCAGCCACCATTTCACAATTTCAGCCATTCCACAAATAAATATAAAAATTAACAATAACAATCAGCGTAATTTCAATGCTGAAGAACAGATAAATACTGATTATTTCATACAAAGAGATTTCTTATATATACATATCATCAACTATAATGACCTGATTAACCTAATTACCTACCTATTATTCCTCATTATATTAAGTTAGTAATTAAGTACATTGCAGTTACGATAAATACTAATTAATAATAATAATAATAATAAACGTCTTTATTCTTTTCCTTTCTTGTACATAAATATAATGAATATAATGAAAGAGAGAAACAAAAGAAGAGAAAAGAAAAGAATCACAAGGTGAAGTTCAGTAGTGTAGGTACTTTACCGTACACTCTGCTCTACCACTTAAACCTTACCAATATATATTTCATTTAAACATTAAGTTCCTAAACCTATAAATTAAATTACAATATATTATATTATTATTCAGTGAGGCTGATCATAATAGTTACTCACTATTTATATACAAAAGAAAAAAAAATTTAAATTAGTGTTATGGTTGAAAAACTATACAGGAAAAACACTGGAGGGTTCAAAGTAGCATACTGCTTCAGTAATAACTAAATTTGACGCGAGAATAAAATTTCAAATAGATGACGTTTAAAAGCTATTGGAGATAACGTTTTCAATGAGTTGGGTAGTGAATTATATATCTTCGAGACATTATACGAGAACGAGCGTTCATACAGAGCAGTTGTGTGCGCCGGCGGAGTGATTGTTCTTTTATTTCTGATGTTGATATTATGAACGTCCGTTCGAAATGAAAATTTTTCCATGAGATATGGAGGAGTTTTAAATAGAACAATTTTATGAAATAAACACGCAGACCATAAGTAGAACCGATTTTGCATATTCAACCAACCAATCTGAGCAAGCTTGTGAGACACACGTTGAAATCTGCGAATACCATACACATACCTTAGACAGGAGTTTTGAACTTTCTGAATTCTGTTCTTGTCGATGAAACTTAGGCATGGGCTATATAATGGACTACAAAAAGTAAATTGAGACAAGACTAATGATTCACAGAGTAAAGTTTTAGTTTTAGTAGAAAAGTAATGCCTATGGGGAAATAATTTCCTTAAATTAGCGTAAGCTTTTTGAACGTTTTTTGAGATGTGACTGGAGAACCTAAAAGAATTGTCCAGCAGCAATCCTAAATTTTTTACACTGTCTATTTGAGGAACTATGGTGTTGTTAATTATAATTTCGATGTTTTGTATATTATTGCAGAGGTGCTTTCTGCCAAACACCATTATTTGTGATTTCGATGGATTTAGAAATAAATTGTGCTCCAGCGATAAATTGAAAATATTTTGTAGATCCATGTTTATCTTCGTAACGCTGTTTAGGACATCAGATGGAAAAAAAGAATAATATATTTGTGTGTCATCAGCATACGCATGATAGTCGCAGAATTCAATACAGTTACTGAAATTGGATGTGTAAATACAAAATAGCAAAGGTCCAAGGATAGACCCTTGGGGAACGCCAGATAATAAAGGGGAAAAATTAGATTTTTTCTCTTGTAATTTAACACACTGAAACCTGCCCGAAAGATAATCGGCCAGAAGTTCAATTGCATTTTGTGTAAGTCCAATGAAATGCAGTATAGCGCATAGTATGCGATGGTCGATTGTGTCAAACGCCTTAGTGAAGTCTAACAGGACTAAGATAGAAAGCTTACCTTGATCAGTTGAACGTAATATGTCATCTGTAACTTTTAGCAGAGCAGTAGTGCAACTGTGCTGAGGTCTGAAGCCTGATTGGAGAGAAGGTAAAATATTGTGACTAGATAAATAACCTCTTAGCTGATCGTTTATTACATTTTCAAGTACTTTAGACAACACAGGAAGTATGCTAATCGGACGTAGGTGTTTCAGATCTGTAGGCTGTTTAATTTTTGCGATAGGGATAATATACGCTTGTTTCCAGCAATCTGGAAATTTGTTTTGAAGTAAGCAGCTATTGATTATGTGAGTTAAGAATTGTATAATAAAAGGACAGCAGAATTTTATCATTTCTAGACTAATTTCATCTGGTCCGATGGATTTTGACTGTATTTTATTAAGAATAGATATTATAGTGTCTGCATTCACAGTATGGAATTCAAATTCAGTGCTAACATTATCTTTTGTGTTGAATTTATAATAATCAATTAATTCAGTGCTAGTTGTATTAGTTTTTGGTATACTATTAATAAAAAAGTCATTTATCTTGTCAACATCGCTCAAATGTATGGGTATCGCTGTATGATTTGAGACCCCAATATCAAAGCGTTCTAACTCTCTCCAGAGAGACTTGCTAGATTTTAAGTTACGAAATTTATAATCAAGATATGCTTTCTTCTCGTTGCGTATAGCTAGAGTGGTAAAATTACGTAACTGTTTGTAATAATCCCAATGGCGGGCAAGCTTGGTTTTACGATATTTATTTTTAGCTTTATTTCTGAGAGACTGTAATAATCTTATATTATCAGTTATCCATGGTGAGTAGGATTTAGAAACTTTTCGCACTTGGACTGGGGCATGTAAGTTAAAAATTTCATTCAGGCAGGAGTTTAAAATATTAACTTTTTGATTAATATCGGGGTTGAAATATATTGAGTTCCAAGGCAATAAATGTAAATCTCTATCAAAATCCGTTTTATTGATCTCATTTAAGTTACGTGTTTTAACAAATAATGTTTTAGGTTCAGGTTTCAGTATGTTAATATCACAGAAGATTACATCATGATCTGATGCATGAAAATTTCGTACTCCGGAGCATGGGATGAGATCTTTATCGGATGTCACTATAAGGTCAATTAATGTGTTACTAGTTGCAGTTAGTCTGGTAGGTTCGTTTACCATTTGAGATAGCCCCATTGAGTCCAGAAATGAATTAAAAAGAGCAACTCGGGGGTTGTCGTTATTTAGGAGATTGATATTGAAGTCACCCAAGCAGATAATTTTGTCAGTTTTTGAGATGAATTCAGAAAAAGTGTCTTCAAGCTCATCGAGAAATATTTTGAGGTCTAGTTTTGGAGGCCGATATACAACTCCCAAAACAAGACTTTCTGAACCATACTCTATCGAATTATTTGGGTTGTATACAAAACCACCGATGTTGATCGCCACCGATATGGATTTCCTCCGACTTCTGACAACTGTATTAAACACTACCGACAGGAACTACCACCGACTTGGGTTACTACCGACTTTTAAAGTTTGTAAGAAATATATGAATGTCACCGAACTAAAATACCACCGACTTGGTGTACAAACCGCCTGGGATTACCACCGATGTGGATTTACATCCGACAGGAACTATCGCCGATGTGGACTACCACCGCGCGTTTACTTCCAACCGATACCGACAGTAGTTGTTGCAACACATCTTACACGAGCGACCGTGAAGTTGCAATCCTTCCTATTAAGGTGACTGTTTACTGTTTAGTATTTCAGATTTCGTTTCTAACTGGTTCAGAATTTTTAAAACCGCCTTATGATAGACAACAAGCTATACTAAGTAATTTTTAAATGATTTAGTTTACACGTCATAATCTTGCTATGTTATTGGTACTATGTAGAGGAAGCAAAATATGAATGGAGCTAAAGGATTATGATATAGGTGGTTCGTTGGGCGCTTATCGGAAAGCCCAAGATTCCAAAGCTCTGTTTAAATTGTTTTATAATGACTTTCTGAAGTAAGTGACTAAAAGACTGCAGATTGGTGGTTTAGAAAATGTTGACGGAGTTATATCAGTTATTATTCGCGCTGAGATTTCCTTATATTTGTACCTAGTGAAAGTAAGGGAAGTGTGAGTGTCATACAGGGACCGTCAAAAAGGACTGATTATTTAATTTTCTAATAAAAAACTAAATGTCACAGCAATCGCTATGTCTCTTATATTATTTTAAAGAGTATGCTTTGGAGAGGTGTATAAAACAATTGCAGAATTTTTTGACACTTAGCAAAATGGACACATGGCCAGTGCCACAACGTCTTTTTTGTGTTGAACAATTTATCAAAGTTAATTCAATTATTTAAGTGCAATGCGCCAGATTAATTTGTTTGGGGCTACCTAAAAAGTAAAGTTCATATTGCAAAACCAAGAACAAGTGACGAACTTAAAACAAGCATTAAAGCAGAGATGACATATATTCCGTAGGAATTACTTATTACAGTCATGCTTAATTTCGTTCGCCGCTTAGAAGAATGTATTGAAAACGACGGAGGACACTTCTGGCATACAATATTTGATAAATAAATCTCCTGTTCTTACACCACAACAAACCGTTTTGTTTAAATGTGTAACTTATGACAATACATTTTTATCTAGAAAATAAAATAGTCAGTCCTTTTTGACGGTCCCTGTATAAAGATTTAAAGTTGAAAAAACTTTGTCTGTTCGAAGAAAAAGTGCAAAAAAGAAAGGATTGCATGCTGCACGGGTTGCACTTAGAAATAGAACGACACAGTAGATTTAGGGGTTATAATTTGTATTTTTTACATCCCACTTTTTTGGCCGTAACTATACAAACAGTGTCTACGGGTTTTAATAGTATAACTTAATGTAAAGTGTATCAATAATTTTAACGAGTATTTTAGGAGATTATTAAGTCAAAATGTTATTAATTAATTAATAGTTATTTAACCAACAAATGTGTTAATGAAGACGATTAATAATCGACACTGTTTAAAGCACGAACGAGCGATAGCGAGTGAGTGCCTTTAATAGTTGAGATTATTAATCGCCCATTAACAACGAGTTGCTTACAACATTTTTTCGTTGACCGCAAAATCTTTTTTTGTGGCGAAAACAAATATACAACTAACCTCCATGCAAAATATCATCAAAACGTCAAAATCACAAAAACAGTTCATTAATGAAAAAGAGTTTATTAATCAAAAACAGTGTATTAATAGATCTATTAATCCATCCTTTTTTAAAAAACAGTTAATTAATGAAAAAGAGTGTATTAATCAAAAACTGTGTATTAATGACGTCTATTAATCTATCCTCTTTTAGGAAAAATAATTCATTAATATTGAGAACAAGCGGTCAACGAAAAATTAATTTAATTTAATTGTAATAATTGCAACTCCACTTACATTGGACAAACAAAACAATTATTAAAGACTAGAATTAATCGGCACAAACACTCAATTAAAACAAATAATATATCGCCTTCTAATAAAAAAACAGCATTAACTGACCACGCTAATGAATCTCTAGGTAATAAGTTTATTTTCTACGCACCCAACATGTTATATACAGAGAATAACTTTTAAAAAACGTATACGCCTGGAGATGATTGAAATACAAAAAAGCTCTAATGCAATTTATTATAGAACTGATTTGATATAACCTCAGTTCTATTTTTCATAATTTATTTAAATATACTTTTTCACATGAACCAAATACACGTTGTGTTTTTATGCTATTATGATTCAAACAAACATTTTAATTAAAAGCAAATTTTAACTTAATACGACCCTGGCTATGTCATATGCAAGTTCCAAATTTTCTGCAGTTTTGAGTATAGTTGATAATAAAAATATGTGAACAGCCTTGCTTGCTCTTATCAATTTCATTTTACATTTCTGGTTTCAAAATTGCTAAAGCGTTCTGTTTTAATCGTATTGAAAATGGATTATCACGAATAATCCAGTTTACTTCATTAATTGTTAATATTAAATTTAAAATTTCTTTAACATAATGCAAATTTAAACTACTCATTATCGTAAATATGCTATAGGTACTTACAAAATGCCAGATGTCTATTTGTATTACATTGAAAATCGTACGACACTCATTAATAACCAATAGAAAAATTAGTTCACGAGCCGTATCCAAGACAACAACAAAATTTTTTGGAAATTTTTTGTAGGTAGACATTACATCTTTTTAGGGTTTGTGTCGTTACGATTTTCTTACCGAATCTGCATTTAGTCCAGTCGTTGAAGGTAAAAATATGCTATTACCTCAGAATTCTTTGAACCTTGACCGATTGACGTGAAATTTGGGGAGTGGTTAGGGGATGGCTCAAGGAGCAAAAGTGACATAGCGCCGATGTGCGCTTTTACCCTGAGAGTGGACGCCACCCCTTCTCGGGGGTGGAAATTGTTCACTCAAAATAACCCCGGAAATGGATAGAGGGACAAATTCTAAGTAAAAAATATTCTATATAATTTTTTCTATAGATCGATATTTTTCGAGCTATTCGCGATTGAAAACTAAGATTTTTTGTTACAAAAATGCATGTTTTTGGACGGTTTCTCGCGAATAAGTCGAAAACTTCGCGTTCTATCAAATAAGTTACAATAACCAAAAATGAATCTTAGAAAACCGGAAAGAGATTGGTTGTTTTATGAATGCTCTAGGTCCAAAATAAAAGAAGTTATGGCTCGTTGAAGAAGATTTTTTTTGCAACAACTTAGTTCGAAGTAATCAACGTTAATTCACGAAAAACCGATGCATTTTTCGGGAAAAACTTATAGAACATTTTTTGTAGTGATTGAAAAGACCTTTAAAATGAGCACTGTTAAAAGTCAATTGCATTATAACTAAGCGAGTTGCGTTGCAAAAACGGTGGGCCACTCGAATTTTTGAAAAAAAAAGTGAGAGCTAGAGCTCCAGCCATTCCACCAGAATTGATATTGACCATTATCCCTTTACAAATTACTTTATTTTAGTATTACTCATGTAATCCAAAAGTTTTTCGAAATGCTCAGACTTTGCATATTCAAAAAGTAAAGGGTTGAAGGGCTCGGGAGGGGTGGTGCGAGCACTATAATGCTAACATTTATATCTCCGCTATTTTTTTCCTACAGAAATAAACAAAAAGCTAAAATGTTCGTTAAGAAAAAATCCACATTTTTGTACTATATTATTTTTTACGTTTTCTCTTTAGTTTTAAGTATTTTCAAAACAAGGTATTTTTTTAAGAAATTTGAAAAATACGTTTTCCATTTTCATCATATTTTTTTCGAAAAATACGCATTCTAACCCGCGTAAACTTTTGGACTACATAAGTAATACTAAAATAAAGTAATCTGTAAAGGGATAATGGTCAATATCAATTCTAGTGGAATGGCTGGGGTATTATCGCTCATTTTTTTTTCAAAAATTCGAGTGGCCCACCGTTTTTGCATCGTAACTCGCTTAGTTATAATGCAATCGATTTTTAACAATGCTCATTTTAAAGGTCTTTTCAATCACTACAAAAAATGTTCTATACGTTTTTCCCGAAAAATGCATCGGTTTTTCGTTAATTAATGTTGATTACTTCGAACCAAGTTGTTGTAAAAAAAATCTTCTTCAACGAGCAATAACTTCTTTTATTTTGGACCTAGAGCATTCATAAACAAACCAATCTCTTTGCTGTTTTCTAAGCTTCATTTTTAGTTATTACAACTTATTTGATAGAACGCGAAGTTTTCGATTTATTCGCGAAAAACCGTCCAAAAACATGCATTTTTGTAACGAAAAATCTAAGTTTTCAATCGCGAATAGCTCGAAAAATATCGATCTATCGAAAAAACTATATAGAACATTTTTTACTTAGAATTTGTCCCTCTGTCCATTTACGGGGTTATTTTGAGTGAACACATTTCCACCCCCGAGAAGGGGTGGCATTCACTCTCAGGGTAAAAGCGCACTTCGGCGCTATGTCACTTTTGCTCCTTGAGCCATCCCCTAACCACTCACCAAATTTCACCTCAATCGGTCAAGGTTTAAAGAATTCGGAGCGGAAAACCTTCAACGACTGGACTAATTCGAGCATTAATTCATATCCGGAAATTATTTTTCGTGCACTCAACAACGTCCTAATTTGCCCTCGCGTCCCGCTTGGGCAAATTAATACGACGTTGTTGAAACGCACTCAAAAAAATTTCCGGAAAGAATTAATGCTCTTATGAAATTATATGTGAAAATTTTAAACCCGACAATCGGCTTAGTAGTACACAGTACACTTAATGCTATTGTGCCGCATTGCTGGATGTACTTATCCCCAGCCGATCAATTTTCAAAGTAGATACTTGTCTGTTGGTCACGTTTAAACGGGGCTATGACACAACGCCCACTGTTCACAAACCAAAACTTAGAATTTGGTCATAACGCCCAACTTCGATTTTGGTCATAACGCCCAACTTGGTCACAACGCCCACCGACGCCTGTTATAAAAGAGAGCTATCGACGCCACTTAAACCACCGTTTTGGTCATAACGCTTAACTTAGATTTTAGTCACAACGCCCAACTTGGTCACAACGCCCAATTTCGATTTTGGTCAGAACGCCCAACTTGGTCACAACGCCCAATTTCGATTTTGGTCACAACGCCCAACTTGGTCACAACGCCCAATTTCGATTTTGGTCACAATGCCCAACTTGGTCACAACGCCCACTTTTGATTCTGGTCACAACGCCCAACTTGGTCATTGCGCCCAAGTTTGATTTTGCTCACAACGCCCAACTTCGACTTTGGTCATAACGTCCAACTTGTTTTGAAGCACATTTTCATAGAAATATCGGGCTAGATTGAAGTTCATAGCTGAAGACGTGCAGGCACCCAAGTAAGTGTGCAGACCTTATACTTCCATATATGTAGGTGGTAATTGAATACTGTTGAATTTTAATTATCTCTATTCCAACAGGATTGACGTGGTCTCAGGTTACAAGTCAATAAAAAGATTAGGCAAACATACATTTTGAAAAATATATTGTAGTCGAAAATGTTGAAATTGTTGGAAATATTTAAAGTCGCGGCTTTTCTGGAGCGTTTGTCCAGTAAGATTCTCGTAAGCTCAGAGTGGGGCCTACATTTTTTTAGATAAACTTACGTTTTTGTTATCTGTTTCCATATATTTTCTCAGGAGAATTTCGCTATAGTAGTGAAGTAATTTTCTTTTTCCAATGTCTATTTATAAAGCTGTATTGTATCTGAGCAAATCTTCATGGTAAAGCAACATTTTAATGATGAGTAGTGAATAAAGTAGTTCATAAACCATAGCAACTTACAAAATACAAACATGTTACCGGGGAAACTAGTACACAACCAATAATATGATTACAAATTTAAAATTATTTATTCAATTTTAAAACTTATTTATACCATTGATTGTAGGTATTTGTAAAAGTTTTATATGCTACACGTGAATAAAGAGATTTTATCCATTCGGTGAAATTATCTCACTCGGCTGTCTCGTCAGCTAAGGTTTTGCCCTTAAGGATAAAATGTCTCTTTATTCACTTGTACCATATATAGCTACTTTCCAACACCTACCTATAAAGTTGTAAGTGCTTTATCCACTAAAGTTGTTGCTCGAGTAACACTTTAATGATAATAGTGGATGAAATTTACTTTATCTACGACAGTGTGAAGTTGACATTTAGTTAGCAGTTTTAAGTTTGTAAAACCACTGTTTAATAACATGTTTTCAATAGTTTTCGTCGTCAGTAGCAACGTATTCAAAAGAATTTTATTCAGCAGGTAGTCCGTAGCTACGGTTTTAAAATTTTTAACCACGCAAAATTACGAGCGTTTGCAATTTACATTTAAATATTTTTCTTATATTTACTGTGTTTTGTAGATTCTATCGTAGATAAAATATTGTACGATACACATGCGTAAAGCATCTTTAGTCACTCCCGGGGCTTAATACGCTCGCTCACTCGGGTTTTAACTCTGCCCCACTCGTGACGAAAAACTAGCTTTACGTACTTCTATCATAAAGTACTATTAATCACTAGCGAATAAATTGTGATTCTTGTAAATAAAAAAACCATAGGAAATAACACAGTGTACTTTGGTAACTAAACAATATCATTGTGTCAAAATGTTAGTTATTTGGAAATATTAGGTTCAAATTTTAATTAGGAAACACCTCAATAAATGTATAAGTCGGAAATAGTTATTTAGACCACAAGTGTTAGAAGTGCCACTTTTTTTTCACAAGTGTGGAGGGTTATTAAACGAGGCGCAGTCGAGTTTAATATTCCACACGCGTGAAAAATAAGCACGCTAACACGAGTAGTCTATAAGATTTTGTAAAATTTTATTAAATATTCAAATCCAAGCCTATTTTGTATAGAATTGTATTTGCCTTCATTTTAGTCAAGTGCGTTGGTCAGTTCTGGTAACTAAGAAAACGTCTATTGGTAACTAAGGAAACGTCCAATTAGAATCGTTCATTCCAAAATTAGAAGCAAAGTGTCACTTTTTTTCACTGAGTGAAAAAAAGTGGCACTTCACACACCGAAATTAATTAAAAAAAGCATACTTTTTTAAATGAAATTTAAAAAAAGTTATTTTTGTATTAAGTGCGCGAAATTAATGAGTTTAGAACGTGAGAATATTACTTCTTTTGACGAGGCGACAGCCGAGTCAAAAAAGTCATTCGAAAGCTCTAAAACATTTCGCGCTCGTAATGCAAACAATATTTTTTCTACAACCGTCAAACAAGAATATTAATATTGTTTCGCGCCGTAGTCCGCGAAAATTTTTGGCGCTCTAGTGTGCAAAATGCCTTTTTAAAAATTTCATTTAAAAAAGTAGGATTTTTTAAATTAATTTCGGTGTGTGAAGTGCCACTTTTTTTCACACTTTGCTTTTAATATAGGAATGAACTATTCTAATTGGACGTTTTCTTAGTTACCAGAACTGACCAACGCACAATTAAAATGAAGGCAAACACAATTCTATACAAAATAGGCTTGGATTTGAATATTTAATGAAATTTTAAAAAATCTGATAGACAACTCGTGTTAGCTTGCTTATTTTTCAAGCGTGTGGAATATTAAACTCTGTTGCGCCTCGTTTAATAACCCTCCACACTTGTGAAAAAAAGTTGCACTTCTAACACTTGTGGTCTAAATAACTATTTTCAGGTCGTCAATGGTAACGTAAATAAATACCCAACTTCGCGCATTGAGAAGAAATCTAAGAATTCCCATAATTTAAGTTATGGGAATTGGAGGAAATAGTATATAGGTACCTCCCTGATTTTATTATTACTGTATAGAACGATTATAGGATGTTCAAAACATGTATCGATAAAATTTGTAAGGTGATCTTTAAAAGAAAGTATACACAGTGTTTAAAAAGTATACCTACAAATTTTACAAGTTGAGCTTCTAGGCAAAAATAAGTAATACAGTTAACATAACAATGTACAGGTTGCGAGTTACAGTCTCTAAAAAGGGAAACATACAAATCAGATTTTTAATTATCTCAATAACATCTGAGATTATTGAATTAAAGTTGATATTTTACTTAATATTAATGAACTATACTATTTTGTAGTATTTGATTAAAACCCACCAGTGTGGGGATAGTTTAGCAATTTCTTAGCTTTACATTTTCAAGGAAACTCGATGTAAACTTTTTATTTCGAAAATTACTGGCAGCACAAAATTGAATAGACTATTCAACTCACTTGTCATCTATCAAAAACTGACCAATAAAAATACAAGATTTCCCGTCTTTGAACCAATAAAGATGAACTATATTGACAATTTTCACTAGTGAAAATAATCGACAATTTTCACTAGTGGTGTAGTGAATATTTTAAACAATTGTGATTTTTATTAGAAAGAGTCAATATTAGTATTCTGTTACTATAGAAATTGCGTAGTTTGTTGCTAGATTTACTGAAAACTAATTTGAAAAAGTAGTTTGGTTCACTGAATAGTCCCTCGAATGCCATTCTTAGTCAAAGTTAAGTAGAATATTTTTGCGGTGGTATCACGACTCATGTCCATTGCGCTTAGGATTAGGACTCGTGCTAGCGCACTCGTCCTAATCGAACCTAAGCGCAATGGACATTCGTGATACCACAGCAAAAATATTCGACCTAACTTTGACTACTCATGGTATTATAAGTGAAAACTTTTTCTAGTACATTGTTTAAGAATTAAAATAAAAGAAGTTTACATCATTCCAACTCTTACCTAGGGATTAGGGTTTCCAGTCCCGGGATCCGGTCCCGAGACAGTCCCGGGATTCTACCACAAAAACCGAGTCCTGGGACCACAGCCGGAACAGGCGAAGTCCCGGGACCATGTCAACATGCGTGCGTATACTCGATATCAGAGAATTAGGACGGGTATTCACCGGCGTACTACTCAGGCCTCTTGCACATTTTGCATTATTTGCGTTTTGCGTAGGCAGGAGAGGTATTATTTTCGGTAGGTTACAATTAAACCTGTGGGTTGTTTCAGCCACATTTGCATATATTCCTCGATCTATGTATTTGTCTGTTTTTTCTTGTTGGATTTAGATACGTGCGAAGAAGCTGAATAATTTATATTTTTGAGTTTTAAGTGTGTTCGTTATTTGTCTGCTAAAGCGTTACGATTAGAATGAATTCAGATTCGCAACCTACCTTTCTTCTACACTAAAAAAAAACGATTTGAAGTCAATATGGCGACAATTTTATATATTGTAGATAAAACAATTGGCGAAATGTAAAGTTGGTTCCTACAAAATTATCATAATCAGAGGCAGCTTGGCGAAAGAATTACACAAACACTTTGCAGTTCAAACAAAAGCAAAAGATGAACAGCGACAGACATTTTTAGTACCAGAAAAAAGCAATGGAGTTGTAGACGAGCACCAGTGCAAATTATCAGCACAGAAATACTTTATTTAACTTAAAACACATTTTTTTCTTTGGATATTGCATTCGGAAATTTCACCTGAACACTATTTCTTTTTCGGGACCATTTTCGGGATTTTCGGGACTAGTCCCGGGACTTGCAATTTAGTTCGTAAGTCCCGAAAACACTTTTAGTCCAGGGACTTGGAAACCCTACTAGGGATATACCGATGGGGCCACAGTTGTACCGTGTGAATAATGTAAGACTATACATTGGCAACTTTATTTTAGCATTAATCAATTCACCCATGCTAGTAACAATTGTTGGTTTTTTCTGTAGGCACTATCATGGTGTAAAGAATACAAGGTGAAACGCTCCCGGGATGGGCAGTCGTTCAGAAAATAGAGGGGAGATGTCAACCAATCCCCGATGGTCCTGCTCAGGAAATCCATCACGGCCGCGATCATGGTGTAACCATGGTTGCAATCGTATATGTTGCTGGCACTGTCAGTCGATGTCAAATTCGGGGTTAGCAGGTTACATTTTGCGTCAATCTGACACCAACTGACGCAAAACCTAACCTCGAATTTGACATCGACAGCGTCTTCAACAATACACTTCAGTACTATCAATCGTGCCATTTGTCGAACCATGTCCTATTGGTTGAATTTGAGGTCCGCCCACATTCTGCGGAACGTTACACTTTGTATTCTTTACACCATGGTCACTATGTTGTTATTTTGTTTACAAACACCATGGTAACATTAAATAAATTCCCTATGTCTAATTATGCATAATTCAGCCATGTATAGTCTTACATTATTCTCACTGTATATAACAGCAGTACGATAACATGAACAAGAAAATAACACGAATTGCTTGAGTAAGAAAGAGATAAACATAGCAGCAAATATTCCAGTAGGCATGACGCTTATTTTAATTATGACATAAGTCAACTAAACATGCCTACTAAAATAATGTTTTCGTATGGTCATCTCTTTCTTACTCGAGCATTCTCTTTTGTTGTTCATGTTATCTCATTGCTGTTATATACCGATGGGACCATAATTATATATAACAGCAATGAGATAACCTGAACAACAAAATAGAATGCTCGGGTAAGAAAGAGATGACCATACGAAAAAATTATTTTAGTAGGCATGCTAGGTTGACATCTGTCATAATTAAAAAAAGCGTCAGGCCTACTCGAATATTTGCTACTATGTTTATCTCTTTCTTACTCAAGCAATACGTGTTATTTTCTTGTTCAAGTTATCTTATTTCTGTTATATATAATTGTGGCCCCATCGGTATAATTACGGCCCCATCAGTATAAGGTAGTTTTCAGAAATCTGCATATATGCAACGTTTAGGGGGCACAGAGAGGAAAGCACAAGGGCGAGAGGCAGTTTTGGGAAAATATATTTCTTATAGTGTTCTAACAACTGGCTTAAATGCAGCTTTCCCCTAATTTTTCCTGACACTACATGAATTTTTTGCAGTTCCAATGTGGCGCACGATGTTTTATACTTTAGGGGTGTTCCCCATAATAATCCTTTTGGCGATTCTTGTGACCAAAATCAAAATTGGGCGTTGTGACCAAGTTGGGCGTTGTGACCAAGTTGGGCGTTGTGACCAGAATCGAAGTTGAGCGTTATGACCAAATTCTGAGTTGAGGTTTGTGACCAGTGGGCGTTGTGTCCAGGCCCCGTTTAAACTGGTGTGGATAAATAAAGTTATCAAGAAACTGTGGATTCAGTGTATATCTTACTTTGCTTTACTTATCGCGTTACCTGGTGAAATTAGTCAAAGTCAAAATAATTACTAGTATATGACAGCATGCCTCATTGTTTAACTGTCAATTGCTAACCTAGAAACGCAAATCCCAATTTACATTACCCAAAAATTGCAAAAATCCTTTATAGGACTCGCCCGGATTTATAATTCCGCCACTGTACATATCTAAATAAGAAGCCTAATCAAATCAGAATTCAATACGCAGTGCGTTTCACTTTTCGCCTTACCACCCTTGAATACTTTTTCTTCTGATATATTTGAAATTTTGGCCTTTAGGATTACTTTGACAGTTTTGAAATAATTTTGCTACTAACAAAGGTTGCTCAGAATTACAAAAACGGTCAAAATCCATATTTTATTAGAAATGTTTGTATTGTCAATATGTAATGTACAATATTATTATGTAGATAATTAACAATTGGTTATTGTCTTAATAAGTGGTACCCTGGAAAACAAAAGGTTTATGAACGCCAGTTACGTTTACGAACTGTCAATTAAGTTTATGAACTGTTAATTTAGCATTCTGCAAATTTAAATAATACCTAGAATACGCCTAACCCCTACTGACAAAGTAGAAATGGTGTGTTTACTCGGTCGACAATAAATACACTTATTTTGATTAAAATTTACATTTTTACTATTTTCCTAATTTTGAACAACTTTTCTAACTAACTTTTTTTGATAAAACTAAGCCTACTATAATTTTAAAATTTTTGCAGTATTTTTTTTGTCGCAGTAGGCCACTGTTTTGCAGTAACATTATTTAAAAGCTATGAAAATAATTGGTTTAACGGTTAGGTAAATCGACCAAAATTTTAAATAGATCAAATAATAAATGAGAAAGATGCAGGGGTGTGAACGTGATACGTTAAACACGCTGCAAATCAAACAAATTCACAAACAAAACCACAATATCGAGTTATTTTGTGGGTAGTACGAAATTTAACGCAGCCGCCTGTTTATATCCTTTCTCTAATAGACTTGTCTGTCCGTCCGTCCGTCCGGAACGCTGTTTCAGCAGCCAAACCGTAAGAGATAGAGAAAAAGTTATTAAAGTTATATGTTTGGAATGGTAATGTCAGCTCAGGAACCGAATTTCAGTCACGTGGCACTTCCGGTTTTCGAGAAATCACAAAAAAGACCGTTTTTCAAATAGAACGCGTATTAAATAAAAATGTTTCAGCAGCCAAACGGAGCTGGGACCCTCTGCGCCTTAAAACGTCGATCGGTTAGGCAACCACTTTGATACCTTCCAGGTCTGGGTACAGTTTTTATTTAATACGCGTTCTATTTGAAAAACGGTCTTTTTTGTTTTTTTAAATGAGACATTTGTCTCACTGGATTGCTAGTAATATATAACGTTTTAATACTTTCCTTACTGGCCAAAATACGCTATACGCTAATCAAACAAGATCGCATTTCTTTTGAAAGAATTTAAATCTATGTACGAGTTAAAACATAATACTAACATTTTATTACAATATAAATAATTTACTGACGAAATATGAAGTCTTTCAGCAGCTACTGATAACAATTACTTCATAAAAATACTGCAGTTGCTACCAAATTATTAATAGGAACGATTGCAAGTTCGCGGTCGCTCGCGTAAGATGTGTTGCAGCAACTACCACATCGGCGATAGTTCATATCGGTAGTAGTTCCTGTCGGATGTAAATCCACATCGGTGGTAATCCAAGTCGGTTTGTACACCAAGTCGGTGGTATTTCAGTTTGGTGACATACCATATTTTTGTTACCAATTTTAAAAGTCGGTAGTAAACCAAGTCGGTGGTAGTTCATGTCGGATCTAAATCCACATCGGTTGTAATCCAAGTCGGTGGTAAAGCAAATCGGTAGTAGTTTATGTCGGTGGTCAATTAATATCGGTTCCAAATCCACATCGGTGGCAATACATATCGGTGGTAGAGCGCACTCTCCGAATTATTTATCTATAGGGATGTTTATTATTTACATTCCAAGCATAATTAACTATCTATTATTACTGATATATTAAGTTATATTGCACTTATAATTCAATAACTATTTCAGATTACCATCAGAAAGTAATAACGATTACCTTAATTTGATTATCCTCTACCTATACCTGCCTTTCCCAGCTTACACGAAGATTTAAAATTTCTTTGAGTATACCTGAGTGCGGTCTACAAGCGGCAACGCAGCAGGCGAATTTTGCCTTTAAATAACATTGTCGTATGTTCTCTGTACTGTATAGTCAGAGTGAAACGAGCTATAGGATACACTCCTAGGGAAATACTATTTGGACATACAGATTCCAGAAACCCATACGACCTCGATTATACCGCTAAATTTTACGGAAACTATTGCTGCTCATAGGAAAGATTAAATTACCTTTACGAAGCGATTAACACCGAAAAGCAGAAAAAGAAAGAAAAGGTCACGACCCGAAGAAACAAGTCAAGAAAATAGCATAATTTACAACTAGGTATGACAGTTTATCTAAAAAATCAAGAAACAAGAGGCAAACATCAGCCCCAGTTTAGTGGACCCTACAGAATTATGGAAATATCTCAGCACAACGTCTGTAGATAAGATTTCTATTCCAGAATCCTGTGCTACGCAACAGTTAGCCTGTCCGAACATGTAACCATACAAGATTTGTCAACCAACCCCGAACTATATCCCTTGGAGCTAGGACCACTTTGATTCAAACATCCACCTGGACTCTCGTACAAAATAATAACAAATCTTTATTGTACGAATTCAGCTACCTCAAGCTTAATTCTAAGGCACTCAATCATATTCTTCGTACCACGAAAATACCAGAATCCAACCGACAGGACTACTACGGCACCCGAAATTACTCAAATTACGAATATTCCAATTATCTTAACATAATTAATAAGTTCGTAATCGAAAATGAAAACTTAATTCAACATTTGTTTCCTACACACCGAAATAGAAGAGGAGCGATTGATGGTCTGGGAACACTTATTAAATTTTTGTAACCGGCAACCTAGACGCAGAAGATGGCAAACGATACGAAGCAATTGGGCGCGTTCAGCCGGGACAGCGCTGAGGCAGCGCTGCGTTGGCGATTGCGCAGAACGCCTTGCTGAGCGACAGCGCAGAACGCCTTGCTGAGCGACAGCGCTGGGGCAGCGGTTGCCATTTTTTCCAGCAAATTTATTTTCGCTTCATTTCCGCTTGATTGCTCAGCGAGAACGGCGTTAGACAACCTTAAAGCGGTAACCGTTAAATTTTAAAATGGAGCCTGAGATGACCACGCTCAATTTTGACCTTAATGGTGAAATTATAGAGGCACAAGTCCCAACTAATATGGTACAAGCTATTTTTGAAGGTACGTAGTGTTAATATTACTTTTAATTCGTTGTTGGGAATGTAGCAGCCATTTAAATGTTAATTTGTTGGTCAACACGTAGTACAATTTCTTAATTTAATACCAGTTAAAAGTTTGTGGCCAACGTCATTTTACGTTTAAAATATATTTCGATTCTTTTAAATCATCAGTTGCAGCTTTTTATTAAAAATCTATAATTACATTTTGAGGTTAAGATTCATTTGAATTATGAATTTGTGTGTTAGTAATTAATATTTTCTCCTTTTAATTAATATTACTGTAATTTCATTGGAACTAAATCTTTTCTCTGAACCTTGTAGAAAATACATACTAGATACATACCATATCTGCGTAACGTTTGGTTGTAATTCGTAAAGTAGGGTAGGTATATGCACAACTGCTATATCAAGCGAAACATCAACATTTTGTATTTACATAACTCAAAGCTTGTCATTCGATTGAGTTTACAAAATTGTAAGCGTGTGCGTGTGCTTTAAATAATTATTTTAGTTAGGTATGCATATAGCTAGTCTTATTTTATGAAGTACAATCAAACGGTACGCAGATCTGGCATGTACCTTGTACTATTGATTAAGATGAAGTCTAAAATGTTATTTTTTTTTAGATGAGGCTGTTAAAGCAGATGTTTTAAAGCATATAATGCACCAACGGGGCAACATGGACCACGAGGGAAGTGAAGCCGCAGCAGCAGGCAAGGCTGAAGACGACAAACAAATGAATTGGACAGCCAAATCAACCATGCTTTTATTGGAGCTGTACCGTGGAGAAGTAAATAATTTTCGCAATCCGAAAATTAAAAATAATGTATTGTGGACAAGGATTTCCGAAGAAATGAAAAAAAAACAGTATTATGTCACGCCTGACATATGCGATAGAAAGTTTAGGAATTTAAAAGGCACCTATAAAACAATTAAAGACACAAAAAGAAAAACTGGCAGAGGTAGACAAACTTGGGAATACTTTGAAGTAATGGATGAACTATTCTACACCGATGCCACAATTAATCCTCCTCATTTAATTTCATCCATTCCTGCACAGCCTATATCTCCTGCTTCCATACCGAACCAGCCCTCTACGTCCACTCGGTCTTCCTTGCTCCAAATATTACCCAATGTACCTGCAGCTTTGCCACCCCCAACGCCTTCAATTTTATCATCCCTAGCTCCCTCATCCCCAGCTACAACAGCAGAGTCGTTCCTGGGCTCTTTGCCTGGTACCCCATCGTCAAGTATGCCCAGTTTGAATACTTCTGCCAGTGGTACCCATGGACTAAAAAGAAAAAACCGCGAGCTGGAAGATTTCACAAAGAGAATCCTCATTTGCGAAGAAAAAAAGGCGAAAGAATTGGAAGATATAAAAAATATTTACAAGCAACAAGTGGAAATCCAAAAAACGCGCAACGAAATTTTGAGACTTGTTAGTGCTACTAAAAAATGTTACAGAAAAAAAAATTTAGCTTAAAAAAAATGTATGTACTCAAATCACGGAAACAAATGGTGCACGTCATCAAATATTTAGTTATTAATTTAAAGTTGCTGTTTGATGACGCGCACCGTTTGATTTCGTGATTTACATATAGTTACAATCATAGTTATTGTAACTATAGGTAAATCACGGAATCAAACTGCACATCATCAAACAGTAACTTTAAATTAATATTTAAATATTTCATGACGTACACCGTTTGTTTCCTTGATTTTACTAAACTTATCCTACATACGCTGTATATATATATGTAAATATTATGTTTTTAAAATATATTTTTATGAAAACTGGAGCATGTTTTTGTAGTATTAAGTGTAAATATGGTCAAACATTCAACAGCCAAATTATAAAAAAAAAAAATAAGTAAGGTAATTCTGTTTGAATAATCGATGTATGGTTATTTAACTATTGTGTTAATGAAAGTGATTGGATTAATAATCAAGATATTTAAACATGCTAGCATGTTAATTGTTGAGATTATTAATTGCCGACTAACACGAGTTAGTTACAATATTTTTCTGTTGATCGCATCTTATTAAAATGAAGAAAATATAATTTTATTCATCGGGAAAATCATAAGACCTCATTTTTATAGGTAAAATTTGTATCTTTACGAAAACGTTGCCTAGCAAAATTTTGCAAGTATAAACTTTGTCATTAGGACGAGAATTTTTTATACAGCTCGTCCAAATCAACTTTGCTTCAAGGCAACAATGTGTCGAATTCCCTAATTATTTTACAGCAATCTTGTGGGCTACATAAGGTTTTGTAGAGACAGAAATTCTGCATCTTTTTATGCCTTCATTTTCCATTTTGGCTTGGCCATGCTGGCGATACCCAAAATTAGACTGATATTTCTTTCTCTACAAAAAACGTATGTACAAGATTGCTTTAAAATAATTAGGGAAGCAAATATATTCATATATAGAAATTACCATTGAAAACCCTATGGTGCGTAAAGCATTTCTACACCCTATATATACCTATGCACATATATACAAAAAACAAGGTTTTTTATTATTACACCTAGATCTTACACACTTATGTCAAACTATAATAATTAGAAAACAACTTATATTAAACTAATAATTAGAAAATAACTTATAATAAACTCATAATTACAAAATAACTTATATTAAACTAATAATTACAAAACAAATTATATTAAACTAATACTTACAAAATAACTTATATTAAACTAATAATTACAAAACAAATTATATTAAACTAATACTTACAAAATAACTTATATTAAACTAATAATTACAAAACAAATTATATTAAACTAATACTTACAAAATAACTTATATTAAGCTAATATTTACAAAACAACATATATTAAAGTATATTTACTTTAATCATCTAAGGCATTACAAACATTTATAATGCATCGAAACAGTTTACATTATTAATAAATTTGCTCCATTATTTGGTTTCGTTTTTGAACACCAATATTTCTATTGACATCGACAAATTCTTCATGAGGTCCATCTTCATTCTCATTGTTTTCTTCCACATTTATATCGAAATTTTGCAGCCCTTCCCTGCGAATAATGTAATTGTGCAGAACACAAGTTGCAGTAACAACTGTTGCAACATTTTCAATATTTGCATCTAGGTACTTCAACCTTCGAAATTTCCCTTTTAGTCGTCCAAATGCTTGCTCAATTTTGCTGCGTGCTGCACTTAGAATAGTGTTAAAATTTGTTTGCATAGGTATCAAATGACCTGTATCTCTAAATGGTACCATTACATTTTTCATTAAGGGATACGCACTGTCACCAAGAATATGAAAATTTTCATGTATTAAGGGTGCATTGTCACTTGTTATTCTGTCGTAGAGTGGACTCATTCTAAATGCTCTAGCATCGTGTACATGTCCTGGCATACCAATAAATATATCTAGAAATATTTGCCTATGATCGCATACCCCTTGCAAAATAACAGAATGAAACTGCTTTGCCGCTTTTTTCTGGTGTAACTCGACCAAATGACTGCAATTTAGAACGAGGATCATGTATAGATAACTTTTTCTATAAGGGTGATTTAGACAATATTGTATCTTATAAGTATGCGAATGTTTTACCGGACCATTTCCCACTTTTTTCCACCTTCAGCCTAGACGAGTCATCCCACAAAAACCATTAAATCCAGTACTATTAACTATAAAAAATTGTTAAACTTGAGTAATAAATTAACTTGGACTGAAGTTTTTGAGGAAAATGACCCATCGCTGGCTTTTGAGAAAATAATTAATGAAACTAAAGAAATTATGTCGTTAGCAACAACCAATACTAATAAAAAATCTAGTAATTTCAAAAGGAGAAAAAAGTGGGCTACAAATGGTATTAGTAAATCTTGTAAAACTAAAGAAATGTTATATGAATTGTGGAAAAGGAATCCAGATAATATTGAGGCTAAAAAGCAATATAAAGATTACGCCAAGATGTTACTGAAAGTCATAAATCGAGCTAAATTATTATCGGACAAGGAGGATGTCAAGAATAAATGTAATGACAGCAAGGGACTTTGGGATTTTGTTAAAACCAAGCTAAATAAAGGCCGCAATAATCAAAAAAATCAAATTGGCTCTCTTTTAGTAAAGGGAGAAGAAATTGATAACCCAAAAGATAAAGCAAATGTTTTTAATGAGTTTTTTTGCAATATTGGCAAGAATCTGGCAGACGAAATTGTAGTCCCACAAGAGGTTACTCGAGTTTCCATTCCTAGGAATGTAAAATCTATTTATTTATATCCTACCTCCAGTCATGAAGTTTTAAAAGTAATTGCAAATCTTAAGCTTAAAGCAGGAGGTTTGGATGGGGTAAGTGTGAAAGTAATTAAAACAATAGCTCATAATTTAGTTAAGCCACTAGAATTTGCTTTAAATTTGTGTATCCAAAAGGAAACTTGGCCGTACATGCTAAAAAATGCTGTCGTCGTACCCATTTATAAGAGTGGGGAACGAGGTAACGTGTCGAATTATCGTCCCATTTCATTAATATCAAATTTTGCAAAAATCTTCGAAAAAATAGTACACAAAAGCTGTATAACTTTTTTGTAAATTCGGGTATATTATCACATAGACAATTTGGTTTTATGAAAAATTTGGGAACGAATGATGCCTTAGCAGTCTTTACAAATTATATTTATAAAAAGTTAAATGACGGTAGCAGAACAATTGCGACATTCCTAGATCTCGCTAAAGCTTTCGACACTGTAAATCATGATATATTATTACACAAACTAGATACATATGGAATTAGAGGGATGGCTCTAAACTTAATTAAAGATTACTTGTCAAATCGTAAGCAAGTAGTTAGAATAAATAATGACTGCAGCACAGAGAGGCTAATCACAGTAGGAGTGCCGCAGGGCACAATACTCGGACCTTTACTTTTTATCATATATATTAATGATTTGTTGACTCTGGTGCCAAGTAAATCAATTATGTCCTATGCTGATGATACAGCTATCGTTACCTCCGGTGATAATTGGAAAGATGCTGAAGATCAAATGAATGAATTTTTGAGAATTGTATATAATTGGCTCTGTGTGAATCAGCTCTCGTTAAACATAACCAAAACGGTTTATGTCGTCTTTGGGATTTATGAATCAAGTATACAAAGAGATACAGATATTCGCATCAATAATCAAGTAATTCAAAGAGTAAATTCCACAAAATATCTCGGGGTAATGATTGACTGTTTTTTTAAGTGGGATAAACATATTACATATGTAATTAAGAAGTCAAGATACCTATTATTTGTTTTCGCAAAGCTATCAAAAATCTTGCCAACTGACTCAATGCTAATTCTATAAGACTACGGGCTATTTAATAGTATTGTTTCATATGGGATAATTGCTTGGGGCGGCGCTTATGATAATACCATCAACAAATTAATGTCACTACAGAGAAGCATATTAAAGGTAATTTTTAAAGACAATTTCTGCAGATCAAAACTGCCTCTCGATATAAAAAGTATTTTTTCCCTTGAGTCTATAAACCTATTTCATGAATATCACAAATCTAATTATGAGACCTCTATCAGTATTACCAGAAACAAAAGCTTGCTAATGCCTCTGATATTCAGGACAGTCAATTTTAAGAGTAGTTTCATTACCTCACTTAAAATCTTTAATTTGCTGCCGATTGACTTGAAAAGCATTCGTAAATCAAAAAAGTCTAAAAAGAAATTGTCAAAGTGGATCGAGCGAAATTATAACACAGTAATAAACTTACGAGCAAGAAAAAATATTGTTTAATTAACAAAAGCAATTTTACGTTTATATTTTATTATTTTGAATTTCTATTTATATTTTTTGAGTATTATATTATATTTTATGTTATATTATATTTTATGTTATATTATATTTTTATGTTATATTATATTTTATGTTATATTACATTTTATGTTTTTTGTATGATTTGTTCTGCGCCAGCCCTATGTACAGACAACTGGTTTTGTCTCTATAGGACTTTGGATTACAATTGTATGTACTTCCACTGTATCTCTGGTTAATAAATCTAATCTAATCTGTTATAGTAATCAATAGCATTATGAGCTGGGGCTTTTATAGGAATGTGACATCCATCTATAGCTCCTACAATTCCAGGAAAGCCTGTTTTTTCTTGGAATGCGTTAGCTGTCACTATCGTCTGCTCATTAGTAGGCCATCTTACTTCTTGTGCGATCATTTGGCATAGAATAGTACAAATTTGGTAAAAAATTAGATGGCCAGTGCCTTTTGACATTCCAAATCTATCGCAGCATGCCAAATAGGATTCCGGTTTGGCTAACAACCATATCGTAAAAAGTATTTTTTTTTCCAAATCCGTTCTACCTTCAACTTCTAGTCTATTGCCTATATCCACTGTAAGCATCTGAAATAGACAAATAAATGTAAAAATTGTTTATGTACCTCAATATCTGCATTTTATATGGTACAGTTCTACTAGTTGTAATTATTGTATTTTTTCAAGTCAACAAAATCGTTCTAAAATGTAATAGTGATCTAACTACTGTACATTATAATATTATTAATAGATATATACCTCCATAACGTTTCTGGACATTCTAAAATGTTCATAAAAGTCCTGTGGCGAATATCTTGGTATCACTTCCTCGAAGTAATTGGTGTTATGCACAGCTTCATTCTCTTCTACATCCAAATTAAGCAACCTCAAAACATTATTTTCTGCCAACGGAAGTACGTGGATTAATGGATTGATTTCCATTACATCGTCTTGCAAAATTTCCAGTAGGATTTGCTCCATATTTTTAAAAATACGTCACTACCCAAACATAACCACAAAACAATACCTAATCACAACACAACTGACGTTTCTGTTTGTAAACATAGCGTTCGCTAACCAAGGTCGTTCAGCCGTTCGCAGCTGCTGTAACTCAGCAAAAAGCGACCGCTGAGACAGCGCTGTCCCGGCTGAACGCGCCCAATGATAAAAGATATACAAGAAACCTCCGAAAAACAAGGAAAAATTATGGAACATCAGGCTTGTCTACTCGAAACAACAATCGAAAAATTTAACGAAACTATCAGAGATTTGTATTCAAATCAAGAATTTATTACAACCAAACTAAACGAAATGCGATTTGCATTACAGGAAGAAAGCAGACAAAATTCAGAAATAATAAACACCCATGCAGTAATGAATCAGATAATATCACTTTTGCAACTTATTTTAATAAAATTAAAAGAACTGCAGACCGCTCTTGTATTTGCTAAAACAAACGATTTACACCCCGCTTTAATAGGAGATGAAGACCTAATCAACGGACTGCAAGTGATCGAAAAGAAATTACTAACAGAGGCTCAAGAAAATCGAGTTAGAAAACAATTGTCTTTGCAGTATCCTGTCGACAGAATCCACATTTCGAGTTACAAAAAATTATTAGTATACAAATCTACCAAATTAAAAACAAAGTGACATTTCTCCTGGAAGTACCCCTCGTCACGGAAACCAAATATCTAAGATTTAAATTAATTCCTATCCCTATTTATTCCAATAGTAAATTTCATATGATTCTACCACATTTTGAACAAATTATTCATTCCGAAAAGAATAGCATACCTGTAAAAGATAATCAATGTTTGGAAATAAAACAACAATCTTACTTTTGTAAAGTATCAGCGCCACTCGTGATTCCTAATGAGTTGTTATGTGAAACTCAATTACTGTCTTTTATAAATAATAAGACTTGCAATGTGTACTATTTTGAGTTAGAGGACTATAAAGTGATTCGTATAAGACACAGTCAATGGATTATTACTTCACCACACCCAATTGTTGCTACCATACGTTGTAACAATAATGAGTATAAGCAACAATTAATAGGAACTAGTTTAGTCCCTATACCTAGCTTTTGTTTAGTTATTATACAAGATAAGGAACTCTTAATTAATCATCATATTAGTTTAAATATTAAGGACAGTTATCTTCCACGCATAGACGCTCTCGATCAAAATTCAATAACTAAGTATAAAATAAGTAAAGTTCAATTGAAACATGTTAACCTACATGACTTGCAATCTGTAAAAGATGAATTAAAATTAATTCCTAAGGACATTCAAAATATTCATAGAACACATTATTTATCTATGGGATCGATGAGTATTAGCTTGCTTATATGTGTAATTATAACAATTATTGTATTTGTATTGATTTGTAAACGTAAACTCCTTTACGAAAAGATCATTCGCAATATTAACAAAACAAAAGATATGGAACTAAGAATTATGAGCAATCAAGGGCAATTGGCCCAACTTACACGTTACACGTGTAGAATATGCAATCCACTGATAAGATAAGCGCTTCTTGCAGCCTTATCGCATGTTACATGTAATTAGCAGTTTTTGATCGCACATATGTGACTGGGAAATAGTTAGTTGCTTTTTCGCTAGCTTAAGACAAACATCGCTGAAGTAATAGTGATTTTGTAATTCCGTGTATGTAGGTTAAATAAATATTTTTAAAAACTAATTTTTTTGCCTACAACACGTCACTCCGTAATAAATGTTTTGTGTCATTGACGCTCCTGTAACTGATATTTGGGTACCTTAACACGAATTTCTAAGGTGCCTTCCAAAATATACAGGGTGTCCATACAATATGTGGATGTGACTTACTCATAGATTCCTGGATGCAACCAGCCGCCCCTCGCGAGTTAAGGGTTGCATGATTTAAGCCCCTCTCCCTTCCTCCCCTCCTACTCCATGCAGCGAGATAAGGGTTAAATGACAAACAAATTATCCTTAAATTTGCATTATTAAAAATGCCCAGTACTTGTTATTCTATTTAAATATACAAAAAAATCTGATGTGACGTTGAACCTTCCCCCACCCCCTAACTTGAGCAAGATGACCCCCACAATTTGGCGGTTGGGGCTCTGCCCCCGGAGTTTGACAGACTCTGATGAACTTTGACATTTGAACGTGGAGTCTGACAGACTCCAATCGGTGACCTTGAAGTGATCCAGGATGTGACCTTGAACCTTTCCTTCGAACTTGGCTTTGGAGTCTATCAGACTCCCAAAATTGGGGTCAAGTGAGGTCATTTTGTCGTAGACGTGAGGTATCTCTACTACTCATCATATAGAAGTGAAGTGTTGATATTCAAAATTTGTATTAATTTATACTTAGAAAAATTTTATATTTTATAAATAATACTAAAGAAGCTGCGTGGCGCAGATGGGTAAGCGCCAGGCTTGCATTAAGCAAGTCCTCGGTTCGAATCCCGCTGGAGTCGGAATTTTTCCTTATCCTTGGCAATTAGAATCGGGCTCAGTGAGACCATTCACAGTTGGGCACCAAATGAGGTTACAGATTATACATACGTACATACATACATAAATAATACTAACCGCTTCACATGCTGAAACACAATGCCACATTTAACAACCTTTCAATTACTCAGGACATAAAGAAATGATATATTACTTCAGCATAAACACAGCAGAGTCGCCTCGCCCGAGACCATCAATCGATGCCCTGGCTTCGCCTTGACACTGTCAAGTCGGCCTACGCTGAGTGACTCATCGAGTTTGTATTAATGGGAACATATTAACTGGGTTCTACAGTATCTCGATTTAATATAAATCTAAGAAATCAATAATTTACAACAGCAGCACTTAGAAATACTTTAAAACCTAAACTGCCCGTAATTTCATGATTGAGTTTAGACCACGCATTCATCAAACCTTTTCGACTTGAGACCTCCCCAATATGCTGTCAAGCTATGGTCATCCAATAGCAAGACACCCTCTATGTGATCTCACATGTAGGGATTGGGAGTCGAGTCCGGGTAGAATTCAGTCGGATCCGTCGAGACCGACTCCGGGTATTTGATATTTTAAGTCCAAGCATCTGTATGTATAATTTTCTTTTGTTTTATCAATAATTCATTATTACAACAAACACATATAATCATTAACTATTAATGATGAAAAGAATATACAAAAGAGAATTGTCTAAATTTTATTTGAAAGAATAAATAAGTAATCTACTCGTAATACAAATTAAAAAATAAGAAACTGAAAAAACACATTTAACTAATAATATAGCAACATTAAATATATAATAAAATAAAGTTGCAACATAAAAATCCCTTCAACGTAAGTACAATTTTACAAGTAGGTATCTAATATTACAAAAAAAAAAGTTTTAAGTAAGATTTTAAAAAATTACTTAATTCTATTTAAATAATAAAATTTTAAGAAGACTAATGCATTTAATGATTTATCAGATAATCGCGACTGTACAGAATTGTGTGGCAACAGAACACATTCTTTCTGCATTTATTGACGTCAATTTTATTGTTATCAAATGTTCCACATCTTTAATATGCCACAATATTTTATTTATCATGTTTGTTTGTATTCTGAATTGCATAGAAAATGAAATATTAAACTGTCACAAAAACTTTAAATATAGAATGTTTAATGCACGTACCCTTTTGGACTCGGGTCTCGCCAAGTCTTTAAACTGGGTATTCATCACTGGACTCGTCGGGTCCGAGTCCGGGTACCCGGAACCGAAAAACCCTACTCACATGTAAAACCAAATAATCTCTCCGTGTTCTTTTGTATTCAAACAGGGCCATTATAAGACTTATCTTCTGTATGTGTTCTCATATGTTTAACTACATGAGATTTCCTTGTTGCTTTATATTCACAAACCGATCATACGTAAGGTTTCTCTCCAGTATGTATCCTCATATGTCTAACTAAATTACTTTTTGCAGTTGATTTGTATTCACAAATACAGCAACTATAAGGCGTTTCTCCTGTATGTACCTTCATATGTTTAACTAAATGATCTTTACGTGTTGATTTGTATTCACAAACAGAGCAACTGTAAGGTTTCTCTCCTGTATGTAACCTCATATGTGCAACTAAATTACATTTTACAGTTGCTTTGTACTCACAAACAGAGCAACTATAAGGTGTTTCTCCTGTATGTGTCATCACATGTTTAACTAAATCACATTTTCGTGTTGCTTTGTATTCACAAACAGAGCACCTATAAGGCGTTTCTCCAGTATGCGTTCTCATATGTTTATCTAAATCGTATTTTCGTGTCGCTCTGTATTCACAAATAGAGCAACTGTAAGGTTTCTCTCCTGTATGTAACCTCATATGTGCAACTAAATTACATTTTACAGTTGCTTTGTACTCACAAACAGAGCAATTAAAAGGCGTTTCACCTGTATGAGTCCTCATATGTGCAACTAAACTACCTTTTACAGTTGCTCTGTATTCACAAACAGAGCAACTATAAGGAGTTTCTCCTGTATGTATCCTCATATGTTTAACTAAACTACTTCTTACAGTTGCTTTGTATTCACAAACAGAGCAACTATAAGGAGTCTCTCCTGTATGTGACCTCATATGTTTAACTAAAGCATATTTTTCTATTGCTTTATATTCACAAATAGAGCAACTATAAGGTTTCTCCCCTGCATGTATCCTCATATGTGCAAGTAAATGATTTCGACGTGTTGCTTTGTATTCACAAATAGAGCAACTATAAGGCGTTTCTCCTGTATGAGTCCTCAGATGTGTAACTAAATTAATTCTCTTGGTTGCTTTGAATTCACATATAGAACATCGGTAAGGTTTTTCTCCTGTATGAGTCCTCATATGTGCAATTATACTACTTTTTACCGTTGCTTTGTATTCACAAACAGAGCAACTATAGGGCGTTTTTCCTTTATGTGTCCTCATATGTTTTACTAAATCAGATTTTTGTGTTGCTTTGTATTTACCAACAGAGCAACTATAAGGTTTGTCTTCTGTATGAGTAACTAAATTAGTGCTTTCCATGCTTCCTTGTTTGATGTATAATTTATTAAAACTTTCATTGTTATCCATGTTCTGCGATATGCAGGATGCTGTTCCTGTAGAACCGCAATATTTATCATCCATAGATTCTTCTTTGATGTATAACTTATCAATACCTCGATTGTTATCCATGTTATAAGACGCGCAAGCTGGTGTTTCTGTAGAACTACAAGATTTACTCTCCATAGTTTCTTCTTTGGTATTCATTACATTTTACATTAGTTTAAATATTAGCGTTGATGAAGGGTGATAGGTAACTTAAATATCTTGACACCTACAACAAAAGGAGATTGTTATTAACTTAATAAATTTAGCAATATGGCATTGAGCATTGAACATTTTTATTTTATTATACATTTTAGCAGCTTCATTTTTTCATATTGTATTAGTGTGCAAAAACCCAATTCTGATTATAAATAAACCTCAAATGGCAAACAAAATAACATTAACCAGAATGGTTGCGTTCAATTCTATAATTAAACTTGTCTCTAGTTTCGATATTTAATTCTTAGAAAAAATCCTAAATGCTGCATCTTGCACGTGTGCATGGAAAAACTACACATATAAATTATTAGGAAAGAGGATCCTGCAAAAAAGGTCAGGTATTTTAAATGAGAGGTTCAGTTATAAAAATGTTAGGATATATGATAAATGATTATGCTATCATTGTATATAAAAATAACCAAGTGTTGCAAAAAAAACTTCATTTATTACTATTACTAAAAATTTTGTGTTCTCTCTTAAAATTTTGATAACTTATTTACTGTTTTCTTTCCGTTAGATGAATTGTTTGAGCGTGGTACGTATTAATGTTCTATCATTGACACTTGATTATTATATATCATCATGTCTTGTCTAATCAGTATGACATAATTAATTACTGTGGTGGAGACTTGCACTGCGTTTGTTTTAGTTTCTATTCAGCTATGCACAATCCCTACCATGTTTAAAATTATGTTTGGCAATTTTAGGTATTCAAAATTGATACAAATTTCTTATTTTAATTGCTAGTAGGCTGTCAAAACACGAGTTATCGTACTATAAAATGTCACAATATTGTGTAGGAGAAAACAGAAACTGACGCAAAACCTAACCTGCTAACCTCGAATTTGACATAAAGTAGGGACAAGAAATCAGACGACGTGCGCTACCTAGCAAATTTTAGTGACGTCATAAATACCACCATTAGATTTACAAAACCGATATTTATTTTCTTCTTTACAGCTCATTTTAAATCATGTGTTTGGTTTAAGCTTAATCAATTACTATACTATGTTTATAACGTCATTACTCTTGATGACGTTTGTCGTCTGATTTCTTGTCCCTACTTTAGACTTACAGTGCCATAAACAGATTTTTAAAAATCGTTCATTAATAAAAAATTATTCATTAATAAGGGCTATTAATGAACGACTTTGTATGCATTAACGAAACCCATAAATTAACGATCAACGGAAAAGCATATTACAATATGGTAGGTATTCTTTATTGGTACAATGCAGTGAATGCAAAGCGAGTGTTTCCAGCCCAAAAGAGAATTATTAGAACAATCATGAGAGTCCCATGCACAACTACATGTCAAGATTTGTTCAAAAAATTGAGTATATTAACATTACCCTCTTTATACCTATACTGTGCAGCTGTATATAAATAAATCTAGATATGCATGTAACCATTATGCAATAAAATTATTTGATAAGCTTCCTGCATCTATGAGAAGTATGACTGACGCAATATAAACAAAATCTGAAAACTTATTTAATTTTTAATGCTTTTTATAGTTATCAGGAATTTATAATTACGTTTTTTAGAAACTCATAACTCATAATCATAACCATTGTAATAACAACTCTTACCTTTAATGTGCTTCAATATGTTTGTAAATGTTTTTATATGATACAGATATTGTATACTATCTATTATTGTAATTTTTTTTTCTGTTGCGGTGTGCATGCAGTTTTTGTTATTGACACTAATAAAAATAGTAGATTATGTTATTAGGAGTAAAAGTGATACTTTATGTGGCGAAACTAAAGTTTATTTAGCCGAACGTTAGCGAGGCGATCTGTCGAGCCTCCACGGGCCCGCTTCTCCTTGTCGCTGGCGCACAGTTAGGGCACAAGAGGGTACCGTCTTTCGGAGGTAATTAGCCCCGAGGTTTGGCATTTCGACCTGTGGGAGCGGCGCTGTTATTGCCGGCCATTTAGGCCACCGTCGACCGCGAAACGTTCTTGGCCGACATCGAACTACGATCGCAACGACGCCCAGATCCAGAGCTTCAAGTTTGTCGCAGCGAGCCGCTGGCGAGGTGGCCCATTTTAACCTGTTGTAACCTATATGTTTGTCAAAACTGTAAGTACATTTAGTGCATGTGTTACTTAATTAGGGCAGCCCTCATCCTTCATTTCATGCTAGATATAAGTTAGTCAATGTAAAAGTTATATAGTGTATTTATGCATGAAATTAAACTATTTCAAATTATCTTTATATGATTTGTGTTAGCTACGGTTCGGTTGTTTTATTGGAGCCATCTTTCAGGGAGTATTGTGTGCTAGGTACCGAGTTTACAATTTCTCCACAGTTCACCGGGGTGCAATTGTCGTACCTTCAAAAATTGTTGGCGCTCTGGGCGTTTTTATACTTAATTAACTCTACCGATATCAATCCCGCGGCCCTACTACCGATTGAGCCGGCGGCCGGCAAATTGCACCCAAGTGTACCTTTTGTGTTGTTTGATGCCGCTTGGAAAGATTGCTCAGAATCTTACATCATAAAGGCCTAATAAGCGAACAAACAGAAAGAAAGAAAGAGAGCAACGATTTTATGTGCTTAGACACATAAAGTACGCAAAAGTTGCTATTTTATCTGCTTAAGTAGATAAAGTTACACTTTTACCTTGTCAATAAAGACACATAAGTTGTCACTTTTGTGATGTTTGCGGATAAAAGTATCTATACTCCATTTACTTGACATCCGCACTGTCAGTGTCAAATTTTTTAAAAATGTCGACTATTATTATTAAAATTAGAAGTGGTACCAACAGTTTGACAGTGCGGATGTCAAGTAAATGGATTACAAGTATTTATCTAAATGTTCATACCTGACGAAACTTGGGTTTATTTCTGACAATCAGTTTTATAATGCAATCACTACCGGAGGGGCAGCAAACTTGAGTCTGTCAGTTTTTCGTTCGGCTATGTTAAAAAAGGGTTATTTTTACAACTGTGCCAAAATTTACAACGCGGTAACTTCAGAAATCAAAAATAGCAAATTACTCATCCGGAAACCTAATCTCCGGATAGCTACAATGGTTAAATACACCACGGACTTTGAGGGGTATAACAGAAATACCTTGCGCTTTTACAACCACGAGGACTGTGCGGATATTATCTAAGCTAATAAGAGGATAACTATCGTCCATTTCAACATCAGAAGCATAAATAAACACTTTGAAGAATGAATTGTCTTTCTAGAGATGTATCAGCACAGGTTTGACGTCGTTGTCTGCTCTGAAACCTGGAATGTGATAGACACCAAGCTCTACCAAATAGAGGGATACACCACACTATACAACAATGGAAGGGTCAACCAGAACAATGGGGTGATAGTCTTCATCCATAGCTCTGTGCTGGTGTCAATGCAGGCAATGTTTAATCAATTTATAACTGAGATGAGAAAAGAAATACGGAAAAATTATGAGATACTCGAACAAACACTCAGAATTAGAAGAAAACAGGAAAACAATAAGCCAATATAATGATGTCATAGTGAACCTGAGAGACAAACTAAACAAGAAGCAAAGGGAATGGGAAGAGGAAAGAAAAGAACTAACAGGAAAAATTTCAATGATAGAACAAAAGATGGAATGGCAAGAGAAAAAAGATAAAAGTATAACGTGGCGATTAAAGGAGAAGCGTTTAACAAAAATGAAACAGCAAAAGAAGTGACAAAATTCCTGAAGGACAAAATCCAAGAAGATGTAGAAATAAAAGGAGCGAGTGTAATAAGAAATGGCAATGGTAAAGGATTTCCAATAATTATCATAGAGCTGGCTAACTGGAATGACAAACGAGCGGTTATGGAAAATAAAAATTAACTAAGACATATGTATAGAAAATGATTTGACATAGAAAGAACGACAAATACAAAATAAACTACAGAAAATTGCAAAAAAAAATAAAACTGCAGGTATGGAAGTGAGGCTGGGATACAAGAAGATTACCATACAAAATCAGATATACATATATGCGAGATGAAAACTTAAATGGAATAAAAAAGCAACCAAAAAACTAGATAGAAAAAAACCGTGAAAACATGAAGATGAACATGAACAATGAAGATGGAAAAATAGATCCAAAACAAACAAAACCGGGAAGAATAATTACTATCGGATAGTGGAATGTTAGAACACTCTACCATGTGGGAAAGCTCGGGCAAGTTGTGAAAGAAATGGAAAATATAATGTTTTACTAGGTATAAGCGAAGCAAGATAGAATGGAAATGGAAAGATAAAGACAACAGATGACTATAGTTTCTTACACTCAGGCAGAAAAGAAGAGGACGCAGACCATAAATATGGAGTGGGAATAATTCTAAGACCGGATTTCAGAAAGCAAATGATACAATGGCAACCAATATCAGAAATAACCATTTACTGTAAGAATACATATAAGCAACCAAAAAATGACGGTTGTACAATGCTATGCCCCAACAAAAATTGCAGAAAGCGAAGAGAAAGAACTTTTCTATCACATGCTGAACAGAACCTTTGACCAAATTAACAAACAGGATGTATTAATCCTAATGGTGGATTTCAACGCAAAATTTGGTGTAAACAATGACGGCCTAGAACGAATTATAGGGAAGCAAGGAATGGGTACCAGAAATGAGAATGGAGAACTCTTTATTGAACTGTGTGGACACCATAATGTTGTAATAGGCGCTACAATATTTGCACACAAACAATTTCACAAGATAACATGGACTTTCCCAATCAAAAAGTTGAAAACTAAATAGAGCACATTGGAATTAATAGAAAGTGGGTACACAATTTAATAAATGTTCGTAATAAAAGGGGAGCAGATATTGAGAGTGATCATCATCTTATAATAACAAAAATCCGCTGTAATCTTTTGAAACCTAAAAAACCAAGTAATCGGCACTTAAATACACGTTATGATACGGACAAGTTAAAAAACCTGCAAATAAAACTAGAACTAACTAATGGAATACGACAAAAAGCAGTGAAAATTAATTATGATCAGAGAAGATGTGTGGCTATAATGTAAACAAACGTTTCAGAAACCCTGCTTAGAAATACTTCAAGTAAAAAAAGGCAGCATGCGCAATGGATAAGTCAAGATACATGGAAAAAAGTGAGAGTAAGAAAAGAATGGAAACACCGGGTATTACAGACACAAAATATATATATATTAATATGATACGTGTGATGCTTGTATCTCTATCTGCTATATTATATTTAGCATGTAATTAATTTTTCTTAAAGCTTGTCCTTTTTATTTGCAAATACTGCTTCAGCTAACTATAATTACTTTTTATAATCAAGAGCTCTTATTTTCAGGGTAGGTTCATCAAAATCTAGTTCTCTTAATTGACGTAATAAAATTATATATATATATATATATATATACCAGCCAAAATCAACAGCTAAGATGATCTCTGTCCTAAAAAAACTGGTCCCTCCTATTGACTGCTTTTATCCAAATACTGCTTCCCTGCTGTCCGGCTACCGTATCCTTCCTAAGTTCCAATACTGGTCAAACTCAAGCCCCTCAATTGTTCCAATCAACTCCTGGTACGTTTTAATAGTTTAATTATCCAAATCTAATCTTGTTTATTTTATAGATGACACTCTGCACTCCAACCAAATGACAGATCTCTTGTTCCAATATAACCACCAATGTCAATTAAAATAATGATGTATTTAAATGTTACATTCACCAATAAATCCAATTCAATAGTACTTCAATATCTTCCTTATAATTCACAGTTTAAATAATCTCTCCAGTTGATTACCCAGTATTTTCAATATTAATATTTCATTTCATTATAACCACCTCGTAGATTTTAGTATAGCCTTACCATTTGTATTTTTACCAAATAATTATACAAATTAGGCAGCAATTTCTAGTTTTCTTTATTATAAATCACACCTCGCAAAATTACAGATACATTTTTTGTTGAGTTTATTTATGTAACTACTGTTTTAAACAAATTTTGATTTCCACTAGCTACAATTATTATAACAGTCTATCTAAAATTAAATATAACAATATTACAGGATTATTATTACGCAAATACAATCATCAATCGTAACCTTGGCTTGTTCTATTATACCTTGACTGCAATCAACACCCTTACATATTCAATTAATGCCTTACGAACTTCTTACCTCTCTTATGTTCCAATTGATTTATCAACCTTAACATCTTTTCAAGATTTAATTAAACTAATTCTCCAAATTTATTTATTTTTTTAAATATTTCATTAATGTAATCAATTAATCTTTCCTCATGTATCATAACAATATATATATATCTGGCTATACATTCCTACGTGGAATTGAAGCGGCTCCTTAGAGCTCTTTTGACTTTGTTAGTGGGGTGGTTCGTCACTCCTCTCCACTATCCTTTACAGGTCGTTGTTTCTTTACTTCCTCTGCTATTTTCCTCCATATTTTCCTATCTTTTATTTTTTCTCTCGATTTATCAATCCTCATGGTTTTTATATCATTTATTACTTGATCTTCCCATCTTATCTTCGGTCTCCCCTTTGCTCTCGTTTCCTGTGGCTTTCGTTTCATTATCTTCTTCGTAATTGAATCTTCTTCTTTTCTGTTTACTTTTCCGTACCAACGTATTCTTCTGGCTTTAATTTCTTTTACTATATTTTCTCCTTTTAATATTTCCTCTATCTCTTGGTTTGTTAATCTTATATACAGTGTGGTCCATTAAGTGTGCAACAAATGGGACATTTTTTTATTAGTTGCAAAACCGAAATTTAAATACCGCCAAAAGTTAGTGCATGTTCGATAACCGTATCAGATGTCCTTAGAATGGCTTCAAGTCAAACAATATACAGGGCAGGACAAAAAATATGAAATTCGTTCAAGAATAAAGTTACCTTATTTCAAAAAATATAGCAAAATTTTATTGAGAAAAGTTGTTTAGAATCAAAAGTTATGCTCAAATACAAAGTCACGGCCTCCTATTCGAATTTTGATTCTTGTTTTGTAAAATTCTGAATTATTCCCATATGATACATATTTTTATTATTCTGATTTTATGAAGAGTTTTTCATATGTAAATTATTATTAGTAAAGCATTTGCCTTGTTAAAAAGAATATTTGCGAAATTCTAAAGTTCTGTTAAATATCGTTGCAACAAACATGAAGTGAAGGGTTACCTAAAAAAATATAAATCCAAGTACATTTTACAAATACGCTTCAAGTTGCTAAAAGTTATTTAAAAAGGATGTGGTTGTGGCTACTTTAAATACATATAAAATCAAAATAATAAAAATATGTATCATACGGGGGTAATACAAAATTTTCCAAAAAAGAATAAAAATTCGAATAGGAGGCCGTGACTTTGTATTTGAGCATAACTTTTAATTCTAAACAACTTTTCTTAATAAAATTTTGCTATATTTTTTGAAATAAGGTAACTTTGTTCTTGAACGAATTTCATATTTTTTGTCCTGCCCTGTATATTGTTTGACTTGAAGCCATTCTAAATGCATCTGATATGGTTATCGAACATGCACTAACTATTGGCAATATTTAAATTTCGATTGTACAACTAATAAAAAAAGTTCCCATTTGTTGCACACTTAATGGACCACACTGTATAGTTCTTCATTTATTTTCTTTGGTCCATATATTCTTCTAATTACCTTTATTTCAAATATTTTTAGTTTCTCTGCATCTTTATTTGTAATACACGTGGTTTCGCTTGCGTATAGTACTGCTGGTCTTATTGCTACTTTGTACACTCTCATTTTTGTTTCCCTACTTATCTGTTTACTTCTCATAATTTCTTTAAATCTGTAGTATGCGTTGTGTCCTGATTTTATTCTTTGTGCTATTTCTATGCTTCTCTCGTTTTGGTTACTTATAAGTGTTCCAAGGTATTTGAAGGTTTGGACTTGCTTGACTTTATATTTTCCCATTACTATTTCTGGTGTATTTTCTAATATCTGTTCTCTACTAATTTTGATGTATTTGGTTTTCTTTTGGTTTATTTTTAAACCTTGTTTTCGTGCTTCATCGTCTATTTTCTTTGTTATTTCCTCCAAGCTTCTCTTGTCTCTTGCCACTACTGCAATATCATTGGCATACACAATTACTTGTGTTGACTTTTGTATTATGGATCCGGCTATTTTACATTTTCTTATTACACCCTCTAATGCTATGTTAAATAGAGCTGCGGAGAGCCCATCTCCTTGCCTTACTCCTCTTGTTTGTTTCACTGGGTTGGTTAGTCCTTCTAGTGTTATTACAATTGCCTTTGATTTCTCCAATGTCATTTTAATTAGTCTCCTTATCTTTGTAGGTATCCCTAATATTGATATATCTTCCATTATCGTTTTCCTTTCCAAACTGTCGAATGCTTGTTTAAAATCTATATATAATATATGCAGGTCAATCTCTCTTTCAAAGCATTTTTCTATCACTTGATTTAGTACGTGCATTGCATCAATTGTAGATTTTCCTTGCTTGAATCCATTTTGATATTCTCCTATCTCTCTTTGTATGTATTGATTCAATCTTTTTAGTATTATTGACACAAGATGAAAACATGAAAAAACAACTTGAGAAAAAATATGTAACAAAGAAGTTAATAAAAGTCTTAAAAGTGACAAGAAAAAGCATCTGGAAAGTTTAGCGACGAAAGCAGAAAAAGCATCAAAAGGTGGTAACATAAGGAACTATTCAAGACAATAAAGGAACTAATGGGGAAAGAGAGAAAGACAACAAGCATACAAATAAAGAACAACGAGGACAAACACTCACCACAATTGAACAACAACTACAATGTTGGAAAGAACGTTTTGAAGAGGTAATGAACATAAAACAAGAAGAAATACAGATATCAAAAATACTTCAAGTCCCGGAATTAGATATTAATAGAGATACACCAACGGAAACAGAACTACGAAAGGCAATACAACAAATGGAAAGTGGAAAAGCACCACGGGTAGATGGAATAACAGTAGACATGATGAAAATTGACATAGATACTACAGTAGAAGTGGTTTATCCATTAATAAAGAAAATGTGGGAAGAGCAAACTTTCCCGTTAGAAAGGAAAACAGGGGTAGTTGTCACAATACCAAAGAAAGGAGATCTACAAAAGTGTAGTAACTGGAGAGGGATTACTTTGCTCTGTGTAGTAAACAAAATATTTTATAGAATTATCGTAAATAGAATAACTGAGGTGTTAGATAAGGATTTACGAAAAGAACAAGTGGGTTTTAGGGCTGGCTGTTCCTGCGCTGATAACATAAATACGCTAAGAATTATAATTGAACAATCTTTAGAATATCTACCAGTCATCATTACAACTACTTTTCATAGATTATGAGCGCGCCTTTGACTCCATCAGTAGAGAATGTATATGGGTAACACCGAAAAACAGTAATACCAAGAAAGCTAATCCGCCTAATTAAAGGACACACCAACCCCAAATGCCAAGTACTCTTAAATGGTCAAATGTCGCAAGCCTTTGCAACAGAAACCAGAGTTAAGCAAGGGTGCATACTGTCATCTTTATCATTCTTAAGAGCGCGCCCGCTGCGATATTCACTTATAGATGGCAGCAGGCGAAAAATGCAGGTCTATTTTTAAACGGACAAATCATGCATTTTGACTAAATGTTTAATTATCGGAACGTGATTTTCTGTTAAAGCACATATCTAATTAGGGCATGACCAAATTTCAAATTAAAATTCCAACTATTTTAGGAAAAAAATGACATGCAAAAATGAAGTTTTAATTTTTTCCGTCGAACAATAAATCGAAAATTTTTGCTTCATTCCGTTAAGACTGCATTTGAAAACGTAATTCCAAATTTTAAATGAAGTACTTGCAATAATAACGCCAATTTGTCTTCACAAAGCTAATTTTTCTTACTCAACTATGAAAATGGCTACGTACTACTAGTCGGAAAGTTCAGCTATAATATCACAGATGGCGCGTCCTTAAATGCATAAGATTATAAACCACTAAAATTTGTGGGGCAGCCGTTACATCTGGCTGCAAGAGTCGAATCATAAATCTTGGTGTCACTAAAGCAGAGAATGTGCTTTGCATTCTAATTTTTTTACACTATTACTTCTTGCATCTTTTATTATTCAGTCGCATGCCATTTTTTTCAAAATGCAGTTAATCACGCGTTTTTAAGTTTTAAAAAGCCGAAGTATTTCCTTGTAATTTTAATCAGTTTATTTTTATCACTTCTGTCCATAACAGCCTCCAAATCTTGTTTTAATCAACAGTAATATCCCAAGTGCATTAAAATAGCCGATTAAATTTTGACGTTTTCTGTTGGAATATTTTGCTAAGAAATTTGTCGAGTAAATTTGCTGCTCAACAAGAATCCCGAGTGCGTAGCATGAGTGATTTTGGGGCGAAAAATTTACGAGATATATTTCTTCAGAGCAAAACATTCTGACAGAAAATCGTCAAAATTTATTCAGGCTAGTATACATGCATGCGGGATGTTCGGCGTGGTTATTTCCTGAATAAATAGATAAAATTGGGTTGGTGAAGCAAGCACCTTTAATAATCATGTTAAAAATATTCAGTAGCGATTAAATTTTGACACATTTTTAACAGCGGTTATATTTTGACGCCAGCGTGGCTCTGATGGTTAGAGCATCGGACTGCGGCGAGGAAGTCTGGAGTTCAAATCCCAGATCGATGCCTGGCGGGCGGCCTACCCAGTCGCTTTAAATAATTGGGAACCTGCGTTCGAAAGAACAAGGGGTAATAATGCGGCTGTCTAATGCGTGGTGCTCACCACATCACCAGGTGTCAGCAATTTGACACGCGACAGCCGGGTGTGAGAGCGAGGATACGGAAGCTGTAACCTTCCGCCTTGCAGGCCAAGCTCCTTCATGGGGTGTTAGTGCCTCACCATTATATTTTGACGTTGGAAGTTTTTCATTATTAAACTGACAGAAACCATAGTGATTATGCATTATAATGGATATGAAGAAAATAATCAAGATAGTATTTCAAAGACGCAATTTAAACTGTCATTGTATGCCAGTCACTTATCCCACTCATTTTGGATAAGAAGAATTTTGGAAATTTAAGTATTGCCAATCACGCTCACAGTTTTCGTTTTGATGTTGACAGTAACATAGTCGAAAAATATAATGCAGAAGTTACGAAATTTATAGGAGGCAAAAGAATTAATTACGCTTTAAAAAATGCTTTTACCACTACACCTTTTTCATTTGTAGTTCAGCAAGTGTAAGATGTATTTCAGATTAATAAATTGTAGTTCAGAAAGATTCAACTGTAGGGTCAATCAGGGTAATGGGAAACTTGGGGTAAATGGAAATACGTTTGAAAATATTTTTAAAATCCCGCCTTTTACTTTGTAGTGGTAACAGTCCCGTGCCAAATGTTGTCCTCCGTCGTACATCAAAAGAATCTGAAGTAATTAAATTCACTGAAAATATATCAAATAAATATGGCTTCACTACTGATACAAAATAGATTACATGAAATAACATTTTATGATCAAAATTTGTTTAAAAACAAAATTTAAATTCAAACATACATTTAGTAAAATTATTCATAAAATGTACAATGTATAATGGTTAGAAAAAGATTATTTCTATATTAAAATAAGACAAACAGGAATCTTAAAACATTTTTAAATGTTGAAATTGTAGTTGCATCGCCATATTTACAACATAATCAATTTCAATAACTCTATTTCCAAGGGATCCTTTTGGAGCGGATTCAAAGTTTAGATATTGGTTCATAATTCTGTAATTTCAAAATAAATGCCACACATTACTGTAATTCACCTGATTCAACTCACTCATATTCGTCTGATTCTATAATTCCACTAGTTTCAACTTTATTGCAGAACTGTGCCTCATATATTCTTGAACGCCACTGTGGATTTCTATAAATAAGAATAATATGTATTCTTCTTAACATAGAATTTCGGCTTAGACCGCGTAGTATTTGTAGATGAACACCCAGCATTTTCTGGCTTAATGTGCCTTGCACCTTGTGAAGTCGAGCAACAACCCGCGCGATGGTCATGCTTTTTGGTGGCTCGTGTTGTTTGAGAAGAGACAAGATTCCAAGTTTAAAAACCGCTGGCGTATATCGCATTCCTTGTTCTTGCGGCTCGAGTTACATTGGACAGACTGGTCGTTCAGTTGATCAAAGACTTCAAGAACATAGAGGCGATTGCAAACATAAACGCATCACAAAATCAGCCGTAGCTGAGCATACGTTTACAAATGGGCACACTTTAGAATTTGAGCATGCCAGAGTACTTGCCAGAATACCTCACTACTTCCCGCGAGTGATACGTGAAGCCATAGAAATAGAAAAACATCCAAATAATATCAACAGGGAAGATGGCTTTAAGCTTAGTAAAACGGGGACCCCTGTGATACACGATCTAAAGCATTACAACCACTGTGCGTCATACGGCCACGCCCCACGGATTACGTTGCACTCGGATGACCAACCAGCGTTAGGCCGCTCTGCGCGCCTGGCACAGACGACTATAAATAGCTCCACACTGACCTTCGGTTCTTAGTACGACTTTCACTCTGATGATGCAAGCTGCAAGGTCTTGCGAAACGTTAGTGAATATGGATGCACAAACAGCAAAACGGCTAAATCTGCCTAAGTATCCTCGTTTTCAAGATACTCAAACAACACGAGCCACCAAAGAGCATGACCATCACGCGGGGTTTTTGCTCGACTTCACAAGGTGCAAGGCACATTAAGCCAGAAAATGCTGGGTGTTCATCTACAAATACTACGCGGTCTAAGCCGAAATTCTATGTTAAGAAGAATAATTCGAGTAACCGCAAAAGCCTCAAACAGTAAATAATATGTATGTCATTCCACTTATTCATAAAGTATTGCAGTTGCAAACCATTGAATATTACCTTTTTACCAACTCTTCTACTTCTAATAATTCAACAGTGGCTTTACATGCAGAAGAATAGCTTTAAAAAGTAAAGTTCTTAGCAAGACATCTTTACTGCAATAAGATTATGTTAGGTACGGAAATATAGATGCAAGACTCGATGGGATGTTTTATATTGAAGATTCAAGATATAATTTCTATGTAGAAAAATTCAAACAGTAGACCTTTTGTCGGATAAAAATAAACTTACAGATAAATAACGTGAAATTGGTATTTAACAACAGTTTTAATACCACCGCATTTGAAAATTGGCATATGCAAGTTACAAGCTTCTGTCTTCAACAGGCCATTTCAGCAAACGTTTTATTTTTTTACTAATATTTTTATTTACTCTAAGTACATCCATATTCTGTTATTCATATTACGGGTGTCCGGTGGCAAATTTCCTTCTTAAACTTGAAATAAATTTGTTGTTTCTTAAAATATCTTATTGAAAAAAATTACAAAATAATTCTCAATCGTTGGGAAATTATTTGTGAAACAGCACATCCGCCAAATGACACCCCTCACGTTTGGAAGAAGTGGTACGACGTGAGGGGCGTCATTTGGCGGAAGTGCTGTTTCACAAATAATTTCCCAAGGATTGAGGTTTATTTCGTAGTTTTTTTCAATAAAATATTTTAAGAAATAAAAATTTTATTTCAAGTATAAATAGGAAATTGGCCACCGGATACCCGTTACTAGATAAGTACGTTCAACTTCAGATCGGTCCTAAAACCCACAGGCAATTCTTTGTTGAGGTAAAACCCGAAGCTCCAGCCCCTAAACCTGCACATTCATTTTCCAAGTGGACAGCTAAATTCTTAAAAGTGACAACGATTGCCGCGCCAACTATAGTTTGGTAGTTAAAAATGGAATAATATTTGCTTTATTTGCTAGCACTACTAGTCCTGCCCTCTATAAGGGCCAGCTGCAGTCCATAGCGGAGTCTTAAGTCAGAAACTTGTCCCCGCCACTAAAGGCACGCTCTTAATTGTGCTAGATAATGTAATAAAATCAACGGTAAAAGAAAATACAAAAAACACTAGAAGACCTGGAATATGTAGACGATGTGTGCCTAATTACACAGAAACTACCAAATATGCAATCACAACTAGACAAACTAAAAGCCGAATCAAAGAAAATAGGACTTAAAATAAATGAAGTGAAAACGAAGTTAGTCAAAGTTAACACAATAAACACAGACAACTTATACATTAACCGAGAGGAAGTGGAAGAAGTTGAATATTTTCTATACCTTGGCAGTGTGCTATCAAAGGAAGGCAGCTCAACAAAAGACATCAAGCAACGTATAAATAATGCCAGAGGAGTTTTCTCGGGGATGAACTCGGTGTGGCGAGATAACATTAGTGTTCATACAAAACTTAATATATTTAACAGCACGATTAAAGCAGTACTACTATACGGGTGTGAATCGTGGTGTACAAACAGTATAATAACAAAGAAATTAGAAACTTTTATAAATAGGTGTCGTAGACGTATTTTAAAAATATGGTGGCCAGAAACAATTACAAATGTTGAACTGTGGAAAAGAACTAAACAACAAGAAATAAGTACAGAAATTAAAAGAAGAAAATACGGATAATCAGGACATACACTAAGGAAAACAAAAGAATACCCATGCCGGAGTGTCTTAGAATGGAACCCTCAGAAAAAAAGAGCTAAAGGAAGACCCCAACACACATGGAGAAGAAATATAGCAGAAGAAACTAATATGTCATTTTCTCAACTTAAAAGTACTAAGCTGGTGATAAGCAGAGGTGGAAATACTTAATCAACACCCTATGTCCCAATCTGGAATAAACGGAACCATTATTATTATTAAGCAACATTAGAAAATACAAGATTAACATGAATGTTAATGCCCATTTCTGATAACATTTTGAGTGAGTTACGTGTTTTATGACCACTAACAACTGTTTCTATTTCAGCAACAATCATTTATATGCTTACCTAAAGCCTTGATGTAAATCTGCAGAAGTAGACAGATGCTACACTTGAAGTTTTCCTGTGATTCTGAAAGAAAGTAATATTCATATCACAAATGCTTTTAATCTATTGCTTACTAAAATATAAACATTTATATACTGCTGGACAAAAAGATCGGACACTTATATTTCTTTAAATATTTTTATATTTAAGCGTCATTTGAGTTTCTTAGATGGTATCCATGAATTCCAATACATCATCGAGTAATTAGTTAAATTCAAATGTTATCAAAATTGCACAATGTAGTCAGGAATCAGGGACCATAAATTCGATCATAGGGTGTGCACTCGAAGATATAGTTTTTAAAAAAATGTACACTATCTGGAATGACCTTGCGAATCTGAATGTGGAGGGCTCCATTCTTTTTGCGATTGCAAAAATGCAGAAAAAAATATTTTCCGAATTTTTTTTATTACTAAAAATCGTCGAATTTTATGCGTACATTGTATTCACAAGCTTAGTTTTGAATATTTCTCAATGATTTTTACACCAATGGAAAGCTTATTCTTTCTGGATTCAGATGATGTCAAATTAATCACGAAATTAGTTTTAACAAATGCTACAGAAGTTGTTTAAACAAAGCGTACCGGGAACACGGTATATAAACTTCGGCATCGAGGTATTTTCTAAACTATTACACATAAAGGCATACTTCCAGCGTATGAAATATGTAAAAAGGAATGGAAAAGTTTTTAGTGAAAGAATTATCTTTATTGCTTCATTTTTCTAAAAGATACGATTTATTTTTGTACATCGCTCCGTTGTTTTCCGCTGCGTGTTTGGAGTTAGCCCAGGCATAATAGATATCTACCTCAAAAAGAAAAATGTAGTCCTGAATTTTGGCACAAATGTTCCTTAGTACCTTAGGCGTAACCCTTTAAAAATCCCCGCCTCTAGGGTGCCGGCGTCATATCAAGGAGGCCTTGGCAGTAGTTTAAAGATACTTTTTGTTCAGGTAAAGTACCTTTTCTGTTTCGAACATGGCAAAAAATCATTAAGAAAAGTTGTTCAAAATCTAAAATAATGGCCCCATGCAAAGTTTCAGAAACATGGGGTAATTTTTGTGAATCTCTTTTAATTAAAATATTCAACTGCTGCAGCATACACACGATTTTTTAAAAATAGCCCAATATTTCTGAAATTTCCAGCTGGCTATAATTTTACATTCTGAAGAACTTTTTATAATAACATTTTTCTGTAATATGAACGGATAAGGTACTTTATAGTGATTCTAATAAACAAGCAGTTACTTTTTCTTCTTGCTGTAAAAAATTACGACGTCACGTCGCGTCGGCACCCCAGACGGACTTTCAAGGGGTCGCTTCTAGAACACTAAGGAAGATTTCTACCAAAAATCAAGCTTACATTATTTTTTCTGAGGTTTCCCTTAAAATTTGTCTAATATGCCTGGGATATTTAATACACGTCGCGCTCAGCGACGCACTAAGAAATATAAACCTCAGCAACTAATATTGTTTTTGTGGTTTATAACGGTTATATAAGCAAAATGATGAAGCGATCGCTACCCCATATGAAACGTAGGTGAAATAATTTTTACATTGGTCAATTTATACTCTATTTTTGGGGTGTAATGTGTGACATTCTCACCCTAAATCTATCGTAGGTTGCAAAAATTTGAAAAAATTATAAATCCGCTTTTAATTTTGAATATTCCGGTCTGTACATAACTAGCGTTTGTGGCCCTCGGAGATAAAGAACTGCAAACATTACTTGACTATCTACAAAATGATATCAATGATCTGATTCCTTTTCTAAATTCGGCACGATATTTTGTCAAAATATTGTATGGTCGGCCATCATTTACAGGAGATTTGAATAAATTACGGGCGCATTTGTTTCACACTTGTAAATCTGATATTAGAAATTTACCACCTACTGATGATTCTTTTTACCAACACATTTTGAGAGCTGCTTATCAAATGATTATTTGTAAAGGTGCACTACAATAAATCCAGAAATACCCAATCCAATTAATTTTGGATGGAACTTGAAGGATAATGTGCTTATACCAAGCTTAATAACTATAAGTGTTCGTCCCAATGTAATTTACGAAAATGTATTTTGTAAGTATAAATTTAAAAAATGTTCTGGGAACTGTAGTTGTAACAAAGCTGGATTAAAATGTATAATAGGTTGCTATTGTAAGGATCAATGTATTAGCTTTTAATTTACTTTAAAAATGCATGTCTTGTAAGGCAACGTATAACGGTTTACATGGCAAAGACTATCTTATTATGTTAATGTTTCTTCTATTGAATATTTTGAAATCATATTTTGTAACCTATTAGATTAGACCTGTATGGAAAATAAAACTTAGTAATTATTATTATGAATATACAAACCAAAAAATTTAGCTTGCAATAGCAAGTGTATTATTTTTCAAGTAATAAAATAATCAATAACATTTTTTTGTGAACTGGTAGTTTTTTAAGAAAGTTATAGCTTCGATTTTTCCATTTTTTTCTTGAATTTTCTTGTGCTTATAGCTGCTTATGAGGAAATCACTGCATTATTTTTATGTTTTTATATTTTGGCCCTTAAGTTATAATAAATAGGTGAAGAACACGAAGTACTTAATTTTAATGGTTTTGTTTATGTTCGCAAGTAAATTATTCTTTAAGCTTCTGCTTTTTAGTAATTATAAATGACATTACTTACGTATAACCAATCAGCGTAATATAATTATGACTTATGAGTAACTATAATACATACAAATTATTTGCAAGCACAGTATATTCGTATCGCCGTGCAAATCAGTGATCGGCAAAGCGCGCCACGCGTGAAACTCAAAACTCGCAGCGGAAAATAAATCGTATTTTTTAGAACATTAAAGCAATAAAAATAATTCTTTCACTAAAAACTTTTCCATTCCTTTTGACATATTTCATACGCTGAAAGTATGCCTTTATGTGTAATAGTTTAGAAAATACCTCGATGCCGAAGTTTATACAGCGCGTTCCCGGTACGCTTTGCTTAAACAACTTCTGTTGCATTTGTTAAAAATAATTTCGTGATTAATTTGGCATCATCTGAATCCAGAAAAATAAGCTTTTCATTGATTGAAAAATCATTGAGAAATATTCAAAACTAAGCTTGTGAATGCGATGTACGCATAAAATTCATCAATTTTTAGTAATAAAAAAATGCCGGAAAATATTTTTTTCTGCTTTTTTGCAATCGCAAAAAGAATGGAGCCCTCCAAATTCAGGTCGGCAAGGTCATTCCAGATAGTGTACATTTTTTGTTTAAACTATATCTTCGAGTGCACACCCCATCATTTTAGAAGCGTTTTTTGAGAGGTCAGATTCCTGACTAATGGTAGGTAAACAGCCAATATGTGAAAATCAAGTAAACCGGGACCTACTTAATAAATTATATTTCTTTTGTTTATTGTTAATTTTGTTTGTTCCTGTCAATTAAACAATTTTTGTGTTGAAACCTGACCATGAGACGCGACGATATTACAAAAGCTATTGGTTTACATGAAGACAGAAGAAGTGTTCGCTATATCGCTGCTGCTTTGACACAGCCCGAAGTACAATGCATGACGCTATAAAATGATACCAGGAAACTGGGCAATACATAAGAAGAGTCGGATCGGGTCGCCATCGTTCTACAAACGATAGGGATGAACAATTTATTATTAAACATATAAGTGTCCGGTTTTTTTTGTCCAGCAGTGTAGATATTGTTAATGGTACATTATTAGACATATCGCACGCGTTATAAAATACAAGCAGTTAGTATCTATAGTCTATACCTGGAAAGTTTGAAAATCTAAAAGATGCATGCAGTGCACCCGACCAATAAGTTTGGATTATGTTACAGATATACCTAGGGTAGTTTCTGTAATTATTTACTCAAATTTCTACGCCGATTCATCATCCGACTAATGATTGCCAAATGGTGTGTATCTCACGGTTTAACTTTCACAAATGTCCAATAGATTAAAACACCGATGATGTCGAAAAGCAGATGAATGGATTATTTATGTTGCACATGTCGCCATATTAAATCCCTCGTTGCATTATTGCTCTACTCAAGTGTAAACGACCTACTCTCCAAAAGAAAAAGAGAAGCATGAAGCATGTATGTCCGTAAGATTCGCTTTCACCTGATATTAAAAGTCATGACGATGTAACATTTTTTAAACCTTGTTTTCATGTAAATCGCTGTTATGGAATTTGTATTCCGTTAAAAATGGGTCAAGTGAAGTCATTATGGCTGCTGCCTTCGTGTTAAGTGCAATTCTCATTTTGGAAATTGGTAGAAATAAAGAAAAATTAAGAAAAAGAATGGGTTAGACGCTGGATTATATGTAGAAACACTTTGTGAGCATCTACTACTGTGAAAATGTAAAAAATGGTATTAAAAAAACAGATACCGTAATGCGAGAGGCATTTCGGGCTAAATTAAAATTTGAAATTACTGATGTATATAAATCAAACAAGGGGGAGGAGGGAGTACTTTCCGATATTACCAAAAGATGGGGCCACTACTTTACCACATCCAAGGCTAACTAAATCTATAGGAACAAAATTCTTATCAGGCCGTCTCATTCGTCTTCCCTTCTCTCAATTTTTTTTTTTTTGATAAGTGACAATTTCAAATTTGTTCAAGGTCATTCACTTTAGATTTCAATTGTCAATTGCACTTTTGTAAAATAGTATAACACAATTTTACAAATAGTTACATCGTCAGTCAGTGAATTATTCACCTGCTGTTGTTTATATTTTTATTGTTCATTGAAATGTTAAACAGTGTTTAACATGATCGCGTCCTCGAATGTTAAGGTACATTTAACATGCATCCACTCATTTAACATGCTTGCACTATATCAACATCACACATATTCATGGTAGTCTGATTTCGATTTAGCAGTTTTTAGTAATTATTATTGATTCAAAATTATTGCCTCAATGAACAATAAACTAATGAACGCATTTTGAGGGGTAATCGTCTTAACATTTCTCACATAAATTACCACTCTCGCTTCGCTGCGCTTGCTCGAGTGATAAAAATATGCTCGAATGTTAAGACTGGGTTACCCCTCTTAATACGTTAATTACTATTATTGTTCATTGAAATGTTAAATAGTGTTTAACATGATCGCGTCCTTGACTGTTCAGATACATTTAACATGCATCCACTCGAAGGGACAATTTCCTCCGTGGCGGAGGCGGCAATCTTTTTAATTTCATCCGGGATAACAAGGAACGCCTTTTGCGTTTCCATTTTAAGATTTTTATTTTGTTTACGACAGGCACTATAGAAACATCACACATATTCATGATTAGAGCTCGGATTCTAGGGCAATTGCCTAATTGCCATTTTTTTAGGCCCATGTATGCGACTACGGCAGAAATTTGTTTCATACAAAAGCAAATTTTTTAATGCATATGTATTAAAGCCTAAATGCCTAAAATGTAAAATAAACGCCTAAGCAACTGTTTATACTGCCTAAAATAGGCTTTGGTTGTTTTTCGAATTTTAGTGGTTCAGAAACCTTATCCACTTTCATGAAAGTGCTTTTTGTTTGAGCGATGTGATTTCTTTTTATCTCAAAGCCCTGTCCAAGCATGAAGAATTTTTGAAACAAAGTCCATGAACGTGAGCTTCTAAGTATTTTTTTTGTTGGCATGCTTTTATGAATGGTTTTGAGTGAATCTACCAGAGTGTCTACATGACCACAACGCTCGAGCAAAGTTTTTGAATACACCCTGCAGTGCCCTTATTTGTCAACAATCCCGATCGGGATTCATCTTGTCTGCGAAACAGTTCGCTAGCAAAATGGAGATGTTAATAATTTTATCGGTTTCAGGATATTAAGCCTTTGTTTACATATACAAAAGTAGGCTGGTAACTAGATCATAACTTATCTGTAGGGTTAAAGAATATTACCCTACATGGCAACCATAACCATATAGCAACCGATAAACTATTGAACAAATCACGGATGTTATGAATCATAACTGCCTTAGAAGTTTTAAAATCCTTGCTCTACGAGCTCGGATTTCAAAACATCTGCGGCAGTTATGATACTCATAACATTCCTAGATATGTTAATAGCTATAATTAGCAGTGCAGCTTGCAATAAACTTAAGAATGTACTTTCTAAAAATCCTGGATATGAGAGTGTACACCAATTTAAGAAATTATTGAGTGGCGAAGAAGCAGAAATAGAAAATGTTGATATAAACTGGAGCATGTACAAATACGCACCTATTACATCTTGCGATGTAGTGTGGTCATTTTCGATGCTGCAAAATGTGTTTACTGAGAAGCGAAGTGGATTTTCATCAGATTATTTGGAGCAATATTTAGTGTGTCAGGCAAATACTCGGTATTTTTAATATTGTACTTATATTATCATCAACTACCATATACATATTATACATTATCAAATTATCATTATTTTATTAGTTTGCATGACTAAGTAAGACATTATTTTTCCACCATTTACTTTTTGCTTATTCCATAGCATCTTTTATTTGTTATTTGAATGTTTAAGCTTTACAATTAATAAAAATTAATACCTACAACATTTTTAGCCAATCGTTTTAAGTTCAAAAAATCAAAACAGTATTCTTTGCCTAATTTAGGCCATCCAGCCTAAATTGCTTACTTTAGGTTTTTAGTGCCTAAACCTGGCATTTTTGTGGCCTGAATAAGGAGCCTATTTTAACTTTTTTAACTGCCTAAAATCCGCGCCCTATTCATGATAGTCCGATTTCGATTTAGCAGTTTTTAGTAATTATTATTGATTCAAAATTATTGCCTCAATGAACAATAAACTAATGATCGCATTTCGAGGGGTAACCGTCTTAATATTTCTCACATAAGTTACCACTCTTGCTTGGCTACGCTCGCTCGAGTGGTAAAAATATGCTCGAATGTTAAGACTGGGTTACCCCTCTAAATACGTTAATTACTATGACGCAATTTTCGATTTATCCACGACTGTTTAATTTTCTTTGCTCGTTTTGTTCGGATTCTGCAACTTTTTTGTTTAGTTAACCGTGGTTTTATTTTTTGTTATTTCGTTTGCTTTTTATTTAGTAACAGAAAATCAAAACAGGCACTGTACTAAACAACACAACGTAGTTCTCACCGCGGCGCTAACCAGAATGGAAATACGGACTGTTGAATTACTTGCAAAATGTAAAGGATTTGCGCGGCCTGATCTTGACCATAGATAATGAAAAGAAGCTGACTTGTGAAAGTCTTTCTCCTTTCATGGGTTGACTAAGCAACTTTAAATTTAACACAATGCTCTCTGGCGTGGGCATGTACGCTTCTGTACAGTCTACGCAAAGCTTCATTACCCTGTATATTTCTTATTTATTATCTGATGGACTTCAAATTTTAGTCAATTATACGAGGGGCACTGCTAAAGTTTGCGGAAAATGTAAAACAAAACACAAATTACGTTATGTAAATCGCTTTACTGCTTCTCAAAATATTCCCCTTTAAAATCTATACACTTTTCCATCCGATGAAACCAATCTGCAAAACACTTTTTCCACTCAGAGCGAAGTACCTCCAAAACAAGTGATTTAAATGCTTCAACGACCTCTTCAGGTGATGAAAAACGCTCGCCGCGCATTTTATTTTTGATGTATCCGAATAAGAAGAAGTCATTGGGCGCTAAATCAGGAAAATATGGGCAATGAGTCATTAATTGGATGTTGTTACTGGTCAAAAACTCGACAGTTCGTCGTGCTGTGTGAGCGCTTGCATTGTCATGATGAACAATGATTCGCCGGTTTACGTTGTTTCTTCTGATTTCAGCGATAACTTCCGGCAAACAAATTGAAGTATACCAGTCAGCATTAACTTTCCTGCGATCCTCTAATGCAACAGTTGCAACATGACCTGTTTTTCCGAAGAAACAACCAATCATTCTTTTCGAAACGCCTCTTGAACGGCACTTTTGTTGGTTTAGGTTCATTTTGAAACACCCATACAGTCGATTGCTGTTTAGTTTCAGGCTCATATGAATATACCCAAGATTCGTCACCTGTTACGATGTTATATACAGAATTTGAACCACCACCTTCGAATTTTTTTAGAATTTCCTTGCACCACTTGACACGTGTCTGTTTTTGTTCTTCTTTCAAATTGTGAGAGATCCAACGACTACAAAGCTTCCGGACATGCAAATGATCGTGCAAAATCGTATGTATTTGTTTCGCCGCAATGCCTAAGGATGTCTCTATCTCGCTATATGTCACATGCCGATCTGATAAAATCATTTCACGCACAGCATCGATATTTTTTGCGACAACAGAGTTGCATGGACGACCTTCGCGAAGATCGTCATCAAACGTTGGTCTTCCACGCTTGAATTCTGCGAACCATTTGTAAATCGTAGTTTTGGATGGTGCTTCATCCCCAAATAACGAACTAAATTTTTCCACACATTCCTGCGGTGTTAAACCGTATCGAAAATCATAAAAGATCATCATTCGTAAATCACGATTCAAAATTTTCATTTTCACACAATTATTACTCTGTTAAATTCTGTTGAAACGAAACTGCTCCGTTTGAAATCGAACTGTCAACTGAATTATAGATTAAAAACGTCAAATTTTACGAATATGATAATTGCAGAACGCTGGCGCTGGCAATGCAAGGAGTACTCGATTTCGCAAACTTTAGCAGTGTACCTCGTACTTTTACAAGAAACATTTTCACAGTGTTTAAATAATTTTATTACAAACCAGTAGCTTACTAAAAAAATGATTGTTCATGCTATGCTCATTATTTCTACTTTTTCATCAGTGGTTAGGCCGTTAGGTGTACTCTTGTCATTATTTAACCTACTATTAAATTTACAGAACGCTCAATCGACAGTTTATAAACTTAATTGTTTCTTATGGCACGCTTCATTAAGACAACAATGGATTCTGTGGTAAACAGCAGCGGAATTTTCCCTTCTTGAAATTGATCGTTGCTTGCCACCCTGAACCAAGTTGCAACTTTAATGAGTAATAAATTCCTAACTACACTTTGTTGAACATAACCATCGTTTTGAATTTGTACAGGTATTATTGAACAAATTATTGTCCTAATTCAGTTCTAGAGTGCTGTAGCTCCATTTAAATTATGTATATGGAGCTACCTCTAGAGTTTTATTTGAACACCCTATATAGAAAACATAATAATTTGAATTAATCATTTTGTATCAACGCGTTAATTTAATCATTTGTTAGGTATTGTAGTTTCGTCAAATTGTACCTGTAATTTATAGATAAGTTTATTACCTACCTTTAAATAATTTTGCTTGAAGTTGAAGCTATACCTAACACTTAAACACACACTTTCGGTGATAGTGGCTAGTAAATGGCATTTATTAAAATTTACAACTTTTAAGTAAACTCATTAAGTACTGACTAAATTCAGATTATTGAAGCAGTCGAGCTTTGAGCTCTTCTCACTTTATATAAGCGCAATCGTAAACGTTTTGATTAGTGATGGGCATAATCGGATTATTTCAATAATCGGAATGTTCCATTTCGGAATGTTTATAAAATCGGAATATCATCCGATTATTTTACATTCCGAAAATGCAAGCAAGGGAAAACGAGCGAAACAACAACAAGCGGAAGGAAGATGAAGTGCGTTCAAATTTGCGATGCGGCACTCGCCGTTGCGCCGTAAGCCCTTATCTACGTTGGCATCTATTGTTTGGGTTTGGAGGACGCCAGTAAAACAATTTATGAGTTTGAGTCGCACAGTGGGATGTGAGGAAATAAAATATTTTTTCAAATTATTACTGTAGTTACCTTAATAGCCTTTCGGAAAATGGTAGTGATATTTTAAAGTTTAATGGCACATAAAGTACATAATAGATAGTATAAAACAATACATGAATTTGAAGTCTGTAAAGTGTACTATCTAATAATTAATCTACGAAATACCACTGCCATTAGTGCCAGCATATAGCAGTCAAGTGAGTCAACACAACATTCCGTATTAAGTTCAGTTCAAATTGGCATTTCGTTTTCTCATTTTGTATACCTAATAGTAAAATAATCGAATTCCGAAAGTTCCGAATTTTGTGCACCGAACAGTAAAATAATCGAATTCCGAAAAGTTCCGAAACGTTCCGAAATAATCGGAACCTTCCGATTTTTTGAACAATCGGAAACTTTCCGATTATTCATTCCGGATAGGCCCATCACTAGTTTTGATAGCTACAATATATCTTCGAAGGTATGCTGTGGTCTAAAGTTGCTATAAATATAAAATAGAAAATAGATCTAGAAATACTAAGCTAATGTGCAAAATGGCCTGCAAAGCACAAACAACACAGGCATTAAATCGTGTAGGTACTATTGCGCAATATAAGGCGGGATACTAAAATTTGACTAAGTTACATTGTTTGATGATCTCATTGTCGATGATATCCCGTGCTACTTATATTGCACCAACCAGTTCAGTTTGGTTCATAGACAATAGGAAATCAAAATTGCAACATTCCAATAGTGAAAATGGCCCTACAAGACTTGTCCCGGTTTATGTTTCCGCGACTGTAACTATGTGACAAATCGAGGTCCGTAAATGTAGCAAGCCTGGAAATATAGGTAATTTCAATAACCGTAATATTCGTGCTCACTGACAATGAATTCTCACCAAAGAGAAATGCCACAGCTTGTCAGATAAAATGTTGAAGAAGATGATTTGAAAATGCCAGGATGTACATCTTTGAGTCCATTACAAATTCAAGAACTGGTTTTCGTTAATTTAATTTTCCAGCTCACCAAAACGACGAGAAATTTGGGCTCGTAAATGTATAGTCATTTGCTAGTGCACCACAGGTTTTAAATTTCGCGTCATTTTCGTTGCAGAGTGAAAATGTATGAGATGGCCTATATTTCAAAGTCTTCTATATTTATAGACTTTGGTAGGGTTACCATCCGTCCGGATTTTTCCGGACATGTCCGGAATTTAAGGGCGTCCGGCCGGAAAAACAAACCGGGTCCGGAATTCAGCAGGCCATGGCCGTGAAAGCATAATAGTAGGCCAAGCACTCAATATCGGGTCTAAAATTAAGCCGGCCGCGAAAGCATAATAGTATGCCAAGCATACAGTTTTGGGGCAAGTACCGCGGCTTCAATGATAATTTATGTGAATCCCCGAACGCAGTTAGACGGTCGTATATTCTGATTGCTGCGGTGAAATTCAGAAAGCGAATCGAAAAGCTAAAGTAAGAACTTTTTTTCCATTGTTGTTTAAAAAATGCCAAAGCGACATTGTCAAGTTACAGAAGACATGCTGAAGGAGTATCCTTCAGTTAAAAAAGGAAAGACTAGTGGAGAAGTTGTGTGTAATATTTGCAATTGCTCTATAAGCTTAGTTTATAAAGGTAAATCTGATATTGAAAAACATCTACGAAGCGAAAAACACAAGAAGAATATAAGAAGTCAGAAATTTGAATACCATAAAATTAACTAGAGTGGCGAAGGCAACACTAGCTTACCACACCATAAAGCATCACCAGTCCTACAAATCTATGGATTGTACAAACAAAGTAAGTCACTAATACACAATATGTTTGTATAATGTACGTAGCTTGTTTTGAATAATCAAATCTTATTCTTATTCTAATAAAAAAAAAATGCATGATGGTTCAGCCAGCGTACATACATCAAACAAGTAGAGACACTCATGCTAAATGTTGAAACCTGTTTAGAGTGCCTGGGACAGTAACTCGGGGGGTATTTCTAAGCTTGACTATCAGATGGCAGCACAAAGTTCTACCAATTAGAGACCCTAGAAATGAGAGACTGGCCATTGGCCGTCGCTGGCCTGATTGGTTGACGCGAACCTTGTCCCTAAAATGGCGGCGCCAATGGTGTGCTCTCAAATATGGCGGGAATTTCAAACTTAACTGTATAAAGGAAATGACTCTTAAAATAGAATATATTATGTTATTAGGAGCAAAAGTTATACTTTATGTGGCGAGGCTGGACGGGTTATCTGCCGAGCTTGCGAGGCAGATAGGTACATATTATCAAATTGTCGAAATTTGGCAGACATCCTTTGGTAGATCTACATAATTTTTTTCATAAATTGAGACATCACGCTTGCAAAGTTACATAGACAAAATTTGTATTGACTAAACAAAATTTTATATTCAACAAAAATACTTTACTTGTGTGTAGGCTGTAGAAACTTGAAATTTCCGACAACCGAATTTAGAGGTTAAATACACTTGCAAAATTAGGTTAAAATTGTACGTAGATTACATAATTCGAGATGGAAGGTTTGGAACAATTCTTAGCTCTACAGATGCAAAAAATGCAGTTGGTAACCAGACAAATACAAGAATTGCAGAAGAAAGCAGCAGAAAGTACCGCATGTAGTTCTTCGTTCTTCGAATGTGCCATGGCCAAAGCCATTGCAGGTGGATATAGGTGAGATTCGCCAAAGTTTTGAGCTGTTTAAGTCCAACTGGGAAGCCTACGTTGTTACTGGAATGGACAGTTTGTAACACGTTTTTTTTTCCTTTTACACCATATATCTGTTTTCCACTTGAGACCTTGAGTCCTTGTTCACCTTTATATCGAGATATTTAACTTTTTCCACTTCTGACAATGGTACATTATTGATAAAAGCTAAAGCTGTGTTTTCTTTGCAGTTGATCGTGTTTCATATGGAAGTGCGGTTCTTCAAGGTATGATTTGAGAGGAATGTAGTATGGGAGACTATTATGCCACACTTTATTATATCCCTGGTTGTCATCAAACAACGCTATTATGGAGTAAAGTTTCTCCTCAAAGGATTAGTTGATTATAGTCGACTACAGCAAAGACCTGCTATATGGTGGGATACCATCGCATGGTGCTTGCTCATTGTTTATCTTCGTAGTTACAACAGTGAGATACTTCCACATACTTTGGACGACTACCCACTTAACGCGTTCAATTATACTAATCCAAACCACTGCAAACTGCATATTAATCAGTTATCTTTAATACATTACTTGAATGTTTACTGCAATAACTGCAACTGGAGATTCATAACAAACATTAGAGAGTAGTTTAGCGGCCGTAGCACGGAGAAGATCTGGCGTTGACAGTTTTGGTAAAATCGAAATTGTGTGTTGATTATAAATGTGCGTATCTCTGCATGAATTTTACATAGGTACTTTAAATTCTTCTGGGGTAATGAGAATGATATTTTATCCATTTAAATGGTTTTATCAATCAGAGCAGACTGGTACACTTCATTTTCTGTTTACTACTATGGCATTTCTTAATACCTATCTATAAGGTATGCAGGGCCTCTAATTTTAAATATAATTTTGTAATATATGCCGTAAAGGTCACGGTTCACTCAACCTCAACCGTTGTGTGCCATTGACCTAAGAGTACAAATAGTCCAGTGGTATCAACGGCAATCATTCTACATTGAATAATTATTCAAAATGCTTCAATTCTCTGTTCCAACGCTGTTATTGCTTTTGAGGGGGAAACTGTGCATGGTATTGGGGTAACTTGACTACAAATTAATATTGTTATAGCTCCACGTTGCGGCGTCTTTTTATTTAACATGCTATATCCCCCTTTAGACTGCTGTTTTTATTTATGCTATCCTATTAAGCAAGGTGGCATTTTCTAAAATACAAACATGAATTATTGATTACTTTCACATTGTAGATTTACTGTTATTTACAATTTTTCAGCTAAATATGAGTACTAACTTGTTTATTTACTATTTGGAGTAAGGTTAGGAAATCTGTAATTTTTAATATATCTTCTATTAGGCCTCTTTCAAACGTGAATACTGTATGCGAGACTCAGTGTGCGGGAGTGGGATACAGAATCGCGGTGAAAAATTCCAAAGGGGTGCAGGAAAGCTGGTGAGCTATAAAAAAAACTAAGTAGTTCATTCTAGTGAGCGAGCGGTTCTTAGAAATGAACCATGTTGTCCATATCCGCAGTACAAACTACAAATACAAATTATTATTATTTAGTAAGTAGTTACTCACATAACTTACATTGATTGAAATCACAAAACAATACCTTAACCTTGACATCTGCACTGTCAGTGTCAAAATTTAAAAAAATTTCTTGACTATACCTCAAAAATTATGTGTTTTTTATTAGACTGTACAGTAATTTAATTGTTAAAATGTGAAAAATAGCAGTGGTGCCAACATAATGTCAGTTTGACAGTGCAGATGTCAAGTAAATGGACTATAATTGAAACGCTCAAATCTTGTAAAACAGCTGAGTTGACACGGTCGCCATTTTCGGGACCACTGCCGCCAACATTTCGCTAGGGGAATCTAGTTACTTCCGGTAAATGGCCAGTCTCTCATTTCTAGGGTCTCTACTACCAATCATAGATATATTAAACAAGATACAGCCATGCGGCGACATAGTTCAAAATGACGTACCTTTTATTGCTGTCTCTCTCAGTGCTTGAATTACATATAGCGCTATCCTTTAGAGAGGTACCTTTGCTTGCATAGAAAAAATTGTTGGTGGCACTGAAAGTCTATGTCAAATTCGAGGTTAGCAGGTTAGGTTAATGTTGAAGGCTGCAAACGGCGGCGTCATGTCACTACAGCTGTCATTTGGTTTGTGGCCGGTGAGACTCGAAAACGTCCAGAAAATTCCCCTTTATTTATTCGTGCACGGCGGTATAAGCCACTCGGCGACCACCCACCTAGAGAGCCGCTGATTTAGGCGCCGTAGCGAGAAGGCGCCCACCAAACACGCTATCTCGACTTTACTCTGCGACGGGCCCAGACTGAATGCCCTAAAAACCGACGCCAGCCAAGTTTCGTTCGCGCGACGCTCTGTCACGCGAGCAGATGTGTCCAATCAGAACGCAGGCCGCGTCAGATCCGACAACGCGTGATCGATAGCAAGCGACAGAGGTAGAAATTATCCTGCTTGCTCTCATGGGCTAAATTTTAAATAACTTGAAAGGAAACGTTCTTACAACCGATGGGGTACACAGCTGCACGAACAACGATGTAAAGATTGGCGCGGTACTCTAAACCTTTAAATGACGCCAAAAGCCACGCGCGTGTCTGAATTTTTGTTGATGCGAAAAGCTGAAGCGTTATAAGATAAACTAATACTGAAATGGCCCCGATATACAGGCAGGCTAGCCAACCCTGTCCCAAAACTATACGAAATGGTATCTTGAGTGTCAAAACTGCAAAAAAGCTTTCCATATAGGTTGCATAAATATTAATATAAGTGATTACGACAGCCTTAAAAGAAACCTTGGTCTAAAGGAGTGGAGATGTAAAGATTGTCGACAATCAACTAAGAAAGTTAGTTCTACTGTTGCCGGGGCCGAGAATTTGCAAGTGAAAGATCTTACAGCTGGGGCAGGTCAGGAGGTCGCCGATAAATCTAGTTCAGATATAAGCATTGAAGCAACTTTGAAAGATATTTTAAATGAACCAAAATTAATACGGCAAGTACAGAATGTGCAGAAAAATCAATTGACGCATGCCTCGAAAAAATCAACGAATGTAATCTTCGCCAAAAACAACAAGAGATAACCATTAACGAGTCGTTAAAAAAGATTCAAGAATTGAAAAACAGAAATAGTAGGATCGAAATAGAAAATGAATTAAAATCTCAGTTAAATGATCTCGAGAAGTATACGCGGAAAAATAGCGTCGAAATTCATGGCATTCTCATAATACGGGACTCCCCCGGATTCTTTTGGCAACATTATATTTCGTTGTGCAATAAGTGAGACAGGAAATTCAGTCGGCTGCTGCCAGAAAGAGATGTTTACTCGGGGGCAGGGAAACGAAGTTGGTGGTCATCGTTTTGGCCGCGGCAATTCAATTGTAAAATTTAATTCCCGTTGACTTGTGAAGCAAGACGGACGTGTTGAGTTTTTCGGCCGGCCCCGACGATTCGCGGCCGGGGGGGGGGGGGGACTTCAAAGAAGTTATCTTTCCGTTTTGAATAATTGTGATCTGAATCCCGGGGAACTTGTCGTTAAAGGACTTGTAATTCTATGTTCGCTGTGAATAATGGTCAGAGTTCGGCCGAATCTTTACAAGTGGCAAGGTGGTTGAACCTTTTTGAGTACTTTTTGCGGCACGGGTTTGAACAGAATTGCCTGGAGGCTGTATCAGGATTCCGTTGGTTTGCGCTGGTTCTATTCCTCAAGCACGTAAAAAAACTGTGTTTACGTTTTAAACCAATGTAGTCAATGGTACTTGAAAGGGACGACAGTAAACCACCCCAAGAGACGCAGCCTCACGTCTCGATGATATTAGGCTTGGTATTAGGGTGGCGACGTAATGAATGAATCAGACATTAAATTCAGATTGTTTTATTACGAAAATAAACTGTGTATTTATACAAAACAAGAATGCTTAACTAAGTAACATATCAAAGTTCATAATAGTGTAGTGTAATGGAACGCGTTTAAAGGTACGAAGATGACAATTCAGCATAATAAGCTTTTTATAGTTCCGCATGGGTTTGCAGGAAGGTGCGGTGAACTTGGCTTTACTAGGTCGCTTACTGAGCGAAATGCCAAGTTGCAGTTTACTGAAGTGGTTAAACTCAATGCTTGCGAAACAATATTCGTTTGTTAATATTTCGTAAATGGGAACTGAAAATTTGCCTGTTTTAATTCAAGATTAGAATAGATCTCAATTAAATATAAACTTGTGAAATTATGAAGTAAAACTGGAGGTTAAAACTGCTTGTTTATGAAATCAGAATTACATTTAGAACTTCTGACTGGTTTCGTAAATTTTGTTATTAAAATTTATGTGTGTTTAAATCAAGTTTAAACAGGTTAAAGGCAATGAGACTGACCTAAATCTTGGTGCAAGGCGCCCCCCCTCGTACAGTGTCCTTGCCCTTTGGATTTTGGGAAGGACAGTTTGCTGTAGTGCAAATCCAAATAGGACGCCTTGCCATACCTTAAGTAATTTCTCATAGTGAGTGGGAAAAGTTCTGCATTTGCAAATCCTGTTACGTCGGGCCAAACTTGAAGTTTTTCACTCGCCCTCCGCGGAACGTTACTTCCGTTTTGAGTCATCCAACGCCCTTTTGGCCGCGGGCCGCTGCTTCCGTTCAACCCCTGGAACAACCCTCTTCTTCGCTACGAGGGCGCCTACCACTCCCATCGTTCCGCCAAGCAACGCCGAGGCCTGTATTCCTAGCATTAACATGCTTGGGCTAAGGTAAAATATTATGTACTTTTGCTGCGCGTAATTAAGTGCCTAGTGAAGTGTCGTCAATCGTCGTGGTTTGCGCTACTCGAGTTTTATGAACACTGCGTACGGCAACCTGATTTAATTACTATGTACAGGGGCGTTACTCCTGTTATTTGTTGCTTGTAACATAACGTAGATTATAAGGTAACTCTTGTTTGGGAACCCCTTTTTATTCTCAGTTAGGGTGTACTAATGTGTGAAATTTGAGCTCACCCCTGGGTGATTTATTAAATGTAAATTTCTGTCAACTCTAGTCTAGTTATGTGTTGCAATTCAGACACCTTTGGTCTTCAACTAAGGACGGTAAAAGCCGACTGTAAATCAATGTAAAGCCAAAGCATGCTTTTTGAATTGCGTAAGCCCTTAAGATTTGGGCTATTAGTAGTGTTTCTAACCTTTCAGAGAGGTGGCCTTCGTAGGTAAGTCAATATAATTTTACGGCCACCCTACGCTGGACTCTGACGACTCGTGGAGCTTGGCGAGTGACGCTGGAGTGGATCGCCGAGGACCTGGGGAACCTCCCCATAGCTTTCGTGAATGTTTCTTGCTTTTGGGCACGAAAGCTTTTCTTTTAAAAGCAAGTGGCGCTCTGGGTAATATTTTGAGTATGAGCAGAGGGTAAGTGCCGTCGGTTTTGAGTAAGCTATCGAACTACCTAACCTGATTTAGCTTTGCAGATGGTAACAGGAACTCCTCCATCTGTTCCGACATATTTAATATCTGTGTTATTGCAGAAACCGGCGAACTCTTCATTTTTTTCCCGATTTTGTCTTTTAGAGTACTCGATGTCGATTGAATTAAATTATCCTGTAACAAACTTCCTAACTACCATATTTCCATTTTTAATGCCTCCTATATTCTATTCTTATTGGATATCTACCTACTTTTATGATATCCTTATCAGAATTTTGCATTTGTCATTATTTATACTACCATCTCTTAAATATTCTTTTAATATTCAAACCACCTGTAAACGTTCAATAGCTATCATTTCATTACTAATTTGCTTTAACTCAAATTTATTCATGAAACATTTATAAACATTATCGACCTTTTTTAATGCCTTAATATGGATTGTACTAACATCCCAATTTCTTTTATACATTTTAATTTTATCTACGACCAACGTATGATGTATCATAACAGTATTTGTTGAGAATTTATACGATAAGTTTCAGATTATCACTGGTCAAATGGTCCTCCTTGGAGATTTGAATTTACTGAACCTGAATTCTGATCTATCGAATGCATGTACTGTCCTGGAAAATGACATGGTAAATTTTGTTATTTTTTGGCTTGACTCAATATAATAACAATAAGGTACGTAATAGTAACAGCCGCACTCTCGATCTCGTATTAGCATCCATAAATATGACAGTAACTGGCTGTGAGTCACCGATTCTTCAGCAAAGTGGTCATCATCCTTCTCTTGAAATATATTTTAATTTTGAAGCTACGTTACGTGATGGCTTTGCTGGTGAACAGTATAATTTCCAACTATACTTGAGTCTGAGGGATACAAATTGGAACAGTTTAAATTCATATAAATACTTATGTAAATGCGATGGTGGAGGAATATTATCGATTATTCTATGTTCCTAAGACTAAGCCTTATGCATAAGTTATACAATGTAACTAGTCCTACTATTACAATTTTCATAAACGATTTGATAAAATGTATTATTCATTCTGAATGCTTGATGTTCGCAGACGACCTTAAACTGTGGAAGTCAATTAAATCAACAGATGATTGTGAGGAATTAAATGATGATTTGAGCAGATTAGTGGAATGGACATTTGAAAACGAATTGCCTCTAAACATCAGCAAATGCTTTGTTTTAACGTATACTAGGAGACCCCAAACAAATGCTTTCAACTATATAATGACCTGTGTAAACCTAAATAGAAAGCATGAGACAGTGGATTTAGGAATACTGTTTGACAACAAAATGAGTTTTCAAAAACATCTCCACAACGAAAAATAAAGCTAGCAGAATGTTTCTATATTCTTTCACTAGTGACTGAATATGCTCTCAATAGTGGATAACATATCACATTACACATGCAAAATCAGCATAATGATAGTGTTATTATATGGAGGCATTGGAAAAAATGTATTAACGGGAGTAATTCTGACTAAACAAATATTCTTTTAGTCAGTGATATGGAGAACACAGAAGCCTCTGTGATAGAAAATCTTACAAAAATTGTAAGCATCTATAAAAACATATACACCTTTTTTAGTGCCTACCACATTGCATTTTGTATTTTAGTTAAAATTCTACTTTACAGCTTAGAAGCATGTTACCTGTTAATAAGAATAATAAAGTATTATCGTACACTGAAGAAGGAAATGGTTTTATAGCCATTATTAGAGCTGATATCGCTTCCAAAATATAGCCACTTGAATGGTTAAACATGTTCAACGAAAACAGCTTGACTAGTTGGAGGGTTGATAACACATTCCCAGAGAGTATCCAAAAAATTGTATTTAAGGTGTGTATAGAGCAAAGAGCAATTAAATAGGTCTAGCTATAGTTTTTCTTTATTAAAGTCCATGTGTGTTAAGATAATTGTAAAGAACTTCTCGAACTGTCATATCAGGGCGATATATATCTCTGAGTAAGTTTATGTCTTCTTTTTGAATGGATATTTCTGCCAATTCCATGGTTGCTGATAAGCCTAATTCGTTTTAGTCGATACGCTCAAAATAATGCGGACATAAATGCACTCCTGCTAATAGTGTAGTGCAGTGAGATGTTTATTATTTCATTATTTTATGTTAAGTTCGATCAAGAAACCGACCTTTGTAATAAGTACGTAGGTAGTTTTATGTTAATCTATACATATATAAAGGAAAGTCACAACCCTGACTAATCAACGCAGAGCCGAAACCACTAGCACTAAAAACTTGAAATTTGGGTGGAAGATTCAATTTGTTACATATGGTAGTGCTAAGAAGGTATTTTTTGAAATTCGACCCCTAAGGGGGTGAAAAGGGGTAAAATGTGTTTTTACGAATTCCTCAATATCTCTTACACCCGATAAGATACCGATTTGGTGTTTACTTGCAAAGATTACAAATACAAATACCTAGAAACGTATTTTAGGATTTTGCCTTAATCAACCCTTAAAGGTACAAATATGGATTGAGGGTGAATTAAAGAACCCTTCGTATCTCCTATGTTTATTGAGTTAGAACATTCTTTTTTGGCATATAGATGTATTTTTAAAACATTTGGAAAGGGGTGTAATGGAATTTTAAAATGTTAACCCTAAGGGGGTGAAAAGGGGTAAACTATGTTTTCACGAATTCCTGAACATCTCTTAGACCCAATAAGATAGCGACTTGGTGTTTGCTTGCATAGGTGTTCAATAGAAGTATCTAAAAACGTGTTTCAGGATTTTGCCCTAATCGACCCCTAAAGGTGCAAATCTGAATTCGGGGTGAATTAAAGAACCCTTTGTAATTCCTAGGTTTATTGAGTTAAAACATTCCTTTTTTTTTGGCATATAGATGTACCTATTCTTAAAACATTTAGAAAGTGGTTTAAGGGATTTTACAATTTTACCCCTAAAGGGTGAAAAGGGGTAAACTGTATTTTCCTCAATATCTCTTAGACCCGATAATATATCGACTTGGTGTTTGCTTGCATATTTATCCAAAACAAATGCTGAAAAACGCATTTCAGGATTTTTCCCTAATCAACCTCTAAAAGTGCAAATCTGGATTCGGGGTGAATTAAAGCACCCTTCGTATCTCTTATGTTTATTGAGCTAGAGCATTCTATGTTTGGCATATAAATGTATTCTTAAAATGTTTAGAGAGCGGTTTAAGGGATTTCAAATGTTACCCCTAAGGGGGTGAAAAGTGGTAAACTGTGTTTTCACAAATTCCTCAATATCTCTTAACCCGATAAGATATCGACTTGGTTTTTTGCCTGCATAGGTATCCAATACAAAAGTCTAAAAACACGTTTCAGGATTTTCCCAAATAAACCCCTAAAGGTGTAAATCTAGATTCGGGGTGAATCTTTATTGAGCTAGAACACTGTTTTTATGGCATACAGATCTATTCTTAAAATATTTAAAAAGGGGTTTAAGGAATTTTAATGTTGCCCCTAAGGGGTGGAAATGGGTATCTTGATATAATTTATGAATACAAAATGTAGTTTAATTTTATCTCATTGTTATACTAAAACTATAGCTTTATCAATATATACAAAAAGAACGACAATTACGTACACATTTCCAGGGGGTACGTGAAGCATAAAAGAGTTGTGGAGGAATTTTTTCGGAAGAATTTTGTTCCCTTTTTCCTACAATATTGTTTTGCGTATTGAGTGAAGGGGAGAGGGGCGCCCTAGAATTCATTTGAGGTTTAGAAGAAAAAGCATTTGTTGTCCGTACGAAGAACGGGCATCTTGCTAGTATGTTTATATAAATGGTTGAAAAATTAAACTGCTTAATAATAATTTCAATATTTTCAGCGTGAATATAGTTGTTTTCATAACACTAAACCGTCTTCACATAATGTTAAGAACGCACATGCTAAACTTACTGACTGCAATATAAAACTAACAATTACCTACTGTGAAATATAAGAATATAAAAAGGTTAGTTATATTTATTTTTAATATGCCACCATGCAAATATGCCCCTTACCTAACCGATAATTAAAACGTGAGTAATGACACTTTAAATCTACAGTCTGTACCCAGATTACTACCTAGAGAGGAAACACTTTTTAAATTTTGGTTCTAGTAGAAAAAGCATTCTTTATAAAAAAAGGTTTGCTCCTTATAAAAACCACAGTGCCATGGAGAAATTGGAAATTTGATACACGGGGTATTTATAACTCGACGATTCGAACATTCGTCTCCTCATGTCCGCACTTGGTAGACAAATAACTATTTGCGAACTTTAATTTTTATTCATAGAGACATTATTCTAATATATGCAAGCTTGCATGAGTTATGTATGGTCGCCTAAAAACGGTGTGGATGCAGTGGATAGAATGTATGTCTTTCAAAAATTTCGTAAGATTGTGCATTGCAAAAATCAAGAAGCTAACGATCGATTGCTTAGTCGAAATTATATAGCTACTGACTAAAAAAAAATGTTGTGGCCACGCATGTTTCAGACTTCTACTTCTCGTTACTTTTATAGAATATCGGTAGGTTGTTTGCACTGGAGTAGAGCAAAAGGCAGCACATATAATATGGCGACGTTGTTTGTATTGGAAGCTTAAGTGCTGGTCTGCTGGTGTTTGAATACAGTAATCAATATTAGGCGTTTGTCAAAATTACGCCGTAATATGTCTATCATCGTTAGTCACATGATGTATGGTACGGAAATTTGAGTAAATAGTTGTAGAAGGGAACTATATGGGTTATATCTGTAACAAATATAATAATTTACCCAGGCGCGTAGGAGCGTTTTCTAGACTGCGGGGGCCATTCTATATTCAATAAAGACTTATTAGTTCAAGAGCCAGCAACGGATTTCTTACAGTATTTTTAACAAGTCTGTAACTGTTATGGAAGGTCTCTTTGAATATACTGAGAAGGGAACCCGTAGTCTGGCAAGCCTGCGGTGGTGGTTATAGCCCCCTTGCATCCTTGAAGGGCCGAAAAAATAATGTGTCAAAACTGACACAAAACCTGTGAATAATATGTTGGTAACACTGTAAGTCTATGTCAAATTCGAGGTTAGCAGGTTAGCTTTTGCGTCAGTCTGTGTCAAAACTGACGGAAAACCTAACCTGGTAACCTCAAATTTGACAGACTTACAGTGCTACCAACTTATTATTCACACGTTTAAATTTCCACAGCCCCCGCTGAGGATCAGTTTTTTTAGATCTTTCGATATTTTACAGTAAATGGTTAAGTTTTATTATGCAACTTTATGTGAATCTGGGGTAAACTTACCACCCGCGAAAGCATCTGTCAATTTTTTAACTTACATAAGATATGATTACCTATAACATAGCAAAGAGCCAGACTTGTTTTTCTTATTATTTTTTTCATCCTTCAAGGACGCATGGGGGCTAAAACCACCACCGCAGGCTTGCCAGACTTCGGGTTTCCTTCTCAGTATATTCAAAGGGATCTTCCATAACAGTTACACGCTTGTTAAAAATACTGTAAGCAAACCCGTTGCTGGCTCTTGGACTATATACTTCTAACTTGATCCATTAATACGAGCTATAATATTTCTGATTTCCTGATTATCAATTTTTAGTTTTATACTATAATAGTATATTGTAGTCACTGGTTACTTAATAAGTGCTATTTTATTTAAAAAAAAACACTGTACCATAAAAAAATTAATTAAACAATGAACCATGTTTATTATCAGATTTTCACATAAGCAAAGAATACTCATGAATAAGCAAACTTAAATAAATATAGAAACGAGTTTCCGAAAAATAAAAAGAGTATAAATAAAGATTAAAAATAATAAAACACAAATACAAAAATAAATTCAATTAAGAAACTGTCATTTAGAAACCTGTACCAAAAACAGAAATTCTAGTTGGTAACGCACCTACTAATGTTCCACATAATAAATCAATAAATGTATTTTATCTACTCCAGTGGGATAAGTAACGCATTACGTCACTCATTTGACACTATTTCAGTTAGGTAATGAAGCTCATTACACCACTCAGTTATGTAATGGTTTCATTACGCAACTGAGTTGTGTAATGACTTCATTACGTAACTGAAATAGTGTCAAATGAATGACATAATGACATTTGCCTACTAAAATATTTTTGAAAATGACAGATCTGACATTTCTCTTAATGCACTTTTTTCAATTTTAGGCAGTCGTAGATAAAATTTTGTACAATACATGTGTGATAATGCATCATTAATATACTTGTGTGCATACATAACTCGTGCTACGCACTCGTTTGTAACTTACACACACGTATATTAATGATGCTGTTATCAAACTTGTATAGTAAATAACTATTATCAGACCCGCGCCAATCGGTTGTTCAAAAAGGCGGTTAAAATCTTAATAGTAGGCATCTTTTGGAAACAACCTTGCAGTTGCACGGCAAATACCCGATAAGAAAAATGTTGTTATAGTAGTCCCATTTCAATTATATCCGACCACACCGATTACTTTCTGGAATAGTGAAATTTAATATCGCTCACTCGGCGGCAATAAAAAATAAGGCGATTTACAGACGCCAGTTTTAATTACAATTCAAGTTCATATATGTTCATGTTAGTGGTTGCAAGAAATACGTAAAATTATAAATTATGATGAAACTAGAAACAGATATTTTTGAGGGGGCCAGGCCCTTCTGAAAATTATTTGAGGGGGCCATTGGCCCCCGTGGCCCCCGCGGCTCCTACGCGCCTGATATTTACCCTCACATGATAATACAATTTCTGTCAATTATCGACATAACCTAAAATGTGATAAACTGGGCTATTATCGGCGGGTTTCGTGTGTTACAAACTTATTAATAGGCTGCACTGCATACATATGGGAGATTCAGTGCAATTCTCAAACCCCCCGAGCTCTACATACCAACCGCTTGTATTTTCAAACTGGTTCGGTATGTTTAGTATGTAAAGTAAATTTTTTTTCTATAATAATTTTCAAGGTCAACTTTCTAAGGGATAAGTTGCATTCCTGCAGGGTCCCTAGTTTTAATAATGTTGGTACATATATTTTTAGTTCTTTCCTTCCACCAAAAAAATGATTGTCATTTTGACAGATATGTCATAATTTAAATATCGCTTGCTTCATTTTTGCATTTAAAATATTTCTTGGTTTTCTTTTTTTATCCGATTTATTGATGATGATGATGATTCCATGTTAAAAAAAGAAATTTGTCAAGAGTTCAAATTAAGAAACTTTGGCATTCAAAATTGACACATAACCATAATTTTGATAAAGTCCTACCAACACGAGGTATAAAAATTTTCTAGCGTTTTAATCACATATCTACCAACATTGTAACACTGACAGTTATTATAGAAAAAAAACGTACTTTAGTTACATTATTTGTAAATGTCTGTATTTCATCAAGTAGGTAACTGACTAATAGCTATTTAAGTAACAAGGAATGTAAGGGCCTATTAACATTTGAGATAGGCAAGTACAAGCCAAGGCAAAGCCGCGGCTTGTTGCTTGCCGAAAATGTTAATAGGCGATACATTCCGAGTTATCTTATTATATTTTTCCCGCTGCTTATTGAAATTCTCCTAGATTTTTGAAAAAAATAGTTTGGTTTGTCACCTGTCACCAGGATTAATTTTCGTGAGTCGTGTTACCTGTGAGTGTCACATGTCACATAAGCACTTGCAAATATAAACAAAACGTCTAAATCTGCATCTTGCTTTGCTAATTTTATTATCCTACGAACTTAATAATAATATTAAGTTCTGTTGTCAAGGTAAAGCAGCAAACAAATATAATCACCGACTTACACGTTTTGTTACTAAGGCTGTATCGCTGACTTACATGATCAGCTGTGGGAAAAAAGCATTTGTGATATGAATATTCTCTTTTTTCAGAACCAAAGCTTAACTGCAAGTTTAGCATGTGACGCAGTAGCACGTGTAGTGTAATTCCGCAAATTTACTTCACAGGGTTCAGGTAAGCATATGAATAATTGATTCTTGAATATGGGAAAAGATTGTTAGCAGTCGTAAAATCTTGTATTTTCTAATGTTGCTTATGATCCGGTTAATTATAGTTTGTAAACTAACTCTTTAACTACTTGGACAATAATTAAACGGCTTTTGCATCTGTTGGATAATACTTGTTGATTTGGGTTACTTATTGCTTTGATGCTGCACATGTTTATGCACGCATATTTTCTTCTTTGGGTATGTTCTTCGTTCACTAGTTGGAGTGTAGGGTAATCTTGTAGTGTACGTCGCCCACTTTGAACTACGGTTCCTAGAGCCAGTAATATAGGAAGGAGAGATAAATTAACCGTCTTGTTACGGTCTACACACATTTTGTACATTGCACAGGAATGTTTGTACTAAGCACACACAAATCTTAAACTGCAGCTAACCTAAATTCTTACCTTTGTACAAAAAGTATTGTGGTCAAATTTCAATCCCGCCTGCATTAGTGGCTCTAGGAACGGTAATTCAAAGCGGGCGACGTACACTACAAGATTACCCTACACTCCAACTAGTTAACGAAGAACATACCCAAAGAAGAAAATATGCGTGCATAAACATGTGCAGCATCAAAGCAATAAGTATTATCCAACAGATGCAAAAGCCGTTTAATTATTGTCTGAATACAGTTTACTACCTATCCTATCGTTGTTACGGATCTTGCATTGAATATTGCTAGTTTTTGTTTCTGTACAGCAATTTTTGTTTTAATATGTTTTTATCGAATCTTTCCTCCCATTGTGGCTGTCATCTCCAACCAAATATGCAAAGGTGGTAGTTCCAGGGGGAGCTTCATAGCAGTAGTGCAGATGGTTGACATATAACCTGTAACGGCTAGGCAGGCTTGTCACTGAAGCTTATTCAATTTGAGGTTCCTCGTTAGAATTCACGTTACACGCATAAAGGTTTTCTTTCATAATGAGTCCCACCAGTAGCTGGGCAAAAGGAAGTCCACTACAGCAGAGCCCCACAATACTGCAGTAACGCAATTGTACTCTGGGAGGTCGTCTGATATCACAGAGGCTCCGTTAGAGACGCCAATTACTCCTGGTGCCATTGACCCTTCAGAATGGTTTGAATAACACTTTGGGTTAAGGGGTGCACATAGAGGACTCTTACCTTATGTGGTGACCACGGTAGGGGAGTTCTAATGCCCCCAACCAACAAGACTTAAGAACTTAAGTTAAATTTTAACATGAGTGATATTGAAGTAGCTCATCTTGCCTTCGAATAAAATAAATCAGTTTCCAACCATAGTGGTACAGTTTATTATATCTAGAATCGTGGGTGAAAATTTCTCACCAAAAAGGCTCTGGTAGCTACAAATAATAATATACCTAATATACAATGGCATGTCGCTTAGACACAAACTATTTATAATATTTCAAAACTCAAACCTCCGCTTTAAAAACTGAGCTGTTGAGCAACGATCAGTAAGACAGATTATATCATTATTACACGTAGTCGAATTAAGAAACATTTATTTGTTTTAGTACGTAGATCTCTTACATTCTTGTAATAGATATAAAGATCCATAATTAAAAACAATTAAATATGAAGTTTTTTCTATTTTTTTCTAATTTTAATTTAAATTAGAAATATCACGCTCACTTTGGATAGGAACAACTTTAGAAACATCCGTTTTACGAGCAAATATTTTGCAGCCAGTAACCCAGACATATTTATAGTTTTTCTCATGTGCTACTTTACGTTTTTTTTTTTGTACAGAAGTTTATTCTTAGGCTATAAATATTCATTAATATAAATTTTTCTGGAGGTAGATTCCCAACCTATTCTGTAGAAGTCAACCCTTTTTTGTTTTTTGCTGCTGCAAGAAACTTGTCCTTAAGATGCCTTGTAGTGGTCTTGATGATAATGTTCCGACGAACTTCCTGGTTTCGTATGAACTGCTGAACTCTATGGATTGCATCTACATCGTTCCTGTTAACAATATAACCGATTTTTTCCCCAATAATATTGAAAATGTCGACTAAGTTTTCGTCTCGTCTTTTTGAATTTCTAAATTATTTATTCTGCTATGTTGTTCAAGATCGTCGATTTTTGATCCAAGTGCGCATTCTCCCCTATTAAAATATCTACTGATTTCACATTCTTTTTTATGGATTTTAGTTCGTTTTCCAATTCAGTCACTTTATCCGAGAAGAACTGAACAGATCTTATGAGGGATTCAAATTTAGCATTCATTGCCCTTTTAATATCAGTTTTCAAATTGCAGAGCATTTTGGTAATATGTGCCAAACTGATAGAAATATTATCAGGATCGGCCTCGACGTCGTCCGTTACTATTGATGAATTATTTAATCTTCCCGTGCGGCGCTCAACACATTCAGAATGAACCTGGAGTTTTAGAGAGCCGAAGTTGTTCAGTTGATAAGTATGAAAAAAGCAGGAACCACTAGGTACACCGAATCCCCGAAGATTTTTTACTTATTACAAGAGTACATGTATTGCACAATGTCATTTTAATGGTTAACAAGGTAGTTTGATTTTTGTTGTTTTAGTATAGTACCCTTATGTGTAGATCGTTTAGAAATTCATTGCACTTTTTACAGTGTCAAATTTCGTCCAAAATTTCCGTATTGCTATCACCCAGCGCAACATACACTTCCACTCCACATTTCACGCAGACTCGGATTATACTGGTATATAAAACGATAAAAATTACATTTTTCGAAAACTGTCAACAAATGTTGACATTTTCGTTAAATTCTCAGTAAGCAGTGATTCTTTTTTGTCACTTAACTGCGAAACACTTTTATGTTCTAGAATGCAAAATTCGTTACAGTTCTAAACATAAAAGAAATGTCAAAAAATTTGTCATTTTTTAGGAACTTATTTGTGATTTTATTAATTAACATTAGTTTTTTATTAAGTAATTTAAAATATCAATAGATACTAATAACTATTATAAACTATTATAAAAATGACTAATTTATGTTGTACTACATGTAAATTGAAGGTGCCGATATTGCAGTCAGTTAAATTTATACATCACTTTGACGTTTGTCAAACAATTCAGCAGGCCGTGGTTCAAACATAAATTAATTGTTTATGAAATCTAAAATTGTCAATTTATTAACGTTGACAATTATCTTATTTAATTTTTTTTTATTCTCATACTAGTTTTATTGCAGTTTTCGAATAATGATTGTTTGCATCTCGAATGCGAAATGCTTTTGCGTTCTCGAATGGGTATTTTGCCTCGATAAAGCTCGGCAAAATAACTTCCATTCTTGAACGCAAAAGTAGCATTTTGCATTCTAGATACAAAAATAGCCATTGTTTGACATGTAAATACATAAGAGCACGGTTTTTTATCGGACAAACAAATTTTTTATGATAGCAAAGGTATGAAAAAATTTCAAGAGCCCAGTTCAAAAGGTTTTTTCATATCCCCTTTTTTAAATATCGATATTTAGTGAAATGTTTTCAGATTTAACATCGTTATTAATCGATCTATCGATATACCGGGTGACAATGAGATCAGGGCGATGCCTCTATCTCTGTTACTTATGAATGAATTTGGATGAAACTTGATACAAGGATACTAGACATAATTTCACATTGACTTCCGGTTTCCCAGTAATAACACTAACAACCAGAATGTTGGAAAGAATCTATAATTGTTCTGTTCCTAAAGTGAAGAACCCTTCAAGTGTAAGAGAACTATGTCCAATAAGCTTATTACCTGTGTTCTCTAAAGTTTTAGAGAGGACTATACACACATAAATGACAAACTGCCTTATAGAAAATAACTTGTTGCCAGTTTACCAATCAGGGTTCAGGAAAAATCACAGTGCTACATCGGCGCTACTAAACTTAACGGATAATGTTATTAGAGCTCTCGACAAGAATATGGCAGTTATATCGGTATCACTTGACTACTCTAAAGCTTTTGATGTACTTGATCATAAGCTGCTTATTGCAAAATTAAAATACCTAGGATTTGATGAGACTGCTATATCATTATTTAATAACTACCTAATAGGCAGGAAACAGTGTGTACGTGTACATAACAAGCTTTCTTCTTCCAAAGAAATAGTGTCTGGGGTTCAATAATTGGCCCTCTGATGTTCTTAATTTATACTTCTGATATTTTTCAAACTGTTACTCATTCTCACGTGCAATCTTATGCTGACGACACCCAGCTGCTGCATCATTTCGACCCCTCAAATCCAGACAGGGCTACCAGGTTGGTAAATGAAGATCTTAAATCAATATCAAACTACTCTAAGGAACACAATCTAAAAATCAACCCAGAGAAAACGTAAGTTCTTTTGTTCTGTCCTGAGAAACAGCGAAGAATTTTATAAGATCAAATTCAGCTCAAGTTACTGAACTTTCTAATTGTGCTATGAATCTAGGACTTAAGATAGACACAAGTTGGAGATTTAAAGAACATGTAAGGATTCTACTGCAAAAGAGCTACTCTAAAATGAAAGTCCTATATGCCAACAGATATATACTTAATTTTAAAATGAGAAAAAAACTTTGTGAAACTTTAATATTACCGACCTATTACTACTGTAATATTGTTTATTATCCTTGTTTGGACATGTTAACTAAAAATGGCCTACAATATGTTCAGAATACATGCTGTCGTTTTATTTTTAATTTGAAGAAGTATGATCATGTTTATTTAAATGAACTTAAATGGCTTAGAATGGCGGATACAGTTAAGTTACACTTTTTTGTGTTCTTAATGAAACTAATGCAATCCCAAGTGCCAAAGTATTTAACAGAAAAGCTTGTGTTTAGGGAGGCTATTCACAATCGCGATCTCAGAAATCTAAATCGACTCACTATGATTCAGCATAAGTCTGCGTTATTTCGAAGAAGTTTTAGTTACAATGCTGTATCTCTTTATAATTCACTGGATCTTAAATTTAAAAGTGGTGGTTTACGTTCATTACGTCTCAGATATAAAGAGTATCATTTAATAAATTAGGTTTTCTTAATTTTAATATTACTATTTGTTTTTTTTTTTGTTCTTTCTACGATTTTGTTTGTTATTTATACGATTTTTTTTGTTATTTTATTGTGCTCATGTGTAGCACGACTACGGTGCAGGAATAGTTAAGTGGAAGAATGACCTCTAGTTAAACTTTGCTGTTTCTGCTTCGTGTTGTGTATACGATATACATATATGTACTTTTTTTTCCATATATGTATATACACGAAAAGTAATAAAGACGATTATTATTATTATTATTATATTAACTTTGATTTTTTAAATGTCCAAACGCTGCTGATACTTAGGATGTATGATGACCTTCTTAATCCAGTTCCTGTAGGCCCTGCTGTCCAACCGATTGTTTGAGCCCATGTACACCTCGAAGTAGTCGCCCTTCGTCAGGTTATTCAGGTTCTGTTTGAACGGATAGAAACACTGGCCAGCGGACAAGAGCCATGCCGTGTGGATTAAGGTTGCTCCACAAACCTTCATGTCAACCATTCGCTTGCTAGTGGAAAAGGGGGTAGCTTAGCAGATTTATGAATTTAGCACTAACCTTCCTTGCACTGCAGTCACCAGTTCCAACTGAGCGAAATATGGGAATGTTTGTCTTATAACTTCCTCGTCTGCGCTTATCGTGTAACATTTACTTAGTAGCAAAACTGAGAGTAAAAGGTACGTTATGCTTTCCATAATTGAAGGTTGTGAATCTAAATTAATATTTTGTTTTTTGCAATCTACGACTCAAATTACATACAACAGTGCTGCCGAATATGCTTAGGTATTACACAGAAATATATTTTTTTTTTTTTTAGTTTATTTAACAGCAATCAGAATAATACATTCTATGAGCTATTGTGCTGGATGGAGGAACAATTGAATATATATCCCTCAAAGGGCCTGGTGGGTCATCCCCAATGGGAGGGCCTCGTCTTCACTTCAGGTCAAGTCTGCTGGCCATTTTCTTTTGAGTCTTCTGTTGGGTCTGTCTTGCACAAGTGGTTGTAATGTGGTATTGTGATGGTTTTCAAGGTTCTGTTGGTGTTTCTGGCTTCGTTGTTGAATTATTTCTTTAACTGTTGGGATATGGAGATCTTGATGGAGCATGTGATTGGAGATGTACCATGGTGCATCGGTTATGGCCCTGAGAATCTTTGACTGTGCTCGTTGAATTATATTTATGTTTGTATTGCTAGCACAGCCCCACAGCTCGATGCCATAGGTCCATATTGGAACAATTATTGTTTTATAGATTAGTATCTTATTTTCTAGTGACATTTTAGATTTTCTGCCAATCAACCAATAAAGTTCTTTCATTTTTTGAACTATGTGTTTTCTTTTCTTGCGTATATGTTCTCTCCAGTTCAATTTTGAATCGAGGTGCATTCCTAGATATTTGGCACTTGTTGTTGTAGGTATTACTATGTTGTTTATAATCACTGGGGGGCAGGTTTCTTTTTTAATCGTAAAAGTTATATGCTGTGACTTGTTCTCGTTGATTTTTATATTCCATCTTTTAAGCCAGTTTTCTATGTGGAAATATTTAAAGAAATATTTAATTAATTATTCTTGAATTTTACATAAAGATAAAGTAGTCCATGATGCATATCGTTAGATTGGTAATTAAATATGCTGTTTAATGGCAAGATGGCCCTTAGTAGGTGCCATTTAAAAAAATAGACTTTTTCTTAAAAGACATGTTTAGCAAATTTTGTTCTTTTATTAAGGGTTTGTTATTGACTTCATTGATAAAATAGCTATTATTATTAGTTGCTAGAGTCAATTAGAATATATTTTCAAGTCACAACCGTCTATCGTAAAAAAATAAAAGTTGAAAAAAATACTTTTCTGTTTGAAAAAATGGAAATTTGGCGAGACTAATTTATGTAATTTGACTTGTAGATTCCGAAAAACAAAATATATAGAGTGATTTATTTAAAAAATTAAAGTTGGTATCATTTCCAGTGTCGGTCATTTTCACTATATCTATCGGTCAATCAGAAATTCTCGAGTATCTTCATATAAAATTTAACTAAACCGATTCATAAATAAAGAAGTTATAAGCATGGCCCTTGTCTAATTGTCACCTGGTACATCAAGCTATGTAACAATCTATCGATACGTATTGATATATCGGTATACATCGATAAGTATCGACATCGATATACCGGGTGTCCTAAAAGTCTGAAAACGGCTGAATATCTCGAAAAATACGCTTTGGAAACAAAAAAGACACATTTGATATTTTTTAAAAAGCTATCAAATGATATAAAAACTGTCCCCTCCACCCCCGCCCCACCCACAGAAACGGGGGGGGGGGGGCACCTTTAAAATCTTAAATAGGAACCCCCACTTTTGATTGAAGATTCGCATTCTACGCTAAAAACTACGTAAGTTTTATCTGAAAAAATTCTTTTACTTTTGATAGATGGCGCTGAAATTGCAAAAACCGACATTTTTCGCTATTTTCGAGAAACGTACATTGGATCAAAAAATATTCGTCGCAAAATGCAATTTTTAGACGTAAGCGATATGCAAAAATGTATATATAGGCCGAGATTTAATAATAAAAGTAATCAAGTAGTAATTAAGTGTTTGATTCATTATCATCGAGGTACTATAATTCCAAGCCTAAAATTTTGAAGTGTGAGGCTTCACTTCGGGTAGTTACCAAATTGTAACGTCCCCCTTAGTGGGCTGACTACTTTGTCTTAAAACACGGTTGCAGTCTCAACTGTGTGCTCAGAATTAAAGGGACATAATCAGTGCAAGTAACGGAAACCTGATACAGCCTCCAGGCAATTCTGTTCAGATAACAATACATTTATTTGTTAATCTTAAAAATATAATTTGGTATTTTGTAAAATGAAATGCCTTTAGCTAAAAGTGGTTCTAGAGTTTTCCTCATTTGAAAATTCAAAACGTGACATGGCATCTATTAGTTTTCTAATACAAGCTTTAGTGTGCAGCTATTCTCAAGAGCATATTTAGAATAAACGATTCCAATAGTAAATTTGAACCCAGTTTTGCATAAAACTATACGTACCTCAAACCCAAAGAACGTTTACACTTGAAAACTTTGTTATCGAGTGTAAACTTCCTCCTTCAGTACTCTATACATAAATAACTTTTCCATTCAGAATATTAGTTTTAAAATAACTACAGTTTTCTTTACAGTATATAATAATTATGTATGTATTAAGGGTATAATCAATAGATTATGCGGAGTGCTTGAAATTTCTTGAGAGCTATAATCTTGCTCGGAGAGGGACGTTTAGGCGCCGCAACTTTAGGCGCGGGGACAGTTATTAGTCGCCACATGAAGGAAATTCCCATTATTCTTGATTTTAAATTTTGTTGTTAGGTAATTATTGCAGTCATTAATGTTGAAGAAAAATTTAAACCTTTATAAACAATATATATTCAGCTTTTTACGAGTCTTCTTCAGTGTTAAAGTTTTACATATTTACATAGTCAATTTACCTTTTATCGATTACGGACAATTAGTTATTTACATTTTGTATATGGATAGTTTAACGTAGTGAAATTATATGGTGTGTATAATTCCACCACGTTAAACTATCCATATACAAAATGTAAATAACTTATTTTCCGCTGTCCACGCGCCTAAAGTTGCGGCGCCTAAACGTCCTAGACCGAATCTTGCTTATGCACTTGGTGCATAAAACGTTTTATTTTAGTTTTGTTCTCGAAAAGGACAAAAATCAAGGATTCAGTATTTTAGGCATGGGCTGTAAATTTTTGGTGTGCTGCATTTATTGTGTAGATTTGTGGTACTGCTATATTGTTTGTTGTAGTGCTTAGCAACTTTATAGGTTCTCGGGCCACGAAAACCTGCTATCGAGAGCCAGTAAAATGTTTATGGTTCCAAACTAAAATAAATATAATTATTCATAATTCTAATAATGCCTACTTGTTCCAGGTGTTGCAATCTCAAAAGTTCCCATAATCGTATATTATTGAGGGAGAAAGTATTACCTCCCAAGGTGGCCTTAAACTAGCCACGATGACTACTAATCAAGGAATAGCAGATAATAAGTTTTATAGTTTCACAGCAACTTCACCAAATATATTAATAGACTTAGATGGCAATGAAGATATTAAGAATATTTCTATCAAACAAGAAATCATTGAAAGCAGTAATGACATCAGTAAATCTTCAGAAATTGATATTAAATGTGAGTTTGAAAGTAAAAACCAAAATGATGTGGCCCAAAATTCAACATCACAGAGTTTGGTTACACCTATAAAGTCTCATACAGGCAACAAACCATTTTCTTGTGCTGCTTGTAAATATAAATCAGCATACAAAGGTAATTTAGTTATACATATGCGGTCTCATACAGGTGAAAAACCTTATTCATGTTCGGTTTGTAGTTTTAAAACCGCTTACCAAAATAGGTTAGTCACACACATTAAATCTCATACAGGTGAAAAACCCCATTCCTGTTCTGTTTGTGGATTCAAAACTGCCCACAAACATTCTTTAGTCATACATAAAAAAATTCATACAGGCGAAAAACTTTATTCTTGTTCTGTTTGTGAATATAAATCTGCCTGGAAAAATAGTTTGGTCCTGCATATGAGGGCTCATACATGCGAAAAACCTTATTCTTGTTCTGTTTGTGAATGTAAGTTTACCCAAAAAGATGGTTTAGTCAAACATATGAGGACTCATACAGGTGAGAAACCCTTTTCTTGTTCTGTTTGTAAATATACATCATCATACAGAGCTAATTTAGTTAGACATATGCGGTCCCATACAGGTGAAAAACCTTATTCATGTAATGTTTGTAGATTTAGAACCGCCCACAAAGGTACCATAGTCGCACACATGAAGTCTCATACAGGTGAAAAACCTTATTCTTGTTCTGTTTGTGAAATTAAATTTACACAGAAAAGTAATTTTGTCGTGCATATGAGGACTCATTCAGGCGAAAAACCTTATTCCTGTTCTGTTTGTGAATATAAAACAGCTCGGAAAAGTAATCTAGTCACACACGTGAAATCTCATACAGGTGAAAAACCTTATTCTTGTTCGGTTTGTGAATATAAATCTACCTGGAAAAATAGTTTGGTCGTGCATATGAGGACTCATACATGCGAAAAACCTTATTCTTGTTCTGTTTGTGAATGTAAATTTACCCAAAAAGGTCGTTTAGTCACACATATGAGGACTCATACAGGCGAGAAACCTTATTCATGTAATGGTTGTAGATTTAGAACCGCCCACAAAAAGAGCTTAGTCGCACACATGAAGTCTCATACAGGTGAAAAACCTTATTCTTGCTCAAGCATGCACTGGCTCAGCTAATTAGATTGTGTAAAACTCCAGATTTTCTTCATATAATGATAGGCATTATCTCTGAAGACCTCTAATATCAGGAGCTAAATAAATTTTAAAATATCCTAACCAAACGGATCGCCCTGTAGAATAGTCACATGTGAAATCTCTTACAGGCAAAAGATGCTTTTGTTGTTCTGTTTGTGAATATACATCCGCAGTAAAATCTAGTTTAGTTGCACATATAAAATCTCATACAGACGAAAAACACTTTTGTTGTTTGTAAATATACAGGGTGTATCTAAGAGGTCATACAAAAGGTGTACTAAGATATTCTACACCTAAAACTAAACTGAAAACCTAAGAACCGTTTTGCATTTCACAAATTATTTTTCAAAATACAGGGTGTCCAAAAAATGGCGGATTAACTCTACGGTGCCTTACTGAGGGATGCCTTATGAACCCTGGAAAAATATGAAAAAAAAATCCCTGGGCCGTATTTTTCGAAATATTTCGAAATTAATAAATATAAATCTGGCAACATTGATACTGCAACAATTTCTCAATCAAAAATGTATCCATAGTAAGTTGTTAATATGTTGGTGACACTGTAAGTCTATGTCAAATTCGAGGTTAGAAGTCTTTCAGTTTGTAAAGTACACCGCGTCATAGATGCGCAGAACGCTAGAAACGTCCGGACGAGTCCATTACGTTCAACAAGGTGATTTCCGCTGTTGTATTCAGTTCATTGCCGTTCGTCGTCTCATTTTGTTTACATGTTTGATGTTTCCATAACTATTAACCCGTTAATAATATCAAAAATGGGTTTGGGCGAGCACCTTACAGTCTGGTAGCTACATGATGCATTGGGTTTAGTCATTTATTGTCCGTAGCGCCATATTCGAACTTTCTCAGCTCGCACGCGTATTCAAGAGCCTTTGGCCTGCGCCCTCTGCCAGATTCCCAGCTGTTGTCTAAAATGCTGCCAAGACCAAATGGCGAAGTTCCATGCACAGCTTTGGCAAAAATTTACAGCAAAACGGGCAAATTTAGTAATAATTCCTCGCGCGGAATGGAGCGGGTGATGCACAGCGAGTCCTCCCGCCGCGGAAAGCGTTTAGAGAAGGGCGGCCTCGCGAGCGGTAGAGCTTGTACTTCTTATGACATGCTAATTTATTTAGCATTTGAAACCAAAAATAAATCAGCATGAAAAGTTTTCCTTTAAAATGGGAATTTTAATGTGCCTCCCTAAAAATATCTATTGCTACGCCACTGATACCGTCTATTGGCGCATAACTGTAGCCACGCCTATGTACTTCTTGCATTGAAGCCACTCTAGTAGGTTAGGTTTTGCGTCAGTTTTGACACAAACTGTCGCAAAACCTAACCTGCTAACATCGAATTTGATATGAACTTACAGTGCCACCAACATATTATTCATACAACAAATATTTCAATGCCAAGCTTGATTTCGTATGTTATTATTGTACAAAGCCTGTTTGCCATATTTAGTAATTGACAAACTCAACAGGAAATCAGTTTTTTAAAATACTTAAATATTGAAAACAATTTAGTTAAATCCCAAGAATATTAAAAAAACAGATATTTTAATAAGTCCCAGATATATTTGACACTATAATTATACACTAGTTATTTAAATAAATGGATTTCATTACCCACCTTTGACCAGAAATATTTCGAAAAATACGGCCCAGGGAATTTTTTTCATATTTTTCCATGGTTTATTAGGCATCCCCAAGTAACGCACTGTAGAGTTAATCCGCCATATTTTGGAGACCCTGTATAAGCAATTTCACATATATATACAATAAATTTGGCAACGTTACAGATGCAATGCACAGATTAATACATATAAGTCGTTCACGACCTTTTTGGGACAGAGTTGGCTATGATGTTTTCTTTTCATGTTGGACTAACTGATTCGATGATGTAGCGGATGCAACTTTGTTTTCTGTCAGTGTCTGTTTGACATTTTTTTGCCACCACATTGCCAGATTTATTATTTTAATACTCGTAAGAAAATAAATGATTTATCAAATGTGTAAAAATAATTTTAATTTCCGTCAAAGGAAAAGTCAAAATGCCCAAAATAATTTTGTTACAACAAAAAATGTCCATTAAACATTAACCTCTAATTTAAAAAGGACAGAATAAATTTAAAAGAACGCGAGTCGATGTGGGGACTAGAGAATATCCGGCAACAATGTATCTATTCAGAAAATATAACCTTAAACTGAAAACAACCTAACCTAACACAAAAAATGTCAATTTTCATGGGGGAGTTTAGTTGGAACAGAGGTTCTGCCAACAAAATTACTAGATGGTCATAGCCTCACCTGACCCAAAAAGATCGTGAACGGCTTATAGGTAGGCATGATGTTCATATACACCGGCATGCTAGATAAAATAATATTGTTCTCTACAGCAGTGGTTCTCAACCTTTTTTCTTGGCGCACTCCCTAGCCTGTTAGCTATTTCTCAAGTACCCATAAAGGCTATTGTATGTATACATAGTGTAAGTTTTATTTTTGGAAAATAAATTCTTCATTACGACTGTGGGGTTATTTTTCGAAAATACCATTAAAATTTAAAATGAATACTTTTTTTTTTGGTAATTTAAAGCACAAAAATCTCAGGTTCCTTCTCCTATCGAAGGTTGGAAATGATGACTGCAATTCTTATTTTATTGTTGCTATTCGAAACAGTTTGCTGGAACTTAGACCAAACCATTCCCTTAAATTTCTAAGCCAAGAAATCCTTCTTCTTCCAACACTTCTTCTGCCCCTTATTTTACCCTCCATAATCAACCTCAACATTTCATAACGGGCTCTTCTCATAATATGGCAGAGATATTATAATGTACGTTTCTTGATCGTTCTCAATACTTCCTCCACTTTGTCCATTCACCGCAATACTTCCAAGTTGGCAACATGATCCACCCAAGAATGCTTCTAGTTTTTTTATTTCCGCCTGTTTCAGTGTCTTTGCATCAGCTCCATATAACAATGTCGAGAACACATAGCATTGCAGGATACGAACTCATATAGTTAATGTGGGGTCACGATTACAGATGACTTTTTTTAACTTTGTAAACGCCGCTTGAGCTATTTCTATCCTTATTCTTATTTCTCTGTTTTGATCGGAGTTTTGAGTAATCTATGTGCCGAAATGTTTATACTCTGTTACCTTTTCTATGCTTGTGTTAGAAATGAAAAGATGTTCATTGTGGTTTGGATTTTTCGTAACTATCATAAATTTGGTTTTGCTAAAGTTCATCTTGATACCATAATTGTTACATCTTTGGTTTAGGCGCTCTAACAAATGTTGTAGATCTTGTAAATTGTCCGCGAACAATCACTGTATCGTCTGCATATCTTATGTTATTGACGATCTCTCCATTTATTGTAATGCCTTCTGTACTTCCCTCCACTGTTTCTTGGAAGATCTCTGTACTATATATATTGAAGAGTAGTGGGGATAATATGCAGCCCTGTCAAACGCCTCGCTAGATATTGATTTCTTCTAACATATCACCTTTAACTCTGACTTTGGCTTTCTGATTCCAATAGAGATTTATTATAATTCTGGTGTCGTGGCTATCTATATTTTATATTCTAGAATTTTAACTAATTTATCATGTCTAACTTTATCAAATGCTTTCTCGAAGTTGATAAAGCTTGCATGCATATTTTGGTTCATGTCGAGACATTTTTGCATTAATACATTTATTCTGATTGGTGCTTCTCTGGTACCCATTTCATTTCTGAATCCCAACTGAGTTTCACTGATTTCTGAGTCCAACTTTCTAAATATTCGATTATAAATTATCCTTAAAAATACTTTCAAGGTATGACTCATTAATGCTATCGTTCGATGTTTTGAGCATTCTTTAAATTTGTTGTTTTTAGGTATGGGTATGAATGTGGAAAGTAACCATTGTTCTGGCAATATTCCTGTAGCATATATGATATTAAATAATTTGACTAAAGTAGCTATTGTTTTGTTCTCAATAAGTTTTAGCAACTTTATTGGTATCTCGTCTGGTCCAGTCGGCTTGCTTGATGGCATGTAATAGTTCATCCTTTAGTATTACTGGTCCTATTTCATGTGGGTGATCTGTGTTTTCTTCTTGTCTAGTGTCCTAAAATAGTTCTTCTATATAAATAGGAAGGTGATCCGTCATGCTTTTAGCGCAGATGCCTTGATATGAAGCAATAAAACTCAATAGTCTTCTCCACATTTATTGTAAAATTATGGGTGGCGACATGTTTCGAAACCAAACTGGTTTCATCCTCAGGTCACAATTATCATCTACAGAGGCATATGGTTAACAATGATGTACATAATAAATAAACCTACTTACTGCTACTAGTAGTTAAAGCACATGCTAAAAGTGAGGTTAACATTTTTAATAATTGGAAACGTGATAGAAAAGGTTTTAAAAAACACACCACCTGAAGGAGTAACTAATTAACCAGCAAACTACATTATAAAAATCGTTGTGCTGGTTAATACATAAAAATTAAAATTTGAAAAGTTAAGAACTGACAGCCATTGATGATGGCTGCACTCAGTATGAACTTAAATACAGAGGTAACTAACCTAAAAATCAGAAAATCCCTAGATTCAATGACAATTAAATTGCCAGAGGTCAAAATATTTAAAGACGAAAAAGAAGAAGACCAAGTAAGGGACGGAATCAGCAAGACAATGACAAAACCATCCTATTAGATATTCAAGAAAATGTAATTAGTAATTAGTATCAAAATCTGTGACTTCATTGAGTTTGAATTCATTATTATTGGACATAATTTCAAAAAATTTAAGTAAATTCAACAAAATACCTTTATTAGCTATTCTATATATTCAGTCCATTTCATCAGTTTGTCTTTTATATTCGTGATGATGTTACCATTAGTGTCTTTTACATTAGATGTATGTTGTTTTTTCATTCTAGGAATTTCTTCAATTTTTCTGTGCATATTAAAACTATCATCTTTTTTCGTAGTTTTCTATTTCTTGGCACTTGTATACTGTTTACTTGTATATAAACACTAAAACAAAAGAAAATTGTTATAAAATAAATAAATCTGTACTAGAAACACTAACACTAAATGCATTGAAACACCCGTATCAAATATTCAGAAATTTTTTCAAAATTTCAAAAGAGGTTGACAATCCACATATAATCTTCAATGTCTGGATCATCAGGAAAATATTCGTCAAATGAGTATGAGGTTGATAATTTTGCAAGATGTTGAATAATTGCTCTCTTCAAATCAGAGCCTTCAGAAATTTTCTGTCCTCTGCCTAAAGGCTCTTCTACGTATACTATAATTTTTATTTTGAATGCAGAAATTTTATTATCATTTGTTTATAATAGATAATTTTTTGGAAAACAGCAAATAAAATCCTCCATTTTGTATAGAAAGCGAGACATACCCTTTGGGTACGTACTCCTAGGGTGTTCATACCCTCAGTTGAGAACCACTGCTCTATAGTATGCAGTGTTGCCACAAGTTTATCTGTTGAAAATCGAAAAAAGAAATACAGTGAGAAAAACCAATTGGTTAAAGGATATGAAACAATTCATACTTTAATTTTATTAACTCTCTTCAGACAAGTGTTCTTTCTGTAAAATTTTGCTACACTGTTGTTAAGAATGTTTTTATTATTATTGTTGGATCCTGTTAAATTAAATGTACCTAATTAAACAGGAATATTGTTTTAATACCTATTGTAGAAGAGGTTTGCTCTAAAGGTGTTAGTACAAAATATTTTTATTTTTACTATGTGAAACTGGCAGGCACTAAACTAGACATTTTCTTCAACAAGGGTACACCAGGGGTAACTTAAAATTATACAAAGGTACATGTTAACTCCGATATGTATATTTCTATAAATTTAATAACAGTAATAGTAATAATAATGCTACTAGTCATAGTAAGAATGAAAAACAATAATAATGTTACTAGAAACTTATAACCACATTTATTAAAAAATCAAATTAGCAATCTTTTAACAAAGCAACAGTATCAAATTAGTTACTCTTATTTTTTGTGGGGGGGCATGTCTTTTCTGTAAGAGGCCTGTGTCTCTTCAGCTCCCCCTCCCTCACTCATAGTTACATGCCTGGAAACTGGATGAAAAGTTTAGTAGTTTATGTATATGTAGCTCATTTATAAATGTAAGAGATTACCATTCTGGTTAAGTATAGTATCAGAGATAATATGCCTTATTTTTCACACTTGTTCAAAAAAATTGAACAAATGAATTTTGAGATAACGACTAGCTGTCTTATTCTAAAATAAAGGGCTTTAGAAGGTTGTGTAGAGATTGCGAAAAAATATGATAAGAAAAGGACATTATGTAAATGTAGCGCTGTTAGTGTTGTACCTGGAGTTGGACTTACGCCTTTATAATTGTTAATGAATAGGAAACTTAAAAGTAAGATAGCAGTAAGTAATAACTTGTTAGTTCCTACAGTAGAGAATAAGGAAATAGTCCGTATGATAAAACTACTAGAACCAGAAACGAATTTAAGCATGATCAAATTGTTATTACAAGAAAGGGGTTGTGTGTGAGTCTGCAAAAATTGTAAAGAAATGTCACAAACCTAGATCATACGTGGTGGGAGGGTAACACGGTCAAATTTAATCGTAAAAACAGCTCACATTTGATAATGAAACACAGTTTAGCAGTATCAATGATCTTTTTACTTTTGTTTTACACAATGCTAAATTGGATATATTTTGACACATGTTTTAACCTATCAGCTGTTCAAAGCGCTTACACATCATTTAGCAGGTTTGTGTTCTTAATTAAACATTATAGGTGAATTAATTCAAAATGTTTGTAGTTTATTTTACAGTATAAATATGGCTTTCCAATTAGCTACTTCCAGTTTAAAAATGGACTATAGTAATATGTAAGTTGTTAGTAGTAAATATGATGATGATAATGTTGGATCTATAAACGCAAATGGCAGCACTGAGGTTGACAGCCAATAGAACAAAGTGAGAAATTCGCCAACCTGTAATATATAGAGTGATCGAAAAATTTTCTTCTCAACTGACCTATGATTTGTGTAAAACAAAAAAATTTCATGTCGTACCTTCATTTAGTTGGGAAAACTGAAAATTATTGAATGTCAAAAAAACTTCAAAATGCTTTCAAGAATATTGTCAAACTTCCATCAAGAATACAATTATTTGAGGTTATAATAATAACAGTGCATGCTTCACGAAGAAACGTTTTCAATCACTATGTATAGGACTATGTTTTAAATTGCCAAGTTGAGATGTAAATTACCTGTTAACTTAGTTATTAAAACTGGTACAGCTTCTAGGAAAAAAAAACTAAGAACATTGTACTATATGTAAACAAGCTTGGTGTTGTCTTCACAGTTTTATAATAAATTCTTAATAATTATGAGCCTGTGTGTTATTTCTGTCAATTATTAATTATCAGTAGTAGTATAGTAACTGTATAAAAAATTATTGATAATTTTGGGAAATGTGCACGAAAGCAAGTTGGGCTGAAGGCCTCTGCCTCAACTTGCAGGAGTGAAAATTTATCTAAAATTATGATAGTATATTGTGAAAGAAGTGCGTGAAGCTGATTTTTTTATACGAATGTGGAGTGGAGTTTCTCACACGAGCCGCAGGCGAGTGGCACAACCACATAAGTGTAAAAAAGTCTTCACGCATGAGTTGCACACTACACTTTTTCTACGACCTTACATTTGAAGAATGAATCAAGGAAAAATGGTTAAGTGCCAATTTTCTTTATTATAATAATTATAATTATTAACAGTAATATTGCAATTCGTCAGATCCTTGAACTTTACACCAGCTGCTTTGCATAACGATTTCCCCACAACATTGATATTTCTGGAAGCGGTACTATTATTACTTTGAATCGACAAACTTTTGTGTGAAATGTCAATTTTTTATTCATCGAATATTCAATGTAACGTTCGGCCACCACTGAAGATTTCCAACCCTCATGTTGTTTTAATGTTAGCAAATCTGCTTCTGCTGCGACTAGTACAGAAGCAGATGACCATCTGAAGCAGTGCCTCGTATGTTCCTCTAAATTAGCAGTTTTAAATATTTTGCAATTTCTGAATTTGTTTATACTAATTATTTTATTATTATTATTATTATTAGAGAAGATGCAGAGCAGAGAATGAATCTATCCTTGCTCAAAAATTAATACAAGGTATATGTGATTGAAAACATATACAGAATGAACAAAATTTATACAGTAATAAAATTAAAATAAAATTGATATTAAGTACTTAATAATTCGTCAATAAACGACTTGAACTTGTTGACATCACTGGCAGCAACTACTTCATGGGGTAAGAAATTCCAAGAGTGAAACACTCTGTTTTTAAGAAAGAATTGCCGGTGGGTTGTTATGAAGGGCTTCTTTCTTAGCTTCCACTCATGACCCCGTAGGTGTGTAGATGTTGCAAGTTCGAAAAGATGACGAATTGGAGATTCGTCGTTGTGAAACGCCTTGTAGACGGTTATTAGATCGCCTCGCTGCTGACGAAATAGTAGTGTTGGAAGATGCAGGATAGTGAGTCTTCCTTCGTACGAGGGTCTATTTCGATTGAAAGGTAATCTTCAAGCACGTTGCTGTACATTTTCGAGTCGGTCACGGTCGCGCAGTAATCAGTAATACAGGGTACCACACGGAGTTTGCAAATTCTAAGATCGGACGTACGTATAACTTGTAAAGTTTTTTAAATGTAGTACAATCAAGATGTTCAAATGTTTTGGAAAGTAGATATAACATAGTGTTTGATTTCTTGAGAATCTGACAGATATGATCACTCCACGATAAGTCCGCAGTTATGACAACACCAAGATCACAATAACTGTCTTTGCTGCTTAGCAGGTTGTTATTTATTTTATAGGTATGCCTAGGGTTATTTTTTCCTAAATGCATAACTACACATTTGGAAACGTTAAGAGGGAGAAGCGATTCTTCCGTCCAATCAAAAATGCTGTTGAGATCGTTTTGAATAGTGTGGAAGCTTGTTACAGGGTTGTTGTTTATTTTAGTATCATCAACGTAGAATGAACGTGGCGACTTTATATAATAAGAAATGTCCGAAGTGTAAATAATAAAAAGAAGCGGTCCCAGGACAGATCCCTAAGGTACGCCGCTCTCCACTGGGTTCATAACACTAGTTGAAGTACTGACTGTAACAGTAAATTCGCGTCCAGTCAGAAACGATTTAATCGTTAATCCAGTTTAGCAATTTGGGGTACATTTTCCTCCTGGAAAATTTATGAGGAATTTTTATCGAGATTATTTTGAGAATGGAGGGCAACATATTTTTTGTACAATTCCAAGTGCTCAGTTATAGTAAATTTTCTCATAATTTTGGTTTTTGTGTCAAGGACAGACCCGACAAGAATTGTTCCCAAATCTTCAATATTGTCTGTTTATAGATTTCATCTCTTCTTAAAGCACCAGCAACATCAAATATTAAAATGTGTTATATAACCCTTTTTCGAACGGTTATTACAATTAGTAAATTGGATATCTACCCTATTGCTTAGTTAACAGAAGTAGTATCCTTTATCTAATAGACTTGTCTGTCCGGGACGCTATTTTGTCTGTCCGGGACGCTGTTTCAGCAGCCAAACCGTAAGAGATAGAGAAAAAAGTTATTAAAGTTATATGTTTGGAATGGTCATGTCAGGTCAGGAACCGAATTTCAGTCACGTGACACTTCCGGTTTTCGAGAAATCACGTGATTTCTCGACAACCGGAAGTGTCAGTACGCTGTTTCAGCAGCCAAACGGAGCTGCGACCCTCTCCGCCTTAAAACCTCGATCGGTTAGGCAACCACTTTGACAGCTTCCAGAATGTTCCGATGCGGCGTACCACTTTGACATCTTCCAGGTCTGGGTACAGTTTTTATTTAATACGCGTTCTATTTGAAAAACGGTCTTTTTTGTTTTTTTAAATGAGACATTTGTCTCAATGGGTTGCTAGTCTAGAATAATGTATTAAACACTTACCTTGTTGCTTTTGAATTACTTTCAAAATTGACATATCTCACTTATGAAAATATATGATTGAAATTATGTCACTTGACTATTATTTAAAATTACCTCGGCTAGTCAGTTTATTGAGCAAATAAGAATCTATCTTCCTCAGCTGAATGAATAATTAGTATATTACATACCGAGGTGGGAAGTGTTTCATTACTGTCGAGAGATTAGGTAGTTTACCGAGACGCGTAGCGTCGAGGTTAACTTTATCTCGAGACAGGGATGAAACTTTCCACCGTGGTATGTATACTATTTTATTTGCAATCATCTAATTTTAAAAATAACTACAACTGAATTCTGAATAATAGATATCTTGATGTAGCTAATATTTTTGTTACCATGAAAACAACCCACTCAATGTTTTGTTACCATGGAAACACCCCAATCTTCAGGTATGTAATATTTTTCGGGGTATGTAATAATTTCCTGGTTAGTTTCAAGTAATCATCTAGTTCCCAACTGTTGTCATGTCATGAAATTGACACATTACAATGTGATTGCGAATAAAGGTTATAATAATGAATCTCTTTTTAATTGAATACTGAATTACAAAATTATTATTGTATTGACTTCTTTGTCAATCACACTCCTTAGTACTTTTAATAGAACCTTTTTTTAAGTTAAGATTGTATTATTATGCTTGGTTTGACATTACAATCAATCAAAACTAAATGTCAAATTATTTAATCAAATTACTTTTTCCAAATTGAGGTTAAAATTAATTACAGTTACCTAGATCAAAATGATATAATTTCTACTTATAATGGCCGAAAACGTCGAGTATCCGAATCAAAGCAAATTTAGAAAACTTAATATTCTAAATTGCGCTCTAAACCTAAATTACAATGCTTTCCACTAATTTTGTCGTACCAAACTTGTTAATAAAAATACACTAACCTTCACGAAGACTCACTTGTACCTTGAGTGTATTTTCTATCAGCTCCTAACTGATTGGTAGTCGTCAAACACCTCCCTTGAGTTGTTGAAGACGCAAAATAGCTCGTTGTAGCTCTCGTACCTCTTAATACCTTGATAAACGGTAGTACAGCATGCCACAATCACTCTCACTTTCACTTACTGATGGTTTAAATACCAATTACCACTTCAGTTGGTTTCAAACAATCTTGAAATTATAATATGAATAATAATTGTGACCTTTGGTCAAATTTAATCGTGAAGAAGGCTATCTTGCTATCACGTACCAAATATACAATATTACTCTCACAATTAAAGAAAAGTTAGCCCTTTAACGTGACTTATTAAACGTAGATTATTCAAAATTAAAGAAGTTTTTTCACTTGCAGTAAACAACCCCTTGGTTGCCTATTGCTACTACTAACAGTAATCTATCACCAACTGTTATCACATGATACCCTTTAGATATCTGGATATTAATATTGAATTAATTAAGCATCCACACAGCATGCTAAATTACAAATGGCGTAAAGTTTACAAAATTAATATCCTACAATATTTGCATATTATTGACTTACTTTGGTTAATAAAAAAATATTATCAGGAGACTCCTTTAAAAACTTGAAAGTGTGTTCTTTTTCTAAAACAGTTTTTTTTTTGGAGCATACCCTGCATTCTTCCCTTTTAAATAAACCCGAACTTTCAAGTATTTACCAATGTTTATGTTATGCTTTTAATGCTGATACTACCCCTCAGCATCGAGTAATTACTCCAGAGTGTGGATGATTTAAAATTCTTAGCCAATTCTGACGAGTACATTAATATTACATTTTGTGAAAACAAATAAATGTTCTCTTTGTACCATTTCATAAATTTTTTATATGTATTTTCGTAAATGTCCAGCAATTTTTATAGTAATAAAGAAGCACTTGCTGCATTTGCTACAGCCGGAATTTCTGGTGGAGTATATGGTGCTTCTGTATCGGAATCCATAATTAATACACTATAAATTAATACGTGAAAACCGTGAATTATAACTGTTCCAACCAGGGGTCATTTTTATATTCCCGGAATCAGTACCTACTTTGTAATTTGGTTGGAATTTTTCTATTTAACTTTTTAAAATCCGCTATGCCTTGAAACAACATACCTATGACAATTTATAAAACAATTGCCAAATGTATAGCTTAGTGCTCTGCTGGTTTTTAAAGACGTGTCAAGCTAGAGGTCAAAATAAATAAAGTTGAGCATCGCTGGGTTATAGAATTCCTCGCCAAACAGGGAAAAAGTCCTCAAATAATAGTTGAAGAAATGAGAGCCGTGTATGGTGACCTGTGTCGTTCCAAATCAAACATTTATGAATGGTCCAAATTGTTTATATATAGTTGTTTAAGAGCTTCCCAGTTTTCCTTTATGTTGGAAACTTGTGGTTGCGTACTCGAATGGAACTTTAATGGACTGTATGGATTTTATTTTTCACTAAATTATACACTCGTTGAAAGCAAAATAGGTAATTTATTTGCAATAAATTAACACATGAACATTTTAACATGTAAACAATAATTGGCCTTTCTCAGAGCGGACCTTTTCGCGTTCAGTCACATTGACTGCCGGAGGATAAGTGACGAGGGGAAGCACGCTCCAAAAAGTTCTAAAATGCCCATAGTACAATACACAACTGCAAGCGAAGCGGCAAAAATTTATGAAACACTTAACAATAGTCGAGAATCATTAGAAGATGATCCAAGATCCGGGCGTTTCACTTAAACGATTACCGCATAAGTTGTGGATGAATTTAAATGTTTAGTGTTAGAAGGCAGTTAGCAGCATTAACTGGTGTATCAGGAACCAGTATTTTTAGAATTTTGTATGGATATTTGGGCATGTCAAAAGTAAGTGTAAGATGGGTTCCCCGAATGCTTTCTCCCTTTCGAATGCAGCACAGAATTCAAGACTGTAATCAGTTTTTGAACTTGTGTGAAGAAGATCCCAACTCTATAATTAAACGAATTGTTACAGGAGATGAGACTTGGGTCTACTATTATGACCCAGAGTCCAAAAAAGAGCCTATGCAGTGGAACATTAACAACAGCTCTCCTAAAAAGTTTAAGGTCCTTGCATCAGCAGGAAAAATAATGACCACCATTTTTTGGGATTATGAGGGCATATTATTAATAGATTACTTAAAAAGGGGCCCAGCAATATGGGGAATTCAATTAAACAAAACAGAAGGAGAAAGCCAAGCAAGGGGATGCTGCTGTTGCACGACCATACTGTTGTTCATAAGGCAAAAACAGTGAAGGCTATTATGGACAGTTGCGGCATTTAAGAACTGGACGATCCGCCCTATAGTCCCAATTGGGCTCCTTCGGCCTAGTTTCTATTCCCAAATTTGAAAAGACATCCGAGGAAGGAAATTTGCCCATGATAATAAATTCATACCAGCACTTGAGAGCCATTTTAAGACAAAAACAAAATAATATTTTTAGTACGCTTTGCAGTTGTTATTGAAACGTTCTAATGTAATGCTTCCAGTACCTTTTTCTCTAATAGCATTAATTAATCTTGCCCTTATAAGTGGGTAGCTCTTATTAGATCCAGGTTCTATTTAAATTTACTTTGACTGATTTAAAGAATAGCAAATAACAGAAATTACATTTATTTATCACTATTTACAATTCAAGTAATAAGGATAAAAATAAAACAGTATGTAAAGTATTTAAAATCATATGTACAAAATTAATATTTAATTATTACCGCCTTGCAGTTAGACCACCCAACTGGCAAGAGCGAGCTTGGCTCAAGACTGGGCGGCGGTTACTGGCATTCCTAGGGTATTTTGGCTGATGTTGGCAGAACTGTGGATGTAAACAAATGTTAGCAAAAGCATAACGAAGGCAGGATGTTATCAGTTACTTTATTTAATGAGAGCAAATAAAGTGTTCAAATACCACCTTGATGGACTTTCTCTGGTTTCTAACGTGCGCGACCGCGGAATGTTACTTGGTGATAACAGTAGGCGATGAAAGGCTATATGTGGCTGATAACGGATAGAGCGCGCGTGCCGAGGTCATATGTATAAACAACACTCGGGGTGGGTTAATTTTTCATCTGGTGAAATTGCAGATTATGCAGGAAAGTTCGGGCTACGTCTCAGCCAAACTACGGCGGTCTAGGACGTTTAGGCGCGATTCTTTAGGCGCGCACTTTTAGGCGCGAGCGCTTTAGACGTGGACGCTATTAGGCGCCTAGACGTTTAGGCGCCGCAACTTTAGGCCCGGGAACAGTTAGGCGCCACATGGAAGAAATTCACATTATTGTTGATTTTAAAAATTTTTGTTAGGTAATTATTGCAGCCATCAACGTTGAAGAAAAATTAAAACCTTTATAAACAATATATATTTAGCTTTTTTACGAGCCTTCTTCAGTGTTAAATTTTTACAAATTTACATATTTAATTTACATTGTATCGATTATGAAAAATGAGTTATTTACATTTTGTATATGGATAATTTAACCTTGGTGGAATTGTATACACCATATAATTTCACCACGTTAAACTATCCATATATAAAATGTAAATAACTAATTGTTCATAATCGATAAAATGTAAATTCAATATGTAAATTTGTAAAACTTTAACACTGAAGAAGGCTCGTAAGCTCGTAAAACAGCCGAATATATATTGTTTACGAAAGTTTGAATTTTTATTAAACATTAATGACTGCAATAACTACCTAACAACAAATTTGAAAATATAAATAATCCAGTCGTAAAACAAAAATGTACTACATTATTAGTGATATGTGATTTATTATGTAGCTGAAATAAGTTATGTAACTAGACCTCTTTCCTAAACAGACATAAAAACTGATTATTTGTTTAGGTAATTGCAAAATATGATGTTTTTTAGGTTTCTGAAAGTTTTCTAGTAGTAAAAAAGATCCATTTTGCACGTGTTGCAACATTAGTTTTTGTGTAAATTCTGAAATTTCAAAAATTACATTTTGCAAGTCCTGCACGATTAATGTCATTGACTTCCATTTTCAGAAAGGGAATGTGTGGTTCTTATCAAATCTACGCTCCGAAAAATTGATATTATACCGAGTGTTTCACTTAAGATGCGAACATAGGGAAATAACATGGGAAATCATATATATGCATATTCCTGCTTGCTACTTGAATTGATAGGATTGATAGTGGTATCAATCAAGAGAAAAAAATGCGCTTAATTTTACTACATTACTTGAATTTGTTGCGTATTTAAGATAAAAATAGCTTAAAAACTGTAATAAATATTTTACATTTTATTCACAAAAAACAGACCAGCCATGATCAAATTTGTTTATGCCAAAATAAATGATGATAATGGCTGGTTTCAATTCAAAATTTTCCGGAGTATCAATTTCCCCAATCGGATCTCCGGGAGGAAATGCATTGAAAGTAGCAGAGAAAATAACGAGTAAATTTAAATTAACATCTAAGACTAAAATAGCAACATGGAACGTGCAAAGTATGTTTCAATCAGGAAAGATGCATAACATGGTAGCAGAAATGGAAAGATTGCAAATACATATATTAGGAATATCTGATGTTAGATGGCCAGGGAGCGGTGAGTGCGCGACTAATAATGGTATTATGTACTATTCTGGAACAATAGAGGATCCCGAACATAAATACGGAGTAGCAATTATGGTAACAAAGGAAATAAGCAGGTCAGTCGCAAATATCATAAGATACAACGAAAGGATAATGATGATACAGTTAGAATCCCAGATTGGCAAAATAAATGTTGTACAGATTTATGCACCAACAGCAGAGAAAGATGAAGAAGAAATAGAAAAATTTTATAAAGAACTCGACGAATTGCTTAAGATAGTTAAAAAGCAAAATATAACTATTATTTTAGGTGACTTCAATGCCAAAATAGGCAAAGGAGCTGTTGACAACTGCGTTGGTTGCTATGGTCTAGGCGAACGTAATGACCGAGGGGAAAGACTAATAGAATTCTGCCAGAACAAAGAATTAATTGTTGTAAATACATGGTTTAAACTTCCTAAGCGCAGATTGTATACGTGGACATCTCCCAAGCACACAGAAGAGAGAATAATACGAAATCAAATAGATTTCATTTTAATTAATAAAAGATACAGAAATTTTATAATATCTGCCAAAACATACCCGGGCGCTGATGTAGGGTCTGATCACAATCCGGTAGTAGCGATAATAAGAACGAGACTAAAAAAGATAAAAAAGAAGTACAATAGACAAATATTAAATCGAACGCTGCTGAAAGATGAGAAGATCAAAGCTGAAGTAGTAAAAAATCTACGGGAAAATCTACAAGAAACAAATAATCAAAATCAACCAGAAAATAGTGATATAAATATAAAATGAGAAAAAATAAAAACTACGGTAATGCAAGTAGCAACTGACAAATTAAACACCATACAAAGAAAACCGAAGCAAAATTGGATGACTAATGAGATACTCCAACTTATGGAACAACGACGTAAAAATAAAAATCGGAATCAAGAAAAATACAAAGAACTACACATATTGATTAAAGAAAAATTAAAGAAGCAAAAGAAAAATACATGACGGAAAAATGTAAAGAAATAGAAGCGTTACAAGCAAATCACGATACTTTTAACATATAGAAGAAGGTTAAAGAGATTACGGGTACATCTAAAAGAAAACAATACGGTTTATTAAAAGAAAAAGATGGTACAATAATACTAGATCCTAAACGAAGAATGAATAGATGGGAAGAATATATAAAAGAGTTATTTGGAGACAACAGATCGAAAGTGAATACGGAACACAGTGAAATAAATGCAATTGAAATAACAAAAGAAGTGAAACATGCAATAAAAAATATGAAAGACGGCAAAGCAGTCGGCCCAGACGAGCTCCCTATTGAAATAATAAAGTTAATAGAAGATGAAGAATTACAGCCTCTTATAGATCTATTTAATGATATATACAAAACTGGTGTGATACCTCGGGAATGGTTAAAATCGACATTTGTGGCGTTACCAAAAAAGAATAATGCGAGAGACTGCACAGAATATAGAACTATAAGTCTTATGAGCCACACGCTTAAAATCTTCTTAAAGATAGTACACATGAGGATATATAAAAAGTTAGAGAAAGAAATCAGCGATACCCAGTTTAGATTTATAAAGGGGCTGGGAACTAGAGATGCATTATATGGAATTAATGTTTTGATGCAAAGATGTCTAGACATGAATATAGATGTATATATGTGCCTAGTAGATTATGAAAAGGCGTTTGACAAGGTTCAACACCAACGGCTAATACAAATACTTAAGACCAAACAGATTGACGAACATGATCTACGAATCATTTAGAATTTATACTGGAATCAAAAGGCTAACGTTAGAATAGAAAACGAAACGACAGAGGAAATTGAAATTCAAAAAGGAGTGAGGCAAGGGTGTGTACTGTCGCCCTTGCTATTTAACTTATACTCCGAAACAATATTCCAGGAAGCCCTGGAAGGGGAAACAACCGGAATAATAATAAACGGAACACCCATAAATAACATTAGATATGCCGATGATACCGTAATGCTAGCGAATGACATCTCGGATCTTCAAAGAATGATGGAACGGCTAAATAGAATCAGCGAATCGTATGGTTTGCACTTAAACTTAAACAAAACCAAATTTATGGTCGTATCCAAAACCAAAAATGATGTAGCAAACTTAACAATAAACAACACCATCATTGAAAGGGTAAGGAAATATAAATATTTGGGGACAATAATAAACGAGAATAACGATCAAGTACAAGAAATAAGAGTACGGATAGAAACGGCGAGGGCTGCTTTCATAAAAATGAAACACTTACTATGCAATAGGGACCTAAATATACAAGTCCGAATTAAATTCGTGAGGTGTTACATCTTTTCTGTTCTTCTATACGGAATTTAGGCGTGGACTCTTAAGAAACGAGAAATAGGCAAAATTCAAGCCTTTTAATTGTGGTTATATCGACGTATGTTAAGGATATCGTGGATAGAAAGGAAGATGAATGAGTCCTACATCAGATACATAAAGAACGCGAACTAATAAATACAATAAAGAGACGAAAACTGGAGTATTTCGGACATATTATGCGTGAAGAAAAATACCGTATGCTACAGTTAATTATACAGGGAAAAATAGCAGGGAAGAGAAACGTAGGAAGACGAAGAACATCCTGGTTGAAAAATTTACGAGACTGGTACAACTGCTTCTCGGTAGAACTATTTAGGGCAGCAGTATCGAAAATAAGAATAGCTGTTATGATCACCAACCTCCGATAGGAGAAGGCACCTAAAGAAGAAGAAGTGAATATGGACTGGCTAGTCTGGACGCTTCTCGAATCCCAGGTATGCGCCGTTTTAAATTAATAAATTATGAACTTAATGGAACGGGTCGGAGATATCGTTCGAGAATCTGAATCTAAATTTTTTGAAAGACTTCTGGTATAATTCTGGTCTGATTCTGGTGGTCCAACTGAGGCAAGATCAAAGCTCTTCCTTAACGGAGGGCCGCGGGATCGGCCTGGAGAAGCAAAGCTCGCTTTACCGGAATAATTCTCGGATTAATTCTCCTCGAGTTCGCGGAACAATTTTGGTTCTATATATGGTTGATCTCCTTCCCTTGCATCAAAGCAGAAATGGAACTGCGCAGCGGACGTTTCCTCGGTTCATTCGCGCATATCGAATAGAACACCCGGTATATTATTACATTTTTGAATTCATCTTAACATTTTAGAGAAAATTTGTCTGTTCAACTAACGCTCTATTTTGTACGGTTTTTGTAGAATTTGTAATTTTTGAAAAAATTTGACAAAGCGCACGCTCTTCTTCATGTTTCTTCTTTTACTTCACATATGTGTCCGTCCAGACCAAGACTAACCATCAAATCTATAAGGAGGCGTTGTCCTACGGCTCCCTCTAGAAATAGTCGACAAACAGCTGCACCATTTTTGTACATTTTTTCCTGTTTATATAGCTCCTCATCGCTGAACTCGCTACGTCCTAAACCGTATATGACTTTGTGTGACGCCTTATATTGGATATAGTGTCCCCAGAAACGTTTACTACTCCCTTCACTATTTCTTTATAGAAATTCTCAAAGTTTAACGAGCTTCTGCCAGCGCCACAGTTCCTCCACAGTTTCCTTCGGTAAGCACACCTCTGACATACCCACTTTCCCAAATTGTATTATCTTCGTTGTCTGAGTCGCTTGGAATACAATCCTCTTTGGACCCACGTCCACAGAAGGCCAACGAGCTTCGGGACCATAGAAGGAGTTTGTAATCACTTCTTGATTTGCAATTAGGGCTGCCCACTCTCCCATTCATCTAACTGCACCCAGTCATTTTTGTTACCCCGTATTATAATAATAATGGTGGCCTGCAAGGCGGAAGGTCAGAGCTTCCGTATCCTCGCTGTTACACCCGGCTGTCGCGTGTCAAATTCATGACACGTGTTGATGTGGTGAGCATCACGCATTAGACAACCGCATTATTACACCTTCGAACGCAGGTCCCCAATTATTTAAAGCAGCTGGGTAGGCCGCCCGCCAGGCATCGATCTGGGATTTGAACTCCAGACTTCCGCGCCGCAGTCCAATGCTCTAACCACCGAGCCACGCTGGCGCTCCGTATTATAATACTTGAGGTAAATTGTGAACTCCACTCAAACCCTACACTCACGTAGTACTTAGAACTTGAATTATTTAATTTGTACGTAATACTATTCAGAAGTGCCGAACGGAACAGTGGTTGCAGCTTTTTACTCGTATCACTAGCGGTCACCGGTCCTTTCTTACTCTGAACTATCTCAATAGCTTTCAACAAGGCTTCTATATCTGCACGACTATCAGACGCTATTACCTTTGCAGATTCTTCTTTGCGATTTTATTTCCTTATTTCAAGGTTACATATGGTTGGACTTGACCTTGAAATCGAGGCTGTGTGGGGGCGTGGCCTTGGACTTGAACGTGGCCTTGACCTCGAACGTAGCCTTGAAATTTGTCTTGATCTTGGTCGTCCGCTTGGCCTTGAACGTGGCCTTGACCTTGAACTCAAAGCTAAGTGGTGGGGGGTGGATCCAGTTCGGTTCACTCTACTCTACTTTTGACTAGAGAGCCTAGAAATGAGAGACTGGCCCTTTAACGGAAGTCACTAGATTCCCCTAGCGAAATGTTGGCAGCGTTTTCCCCAAAATGGCGAATGTGTCAACTGTGTTTTGCAGATTTTCAGATTTTCAATCAATGTGGGTATGTGAGTGTGAGATAACTACTAAATCATGTATCATGTAGCCCCATTTTGAGGCAAAGGGCGCCTATGGGGCCGTTTCACTAGCATGTAGATTAGTGCTGATTGATAATTTGCATTTGTACCAACTGTAGGTAATGTGCCTCCCGAAGAATGTGAAAATGATATGTTGAAAAGGATGCTGGAATAGGTACAGAGAAGAGAAAAGTGACTTTAGCAAAGGAAGAGTGTGAAAACCAGTTGAAATTAACAAAAAAAATTGTACATAGAACTGAACAATCAAATATAAAGTTAAGGAGGAACAACAGAGTGTTAAATGACAAGAATCAAAATCGTTTAACGTTTGTGATGAAGAAAATATTGCACAAACAATCGGTAACCGTTATGATGATTTGGTGATCAACACATTTTCAATCTGCAGCATTTATCAAGTGATAAAAATTGTGTACGAGTCCTTGCAAACTGATCTTCCCACTTGGGACTCTCTCGAAGAATTTAAAAAAGGATTGTTGATCGTTCAAAACCTTAATGTTGTTGAGGATTCGCCTGAAATAGGTGTTAAAGGTCATAGAAAAGTTTTAACAGCGTTTTAACTAAGAAATAGGATCAAAAACAGTTGCTGTTACAAGTAGTAAAGGACTACTTACCGTAAGAAATATCCAGACAGTAGCAAAAAGAGGCTTTTATGCAACGTTTACATTTTATTTTTTTTTTTGAAGTTACTGTGAAGTCACGGATTCTTTATATTGTTTCCCTGTTTAATACTAATGTATTCCGTATCTTTGCTGTATATTTTAATAAATTTATGAACATTTAATAACACATTTTTTTTTTAATTTTGCTCTAGGTCTTCAAGACAAGCCCATTGACGCACGTCTTACGATTATCCAATTGGTTTTAAATTTTACAGGGCTTTTATTTATCTATTTCTAAAAATGGTAAAGGGTGAGATTGTCAACATTTAAAAAAAATCTATATAAATAAAAACCACCCTAGTATCTATGGAATGCATTTGTTCAGTTCAATTTTATCAGCTTGCATATCCGACAATCGGGTATTTCTTGGCATTCTAGACATACTAGACTTTCCGAAGAAACTGGACTAGATCTACCAAACCGAGAGTGTTTAATATTATATACCGATGAAAGTTGCTACAATAATGTTCCATCCCAAATGCGAGATTTAAGTGAAAGGGGAAAGAGTTTAAGCAGAGTATCTTGTCGTTCAGGCAGAGACGTAACAACCGTTTCAGCTTGTATATCTGCAGATGGCGAATATCTTGCACCACTTATTGTTTTTAATTGCGCAGCAGTTCAGGGAAGGTGGACATCAGCCAAAGCATGTCCAGGAACAGTCTATGGTGCTTAGACCAACGCTTGGATTGATGAGCCACAGTTTTTCCATTGGTTTTCTGAACAATTTATTAAACACGTTACAGAAATTCGGAAAAACCAATGATCTCTCAGAACAAACTGCTTTATTATTGTATGATGGTCACGCTAGCCATATCAGTGTGCGTATTTTACAAGCTGCCATTGATAACAATATTAAGCTGATGATGTTTCTAAGTCACCTTACTGATCGACTCCAACCCTTAGATTAGTGCATTTTCGATCCCATTAAAACAAAGTGGGAGAAGAAATTGGTTGAGTATTCTGGCTATCGAGCGAAGCACATCGATTCTTGGGCGGTGCTAAACAACTTGTAATTTCTACGTTTTATATAATCAAATCTGGGAAAATGTCGTACGGACCACTGTGTACATCTTCTAATAAGTGTGGCAGATATGACGATTATCTTGAGTGTCAAAACTGCAATAGTATATTGTACAACAAGTTGAGAAAAGTGTGTTTTTTCCCTGCAAGACGCGAGCTTTTTAATCGAGGCGAAGCCGAGATCAAATCGCGCCGAGCACCGAAAAACACTTTTCTCACGTGTTGTACATGCTATTTTTTTATGTACTGTAGGGAAATGCCTACAAATTTTTTATATAAAAATATGAAAAATCATGTGAAAGGTTGTGCAAAAATTAAAATAGTATATAGGTAGGTGTTAGGTAGCCATTTACCATAGCAACAATAAGCATGGTTACGCTATGTAAATAAACAACCAACAAAAATTTCGAAGTCGATTTCCAAAAGTAGCAATAGCATTGGAAGTACCCCAAGATATTCTGGCCGCGGCTTCTGAAGCCATCGTAAATTTAATGCCAGCCAAGTCAAAAGACAAGTACGAGAAGAGCTACAATAAATTTTCTAAATGGCGGATAGAAAAAGTAGCACATGGGGTAAGTGAAAACGTCCTGCTTGCATACTTCTTTGAAAAGGTATATCTAATAAATATTGTCTTTAATAATTCACTCCAATATGGTTTCTGTACAGGCAAAGTCTTTGAAAAGCTCGACGTTGTGGTCAACCTACTCAGTGTTGAAATGTACGCTCAATAGAAAGGAAAATGTAGATATTTCAAAGCACTCAAAAATGCTCGCATTTTTAAAACGTCAAAATGATGGATATCAGGCAAAAAAGTCTAAAATTTTGACAATGGCTAACGTCATAAAATTTTTAACCGAAGCTTCTGATGAATCCTTATTAATATTTGGGCTTAATGGCACCTGTAGACGGGAAGAACTACGTAACCTGTCAGTTTATGATATCGAAGACACTGGGTCCACTTTAGTTATTACACTGCGTGATACGAAGACAATGAAGAAACGTGTTTTCACTGTAACTTCAGAAGCGCCGGTGGGAATTAATGGAATTGATTTGTATAGAAAATATTTGAACTTACGTCCGAAACATACTAATCATCCAAGATTCTTTATCTATTATAAAAAGGGCAAATGTTCCGTGCAGCCTGCAGGCATTAATAATTTTGCTGCAATTCCAAGAAAAATTGCAGAATACCTGCAGCTGCCAGATAGTAAGAACTACACAGGACATTTCCTACGCAGAACATAAGCAACATTTCTTGCCGACAGTGGAGCTGACATACAGATGTTGAAGTGTCATGGGGGATGGCGTTCGACAAACGTGGCAGAGGGATATGTGGAAGACAGCATTAGCAATAAAATTAAAACGTCCAGGCGTATTTTCGGACAGAACGTCGTTCCACTTCAATCTTCGATGCTTTCTCTTGCACCGGCGAGTTCCACTAATTCGCTAGCAATAAGCAGTAATTTACAATCTAATGGGAGAACATTTTCTAATTTAAGTAATTTTACGATTAATGTGTACCATACTGCTGATAATTAAATTTCTAATTTTTGTGTTATCTATATTTATGCGTTGCTATGTAGAAAAGTGTTGCTATGCAGAAAAGTACCACTTTTCTAAACGATTTTGCACTTAGGAATACAGTATATTTCCCTACAGTACGTGAAAGAAAAGCTTTCCATATAGGTTGCATATATTAATATAAGTGATTACGAGAGCCTTAAAAGAAACCCTGGTCTAGAGGAGTGGAGATGTAAAGATTGTCTACAATCAACTAAGAAAGTTAATTCTATTGTTGCCGGGGCCGAGAATTTGCAAGTGGAAGATCTTACAGCTGGAGCAGGTCAGGAGGTCGCCGATAAATCTAGATCAGATATAAGCATTAGAGCAACATTGAAAGATATTTTAAATTAACTAAAATTAATACGGCAAGTACAGAATGTGCAGAAAAATCAATTGACGCATGCCACGAAAAAATCGACGAATGTAATTTTCGCCCAAAACAACAAGAGATAACCATTAACGAGTCGTTAAAGAAGATTCAAGAATTGGAGAACAGAAATAGTGGGATCGAAATAGAAAATGAAGAATTAAAATCTCTGTTAAATAATCTTGAGCAGTATACGCGGAAAATAACGTCGAAATTCATGGCATTCCCATAATACGCAACGATAACCCCATAAAAGTAGTTCAAGCTGCAGTTGGTTTCCAAATAGATTCACGTATGATCGATGCATGTTTCCGACTTGGCTCCAGGACGCAACAGTCTTCCAAACACCCCGGATTAATTGTAAAATTCGTAAGACGTATGGATAAGGAAGAATTTTTGCGGTTAAAACGGGTGAAACGTGATCTGAGGTTAAAGCATATCCCGGAAAACTTTAACTACAAAACCCAGAAGATATAAATGAACCCGTATTCATCAATAATTCATTAACTAAACAAAATAAGCAATTATTTAGTAAAGTCAGAGAATATAAGACAAGTTGTAACGCTAGCTTCCGCATCAATTATAAATAAACATTAAAAATGTATTTAATTTATGCATCGCCCATCCAAGCGTTATTACGGGTTACATCTTGCCGACGTCCTAAGAAGAGATAACGAACGCAGGCTCAAGCTGCGCCGAAGATACGAAGAGTCGATCCTCCCGCCGCTCTCCCACTTAAGGATGTCTGAAGTGGTTGCTTTGATAATACGACGCGAGGCATATAAAAGCAGCTGCACGACCAGTTCACGGGACCTAGACCGTTTTCATTCCGACACTTGAGTTTTATCCCAACTCAAGTTTACCTGTCCCGTCCGAATAAATCTATCTTTACCCTTATTCTCTCTCTTGTAGAATCTTTCAGAAGATTCGCTCCGAAATCAGTTTGACTCGGCGATTCGTAAAAGAGTACCCGATTCCTGATTTATTATCCTGAAGATCCGTTCCGAAATCAGTTTGACTCGGCGACTCGCAAAAGAGTGTCCGATTTCTGATTTATTATCCTGAAGATCCGCTCCGAAATCAGTTTGACTGGGCGACTCGTAAAAGAGTGCCCGATTCCTGATTTATTATCCTGAAGATACGTTCCGAAATCAGTTTGGCTCGGCGACTCGTAAAAGAGTGACCGAGTCCTGATTTGATAACCCGAAGATCCATTCCGAAATTATCCTAAATCGGCGGCCCGTAAAGGAAGCCCGCTTCCTGATTTAATAGCCTGAAGGCCCGCTTCGAAACCAGTCCGAATCGCCGAATCGTTGAGAGTGTCCGATTCCTGGTTCATGTTGCTAAACACCCCGACAGAACCGGCGGTGTAATTCGCCCTGCAATAAACACAACAAATTTCGAATTGCAAAGCTTCTAAGCGCCACAAAATTCGCGGCCGCTTGAACACTTATTAATTACTTTAACTACAGTCATTTACCTACCTGAGGGTTTCCCGAGACGTAGAGAGCCGTCCGCACCGAGCGGGAGCGAACAGTTCCCTTACAATCATCCCTGTTGAACAAGATTCCTGCACGAGCAGCTCGAGGTCGTACGCTCGAAGTCAGCTGATTTACGCCGGGATGAACATGGCCGAATTCCGCTTTCGCTACAAATCCACGGCGACGCAGCGTTCTCCCGTAAAGCTCGACGGTCTTTTTAGCCGGGCTCCAGGTGTAAGAAACACATGAAATAACTTAATTGCTTCTGTAATTCTAGCCTCGTAAACGACAAGACAAAACCTGGGATTTCGAGGTTAAACGCCGGCTCATTCGATCTACGTTAGGCCGATTATCTTCTGGAGTGGTGCGGTCCAAAATGCAGTCGAGAGAAGTGGTTTAACAATCCGTATCCGCCTGCAACACACCTGTGCAAGGGAGGTTGCCGCGACTTCAGGACCGAACGAAATGCGACACTTCAGGCGAAATTATTATTTCCCACCGCCAGTAGTAGTACAAATGAACTCGCGTACCAAACGTGAAATGCTTTTAGAAAAAAGGGTGCTGGTTGTAACTAACAACAATATTAATGGTATGTCAGTTGGTGAGAAGATATATATTAACGAACATTTAACATACGAAAATAAACAGCTTCTACATAAAGCAAAGGAACATGCTAAAGTCAAAGGCTATCGTTTCGTGTGCTTCAAAAATGGCAAACTATTTGCAAGGAAGGATTATGGACACACTGCAATCAGGATCGAAAATGAAGAGGAAATTTACTCAAAAATGATGCCCGCACCGACCCATCTATAATCAGTGTTCCGGTACGATTTGTATTTAATTTCTTTTGTTATCGTTCAATTTATTTATTTAAATTTTTCCATACACTGTATTTTGTTTTTGTTTAATTATGGATTCAGACACCCAAACATTCATAAACGATATAGAGTCGGATGACATAGTCACACTTAATGTTAATACGATAAATGAAATGAAAGAAAATATAACGTGCACAACCAGTGGTTTTTGTTTTAGAATTTTTCATATGAACATTATAAGTATAGCAAAGAATTTTGATGAATTTGAGTTACTTATTACTGAAAGCAATCTAAACTTTGATTTTATAATACTTTCTGAAACTTGGTTTATTGAAGATGTGGCGTGCTTTAATATCGATGGTTTCACAACATACTACAACAATAGTAAATATAATAAAAACGACGGTGTTGTAGTATTTGCAAAATCAAATTTACCTGTTGATATCACCATGTTTCATTTTGATAAGCAATATAACATAATAAGATTAAAAACTACAATCGCAAACAAACAGTGTGGTATAACATCAGTTTATAGACCTCCTTCATATCCAGTTACTGATTTTTTAGAGCAAATGGAACAGTACATTTCTGATAATGGTAAACTTGCTTGTGAATTTATCGTTGGTGACATTAATATTGACCTACTAAATTCTAGCGATCCAAACGTTCATAATTATTTAGATATTTTAAGTAGAAACGGTTTCAGTTCATGTATAAATGCACCTACTCGAAATAATAAAACATGCATCGACCATATCTTTGCTAAAATAAATAATTACAACTTTCATATATTACCAGTAGTTCTACATTCCAAAATTACAGATCATTGTCCAATTTTACTGCAACTTAGCTGTCCAAACTCCAATGATAATTTAAAATCTGGTGGCATTATAATTGCGAAGAAACAACAAAAAACTATAAAGATTGTGGATTACCGAAAATTAAAAGAAAATCTGAGTTCAGTTCTTTGGGATCAAATATTGTCAGAAAATATTGATGATTCACTAGAAACACTTGTCGAACTAATACAAAAAGAATTGTTCTCTTATAGTAGAATAAAAGTACTAAATAATAAATATAAAAAGAGAAAACCATGGATCACTAATGGCATTATTCAATCTATAAACATTAGGGATAAATTATATCATCAAGCCCGTTTGTATCCTAATAATGCAATAATACAAAATAATTATCTCAGATATAAAACTTCAATCTCAAATCTGATTAAAACTGCAAAAAATAGTTATTACAAACAAAAAATTGAAATATATAAAAATAATTTACAGAAACTTTGGAAATTAGCGAAAGAATCGCTTAATAAGAATCCACCAAAACAAAACATAAATTCACTTAAAATTAATGGTGCAGATCTAAAAGAGGAATCTGAAATAGCTATTAAATTTAATGAATATTTTATTAATATGAGCAAAAATCTAGCAGAACAAATTAAAATAGACAGAGAAAATATAAATGCAATGCTAAATCGGGTACCGAAAAATGTCAATAACTTCTTTTTAACACCGACAGACACAACTGAGGTTTTGAACATAATAAACTCACTAAAATCTAATAAATCTCCAGGTGCAGATAATATTACGGCCACAGTCCTTAAATCTATCTCAGAAATAATTGCTGAACCCCTTACAAGGATATTTAATGAATGTTTTTTAAATGGTTACTTTCCCAATTGTCTCAAAACTGCTATCGTAATTCCTTTATATAAAGATGGCTCTAGAGATTTTGTTAATAACTATAGGCCTATATCTTTAATAACAAACATTGCCAAAATTCTTGAAAAATTAATAAAACGTAGACTTATGAACTTCTTATTAAAGTACAACATTATATCACCAAATCAATATGGATTTATGCAAAATAAAGGAACTGAAGATGCAGTAACCCACCTTTCCAGCAATATATATGATTTACTAGATAACTCTAAAGCATGTGCTGCTGTATTTCTTGATTTGGCAAAGGCCTTCGACACCGTGAATCATGACATATTACTGAAAAAAATGGAAATTCATGGGGTACGAGGAGTTCCTCTAGATCTGTTCAAAAATTATTTATGCAATAGGACTCAGGTTGTAAAAGTTAAAGATCATATAAGCCCGCCTTTAACAACAATGTGTGGAATTCCGCAGGGAACCGTATTAGGTCCGATATTATTTTTAATCTATATTAACGACCTGTTAACTTCCACGGTACTCGAAGGTAATATTATTGCATATGCAGATGACACTGTCTTAGTGACTAATGCTGAAAACTGGGATATTGTTAAAAATTCAGTTATACGAGATCTAAATGTTATAAAAAAATGGTTAGATGCAAATATATTAACGTTAAATTTCTGTAAAAGTTACTTTGTTTGCTTTAGTATTTATGAAAATACACAACCGACATATTCAGAAATTATAATACACAGTAGTAACTGCCCTTTAAGCAACTGTAAATGCATAAAAATTCATAAAGCTACATCTGTAAAGTATCTAGGCGTCATTATCGACCAATATATGAGATGGGATATTACTAACCTGTGCAGTAAGCTCAGAAAACTATTGTATACTTTTAAAAAACTTAGAGAAATTTTAACCTTTCGTCAGCTTACTGTTTTTTATTATGCACTAGCGCAATCACTAGTATCATATTGCATTATTGGTTGGGGCGGAGCAGGTGGGATGTATGTGGAGCGTGTTAAGATAATACAAAAATGCATCTTAAAGGTAATTCTGAAAAAAAATATTTTATATCCTACTCACCTCGTTTATCAAGAATCTGAAATGTTTAACGTTTCTCAATTGTACTGTCTTTCTATCTTAAAATATATAAATAAAAACCCGTTGTCTATTAGTCGATTTGCTCATGAATATAGTACTAGAAACAAAACTGATGCTATTCCAATAAGAACCAATAAGGCAATTGGCCAAAAATGCTTAAAATACTATGCACCAAAAGTTTTTAATAAATTTCAGAGATACATTAAAGAATCAGATATACATCTAAATTTCAGAAATGTTAAAAAAGTTTGTAAGATCTTTGTGAGGCACAATATTAGAGACATGACAGATTTCAGTTAAGAGTTTCAACAAAAAAAAAACAAAAAAAAAGATGCAGTTTGGACCGGGAGCTGTTTGTGTGAATTAATTTAATAATTGATTCGCATAAATAGTTTTTGTTTTAAAGTTAATTTGTTAATTAATATGTTACACATCATTTATCGTTTTTACTTTAAATAAACGGACAAGTAGAATAATTATGATTATACAGCGCAATACCACACGCGACCTTTAGCGGTCTAAGTGGTCTAATTCTGTTATTCCTAAATGATACTTTGAACAGAATTGCCTGAGAGGCTGCTTCAGGATTCCGTTACTTTGCGCTGATTCTATCCCTAATTTTAAGCGCGTAAACGAGACTGCATTGACGCTTTAAGCCAGCTTAGTCAATGGCACTTAAAGGAACGACAGTAAAACCACTCCTGAGATGCAGCCTCACATCTCGACAGTATTATGGCTTGGTATAGGAGTGGCGACGTAGTGAATAAATCAAACATTAAATGCAGATTGTTTTATTATAAAAAATAAACTGGTATTTATACAAAACTAAAATGCTTAACGAAGTAACAATATCAAAGTTCATATGTACAGTTTACTGGTCCAGAGTGTTTAAATTACAAAACAGCAGTGTAGCAATTCTGCAGTTTTTATTTCCTGCTAGAGCGAAGGTCGCCCGTTGAACTTGCTACTGTAGGTCGGTATTGTGCATGAAGTGCAGATTTGAAATATATATTTTTAATCTAATTTAAACATATTAAATTTAGTAATTATGAGGCAAAGACTGGTGATTGCAACATTAAAATTTTCTTGCTAATAAATGGGAATTGCATTTAAAAACGTGCGACTGGATTTCTTAAATTTTAGAAAAGAAAATTTACGTGTGTTTAAATCAAGTTTAAACATATTGCCAATTTTAGGCTGAAGAAAAAGAAAAGGACAACTATATTGTTTCTTCCACATTAAGGGTTTTTAGAGGATATTCTTCTACGGCTGACTGGCGTTGTTTGGATTGATGCTTCCTTCGGTTGATCCTTTTCCGAATGTAGTAGAAGGCTCCTATTAGAATAGCCCCTCCCAATAGGCTGCCTGTGATCCCGCTGGATAGATAGGAGTGGTGGCGGATGGTTTTCCAAGTTATGTCCTTTAGGTGCTGCTGGAATTCCAACTGCGAAGTTTGTAGATCCTCGAAGTGGTCTGACTGTTTTAGTACTGGCTCCTCTGCAATTTCTGAAAAGGAGTTGGGTGTTATTGTGTTGGTAAAGTTAATGCTGACGGCCTTGGAATATCCTGCGAGGATCTTGAATTTCTTGCTATGCCTGGGGGTTAACGTATTCTTTGTAGTTTGTATGATGCAGTCTGACGAGATCTGAATCACACCTGTAGTGTTGACAGTGACTTCTTCCCTATTGCCACTACAAGTGATAGCTATTCGGGTTGGCTTGTTGACTACGAACATCCAGGTGTTTTCCATGTATAGTTGTTTCCAAATAATGGACTGGATCTGATGTCTTCGTAGGCTGCACTGACTAATTTCTGTTCGATGATATATATCATCAATGATGCAATTTGGGTTATTTTCAATTCCTTTCACGACTGTTGGACTGCAGATATACGTGTTTGGAGTAATTTGGAGATTTTCTTTGAATTCCTCATCTGTCTCTTGAAAGTACATTTGTAAGTTGTAATCCACAGCGAAGATCCCTTTTGGTACGTCGATCACCCAGTAGGACCCATTGTTAATTCGGAGAGGAATTGGTGTCACCTTGATTAAGGTATATTCGGTTTTTTCTACTATGATGAAGTATCCTTGGACGTTGATGTAGATGTCATCATGTCCGATGTCGACCTTCAGGATTGGGGTAGGTAAAATTTCTAAGTTTGGCGAGAGTTTACTGGTTGCATTTGCGAGGATTTGCTTGATTTGGGCAGGTGTGATTAACTCGTAAAAATTACCTTGTTGGAAATGAACGTTCAAAATGTTTGTGTGGTAATTGCACAGTTCACTAATAACATTTGTGGCGACTTGATAGACACTGATGATGTGGATATTTAATCGGTTGGAGTCGGTTGCCTTATACCACTTGTCCATGTTGTTGATTGCCCTGATTCCTTGGTTCAGCTTCTCTTGGAAATGTTCCAGTTTCTGATCGATTCGTTCTTCGGTCTCATTAAATCTTGAAAGTGCTGACAGCAAGAATTTGGATTGTTGACTGTCCATTTTTATTAATTCCTGTTGATTTTTGTCGAGTCTATCAATATCTTGATAGACTTCGTCATTTACTCCGAAAATTGACGTAAGTACAGTCCCAAGCACTCCTCGTTTCTCTCGTCTTGCTATGATATCTTCCATGCCAGTTTTAATCCATTCCATATGCCTTTTTTGTTCCAGAAGATGATGCACCAATGTCTTGCATAACGTGTCTTCGGACAGTTCTTTCGCAGAGTTGCAGAGGTCGTCGAACTTGTCCACCATGTCGGTAACTGTTTCGAAGTCTTCTTCGATCTTCCCTCTCTCGAACTGAATTTCGATCCTGAATGTTCCTCGTTCAATCTTCCCGTGTCCAATATGCTCTACATAGTACCCGCTGTCTGGTTTTTGTATGTTGAATTCTGCCTTACTCAATGTATTTGTAGTAAGGAGAGTAAATATGAGTAGAAGTATTTTCTATTTGGACCGGATAGTTTTCTTTGGTACTGGGAATGATTGTGTGTGGGTGCTGTTGGCCGAAATTTTCTCTTCAGGCTCTGGTTCCTGCGATTCTTCGTTAGTTGGTAATGGAATGATACTGCCTATGGAACGTTTTAATTGATGTCCTCCTGATTTCTGGATGGTTACTACTCGTACTGATCCATCGGTTGCAGGATGAATGTCGGTAACTCTCGCTAAGGGCCATTTACTAGGATTAATGTTTTCTACTTTGATTAGCACTAGGTCACCAACTTTGATATTCTCCACCGGTTTCTTCCATTTGTTTCTTTGCTGTAATCCATGAAGGTAGTCTGAGCTCCATGATTTCCAAAAATCTTGCTTGATTTTTTGGATCAATCTCCAGCGATTTGACAAATTTGTTGATATTGGTGTGCTGATTGGGTCCGGTGGTGAGATTATCTCTCTTCCTATCAGGATATGGCCTGGTGTCAATGCAGTGGTGTCTTCAATATTGTTGCCTTGTGGGCACAGAGGACGTGAGTTTAAGCAGGCTTCTATTTGGCAAAGCAGAGTTGTTAATTCTTAAAATGTTAGAGTAGCGTTGCCAATGGTTCTCTTCAGATGATGCTTCATTGACTTTACTCCTGCTTCCCATATTCCTCCGAAGTGTGGAGCTACTGGAGGGATGAAGTGCCATTGGGTACCAATGGTGGATACATTTTCTTGGATAACTGGGCCTTCCATTGCTTGACGGATTTCTTTGTCCAAGACCTTTCTTGCTCCAACGAAATTCGTTCCGTTGTCGCTATAAAGATGTGCACAGCGTCCTCTTCGGGCGATGAACCTCCTGAAGACTGCTAGGAAGCTGTTAGTTGTCATGTCGCTGACGGCTTCTAAGTGTATTGCCTTGGTTGATAGACACACAAAAACAGCAATGTATCCCTTGGATGAAGAATGCCCTCTTCCTTTAGATGTTCGGATTTGTATTAGACCGGCATACTCCACTCCGGAATGGAAGAATGGCGGGGTTGAATTGACTCTGGTTGGTGGAAGATTCTCTATTAATTGCTGGGCTGCCTCTGCCTTGAATCGGATGCATCGAAAGCATTTCTTGATGCTGGAGCTGACGGCTTTCTTTGCGTTGATGATCCAATATTTTCTTCGGACATAGGACAGTGTGAGTTGAGTGCCACCGTGTAAGGTGCGTAAATGTGCCTCATGGATTATTAATTTGGAAACATGATTGGAATAAGGAAGGATAATTGGGTGTTTTTCGTGGTAGGATAAGTTGGAATTTTCTAGTCTTCCTCCAACACGTATGATTCCATGTTGATCGATGAATAGATTGAGATTTGCGAGTTTGTTGTTGGAGTCCACACATTTTCTCTTTTGGATTTGAGATCCTGTTGCCTTCAAAATAGGATCACTTTCTTGGACGACCTTGATGAGTGCGAGGATGGTGTCTTCCATTTCTTTAACTGATAGACATCCTGGTTGAATGGGAAGACGCCTACACTTGTTGATGAATCTTCGGCAGTAGGACACGACTCGTACCATTCTTGTCAGAGACGAGAAGCGATGAATAATCTCGTTCTCGTCTTGATGAACTGTAGCTTGATGCACAGTGTAACTCTTTGCTTCTTCATTGGTTGTGGCGGTGTCTGGTTGACACGGCCATAACTATTTGTTAATTAACCAGCTTGGTCTATCCCACCATAGTGTATGTTCCTTTAATTTTCCTGGACTAGTACCTCTGGAGATGACGTCTGCAGGATTTTCTTCTGACTTGACGTGGTTCCAATGTTGAGCCGGAATCAGGTGGTTGATTTCGGCTACGCGGTTTGCGACGAATGTCTTCCATCTTACTGGATCTCCCTTTATCCATCCTAGTGTGACCATGGAATCGGTCCAGGCGAAGATAGATACCTTAGGAATGTCCAGTGCCGTGATTACCCGTTGTAATAGATTAGAAAGTAGTACTGCTGCGCAAAGTTCCAGTCTGGGTAGGGTTGTCTTTGCTCGAGCTGGTGCCACCTTGGATTTGGCTATTAATAATGATACCTTGGATTGGCCTGATGACGTGATGACTCTGGTGTAGACCACGGCTCCAATAGCTCTTTCGGAGGCGTCACAGAATCCATGCAGTTCCATTTGGGCTTCCTTTTTGGTAAAAAGCCACCTTGGTAAAGTAATTTCTTTTACTGATTTGAGTTGAGATTTAAATGTTTCCCATTTGCCTTGGATACTTTCTGAAACTGGGTCGTCCCACTTAACATTTTCGAGCCATAGCTCTTGGATGAGCAGTTTAGCAGTGATGATGATGGATGCTAACCAACCCAAAGGGTCGAAAATTTTAGCGACTTCGGATAATATGGTGCGTTTTGTGGATCCCTTTTGCTTCACATCCACTTTGAAGCAAAACACGTCTTCATATGGAGACCAATGAACGCCCAATGACTTCTTTACGCCGTCCTCACTTATTTCGAGATAGGTTTGCTCCTTCAATTCTTCGGGTAGTTCTTGTATGATGGCTAATTCATTACTGCACCATTTATGTAGGGTAAAACCTCCACGTTTTAATAAGGAAATTAACTGACCTTGCTGCTTGATTGCTTCTTCTAAAGTGTCGGCTCCGGAGAGTACATCGTCCACATAGAAATCTCTCTTCACAACTTCCGCTGCTAATGGAAAGGAATATTTTTCGTCCTCTGCTAATTGGTGCAAGGTTCGGATGGCCAGATAGGGAGCTGATGCGGTTCCATAAGTGACGGTGCATAACCTGTATTCCCTGATTGGCTGTGATTGATCGAATCTCCATAAGATTCGTTGATACTCCTGGTCTTGGCTGTCCATCTTGATTTGTCGGTACATTTTCTCAATGCCCGCAGAGAAGACGACCTTGTGAGTTCTCCATCGGAGTAGAATGTCGACCAGCTCTTGCTGAAGTTTCGGTCCAGCATACAAAACTTCGTTTAAGGATTTTCCATAAGATGCCTTGTTCGAAGCGTCGAAGACGACACGGAGCTTCGTTGATGAACTTGCTTCTCGAATTACGCCGTGGTGTGGGATGTAATACTTGCCGTTGTTTTCTTGTTTCTTTTCTACTCTTTCCATATGTCCTAGATCCAGATATTCTTTCATGAATTTCTTGTATTGGATTTCTAGATCTTGGTCTTGTCTCAGCTTCTTTTCCAGATGTAGTAATCTTGCCAATGCCGAGGGTTTGTACTTTCCCATGCTCACTGGAGTTTGCTTAAATGGAATCTTGACTATGTATCTTCCATCCTGGTCTCGCTGCACTGTGTCTATGAATTTATTCTCACATACCTGGTCGTCTGGGGAAATCTTTCGTTGAGTGGGGACTTCTTCTATGTTCCAGAATTTTTGTAACTGCTCATCTTCTTCGATTTTGGCAACCATGGTGTTGACTTTAATGATGTCGTTGTGTTGTCTTCTAATGGTTCCAGATAAGATCCAGCCCAGCTCGGTATTTTGTCCTAAGATGCCATCCTTTGTTTTAGTGATTCCTTCTAGAATTATTTTTGAATATTCTTCGGCGCCTAGAATTATGTCTATGGGGCCAGGTTGGTTGAAGGTTGGATCGGCGATGAAAATATTGCTCCAGGAATTGATATTTATGTTTGGGATAGGGGATGAAGGCATGGCTTTGGTAAGTTTGGGAAGTATTAGTAAATTGACAGGTAGGGAAAAGTTACTTCAAAATCTAGGTGTGATCAAACCTGGGATTTTCCATTTGGCAATTTTTGGCTCGCTGTTCCCAATTCCTGTGATTTCAGCTCGAACCTTGGTCCTGGGTAACCCCAATAATTCGGCTGATGCTTTCGTGAAAAACGACCCCTGAGACCCGGGATCTATTAATACTCGTAGTAGATGAGTCATCCCGGATGCTGCCTTTACTTGAACCATTGCTGTGGCAAGTAGAACTTGGCTCTCCTGTGCGCCTAAATTGGCGGTGATGATGTCCGACTTCGGCTTCTTTTCTGGAGCGTTGGAAGTCTTCATAGCTGCTGCATGAGCTGACGTTCTCATCCTTTGGGCAGGCAGCGGCCTTGATGGTGGCTGCGCCTTATGAAGCAGTGTATGATGCGGGAAGCAACAGATCCTACAATTAAAATAGGCACGACATGGTATATTTGAATCGTGCCGCAAGCATCGATAGCACAATCGATTGGTTTTTACTGCTTCTAGTTTTTCATGGGTAGGTAGCCTCTGGAATTGGCTACAGTTGTCGATGTAATGATCTCCATGGCACAGCTTGCAATTTAGGGATGCGGAAGCGTAATTCTTCTGTGGTCTTTCCTGCGTGGGCTTTCGAGCTCCATCTATGGATTCTAGGGATTGGAACCGCACTTGCAGGAAAGCCATTAAATTTTGGTGATCCTGGACTTCATTTGGACATTGAAGCGACTGTTCATATAATTTGTTGGTTTCAGGATCCCATTTTCGAGCGATAGCTCTGTTGATCCACGGACCTTAACTGTCCGTGGAGATACCTAAATTTTTGATTGCCTCCACACATTCCTTGATGGAGTCGTGCAATCTTTTTAACCCTTGGGCTGACTCTTTGGAGAGGACCGGCAGATCGAATATGGTATCTAGCAATTTAGTTAAAATAAGGCGATTATTTTGATACCTTTGTTGCAGCAGATTCCAGGCGGTGTTGTAGTTTGCTTGGGTAACAGCTAGATGCTGGATCAGTCGGCTTGGCTCTCCCTTAAGATGCGTCTTTAAATATTGCATCTTGATAACATCGTCCATATTCTGGTTGTCATCTACTAATTTGGTGAACAGGTCCTTGAAAGTGGCCCATTCCTCATAATTTCCCTCGTATATGGGGATTTTGACTTGAGGAAGCGAGATGGCTGCTGCTTGCTCGTTCCTTGTTGGCGCTTGCAATAAAATAATTAAATTTCTATACCTGTCTTCCAACGTAGTATATTCAGGACTGAAGTGCATTTGTTCTGAAGCCATGTCGTTTGACATAACTTCTTCGTCCATCTCGACCACACGATCCCATTTTTCTCTTAATTCCCTTGTCGTGATGGCGGGCCTCCCTAATTCTTGTGTTAGTTCGGCGTCGTCCATCGCTTGCTTAAAATTCTGAATCCGAATCTGCAGTTTTCGGATACGAACCTTTTGCTCGGGGTTGGCCACCATTTCCTCTTGCGTTCTGCTTACGGAGGGGTTGGAAATTTCCGTTGATTTTGAACAGCTTTACAAGTAACCTTTTGCTTCGCCGTATATGGCTTTAATTTGGTCGTAATACCCTGTTTTAAAATAATTATGAGTTGGAATACTTAGCTGCCCCATTTCTGCATGATTTTTAGTTGCAGTGTTCCAAAGTTCGTCCAGCGTTTTGTTGCGACTGGCGATGTAGGCTTCATTTTTTCGGCTAGCAGGGTCCGTTTTGCTGTTGGAAAACATTTGCTTTATCTTCTGCGCGAGCTCTTCTTGGGCGACAGCTAATTTGTTGAATTCCTCCATGTTGGCCATTTTCTGGGAACTGGGTGGTTGGCAGATGTTGTCTTCTTCTGGGATTTGTTTTTTCGTTAGTTGGAGACAGATCCGGCTCGAAGGACCATGAACAGAATTGCCTGAGAGGCTGCTTCAGGATTCCGTTACTTTGCGCTGATTCTATCCCTAATTTTAAGCGCGTAAACGAGACTGCATCTACGCTTTAAGCCAGCTTAGTCAATGGCACTTAAAGGGACGACAGTAAAACCACTCCTGAGATGCAGCCTCACATCTCGACAGTATTATGGCTTGGTATAGGAGTGGCGACGTAGTGAATGAATCAAACATTAAATGCAGATTGTTTTATTATAAAAATAAACTGGTATTTATACAAAACTAAAATGGTTAACGAAGTAACAATATCAAAGTTCATATGTACAGTTTACTGGGCCAGAGTGTTTAAATTACAAAACAGCAGTGTAGCAATTCTGCAGTTTTTATTTCCTGATAGAGCGAAGGTCGCCCGTTGAACTTGCCACTGTAGGTCGGTATTGTGCATGAAGTGCAGATTTGCATTTTTCCTGGTCTTTAACTCGTCTGATTGCGTAATAACACTGGCTTTTAAATTATGAATAATGTTCCCTAAATTTGGACTGAAATATATATTTTTAATCTAATTTAAACATATTAAATTTAGTAATTATGTGGCAAAGACTGGTGATTGCAACATTAAAATTTTTTTGCTAATAAATGGGAATTGCATTTAAAACGTGCGACTGGATTTCGTAAATTTTAGAAAAGAAAATTTACGTGTGTTTAAATCAAGTTTAAACATACTTTGTTTATATTATTTTTGATAAATAGCTTTTTTTATATGTATGTATAGATAAGGTTCTTCTTTATTATTACTATTATTATTATTGTATATTCATGTGTTTCATTTTCGAATAAATATTATATAATATACATTATAGTACATTTTATTTCAACATTCGAGTAATCTTCCGTTTGTAATTACAGCTAAATAAAATAAAGCTATCTAAGGTAATTTTATGGTGTTTGTTTGCTAATCAAATATATATCTGAGGGGACAAATCTCTCCGATTTGAGCTAACCTGAAGTAGTAATTTTGACGCCCTTAGTAAAGGACTTTTCATAACGTCACATGACTCTCTTAGTAGTAAAACGTCACAAAGTAACAACATCAAGTTTTTATGGACGAAAAATGGTAAGATATTCATGCGAGTTAAAGAAGAGAGTAAAATAAACGACTTTAAAGAAGTCCACTAGTACAAGAGAATTAAGTGTATACTATCAGAACGCAGGTGGCATTAGAACCAAAACAAATGTACGATTTAGATAATCTCTGAAACTTCTTTGTGGCGTGAATTCATAATTCATTTTCTTATATGGGTATTTCGCCACTCTGCAAATTAAAATATGAAATGTACGATTTAATAATACTCTCTCGGAAAATTATGATATGATTATAATTGTGGAATCATGGTTGAATTCTAACATTTTAGATAGTGAAATCTTAGACAACAGATATCTTTAGAAAAGATAGGAATTATTTTGTTATAGGGGAGTACTTATAGCTTTAAAAAGCAATATTTATGGTGACCGCGTAACTGAATTGGAAGATATATGGATAGTGATAAATAACGGAATTACTAAATTATTTATAGGTGCAATATATATACCTTCCCCCCTCTTTCCCCTGCCACTGTTACAATGTATTTTTTGAGAATTTATACGATAAGTTTCAGATTATCACTGGTCAAATGGTCTTCCTTGGAGATTTTAATTTACCGTATCTGAATCCTGATCTATCGAATGCATGTACTGTCATGGAAAATGACATGGTAAATTTTGTTAATTTTTTTGGCTTGACTCAATATAATAAGGTACGTAATAGTAACAGCCGCACTCTCGATCTCGTATTAGCATCCATAAATATGACAGTAACTGGCTGTGAGTCTCCGATTCTTCAGCAAAGTGGTCATCATCCTTCTCTTGAAATTTATTTTAATTCCGAAGTTACGTTATTTGATGGCTTTGCTGGTGAACAGTATAATTTCCAAAAAGCAAATTTTTATCAACTATACTTGAATCTTAGGGATACAAATTGGAACAGTTTAAATTCATATAAATATTAATATTATCGATTATTTTATGTTCCTAAGTCTAAGCCTGTAAAAAAGAAATATCCGCCATGGTTTAATAAAGATATAGTCAAAAAGATAAAACTCAAATCGCGGTATAACAAGTTATGGAAAAGGTTTCGCCAGCAAAGTTATCATTTAAACTTATAAAAATTGAGGACTCAAATTCAAGATATTGATATTGCCTATCGTAACTATCTAAATAAAATTGAACAGAATATAAAAAGTGATCCGTCTGCTTTTTGGTTTTATCTAAAAAACAAAATATACGGTACCCCCATCCAAAAAAGCGCTTTTCAGTGCTTTCCAAGAATACTTCGACACTCAGCATCACTCCGTTTCGCTAGTACAATGAAATGTTATGAACAAGTTATTTATCAAAAAAAAAAAACTCAAAAAAAATTTTTTTTGCTGACGACCATACCTCAAAAGTTGATGTTGCTTTCATTTTCCGAGAACCTATCGTATGAAAACGATCCAAGACTTCAGGAAGGTTCCTGAAGACCGGAATCGTGTACACATACGTATATACGTACACCGCGCAGCACCCCCCCACCCCCCCAATACGAGGGTGGGATCTAGTGAGCCGCACAGCCGAGACGGAGGATGGTATAGTGTGTTCATTAGTCGGTTGGCACGAATTTTAGAGATATTTGACTTAGAGTGGTTTTCGATATGAGGGAATTTCAATACTTCATACACTTCGTGTCGAAGTAAAATAAAGGTAACGCATTAAATGATCCTTTGCTAAAATACAATGGCAATTTGCGTTTAGATCGGTATATGCAAAGACGCAACCTAATCTGGATTTTCCATTATCGGAAGAGCCAGTGGGTTCGTTGGATACATTGAGCACTGATACAATCTCTTTAGAAGAAATGCATACAGCTATTAAGAGGTTAAACCGAAGAGGTCGGTTGGCGTCGATCAAATACCATCATTTATAATAAAGGTATGCTCAGATATTTTAGCTTATCTGTTGCTAATAATGTTTAATTTAATAATAAAAACATGCCATTATCCTGATTTATGGTAAAACAACCAAAATGTGTCCTATATTTAAAACAGGTGACAAATCAAATATTAAGAACTACAGGACAGTTTCTTTGATTTGCTCATGTTACAAAGTATTTGAGATTATATTACATAACGGATTTTTTGAACATGTAAAATCAGAGATAACACCACAACAACATGGATTTACGCCAAGCAGATCTACGGAAACTAATTTATTACTATTCACTCAAAACGTATCAGAAGCTATAAACGAGAATATTTAAACTGATGTCATATACACCGATTTCGCCAAAGCGTTTGACAAAGTATCTCAAGCTTTGTTATTAAAAGAATGTTCAGGTCTTATTTAAGTAAGAGGAATCAATATGTGGTATTTGGTAATTCTAACTCGGAATAGTACGTTGTTAACTGTGGTGTGCCGCAAGATGCAAATTTAGGCTTCTTGCTATTTTTAATTGACATAAACGATTTGCTAAAATGTATTATTCATTCTGAATGCTTGATGTTCGCAGACGACCTTAAACTGTGGAAGTCAATTAAATCAACAGATGATTGTGAGGAATTAAATGATGATTTGAGCAGATTAGTGGAATGGACATTTGAAAATGAATTGCCTCTAAACATCAGCAAATGCTTTGTTTTAACGTATACTAGGAGACCCCAACCAATTGCTTTCAACTATATAATGACCGGTGTAAACCTAAATAGAAATCATGAGACAGTGGATTTAGGAATACTATTTGACAACAAAATGAGTTTTCAAAAACATCTCCACAACGAAAAATAAAGCTAGCAGAATATTTCTATATTCTTTCAATAGTGACTGAATATTCTCTCAATAGTGGGTAACATATCACATTACACATGCAAAATCAGTATAATGATAGTGTTATTATATGGAGGCATTGGAAAAAATGCATTAACGGTTGTAATTCTGACTAAACAAATATTCTTTTAGTCAGTGATATGGAAAACACAGAAGCTTCTGTGATAGAAAATCTTACAAGAATTGTTATCATACACTGAGGAAAGAAATGGTTTTATAGCCATTATAAGAGCTGATATCACTTCCAATATATAGCCACTTGAATGGTTAAACATGTTCAACGAAAAAAGCTTGACTACTTGGATGGTTGATAACACATTTCCAGAGAGTATAAAAAATCGTATTTAAGGTGTGTATAGAGCAAAGAGCAATTAAATAGGTCTAGCTATAGTTTTTTTTATTAAAGTCCATGTGTATTAAGATAATTCTAAAGAACTTCTCGGACTGTCATACCACGGCGATAGATTTCTATGAGTACGTTTATGTCTTCTTTTTGAATGGATATTTCTGTCAATGTCATGGTTGCTGATAAGCCTAATTCGTTTTAGTCGATACGCTCAAAATAATGCTGACATAAATGCACTCTCTGCTAAGAGTGCAGTATGGCGAGATGTTTATTATTTCATTATTTTATGTTAAGTTCGATAAAGAAGTTGTGCCCTTTGATAAACCGACCTTTGTAATAAGTAGTTTTATGTTAATCATCATTATCATCATCAATCAGCTTATACTAGTCCACTGCAGGACATAAGCCTCCCTTGTTTGTTTCCAAAGTCCTCTGTCATTTGCAGCTTGTATCCAGTTCGTATGGATTCTCTTAATGTTATTAGTCCACCTAGTAAGAGGGTAACCTCTACTTCTATAAACATCTGATCTCGGTCTCCACTCTATCATACGCTTCTACCATCTCTCATTCCGACCCAGTTCCACTTAAGCGTGGTAATTCGGTGTATTGTATCCATTACTCCTGTTCGACGTCTTATTTCTATGTTTGGTACTCTGTCGCTTAAACGAATCCCCAACATACTTCTCTCCATTGCTCTTTGGATTGTCCGAATTTTATTTATTGATTTTTTTGTCAGTGTGAGTGTTTCGGCTCCGTACGTCAGAACAGGCAGAACACACTGATCGAAAACTTTTCTTTTAAGAAAATTGGGAGGTTGAGATTTAAAAACATATTCTAATTTACCGAAAGCGGCACAGGTTAAACTTATATTCTTCTTAAGAGTTCATGAGTCTGGTTGTCTTTGGATATACGGATTTCATGACCGAGATACTTATAAGCTGTGGTTTCCTCTATATGTTTTCCATCCACAAAAATCGGTTCACTAAGAACTAGGTTTGTCATGATTTCAGTTTTTGAAATATTTATGTTTAACCCTATTTGTTTAGATGCAATATTTATGCTCTCTAGCATTATTCATGCCTCATCTATTCTATCTGTAATCAAGACAATATCGTCAGCAAATCTCAGATGGTTTAGTCTCTCTCCATCAATGTTTATTCCCATGGATTCCCAGTCTAGATTTTTGAACATATGTTCCAGCAGTGTGAGGAGAGATAGTGTCTCCCTGTCTGACACCACGTTCGACTCTGAACTTATTGGCGTTTTTATGTAATCTTACACAAGCTGTAGCAGTATTGTATATGTTCTTGAGCAGATTTATGTACCGGTGGTCTATTCTACACTCTGGGAGTGCCTCTAACATTTTAGTTTGGTCTATACTATCAAATGCTTTTTCATAGTCCACAAAAATGAAAGTTAACGGTTTGTTGTATTTTATTGACTTTTCAATGAGACTTTTTATTACTAGGAGGTGGTCGTTTGTTCCATAACCTTGTCTAAGCCCGAATTGTTCATACGGTTGATAAAAGTATAATTTAGTATCAAGTCTGTTAGTGACAATTCTGGTAAGCAGTTTGTACATGTGGGACAATAAACTAATAGGTCTGTAATTCTGTAGTAATGTATTGTCACCTTTTTGTGTATTAATGTAATAATTGCGTTCTGTCACTGCGATGGAGTTGTTGCTTTCAATAGACATTCATTGAAAAGTGTTTTAATTGCATTTAATAGTTATTTTTCATTTCTGAAAGCGCGTTTTTAATTTCCTGTACAGTTATTTTCAGATCCTTGGTTTACTATTTTGGGCAAATATTTTTTCTCCGTAGTTATGTTGCGCTCTTTATACAGTTAGCTGTAAAAATGTTCCACTGTTGTCAGTATTTCATCTCTGTCTGTTGTAACTCTGTCTTCCTGATTTTTAAGTTTCCATATGTTCTTCTTTCCCAGAACCAGATTTTGTCTTTTTTCATTGATTTGTTATTTTCTATTATTCTAATAATTTCCTCGTTATTATGTTTTCTTACATCCTTTTTTATTGCTTTATTTATTTATTTATTTAGTCGTCTTAACTCTGTTATATTTGTATTGTATTTGTTCTGTAACTTTCTTCTTTCGTTTAACAGTTTTAGTGTATGGTTGCTTATTTTCTCCTTTTCGTTTGTCATCTTGGGACAGCAGTGAGTTTTGGCATCTTTGATGCATTTATTAACTTTGAATTGAATTGGTCAATGTCCGTTATTTCTTCGTGGTTTATATTTAATTTATCACTAATTCTTTGCTGGAATCTATTTATATCTTCTGGAGTTTTCCATCTATTGTTTAGCCTTTTACGAATAATTTTGTTTCTCTCGGCTTTCATATTGATAACTATTTTTGATCTATCATTCTGTGGTCACTTCCAGTGGAGAATTTATTTAAGATACTCACGTCGTGAACTATTTATTTCCTATTTTTGTTATAAAATCTATTTCGTTCTTTATTTCCCCATTTGGGCTAATCCATGTCCACTTTCTTTGTGCTTTTTTATGAAATAAAGAGTTCATTGCGAACAAGTTTTGTTCTTGTAGAAAGTTTAGTAGTCTGCTTCCTCTTTCCTTTCGTTGTCCGTACCCATAATTTTCAATATGTGTTTCTTTTTCGTCTTCCTTTTTTCCAGCTTTGAGTTAAAGTCGCCTATGACTAAATGGTAGTGAGTTTGTTTTCTTTTAATAGCTTCACTAATATCATAGTAGAAATTCTCTATCTCCTCATCACTATGTTCTGTAGTTGGGGCATAGACCTGGATGACTTTAAGATTGTATCTCGAATTTAACTTAATGATAAGGTAGATTACTCTCGGGCATATGCTTTCTATTTGGATTATGTGAGGTACGATGTTTTTGTTGATAATAAATCCTAATCCTCCATATGAAGAGTTATCTTCTCCTTTGTAGTGAAATAGGTGTCCTGATGTGAGAGTAATTTGGTTTTCTCATTTTCTTCTCACTTCACTCAATCCAACGATATCCCACTTTATGTTGCTTAGTTCTTCTTGAAGCTCCAATAATTTTTCGTTTGATAATAGTTTTCTGGTGATATAAGATCCAATTTGGAATCGTTTTAAGTGTTTGTTTGACTTTGGTTTGGTTTCTAGCGAATTTTTGCCTCCCCCAGATTCCATGAGGCGGCCCTTTTTAAAGGGGTGAGATTTGGGTTTACCCACCTGGGGTCTTCCGTCTGTTTTTAAATTCGTCATTTTTTTAGGGGTTATTAGCCTTAATCTTCCACGCTGGCCAGACGGGTTGGAAGATGTAGAGGATGTAGGTAGGATTAAATGTATGATAGATAGGATTTACGGTAAGGACATGATTCTCTCTCTTGTTTGCAGATGGGAGAGAGAACCAATGCTCGCGTGGGCAGGGTCGTGTCCCTGAAGTAGACATATCTTCACCGAGATCGTGAAGAGTGTCTACCCCCTACCGCAATGTTAATATGTTTATATAAATGGTTGAAAAATTAAACTACTTAAGAATAATTTCAATATTTCCTGCTTGAATATAGTTGCTTTCATAACACTAAACCGTCTTCACATAATGTTAACAACGCACATGCTAAAGTTACTGACTTCAATATAAAACTAACAATTACCTACTCTGAAATATAAGAATATAAAAAGGTTCGTTATATTTATTTTGAATGCCACGCTGCAAATATGCCCCTTACCTGACCGATAATTAAAACGTGAGTAATGAGACTTTAAATCTACAGTCTGTACCCAGATTACTACCCAGAGAGGAAAAACTAAATTTTTGTTTCTAGTAGAAAAATCATTCTTTATAAAAAAGGTTTGCTTCTTATAAAAACCACAGCGCCAAGGAGAAATTGGAAATTTGATACACGTGGTATTTATAACTCGACGTTTCGAACATTCGTCTCGTCATGTCCGCACTTGGTAGACAAATAACTATTTGCGAACTTTAATTTTTATTCATAGAGACATTATTCTAATATATGCAAGCTTGCATGAGTTATATAAGATCGCCTAAAAACGGTGTGGATGCAGTGGATAGAATGTATGTCTTTCAAAAATGTCGTAAGATTGTGCATTGTAAAAATCAAGAAGCTAACGATCGATTAATTAGTCGAAATTATATAGCTACTTACTAAAAGAATGTTATGGCCACTCATGTTTCCGACTTCTACTTCGCGTTACTTTTATAGAATATCGGTAGCTTGCTTGCACTTGAGTAGAGCAAAATGCAGCACATATAATATGGCGACGTTGTTTGTAATGCAAGCTTAATTGCTGGTGTTTGAATACCATAATCAATATTAGGCGTTTGCCAAAATTACGCCGTAACATATCTATCATCATTAGTCGCATGATGTATGGTACGGAAATTTGAGTAAATAATTGTAGAACGAAACTATATGGGTTATATCTGTAACAAATAGTATAATGATTTACCTACACATAATAATACAATTTCTGTCAAATATCAACATAACTTAAAATGTGCTAAACTGGACTATTATCGGAGGGTTTCGTGTGTTACAAACTTATTAATAGGTTGCACTGCATACATATGGGAGATTCAGTGCAATTCTCAAACCTCCCGAGCCCTAAATACCAACCACTTGTATTTTCAAACTGGTTCGGTATGTGTAGTATGTAGTTACATTATTTGTAAATGTCTATATTTCATTAAGTAGGTAACTGACTAAAAAGCATTTGTGATACGAATATTCTCTTTTTTCAGAACCACAGCTTAACTGCAATTTAGCATGTGACGCAGTAGCACGTGTAGTCTAATTTTGCAGATTTACTTCACAGGGTTCAGGTAAGCATATGCATAATTGATCCTTGAATATGGAAAAAGATTGTTAGCAGTCGTAAAATCTTGTATTTTTTAATGTTGCTTATGATCTGGTTAATTGTAGTTCGTAAACTAACTCCTTAACTACTTGGACAATAATTAAACGGCTTTTGCATCTGTTGGATAATACTTGTTGATTTGGGTTACTTATTGCTTTGATGCTGCACATATTTATGCACGCATATTGTCTTCTTTGGGTATATTCTTCGTTCACTAGTTGGAGTGTAGGGTAATCTTGTAGTGTACGTCGCCCACGTTGAACTACGTTTCCTAGAGCCAGTAATATAGGAAGGAGAGATAAATTAACCGTCTTGTTACGGTCTACACACATTTTGTACATTGCACAGGAATGTTTGTACTAAGCACACACAATTCTTAAACTGCAGCTAACCTAAATTCTTACCTTTGTACAAAAAATATTGTGGTCAAATTTCAATTCCGCCTGCATTACTGGCTCTAGGAGCGGTAGTTCAAAGTGGGCGATGTACACTTCAAGACAAGCAGATTATTTATTTATTCAATAACACTTTTGATCTGAATACAGTTTACAACCTATCTTCCGTTGTTACGGATTTTGCATTGAATATTGCTAGTTTTATTTCTGTACAGCAATTTTTGTTTTAATATGTTTTTATCGAATCTTTCCTCCCATTGTGGCTTTCATCTCTAACCAAATATGCAAAGGTGGTGGTTCCAGGAGGAGCTTCATAGCAGCAGTGCAGCTGGTTGACATAGAACCTGTAACGGCTAGGCATGCTTGTCACTGAAGCTTATTCAGTTTGGGGCCCCTCGTTAGAATTGACGTTACACACATACAGCTTTTCTTCCATAATGAGTCCCACCAGTAGCTGGGCAAAAGGAAGTCCACTACAGCAGAGGTCATCTGATATCACAGAGGCTCCGTTAGAGACGCCAATTACTCCTAGTGCTATTCACCTTTCAGAATGGTTTGCATAACACTTTGGGTTAAGGAGTGCACATAGAGGACTCTTACCTTACGTGGTGACCACGGTTGGGGAGTTCTAATGCTCCCAACCAACAAGACTTAAGAACTTAAGTTAAATATTAACATGAGTGATATTGAAGTAGCTCATCTTGCCTTCGAATGAAATAAATCAGTTTCCAACCATAGTGGTACAGTGAATTATATCTAGACTCGTGGGTGAAAATTTCTCACCAAAAGGCACTGGTAGCTACAAATAATAATATACCTAATATACCTGACCTATCGCTTAGACACAAAATATTTATATTTTATAACTCAAACCTCCGCTTTAAAAACTGAGCTGTTGAGCGATGATTCAGTAAGACAGATTATATCGTTATTACACGTAGTCAAATCAAGAAAAATTTCATTTGTTTTAGTACGTAGACCTCTTACATTCTTGTAATAGATATAAAGATCCATAATTAAAAACAATTAAATATGAAGTTTTTTCTATTTTTTTCTAATTTTAATTTAAATTACAAATATCACGCTCACTTTGGATAGGAACAACTTTAGAAACATCCGTTTTACGAGCAAATTTTTTACAACCAGTGACCCAGACATATTTATAGTTTTTCTCATGTGCTACTTTACAAGCTTTTTTTGTACAGAAGTTTATTCTTAGGCTATAAATATTCATTAATATAAATTTTTCTGGAGGTAGATTCCCAACCTACTGTAGAAGTCAATCCTTTTTTGTTTTTTGCTGCTGCAAGAAACTTGTCCTTAAGTTGCCATGTAGTCGTCTTGACGATAATGTTCCGAGGAACTTTCTGATTTCGTATGAACTGCTGAACTCTATAGATTGCATCTACATTGTTCCTGTTAACAATATAACCGATTTTTTCCCCGATAATCTTGAAAATGTCGACTAAGTTTTCGTCTCGTCTTTCAGGAACATTTTGAATTTCTAAATTATTTATTCTGCTACATTGTCAAGATCGTCGATTTTTGATCCAAGTGCGGCCACTCGTGTTTTGAGAAACGCATTCTCCCCTATTCAAATATCTACTGATTACACATTCTTTTTTATGGATTTTAGTTCGTTTTCCAATTCAGTCACTTTATCCGAGAAGAACTGAACAGATCTTATGAGGGATGCAAATTTAGCATCCATTGCCCTTTTAATATCAGTTTTCAAATTGCAGAGCATTTTGGTAACATGTGCCATACTGATAGAAATATTATCAGGATCGGCCTAGACGTCGTCTGTTACTATTGATGAATTATTTAATCTTCCCGTGCGGCGCTCAACACATTCAGAATGAACCTGGAGTTTTAGAGAGCCGAAGTTGTTCAGTTGATAAGTTGATGCCCCTAGTATGAAAAAAGCCGGAACCATTAGGTACACCGAATCCCCGAAGATTTTTTACTTATTACAAGAATACATGTATTGCACAATGTCATTTTAATGGTTAACAAGGTAGTTTGATTTTTGTTTGTTTTAGTATAGTAGCCTTAAGTGTAGATCGTTCAGAAATTCGTTGCACTTTTTACAGTGTCAAATTTCGTCCAACGTTTACGTATTGCTATCACCCAGCGCAACATACACATCCACTCCACATTAAACACAGACTCGGATTATACTGGTATATAAAACGATAAAAGTTACATTTGTTTGACATGTAAATACATAAGAGTACGGTTTTTTATCCGACAAACTAAGTAATTTTTTACAAGCAGCAAAGGTATGAAAAAATTTTAAGAGCCCAGTTCAAAAGATTTTTTCATATCCCCTTTTTTAAATATCGATATTTAGTGAAATGTTTTCAGATTTAACATCGTTATTAATCGATCTATTGATATACCGGGTGACAATGAGATCAGGGCCATGCCTCTACCTCCGTTACTTATTAATGAATTTGGATGAAACTTGATACAAGGATACTAGACATAATTTCACATTGACATGCAAGCATAATCAAAATGGCCGACTTCCGGTTTCCCCGGTAATAACACTAACTTTGATTTTTTAAATGGATCACCCTATGTATTTTATGTTTTTTGCAATCTACGATTCAAATTACATACAACAGTGCTGCCTAATATGCTTATGTATTACCCAGAAATATTTAACCCGGCAGTGCACGGGTCACGGTCAAAATGACCGGGTTTTTAGTTTTTACCTTATTGTTGAAAAAAATCAAATGTAAACAGTGTCTAATATTTTAGGTATACCTCTCTTGATCGTTGGTTGGCACGACTGATAGCATAAGTTCTTTTTTTTTTCGGTTTGATTATTTGTACAAAGTTGGCTCACTACTTACAAAGTGACGGAGCACGGTCGATTCTACCGGGTTCATGCACTTGTGTACGTAGCACTAGGCACTAGGAACACACAAATGTTTTGTGTACCAAATGCGCGGAGAGCACAAATTATGAAGATATTGAATAATTTCTATCCACAATGCATTAAATGTTACAATTTTTGTGGTATTCTTTTGAAAATCTAATTTTTTTCGTTTGTTTTCTTATTTCCCGAAGTTTCTTGTGTAGAAATAATTGTTTAGGTTTTTTATACTTAGCTTTTTAAAATGTTTATTTGTCATTAAATTTTTGTGGTAACTTGGTATTACTATTATTTCAATTCTAAAAATCGGTATTTGAATGACTTAAGGCCATTATATTTGAAAGCAAACCCTTTTGAGGGAAAAAAATACACACGGTCATTTTGACCGGGTTTGTGCACTGGTGTTCGGCAATTTCACCCGTGTACCGCCGGGTTAAAGAAATATTTAATTAATTATTCTTGAATTTTACATAAAGATAAAGTAGTGCATGATGCATATCGTTAGATTAGTAATTAAATTTGCTGTTTAATGGCATGGTTCCATTTAAAAAAATAGAATTTTTCTTAAAAGACATATTTAGCAAATTTTGTTCTTTTATTAAGGGTTTGTTATTGACTTCATTGATAAAATAGCTATTATTATTAGTTGCTAGAGTCAATTAGAACATATTTTTTTAAGTCACAGCCGTCTATCGTAAAAAATAAAAGTTGAAAAAATACTTTTCTGTTTGAAAAAATGGAAATTTGGCGAGACTAATTTATGTAATTTGATTTGTAGATTCCGAAAAACATAAAATATATAGGGTAATCCATTTAAAAAATCAAAGTTGGTATCATTTCTGGTGAAACCGGAAGTCGGCCATTTTGAGTACATTAATCGGTCAATCAGAAATTATCTCTAGTATCTTCATATAAAATGTAACTAAATCGATTCATAAATAAAAAAGTTATAAGCATGGCCCTGGTCTAATTGTCACCCGGTATATCAAGCTATGTAACAATCTATCGATACGTATTGATATATCGATAAGTATTGACATGTATCGATATACCCGGTGTCCTAAACGTCTGAAAACGGCTGAATATCTCAAAAAATACGCTTTGGATCGGGAAACAAAAAAGACACATTTGATAATCTTTAAAAAGCTATCAAATGATATAAAAACTGTCCCCTTCACCCCCCCCCCCACCCACAGAGACCTTTAAAATCTTAAATAGGAACCCCCACTTTTGATTGCAGATTCGCATTCTACGCTAGAAGCTACGTAAGTTTTATCAGAAAAAATTCTTTTACTCTAGATAGATGGCGCTGAAATTGCAAAAACTGACATTTTTCGCTATTTTGAGAAACGTACATTGGATCGAAAAATATTCGTCGCAATAATGCAATTTTAGAAGTAAGCGATATGTAAATATGTAGGTATATATAGGCCTAAATTTAATAATAAAATTATAGGCCATTCAGTAAACACAAAAACATATAAATTTTTTTGAAGTTGGCATATACGTAAAATTTGTCTGCTAGGGATTCTGCATTTTGTTTTGCAAAGGTTTCCATACCTGCATAAATGTGACTTTGAATTTAAAAATGACATTTAATAAATATCATTAATTCAGTGTCAAAGTACATACTATTCTGGAAATTCTTGCCTGAACTTTTATAAAATGTAATAAAAATACTTATTAATAAATGCTACATCAATAGTATCCAACACAGTATTTGTTTAGCATCCTTAAAAGTAGTTATGACAGATGCTAATTAAATGTCACACTCTTATTAACCTATTTGTTTTAGTAACTTTTTGTAAGTACATTCCTAGACAAAAGATGCATTTTGGAAGTACACTCATGTAATTTTAGAAATCAAAGGCCACTTTGTGTTTTTATGTTTAGTGAACAGACTATAATCAAGTAGTAATTACGTGTTTGATTCATTACCATCGGGGTACTACCTTTCCAAGCCTTAAATTTTGAAGTGTGAGGCTGCACTGCGGGTAGTTACCAAATTGTAACGTCCCTCTTGAATAGCATGACTACACTTGCCTTAATATGCAGATTGCAGTCTCAACCGTATGCTCAGAATTAAAGGGACGGAACCAGCGCAAGTAACAGAAACATGTTCAGCCTCCAGGCAATTATTCTGTTCAGATAATACATTTATTTGTTAATCTTAAAAATATAATTTGATATTTTGTAAAATGAAATGCCTTTAGTAAAAAGTGGCTCTAAAGTTTTCCTCATTTGAAAATTCAAAACGTGACATGTCATCTATTAGTTTTCTAGTACAAGGTTTAGTGTGCAGCTATTCTTAAGATCATATTTAGAATAAACGACTCCAGTAGTGAATTTGAACCCAGTTTTGCGTAAAACGTTATGCGCCCAAAGAACATTTACACTTTTGAAAACTTTGTTATCGAGTGTAAACTTTCTCTTTCAGCACTCTATACATAAATAACTTTTCCATTCAGAATATTAGTTTTAAAATAACTGCAGTTTTCTTTAGAGTATATAATAGTTATGTATGTATTAAGGGCATAATCAATAGATTATGCGGAGTGCTTGAAATTTCCTGAGAGCTATAAACTTTCTTATGCACTTGGTGCATAAAACTTTTTATTTTAGTTTTGGTCTCGAAAAGAACAAAAATCAAGGATTCTGTATTTTAGGCATGGGCTGTAAATTTTTGGTGTGCTGCTTTTATTGTGTAGATTTGTGGTACTGCTATATTGTTTGTTGTAATGCTTAGCAACTTTATAGGTTTCCGGGCCACGAAAACCTGCTATCGAGAGCCAATAAATAAGCTTATGGTTCCAAACTAAAATAAATATAATTATTCATAATTCTAATAATGCCTACTTGTTCCAGGTGTTGGTTGCAATCTCAAAAGTTCCCATCATCGTATATTATTGAGGGAAAAAGTATTACCTCCCAAGGTGGCCTTAAACTAGCCATGATGACTACTAATCAAGGAACAGCAAATAATAAGTTTTATAGTTTAACAGCAACTTCACCAAATATATTAATAGACTTAGATGGCAATGAAGACATTAAGAAATTTTCTGTCAAACAAGAAATCATTGAAAGCAGTAATGACATCAGTAATTATTCGGAAGTTAATATTAAATGTGAGTTTGAAATTAACAACCAAAATTATGTGGCCCAAAATTCAACAGAACAGAGTTTGGTTACACCTATAAAGTCTCATAGAGACAACAAACCCTTTTCTTGTGCTGTTTGTAAATATAAATCAGCATGCAAAGGTAATTTAGTTATACATATGCGGTCTCATACAGGTGAAAAACCTTATTCATGTTCTGTTTGTAGTTTTAAAACCGCTTACCAAAATAGGTTAGTCACACACATTAAATCTCATACAGGTGAAAAACCCCATTCCTGTTCTGTTTGTGGATTCAAAACTGCCCACAAACATTCTTTAGACATACATAAAAAAAATCATACAGGCAAAAAACCTTATTCTTGTTCTGTTTGTGAATATAAATCTGCCTGGAAAAATAGTTTGGTCCTGCATATGATGACTCATACATGCGAAAAACCTTATTCTTGTTCTGTTTGTGATTATAAATTTGCCAGGAAAGATAGTTTAGTCATACATATGAGGACTCATACAGGTGAGAAATCCTTTTCTTGTGCTGTTTGTAAATATACATCATCATACAGACATAATTTAGTTAGACATATGCGGTCCCATACAGGTGAAAAACCTTATTCATGTAATGTTTGTAGATTTAGAACCGCCCACAAAGATAGCTTAGTCGCACACATGAAGTCTCATACAGGTGAAAAACAAAAATCTTATTCTTGTTCTGTTTGTGAATATAAATCTACACAGAAAAGTAATTTTGTCATACATATGAGGACTCATACAGGCGAAAAACCTTATTCCTGTTCTGTTTGTGAATATAAAACAGCTCGGAAAAGTAATTTAGTCACACACGTGAAATCTCATACAGGTGAAAAACCTTATTCTTGTTCTGTTTGTGAATATAAATCTACCTGGAAAAATAGTTTGGTCCTGCATATGAGGACTCATACATGCGAAAAACCTTATTCTTGTTCCATTTGTGAATGTAAATTTACCCAAAAAGGTCGTTTAGTCACACATATGAGGACTCATACAGGCGAGAAACCTTATTTATGTAATGTTTGTAGATTTAGAACTGCCCACAAAAATAGCTTAGTCGCACACATGAAGTCTCATACAGGCAAAAAACCTTATTCTTGCTCTGAAGCATCTGAAGCATGCACTGGCTCAGCTAATAAGATTGTGTAAAACTCCAGTTTTTCTTCATATAATGATAGGCATTATCTCTGAAGACCTCTAATATCTACATAAATTTTAAAATATCGTAACCAAACGGATCGCCCTGTAGAATAGTCACATGTGAAATCTCTTACTGGCAAATGATCCTTTTGTTCTGTTAGTGAATATATAACCGCAGTAAAATCTAGTTTAGTTGCACATATAACATCTCATACATACGAAAAACACTTTTCTTGTGTTTGTAAATATACAGGTTGCATCTAAGAGGTCATACAAAATGTGCACTAAGATATTCTACAACTAAAACTAAACTGAAAACCTAAGAACCATTTTGCATTTCACAAATTATTTTTCAAAATATAAGCAATTTCACATTCATAAATTTGGCAACGTTACAGATGCAACGCACAGATTAATACATAGGTAGGCATGATGTTCATATGCACTGGCATGCTAGATAAAATAATATTGTTCTCTACAGCAGTAGAATAGAATAGATTTTTATTTGTGAGAATCTCAGTTTGTACATAAATAAAATATAATAATCTTTCTTGAAGTGAGATACCAAAAAGTACTGAGTACTTGTCCCTGGTATTCACATAAGTAAAATAAAATAAACCTTAATAACTAAACAACTGAATTTATAATTAACCTGATATAGAAATAATTTTAAATGTAAAAAGAAAAGAAAGACCCAATCCTACATCTAGAAAAAACTCTGCATCACAGGCGTTAGTTTGAATAGAGAATCAGCAATCTGCTTCTTTACTTTATTTGTCACTTTACTTGTGCACTTTAGTTTGTGAGGTAACAAGTTGTACGTTTTTAACCCTATGTAAACAAAACACTGCTGGCTCTTTTTAGTTTTCATGCGAGGCGGTTTGATGTTATTGTTAACAATACTTCTAGTTCGCATTAACTTTGATTCTTGTTCAATGTTCTCAAAATCTACCCTATGTTGTATCACATATAATACACTTGTGTAACCGAACAATTGCCTAATGTCTAAAACCTTTGCTTCCTTATACAAGAGATCTGTTGGATAACATTTTTCTTTTCCTAATATAATTTTTAATATCCTTTTGTGAAGGACTTCTAATGCATTTATTACATTCCCATATGCACCTCCCCAAGCTATTATGCCGTAGCGCAGTATAGATAAGAACAATGCATGATAAACAGTAAATAAACAATTTATGCTAAGAAAACATGCTAACCTTCTAAAAACATAAGTTAAATATCTCAATTTGTTTGTTACTTTCTGAACTTGCAGCTGCCATCTAAAATTACCATCTATGGTTATTCCTAAATAATTCTGCAAATCTGCGGCACTGATGCACTGGCAGTTACACGCGGCACTGCAGCTGTTCCTCTTATGAATTTTGATACTTGAAATTTTCGGAGCACTGTCATTATAAATTCCGAACACCATGAAACTTGATTTCTTGAAGTTCACCGTCAATTTGTTTTCTTCAAACCACTCGAATACAGTTTTCACACTGTCACCAACCACCTTCTCCAGCTCCTGCCAGCTACTCCCCTCGAAAACGATCACTGTGTCGTCTGCGTATGAAACAAGTGTGCCAGTTCCAGTCTCCAGTATTTTCCCTAAGTCGTTTATATAAAGGATAAAAAGAATCGGTCCCAAAATTGTACCCTGAGGAACCCCGCACTCAACTTCCAGTTCTGCACCTCTACTTTCTCCAATCTGCACTCTTTGTACTCTGCTCGTTAGATAACTTCTCATAATGTCATTTATTTTGCCTCTGAAGCCAAGACATTCCAACTTTTCTAATAGAATACTGTGATTTAACATATCAAATGCTTTAGCCAAGTCAATGAAGACAGCAATAACAGGCTTGTTGTTATCCAGGGCTGTGTATATTAGCTGTGTGAATTTAGCTATTGCATCTTGTGTCAACCTTCCCATTCTGAATCCATACTGAGTGTCATTAAGGATATTAAGTTTGTTGACATAATTCATTATCCTTGTTTTAAGACATCTTTCAATAACCTTTGCCAAATTTGAGATCAGAGCGATTGGTCTATAATTACCCAGTTCCTTCCTGTCTCCACTCTTGTGCACTGGAATAATAACTGCTTCCTTGAAATGTTGTGGCCAATTTCCTGTAGTTATGATAGCATTTGCTATATGTGTAAGGGGCTTCTTTATAAATTCGGCCACTTCCTTCAACATTCGTGGAGGCAAATTGTCAAGACCTGCTGACTTATTTGGATTTAGTGCCATGATATGATTGTTAATTTCCTCTTCTTCGATTGCTGTTAGAAAGAACGATTTCTGATAGCTTCTCTTTCTCTTCGATAGGTTCACCCGACGCAGGTTATCTGATAGTTCTTTCCCAATGTTTATGAAAAACTTGTTGAAAGCGTTTGCAATTTTAGTTTTGTCTGTTACTGCTTCTCCCTCTGTCGTTCGAATTTCATCTATCTCTATCTTTTTGTTTTTCTTTCCGTTATTTATGCATTCCTGTATTGTGTTCCACATATCCTTTGTGTTTTGTGCTCTATCCATTTTCGATTTGTAAAACTCACTCTTAGCCTTTTTTATTAACTTGTTCAAAACATTTCTATATTGAGTATAGGCCTGTTTTAGGTGTGAGTTTTGTGGGTCTCTCTTGTGCATTCGATATAACCTCTCTCTAGCATTTATTGAAGTTATAATTCCCAGCGTTATCCAAGCACTTTTCTTTCGTCTCATATTGACTTTTTGCATCGTTGATACTTTGTTTATATGTTCCTTAAGTATGTCTACAAATTTTTTAGTGCATTTGTCTGAAGCACTATTTTCAAAGACAGCAATCCACTTTTCGTCCTCGAGATCTTTTTTCAGTTTATCGTAGTTGATTTTGTATATATATTTTCCGCACTGTCTATCTTCTTTCTGCATTTCAATGCTAATAATGACCGGGAAATGGTCTGTTACTGCAGTTTTTAAAGTAATAGGACTAACTTTCTCCTCGGGTATCTTTGACTTCAAAAATATATGATCAATACAGGAACCACTTTCTCCTTGCACTCTTGTGTAATTATTAATAGTTGATATGAATCCAAACTCACTCAGGGTATTCTGATAATCTTCAGAGTCAGTGGTTGCGCTAAGAATATCTATGTTCATGTCACCAACAACAATTTGGTTTTCTATCTTTGCATTTTCCTTGAGATAACCATAGAGTTGTTCTACAAATTGTTTGTTATTTTCCGACTGAACTTTGTAAAATGAATGAATCAGAAAATCACTTTCACCCATCTTTATGTTGGTTTGCACTACAGTAATGTTGTTCAACTTTACCAGATTATGATGAGCCTTGAGATGATCTCTTACGTAAACTACAATTCCATCATTTTGATTGTGTTTACCCTCATTATATATTATTTCGTACCCTGGTATATTATACATGTCCGGTCTCAACACATTCCAAGTTTCCGTACATACTATGACATCAAATATATGTTTAAATGATTCGACTAGAATTAATAACTCATCAAAGTTCTTTCTGATGCTTCTAATATTCATATGAAAAACAGAGAACCTGCCCTTGCCCTCGTTAAGGTGCTCAAAACATTCAACACTTGATTCTATTTCAATGGTATTTATGTTATGAAATCTAAAGTCCATAGGAAGTTAAGGACTGTTCAATTCTTTTTAGTCTTTGGTAAGAGGGACATTTCTCCATTTCATATGCTGCGTGTTCCACATCAAAGTTTTCTCCAAATTTTTGGTTAGCCTGTACACAGTTTATACACTTCTTTTCCTTTTTCTGGCATTCCTTCTCATTATGGTCACCAGCACATATACCGCAGGCTCTGTTGCTCTTGCATTTTCCCTGTTTATGTTTGTAACCGTTACAGTTTAGACATCTATTTAAGTTAAAGTCTTCAAAGCAAGGACATCTTTGCCAGTTCACCAATATCGTCTTTGTGGACATTAGTTTAGTATACAGTGTGGGTGTAACCTCTGCAAACACAGTATAAGTGTTCATCTTCTCTACGTGTTTAATGTAGTTGACTACAACTCGTTCCGATGGGTGTTCACTGTTTTGCTTTAAAATTACGTCCTCTAACTCTTCCTTGGAGTATTTATAATTTATGCCAATTATTTTAATGCGTGGATTTCGTAATTCTTCCTTCTTTACTTCATATGCTATCCCTATTTGACTTTCTATCTTCTCTCGTAACATGTTAATGTCTTCTTTCCTGTTGCACTTTATTGCAATAACCCCATCTTTCCTTTCCTTTATTCCTCTAATTCCAATTTGAAGTTCATATGGTTTAATCTTCTGGTTCAGTTCATTCTTCGTTTGTGTTGCTTCTTGCTTTTGTTTAGGCTTGATTATAATATTTGGAATGTTATCATTTCCTTTCTTCCGTGGGTAAATGCTGGCGTTATGGGCAGTGACTGCTGCATAGCTGTTTCCACCTGCTAAAACTGATTTCTGCTCCATCAAGTGGATTTTTTCCTCCAGCAAAATATTCTTGTCTTCCATTTCCTTTACCAGTCTCTTTAGTAACAGGTTTTCGTTCTGCAATATCTCGTTTTCATATTTTAAATTCACGTTTTGGTCGTCCATAACCTCACTTTCCTCTTCATCACAACATTCAACAATACCGCTTATTTCAGTCATTCTGGCGTTTTTCCTTCTTATTACACACTTTTCATGGTAAACTTTATTACATATTCTACATTTCACAAACTTTTTTGCAACTTTTCCTTTACAATAACTACAATAACCCTCTGCACTCTCAGAGATATCTACATCATTCTCAACTTTTTTTCTTGGCGCATTCCCTAGCGTGTTAGCTATTTCTCAAGTACCCATAAATACTATTGCATGTATACATAGTGTAAGTTTTATTTTTGCAAAATAAAAAAATCTTTATTACGACTGTGGGGTTATTTTTCGAAAATACCGTTAAAATTTAAAATGAACACTTTTTTTTTGGTAATTTAAAGCACAAAATTCTCAGGTTCCTTCTCCTATCTAAGGATGGAAATGATGAATGCGATTCTTAATTTATTGGCTGCTATTTGAAACAGTTTGCTGGAACTTAGACCAAACCATTCCCTTAAATTTCTAAGCTAAGAAATCCTTCTTCTTCCAACACTTCTTCTGCCCCTTATTTTACCCTCCATAATCAACCTCAACATTTCATAACGGGCTCCTCTTATAACGTGGCCGAGATATTGTAATGTTCGTTTCTTGATCGTTCTCAAAACTTTTTCCTCTTTGTCCATTCTCCGCAATACTTCCAAGTTGGTAACATGATCCACCCAAGAATGCTTCTAGTTTTTTTATTTCTGCCTGTTTCAGTGTCTTTGCATCAGCTCCATATAACAATGTCGAGAACACATAGCATTGCAGGATACGAACTCATATAATCAATGTGGGGTCACGATTACAGATGACTTTTTTTAACTTTGTAAACGCTACTCGAGCTGTTTCTATCTTTACTTTTATTTCTCTGTTTTGATCGGAGTTTTGAGTAATCCATGTGCCGGTTAATTTATACTGTTACCTTTTCTATGCGTGTGTTAGAAATGAAAAGATGTTTATTGTGGTTTGGATTTTTCGTATACTATCATAAATTTGGTTTTGTTACAGTTCATCTTAATACCATAATTGTTACATCTTTGGTTTAGGCACTCTAACAAATCTTGTAGATCTTGTAAATTGTTCGCGAACAATCACTATATCGTCTACATTTCTTATGTTATTGACGATCTCCTCATTTATTGTAATGCGTTCTGTACTTCCCTCCAGTGTTTCTTGGAAGATCTCTTCACTATATATATTGAAGAGTAATGGGGATAATATGCAGCCCTGTCGAACGCCTCGCTAGCTATTGATTTCTTCTAACATTTCACCTTTAACTCTGACTTTGGCTTTCTGATTCCAATAGAGATTTATTATAATACTGATGTCGTGACTATCTATATTTTTTATTCTAGAATTTTAACTAATTTATCATGTCTAACTTTATCGAATGCTTTCTCGAAGTTGATAAAGCTTGCATGCATATTTTGGTTCATGTCGAGACATTTTTGCATTAATACATTTATTCTGATTGGTGCTTCTCTGGTACCCATTTCATTTCTGAATCCCAACTGAGTTTCACTGATTCCTGAGTCCAACTTTCTAAATATTCGATTATAAATTATCCTTAAAAATACTTTCAAGGTATGACTCATTAATGCTATCATTCGATGTTCTGAGCATTCTTTAAAGTTGTTGTTTTTAGGTATGGGTATGAATGTGGAAAGTAACCATTGTTCTGGCAATATTCCTGTAGCATATATGATATTAAATAATTTGACTAAAATAGCTATTGTTTCGTTGTCAATAAGTTTTAGCAACTCTAATTGGGTGATGTCTTTTCTTCTTGTCTAGTGTCCTAAAATAGTTCTTCTATATAAATAGGAAGGTGATCCGTCATGCTTTTAGCGCAGATGCCTTGATATAAAGCAATAAAACTCAATAGTCGTCTCCACGAACATTTATTGTAAAATTATGGGTGGCGACATGTTTCAAAACCGAACTGGTTTCATCCTCAGGTCATAATTATCATCTACAGAGGCATATGGTTAACAATGATGTACATAATAAATAAACCTACTTACTGCTACTAGTAGTTAAAGCACATGTTAAAATTTTTAATAATTGGAAACGTGATAGAAAAGGTTTTAAAAAACACACCACCTGAAGAAGTAACTAATTAACCCTTTCATTGCTGATCATATACAGATATCCACTCCAGGATGCTGTTAATGTTTTTTACGAAATAATAAACTTTTTTTTTGTTATGGGCATGCAAAAAATATTTATTTTCAAAAAAATACAAGTTTGTGGTCTAAAAGGCAATGACTTCTTTTGACGTCATCAGTCTCTTACAGTAAAACACTTCGCTGGAGACGGATGACGTCGAAAGACGTCATGTGAATTAGTACCCTACATCGTTACTTCTACATATATATTTATATAACAACCTTACAAATTTTTATGAAATAAAGTAAAACAAGGTTTGAAACAAAGGGCTGGCTTTCCAAGACAGGCGGAACAATGGTAGACCGTTTCTTTCCGTATTTTATTTTTATGACAGAAAGTGCACCTGCGATGTGCGTGTTTCTTGCTCTTTCCCGTTGGGACATTTTTCTCAGGAACATGGTTAGAGCACGTGGACTGCTCTTTTTCAGCAGAATTAGGACGTCTTTTTTCAGGAAGTAGATGTTCCAGTATTGCAAGTCTGTAATCGTACAAAGACTTTCTTGGTTGTTCGTATTTTTTGTACAAAAAAAAAGAATTCATTACAAGCATATAAATAATATGAATCCCAATTTTTTTATACCACCGCAACGTTTTCCTCTCGCATGGATAATACGACATCATTTGGTCTTTTTTATCTACCCCTCCCATAAATTTGTTATATTGAAAAATAGCTTCCGGTTTCTCTTGCCTGTTCCCTTCTGTTGTAATAATTTACTAAATTATTTCTGAACTCTGTAGATATATAGAATACCTCTCTATTGTCCTTCCACTTAGCTATCATTACGCCATTGGAATACCGCACAATTGTTTCACCTTTTTTTAATTTTGCTGTTTTTATTTCAACTGGATTTTTCTTCCTATCAACTCTAAGAGTTCCGGTACAGTAAGTTAATCTGGACAATAATTTACAGGCGAGATCGAAACTATTATAGTAGTTATCTAAATAAATTGAATGCCCCACATCCAGTTTCTCTTCTGTCAAATGGAGCACTATATTGGCAGCATGTCCTTTGCCACCATGATCATCTAAGGTGCCAGTATACACAGCAAATTTCAATATTGTGCCATCTGGCTCTGTTAGCAAGTACAATTTCACACCATACTTGTGTCTTTTGTTTTTAATGTATTGTCTAAACATTAATCTGCCACGAAACAATACCATTGACTCATCCAATGAAAGATTTTTGTCTGGGTAATATATTTCATTCATTTTCGAGTTAAAATAATCAATTATCGGTCTAATTTTAAATAATCTATCAGCTGGCTTCGGTTCACCGAGTAAGGGATTTCTGTTAAAATGTAGACATCTTAAAATTAGCATGAAACGATCCCTACTCATGTAGCTAGAAAACGCTGATAAGTTGAACAGCCAATGTTTTTTCCAGTAATCTTGCAATCGATTTAATCTTATAGTACCCATGTGGAGCACTAACCCAATAAATGTTTTTAATTCAGCAGTGGTTAATGTTTTCCATTGTGTTATCCATGATTTTTCTTTTGTATTTTCCAAAAGGAAAACTTCTTCTGCATATATGTTAGTTTCTCGAACTATCATGTTCAACAAATTGTTATCTAGCAACAAATTTAAGTAATCAATTGGTGTGTTACCTAAAATAATAGAATAGTTTTAGAATATCGTAAATATTACATCATTTTTTTCACAACTTACCATTGGGCTGAACTAATAGTTCTCTCTGTCGTATAAATGGTATTTGTTTAGGAACATCTTCTGTTGCGTCCCACATCACAGGATCAGCAGGCATTTCACGGGGAGGAATTGGTGTTGGTATTTGGGTGTTTTCTGGCTCTACAAAGTCCAAAATATCGGAGGTTACGTCAAGTTTTAACGTTGAAATTTCTGCTTCCTCATCTTCACTATCGTCAGAATCGTACTCAGACTCCGAACCAATAAAGTCTGGATCAGCAATATCATCGTCCGAGTCTATTAAATATTGTTGCAACTCTTCATCTGTCAAAGGACGCTTAGATTCATACGTTTTTTTACCCTTTCGGGGCCTTTTTATTCCCGACGGCCCTGGCTGACTGTAATCCATGATGAACGCGAACCAGCACTACTTTTCACTAATATAATACGTATGCAACAGGCTGACCTCGGTACAACAGCTACACTCGCAAGCTGACGAAATACTGAAGCAAAGTTACCAAGCGGGTCTATGGCGTCTAAAAACGTCATCCGCCTCCCACCCGAAAGGCGGATGGCGTCTTTCGACGTCATCAGCACGCAAAGGGTTAACCAGCTACATTATAAAAATCGTTGTGCTGGTTAATACATAAAAATTAAAATTTGAAAAGTTAAGAAGTGACTGCCATTGATGATGGCTGCACTCAGTATGAACCACGGTCTACGATATTCAGGTCATTCGACTGGGATTTGTAGGCATACTAAATTTTGTCCTCATTCACAAATATTTCGCTAGATGGCGAATGTGTAATAGTGTAGGCCAACGCCACCTTGAACTTTATTTACGTAAACAATAATGGCGTACAAAAACGTCAAATATTAACGTGAAGTGAAATCATATTTCGAAAGTGTTTGAATCCTTCGAAATGGAATCGACTCGTGAAAAAACGAGGCTATCTAGAGCTGCAGCATCAACTATGTGGTACAGAAGATAGCGGCGCATTAAAAACCGGGAAGATAGCGGCCGAACACATAATAAGGTCATTTGTAACCAGGGGCAAAAAATCGACGCTTTGGAGCAACAATTTGTGTATTTTTTGTGTCGGTGAGGTTAATCCTGAAGATACCAATGTTACATTAATTACATTCTTTCAAGATGAGCTAAATATCGAAGTTCCGCTGGCAGCAATACACAGAAGTCATTGCCTAATAAAGAGAAATAGACCTGGAGCTCCCAATCCCATAATTGTAAAATTCATCAATTACATTAGTTATCAAATTTTTAGGGCCAAAACCAAGCTCAAAGGAAGCCCTTTTTCGATCAAAGAAGACATAACTGTGATTAGATTAACCGTTTTGCGCTCTGCACAACAAAAACATGGATTCAGTTGACGGCACCATATTTATTAAGTGCGCTGGAAGGATAAATATGTAGGTAATGGGCACGATTCATTAAATATCGCTATAATATTTTTGTATCTATTATAGTTTATATTTAAGTCGTGAGCGTGCGTCTGTGCGGTGACTGAATTGTGCGCTGGTTTGAGTTCGGGTGTGCAAAGGACAAGGGTGAGAGCAGCAGAGGCGAGAGGCCAGAGGGTACAAGCTGGGAACCCTTGTGAGGTGTGAGCGTTATTTTATTCACCTGACGCCATCCTTCGTTTCGGCGTGAAGGGAAACGAAACAAGTGTGAGAAGGTGGAAAAATTGGAGCAGTGACAACAGCCCGTTTGGTTCAAGAAACTAATTGGCAACAAAATCAGAGGGTAATCTACAAAGACGCCACAGGTGGACGCGACCGCCAAATCCACACATGTTTCCGCCATCATCGCCCAAGCCCAGCCTTTGAGATCTCAGCAACGCCACCGTGAACGAGCTAAATGGACAATACGAGTGGTTAGTGCCTATATTTAAGAGCTAATATAGCATAAAACTAAATTACTAACCCTTAATGAAGTAGATTAGTATAATATCAGCTAACGATTAGAGAATTAGGGTCGATTTAGTTACATGTATGCGGTAATTGGTGTTTTTTATAAATTTTTAAGCGTAAAGGCTTTTTATTTATTGCTGTCTCCCATCGCCCCATTGCAGTAACCTGAATCGCTCTGAGTGTGGTCTCAGATGCCAAAAGTGAGCTAGCAGCCGAGGTAGGTAGTTATAAATAAAGCTAAGGTAAATTTAATTAAATAATAAAATGAGCTAGCATTTAAAACGCACAGCTACAAGTAGAGTGTGAAACCTAGAGGATAGTTTTTCGATTTGTTGCTGGGTATGCACAGTGCTTGCGATAGTTTTTGAACTTTCTTTTTCTTATTATAAATTACAATAATCTTGTGTCGTTCTACTGCAATTTATTTAATTGTTAATTGGTACCTACTAAATTTTTATACGTGTGGTCATATTAATGTAAGATCTTGATCAGCCAATTTTCTTAATTTTAGGGATTTGGTTGTACTGCACGATATATTTGACTGAACTAAATGTGAGCGGATTTAATTTAGTTTTAATTTGGGTACCCGTTTTAAAACCCTGAAATTTTGTAATTAGGCAACACACAGTCCAGGTGCAAGGTGACTGAGTTACTAATAAAATGTTTTATGATATTCTGAGGGTTCAATCACCACATCTGGCGGGTGGCCCACCCAGTTGCTTTAAATACTGGGTACCGAAACCACAGTTGTGGAAGTAGAGAAAGTAAGGTAGTCGTCAAAGGCATGATGCTAACTATATCACCCAGTATACCGTTAACGTGTGCCAGATTGACTGGGTTTCGGAAAGAGATATTTCGGCAACCCTGACTCGCTGTGTCTCGGGTCATATTCCAACGTGTGGAATGAAGCGCCGTGAACTTTACTTTACTTTTATGCTATTCTAAATTGTAGACTCCTGTTCACTAAACCGTCTCCAGATATAAAAAAAAGCAGCAACGTCATTTGAATTTAAGAATTTTTTGAAATAATTTATGATTCAGAATACCTACCATAAAACGATGTATACAGCTCGGTTGTTACCAGAACTTTACCTGCTGACACAGATAACAAGTTCACTATCGCTTGCTTGCTAGATACCGTGCTTGCACCCAAAGTTCTTAGTAACGGTTTTGCAATGTAAATTAATTACTCTTATATTATAGATCAAAGTTTATAAATCGTTTATACTTCAGAGCTTTCTTGCAAGGACGTACTTGATTTCTTATAATATTCACTCAATGTTAAATATTTATTCAGTATCTGAAAAATGGTAGAATACTCACTAATAATAATTAGGTATGATAAAAGTGAACATTAAATGAATCGCGTTTTTGAACAAAGTGTTTTATCGTAATTGTACAAATTGTATGGTACTTTATTGTTTTTCAGATACTGGGTAAAAATGATTTTTAATACAATGACAAATGCAACAATATTTCAAGTATTATTTGTTATGAAATGTGTATTATGATCAATAAGTTTTCCAAATATGAGATAGTACATCTACCACTGGAAAGTTGTAATATTTTCACTTATGTAAAAATATTAGTATGTAATAAATCTTTCTTTAATTTATTAAAATAATAAAACTTATTTTACTTTTATTAGCCTTTAATGCATAGTTAAGGGTTAATATTTATATAAATTGTAATATTTTTAATAATGTTCTTGTTCATAATTATATTAATTATTTTATTACATATTATAGTACATTATAGGGAGTGATTCAAAATTCAAGAAACACAAAATATAATTAACAATTTAATTATGCAGCAAAGGCAGATATAAACAATAATGACATCCTACAAATACGTTAAACATCAATTAAGTGACATGTGAAACGACAATATGTGACAAATGATTATATAAAAAAAATATGACTAGTTATTATCTACAAATCATCGTTCAGAAGTGTTTGAGCCCTTCGAAATTGATTCACAGCGTGAAGAAAATGAGGATATCAAAAGACTTGGAACTTTTTCACAAGTAATTTATTTGCAACACTTTGTTACACTTTCAACAATAAGCAAAACAGTTCATTACAAAAGTTTAGTGCAGCACTTTAACAATAATATGAGAAAGTAGTTGCCCTTTTGGCCCCTTCCCTTCTGATTTCACTTATCCAATTTAATTGTAATAAATACATAATAATATATTGTCGTTTAACAAATTCTGTTTGTAAAGGAATAGATACATTGCCCCTAAACCTCATATGCATTTTTAGGTTCGATTAGGACGAGTGCGCTAGCGCGAGTCCCAATCCTAAGTGCAATGGACATGAGTAGTGATACCACCAGAAAAATATTCTACTTAACTGTGGCTAAGAATGGCATTCGAGGGACTATTCAATGAACCAAACTACTTTTTCAAATTAGTTTTCAGTAAATCTAGCAACAAACTATGCAATTTCAATAGTAACAGAACACTAATATTGACTTTTTCTAATAAAAATCACATTTGTTTAAAATAATCAGAAGTGATACTATGTATAAGTACTTCGATATTATCGGGTTATATGTCGATAACTTGTTGCATGATAATAAAAGAGTGTCAGTTTGGCAAGTTAAATAGTCCGACTGCGTCAGCGGGAGGATTATTCTGTCAAACTGACATGATTTGTTATTGTGCAGGAAGTTTGAGACATATAACCTGTTTGAAGTACGCATTGTATTCGAATTGATTACTTTTTGAGTAAATTTTAATATTAGGAACAAATAAATATTTTATTGGCAGCTCGATTTGTTTGTATTAACCTAGCTTAAAGTCATCTCCATGAAAACAACATCAAACTGACAAAAGTTATGTATTGCGTCGGCCAGTGAAGTTACTCTAGTATAATCGATTTTATATAATCGAAATTATACAAGATAACTTAACTAAATCCATCCTTCTGATTGGTTGAGATCGCTACGAAAAAAATAATCACTTGAATACCTTCTAGGAAGATATATCCGCTTGATATTTTTTTGATAGGTCAAGAAACGTCAAATTCTGGATTTTCATTGGCCACTTTTCAACAGATCACAGGTGAATTGAATACTCTACTATATTTTTTATACCATATGACAAACATGCATTTTGAAGTTTTTGGATCTTGGATTTATCTTGTGAATCAATACAAAATTCTTAAAACACAAATCACAATAATCAACCAGAGATAACACCATACTGTTACATAATGTGGCTTTGATATTAATGTTGAATACAATTTAAGAAAGTAGTTTTTAAATTGCAATAAGCTCTGTAATAGCTATCTACGTTATTAGACCGGTAGCAACATTTTTATGGCCGCGCCAATACTTTACAGGTCGAGCCCGTAGGGCGAGACCTGTATGTTTGGCAAGACCATAAAAATGCTACCGGTCGTCTATCGTATAAATTGTTTTAGGATACTGCATTGGTAACTAGCGTTTAGATTGTTACAAACGAGTCCGGTAGATAAAATTTACCGGACTCGTTTGTAACTATATAAACGCTAGTTACCAATGCATTGGTAACTAGCGTTTAGATTGTTACAAACGAGTCCGGTAGATAAAATTTACCGGACTCGTTTGTAACTATGTAAACGCTAGTTACCAATGCAGTATCCTAAAAACATTTAAATGGGTTTTTTAAAACAAAAATTTCATTCAAGGATTACACCCACAGTTTTAATGGTATCTGTAACAGGTATTGTATTATTATTTATCGTAATACTGACAACAGGTAATGTTATTGATGTGGGTTGTATAATACTCCAAATGCATACTTACAATTTTTAAAGGGCGATGCTTATCTATAATAATTGTTCAATATCGTCGGAAGTAGTTAAAATTGTATATGAAAAAACATTCATAAATAAAGTGCCACCTGCACCTCCACCTTTAAATGTTCGATCTTTTCGTCTGATATAAACCTCAACAAAAATCTCATTTGTTACATAATCAGAAAATCAAGTTTTGGAGACAGCCAGCAAGATAAGTGAAGAATCAATAATGGTTCCCCTGAAAGCATCAAAATTGGCAACCAGTAAACGTGTCTTAATGTGAGCACATTTTAATTTTGAAAACATTACATAGGATTGTTTTATAATTTTAGACTATAAAACAAATTTATACGCAGAACAGAACAGAGCGAAAGGTACACTATTCAAAGTACGTAAGTAGGTACTAAAAAATATATACACAATTTAAGTTTACAGAACAAAATGGAAATGCTGATAAGAAATATATAAACATACACACAGCAGTGTCAGAAATCCCTTATTGATAACCATATTGATAGCCATACAATTTAAATAACACGTATCGCAATTTACCTGCTAGCAGTATTTGCGAAAAACAAATTTTTCCATTTATACAAAATGATTTGGTTGAAGACAACGCCATCTCTAAATGATAGTAAATCGGATGTTACTTTTTGTTCAAAATCATATATGTAAATCTACATATATTGAAATCGCCTAGACAAAAAATAGTAGATTATGTTATTAGGAGTAAAAGTGATACTTTATGTGGCAAAGCTGAAGTTTATTTAGCCGAACGTTAGTGAGGCAAATAATTCAGCTAAGCCACATAAAGTCACTTTTACTCCGAATAACATATACTATTTTATCCGCAAACGTATTCTGGTACATTTCAGGCGAGCACTGTACCCCTGCGCCAACCTCTGTTGTTCAGATAACGCGCTACTGTAATGATATATGAACATACTGAATCACCCGAGCTAATAGCACACGGCCACAGCAGCTGTCACACCATAACCCACGGCGACAGATGCTCCGATCCGCTGCTTAAAGGTTTATTTAAATTAAAACTTTTTCGTAGTACTTTTTTTGAAAATAAAAACCGGCCTATATCTAAGTCTAAAAATTAGCAAAATTTTAAGCCATCATACAATTTAATCGGTCCAGTATCTTCGGAGGAGATAGCGAACAAACATAGAAAGAAAGAAAGAGAGCAACGATTTTGTGTGCTTAGGCAGATAAAGTGACACTTTTACCTTGTCAATAAAGACAAATAAGTTGTCACTTTTGTGACGTTTGCGGATAAATGTTATTATGTATAGATATTAATGTACTATTAAGACAATTTAAAAATTCCAAAGTGACTATTTTTCGGAGTTTTATGAACTAGACCAAATACCAGTTTTTGCCTACCCGCAGTTACTACTATCAATAACTGTTTGATAACATTATCAGTTTGTATAACATAATTCACATATATTTGTTGTGTAGAACGCAAAAATGCCTTGCTTTTGTTAAGTCTTCGTTTATGGAAACCCAGGTTCCTTTTAATTTGGATTTTGATTTGAAAATTTGTTGTCGGACGTTATAATTGACGAACTTCACAATGATTGGGGTGGGTAGACTTGAATTCCTGCTCCTCAATCTACAACTCCTTTCAATTGCGTCCTTGGGAACTTGGATTGGAAGCGAAAAAATTAGTATGAACTTGGTCTGTATCTTCATTGGAAGCTTTTATGATTCCTAGAATACGTAGGTTATTACGTCTTAAATATTGAATCTATTTTAAAATCGTGTGTTCAGATAGTTGTGTTTTGAGAAGCCCCAGTTTCTTCTAAAGTAGAAATACGCAGCTCGTGTTCAGAACTGTTGCTTAAACTGCTCCATCAAATTGGCTATAAAATCTTCAGACACCAGACCCTTAATACGTTGAACCACATCATCTTGGTTTGACAGCTCTTTGTTGGAAACTGTCTGACCTCTACCACCGCCTGGCAGTTTACAATAGCCACCCGTTTTTATAGAATGTACAGCAATTCTGTAGTAGAACATCACAGTGATAGTAGGTAGAGCCCAACTTCAACTATACTAAAACTACCGCACATAAGCATCCGCACACTGCGCTAGCACGTCTATTCAGCTTGACGACACATGGAAAAGGATTTATTTCTAATCCCTGAAGACATTTCGCACTGCACTAAACTGCCACTCTTGTTCAAAGATTTCAACATTTGCTAGATGCGGTACGACATACTTCACAACTGGATATCGACTCTCTGTGTTGGTTTCAGCAGTTTTATAGACAAGCAACTTGTTGGCAAGAGATAGTTTAGGGTTGCAGTCTATCAACCAGTAATATTTTCTCAATTTAACATTGAGTTGCTTCCTTATAGATAGTGGTTTCTAGGTTAACACAAACAACTCTTTTTTTGCCGCTTCTTTTGAATTTCGGTATTTGACGGCGCTAAAAACACATACTTTTTTACCAATACACAATATTAAACCGTTATCACAACTTATAATAAAAAATATTAATTAAATGTTACAAAACGTCAGAATGACGTTTTACACCCCTACTCATTCGCCACCTGTTGGATCCGCCGCGAACTAGGACAAAAATTAGCCATCAAAATCTTCAAAAACATTCGAAGTCGAATCACCTGAATATCTTACACCGTGGTATGAACTTAAATACAGAGGTAACTAACCTAAAAATCAGAAAATCCCTAGATTCAATGACAATGAAATTACCAGAGGTCAAAATATTTAAAGACGAAAAAGAAGAAGACCAAGTAAGGGACGGAATCAGCAAGACAATGACAAAACCATCCTATTAGATATTCAAGAAAATGTAATTAGTATCAAAATCTGTGACTTTATTGAGTCTGAATTCATTATTATTGGACATAATTTCAAAAATTTCAAGTAAATTCAACAAAATACCTTTATTAGCTATTCTATATATTCAGTCCATTTCATCAGTTTGTCTTTTATATTCGTGATGATGTTACCATTAGTGTCTTTTACATTAGATGTATGTTGTTTTCTCATTCTAGGAATTTCTTCAATTTTTCTGTGCATATTAAAACTATAATTTTTTTTGTAGGTTTTTATTTCTTGGCACTTGTATACTGTTTACTTATATATAAACACTAAAACAAAAGAAAATTGTTATAAAATAAATAAATCTGTACTAGAAACACTAACACTAAATGTATTGGATATCAAATATTCAGCAATTTTTTCAAAATTTCAAAAGTGGTTGACAATCCACATATAATCTTCAATGTCTGGATATCAGGAAAATATTCATCAAATGAGTATGAGGTTGATAATTTTGCAAGATGTTGAATAATTGCTCTCTTCAAATCAGTCTTCAGAAATTTTCTGTCCTCTGCCTAAATGCTCTTTCCACCTATAGGTATTATAATTTTTATTTTGAATGCAGAAATTTTATTATGATTTATTTATTTATAAACGGGGCTGCGCGCGCTATTGCGCGGTCTATCCTATTCAATTTACCACCATTTTTAGGCCTATTACGTATGGCCATTCCTTTCTGTTACACACTTGTTACACAATCTTAGAAAACACAACATTTAGCATGACAGGAAGCAGAGGGTTCTTTTGTGGAGCAAGAAATAGGGAAATACCCGTCCTCTAAACCAAGAGGAACGTTCACGTGGTGAGGTGGAAGCTCACTGCTTTCACCTAACCGTTGAAAGGCTCCAAGAGGAGCCATCGCAGTACTAATTGTCGACATGATCTAAAAAAAAACACGTCAAAAAAGTCCCATATGATCAGCACGTCATCGTATGTGCCTCGAGATGCCAAATTTGAAAAACCTCTGCTAAACATTTCGCCAGTTTTGCCAATTTTCTTTCAGTTCGATTCTCGATCTTACATCGATTTTTCGATTCTTAATCTCATGGCTTCTGCCGAGTTATTGGTGTCACCGGTTTCATGCCAACAGAAGGCGCAAAAGGAACAATGGTTGGCATCTCGAGACAACATGGATGACAGCAGATCACACGAAATACACCACACAAATATCACATAATTACACACCACGAACTAACGTGTTGACAGCTACACAGTACAGTGTCTATATTAACGACAGTGTGGTCAATTTTGGTCCTGTTTCTGATTGGTTGTTTTAAAATCCGCCATTAACACCCGTATTCATAGTCGTTCGCCAGCGGATCGCCGGCGGTGAATAGTATGTTGGCGGCACTGTACGTCTATGTCAAATTCGAGGTGATTAGGTTAGGTTTTCAGTCAGTTTTGACAGAAACTGACACAAAATCTAACCTGCTAACCTCGAATTTGACATAGACGTACAGTGCCGCCAACATACTATTCATAACGAAACTCTGGCGAGTTGCCGGCGATACGCTGGCGAACGACTATGAATACGGGCGTAAGAGTCGTTTCAATGTCCTATTGAATATTTTTAGCAGTGTATGCATATTTAGTTGCAAAAAAGTTACTAATGTCAAAATGAGACATTGACATTTTATAAATTATCTAAAGTAGCAATAATTTTGACTTTAGTAATATTTTGTTACTAAATGTCACTGATGACACCGTTAAAACATGCACATGAAAATCCTGTCACAGTGTAACAAATGGAGTGAATGCGGCACAGGCGACTTCTGCAGTTTACACAGGTATTTGTAGTCATATTTCAGTAACAGACGTTTCAGTATCACCGTTTTAAAACAGTTTTTTGATAAAACGGGAGTTATTTGTAGATACACATTCGTGCAAGCCTAAAGGAGATCTGTTATGTTAAAATGGGGCCCTCGGGGATCCGCCCCTTTCCAAGGGGGCTTACCGGGCTCTGCCCCTCTCCAAGGGGGCCCTTGGGACTCCGCCCCTCTCCAAGGTTCCATCCGGGCTCCGCCCCTCTCCAAGGGGGCTCACGGGGCTTCGCCCCTCTTCAAGGGGGCTCTCAGGGCTCCGCCTTTCACCATGGGGGCCGTTGGGGCTCCGACTCTTTCCAAGGAGGCCCCCGGGGATCCGCCTCTTGTCGAGGGGGCCCCCGGGGCTCGGCCCCTCTCCAAGAGGGCCTTTGGAGCTCTGCCCCTCTCAAAGGGGCCATCGGGCCTTTGTCCCTCTCCAAGGGGGCCCTCGGTGCTTCGCCCCTCTGTAAGGGGCCCTCGAGGATCCGCCTCTCGGGCTCATGGGGCTTCGTCCCTCTTTAAGGGGGCCCTCGGGAATCCGCCCCCCTCCAAGGGGGCTCACGGGGCTCCGCCCCTCTCTAAGGGGGTCTTCTCCAAAAGGCCCTCGGGGCTCCGCTCCCCTCCAAGGGGCCCACGGGGCTCCGCCCCTCTGCAAGGGGGCCTCGGGGCTCTGCCCTTCTCCAAGGGGCGCTCGGAACTGCGCCTCTCTTCAAAGGGGCCTTCGGGGCTCCGCCTCGGTCACGAAATCGAGGCGACGGCGAAATGAATGCAAACGCAAATGGGGGACATCGCGTCTGCAATTGTCGTGATGGACACACACGTTTGGATCGTTCTCCTTTATTAGTAGCTTCAGCGTACTTATGCGAACGTTTTGTCCGTCCATCCGTCCATCCGGATCGCCTGTAACTTTCGAACGGCTACAGATATCGAAATTTTGAAAGGGGGCAAAGTTGTTGCTAAGGTCCCGAGCACCTTCATGCGCTATTTGGTTTTGGCTTTCCACTTTGCAAAATTTCCAAGCATTGTAGCACAGTGGCGATTTGTCCACTTGGCGCCATCTACAGAAGCTCGGTGGTCACGTTTTGAACTACACATTCTGAAGCTACTCGTTAGACCTGTCCTTGAGCAGTTTATTTATATGATAATAGATAAGTTTTTGAAAAACAAAGCAAATAAAATCCGCTATTTTGTATAGAAAGCCAGACATATCCCTTGGCACTAGCCCACGTACTCCTAGGGTGTTCATACCCTCAGTTGAGAACCACTGCTCTATAGTATGCAGTGTTGCCACACGTTTATCTGTTGAAAATCGAAAAAAGAAATACAGTGAGCGCCAAAAAGCATTGGTCAGTTTCAATTTGTAATAACAATTTATTTGCTTAAATTACACAGTTAATCAGAACTGTTTCTTAAAGACTAAGAATGGGAAATTCACTTATGAAAAATGCTGTCGGTTAAATGACTCCCCTCTTGTTGAATGCACTCGGCCGAAATCTCTCATCACACGTTGCCGCATATCCTGCAGTACAGCTTCAATATTTTCCCGAATAAAAATTTTAAGCTTTTCCAGATTTCTTATCTTTCTTGTAAATACTCTGCTCTTCAAGTAATCCCAAAGAAAAAATCAGGAGTGGTTATGTCCTGCGATCTCGAGGACTAATGAAGGTCACCATAGCAAGAAATCAGTTTATTTGGAAACGATTGTCGTAGGAGATTCGTATTAATTCTTGCAGTGTAATTTGTAGCACCGTCCTGTTGAAACCAATATTCATTTACTATCTCCTCCTCTATTTGCAATAAAAATATCTTTAAAGCATGTAATGTCTTTGAGATGTAACCGTTACCGTTTCACCAATTTCCTCGAAAAAATGAGCCCCGACAATCTCTGACGGTGAAACAGCACACCAAACTGTCACTTTCGGAGGATGTCAAACATTGAAACAAAACTCCCAAGTTTCCGATTTATGAAGAAATTATCATTGATTCCATAGGTGAAGTGTATGGGTTTTTATTAGGTATTGAAACTGACCAATGCTTTTTGGCGCTCACTGTACAGTGAGAAAAACCAATTGGTTAAAGGATATAAAACGATTCATACTTTCACTTTATTAACACTCTTTAGAAAAGTGTTCTTTCTGTAAAATTTTGCTACACTGTTGTTAAGAATGTTTTTATTATTATGATTAGATCCTGTTGAATTAAATGTACCTAATTAAACAGGAATATTGTTATAATACCTATTGTAGAATAGGTTTGCTCTAAGCGTGCTAGTACAAAATATTTTTATTTCTACCATGTGAAACTGGCAGGCACTAAACTAGACATTTTCTTCAACAAGGGTACACCAGGGGCCACTTAAAATTATACAAAGGTACATGTTAACTCCGATATGTATATTTCTCTAAATTTAATAACAGTAATAGTAATAATAATGATACTAGTCATAGTAAGAATGAAAAACAATAATAATGTTACTAGAAACTTATAACCACATTTATTAAAAAAATCAAATTAACAATCTTTTAACAAAGCAATAGTATCAAATTAGTTACTCGCTAAAAATTCATTTAACTTTATTTTTTGTGGGGGGGCATGTCTTTTCTGTAAGAGGCCTGTGCCTCTTCAGCCCCCCCTCCTTCACTTATAGTTACATGCCTGGAAACTGGATGAAAAGTTCAGTAGTTTATGTGTATTTAGCTTATTTAAGAAATTATCATTTGGGTTAAGTATAGCATCAGAGATAATGTGCCTTATTTTTCACGCTTGTTCAAACAATTTTCAGAACAAATGAATTTTGAGATAACGACTAGCTGTCTTATTCTAAAAATAAGGGCTTTACGGAAGGTGGTGTAGAGATTGCGAAAAATATGATAAGAAATAGACATTATGTAAATGTAGCGCTGTTAGATTATAGGGATAGTGTTGTATCTGGAGTAGGATCTACGCCTTTATAATTGTTAATGAATAGGAGACTTAAAAGTAAGATAGCAGTAAGTAATAACTTGTTAGTTCCTAAAGTATAGAGAATAAGGAAATAGTCCGTATGATAAAACTACTAGAACCAGAAACGAAGTTAAGCTTGATCAAATAGTTATTACAAGAAAGGGGTTGTGTGTGAGTCTGCAAAAATTTTAAAGAAATGTAACAAACCTTGATCATACATGGTGGGAGGGTAATACGGTGAAATTTAAACGTAAAAAGAGCTCGCATTTCATATGAAACACAGTTTAGCAGTATCAGTGATCTTTTTACGAACACTCCTGTTTTACATAATGGTAAGTTGGATATATTTTGACACATGTTTTAACGTATCAGCTGTTCAAAGCGCTTACACATCATTTAGCAGGTTTGTGTTCTTAATTAAACATTATAGGTAGGTGAATTAATTCAAAATTGTCGTTACATTTTTGTAGTGTATTTTATAGTATAAATATGGCTTTCCAATTAGCTACTTCTAGTTTAAAAATGGACTATAGTAATATGTAAGTTGTTTGCCAACCTGTAATATACAGTGTGGTCCATTAAGTGTGCAACAAATGGGAAATTCTTTTATTAGTTGTACAATCGAAATTTAAATATTGCCAAAAGTTAGTGCATGTTCGATAACCATATCAGATGCCCTTAGAATGGTTTTAAGTCAAACAATATACAGGGCAGGACAAAAAATATGAAATTCGTTCAAGAACAAAGTTACCTTATTTCAAAAAATATAGAAAAATTTTATTGAGAAAAGTTGTTTAGAATTAAAAGTTATGCTCAAATACAAACTCACGGTCTCCTATTCGAATTTTGATTCTTTTTTGTAAAATTTTGTATTACCCCCGTATGATACATATTTTTATTATTTTGATTTTATATGTATTTAAAGTAGCCACAACCACATCCCTTTTAAATAACTTTTAGCAACTTGAAGCGTATTTGTAAAATTTACTTGGATTTATATTTTTTTAGGTAAGCGTCCACTTCATGTTTGTTGCAACGATATTTAACAGAACTTTAGAATTTCGCAAATATTCTTTTTAACAAGGCAAATGCTGTACTAATAACAATTTACATATGAAAAACTCTTAATAAAATCAGAATAATAAAAATATGTAACACACGGGGATCATACAAAATTTTACAAAAAAAGAATCAAAATTCGAATAGGAGGCCGTGACTTTGTATTTGAGCATAACTTTTGATTCTAAACAACTTTTCTCAATAAAATTTTGCTATATTTTTTTAAATAAGGTAACTTTATTCTTGAACGAATTACATATTTTTTGTACTGCCCTGTATATTGTTTGACTTGAAGCCATTATAAGGGCATCTGATATGGTTATCGAACATGCACTAACTTTTGGCGGTATTTAAATTTCGGTTTTACAACTAATAAAAAAATGTCCCATTTGTTGCACACTTAATGGACCACACTGTATAGAGTGATCGAAAAATTTTCTCCTCAAACCTATGAATTGTGTAGAAACGAAAAATGTCATGTTGTACCTTTATTTAGTTAGGAACACCGAAAATTAATGTATATCAAAAAAACTTCAAAATGTTTTCACATATAATCTCATAAGAGCATTAATTCTTTCCGGAAATTTTTTTGAGTGCGTTCCAACAACGTCGTATTAATTTGCCCGAGCGGACGCGAGGGCAAATTAGGAGGTTGTTGAATGCACGAAAAATAATTTCCGGATATGAATTAATGCTCGAATGAAGATTCGGTAAGAAAATCGTAACGACACAAACCCTAAAAAGAAGTAATGTCTACCTACAAAAAATTTCCAAGAAATTTTTTTGTTGTCTTGGATACGGCTCGTGAACTAATTTTTCTATTGGTCATTAATGAGTGTCGTACGATTTTCAAGAATATTGTCAAACTTCCATCAAGAATACAATTATTTGAGGTTATAATGATAACAGTGAGGACACAAGATTAAATTCCAGGGCATGCTTCGTGAAGAAACGTTTTCAATCACTCTATATGTATATGAGGACAATGTTTTAAATTGCCAAGTTGAGATGTAAATTACCTGTTAACTTAGTTATATTAAGATTGGTACAACTTCTAGGAAAAAAACTAAGAACATTGTACTATATGTAAACAAGCTTGGTGTTGTCTTTACAGTTTTATTATATATCCTTAATAATTATGAGTCTGTGTGTTATTTCTGGAAATTATTAATTATCAATAGTAATATAACAAGGGCGAGACATACTTACCGATAATTTTGCACACGCCAAGGGTCGAGTGCTGGTTGCAATGAAAACTATCCCGAGGGCAGTTTTCTAAGCTAACTTTTCATACGAATGTGTAGCTTGTCACTCGAGCCACAGGCGAGTGGCACAACCACATAAGTAAAGTGTAAAAAAGTCTTCACGCATGAGTTGCACACTATACTTTTTCTACAACCTTACATTCAAAGAATGAATCAAGGAAAAATGGTTATGTTCTAATTTTCTTTTATTATAATAATTATAATTATTAACAGTAATATTGCAATTCGTCAGATTCTTGAACTTGACACCAGCTGCTTCGCATAACGATTTCCCCACAACATTGATATTTCTGGAAGTGGTACTATTATCACTTTGAATCGACAAACTTTTGTGTGAAATGTCAATTTTTTATTCATCGAATATTCAACGTAACGTTCGGGCATCGCTGAAGATTTCCAACCCTCATGTTGTTTTAATGTTAGCAAATCTGCTCCTGCTGCGACTAGTACAGAAGCAGATGACCATCTGAAGCAGTGCCTCGTATGTTCCTCTACATTAGGCAGTTTTAAATATTTTGCAATTTCTGAATTTGTTTATACTAATAATTTTATTATTATTATTATTAGAGAAGATACAGAGCAGAGAATGAATCTATCATTGCTCAAAAATTAATACAAGGTATGTGATTGAAAACATACAGAATGAACAAAATTTATACAGTAATAAAATTAAAACAAAATTGATATTAAATACTTAATAATTCGTCAATAAACGACTTGAACTTGTTGACATCACTGGCAGCAACTACTTCATGGGGTAAGGAATTCCAAGAGTGAAACACTCTGTTTGTAAGAAAGAATTGCCGCTGGGTTGTTTCTTAGCTTCTTTCTTAGCTTTCACTCGTGACCCCGTAGGTGTGTAGATGTTGCAAGTTCGAAAAGATGACGAATTGGAGATTCGTCGTTGTGAAACGCCTTGTAGACGGTTATTAGATCGCCTCGCTGCTGACGAAATAGTAGTGTTGGAAGATGCAGGATAGTGAGTCTTTCTGCGTACAAGGGTCTATTTCGATTGAAATGTAATCTTGAAGCACGTCGCTGTACATTTTTGAGTCGGTCACAGTCGCGCAGTAATACAGGGTACCACACGGAGTTTGCAAATTCTAAGATCGGACATACATATAACTTGTAAAGTTTTTAAAATGTAGTACAATCAAGATGTTCAAATGTTTTGGAAAGTAGGTATAACATAGTGTTTGATTTCTTGACAATCTGACAGATATGATCACTCCACGATAAGTCCGCAGTTATGACAACACCAAGATCACAATAACTGTCTTTGCTGCTTAGCAGGTTGTTATTTATTTTATAGGTATGCCTAGGGTTATTTTTCTCTAAATGCATAACTACACATTTGGAAATGTTAAGAGGGAGAAGCCATTCTTCCGTCCAATCAAAAATGCTGTTGAGGTCGTTTCGAATGGTGTGGAAGCTTGTTACGGGGTTGTTGTATATTTTAGTATCATCAGCGTAGAATGAACGTGGCGACTTTATATAATAAGAAATGTCCGAAGTGTAAATAATAAAAAGAAGCGGTCCCAGGACAGATCTCTGAGATATGCCACTCTCCACTGGTTTCATAACACTAGTTGAAGTACTGACTTTAACAGTAAATTTGCGTCCAGTCAGAAACGATTTAATCCAGTTTAGCAATTTGGGGGTACATTTTCCTCTTGGAAAATTTATGAAGAATTTTTATCGAGATTATTTTGAGAACGGAGGGCAACATATTTTTTGTACAATTCCAAGTGCTCAGTTATAGTAAATTTGCTCATAATTTTGGTTTTTGTGTCAGGGACAGACACGACAAGAATTGTTCCCAAATCTTTAATACAGTCTGTTTATAGATTTCATCTCTTCTTAAAGCACCAGCAACATCAAATATTAAAATGTGTTATATAACCCTTTTTCGAACGGTTATTACAATTAGTAAATTGAATATCTACCCTATTGCTTAGTTAACAGAAGTACCTAGTATCTAGAATAATGTATTAAACACTTACCTTGTTGCTTTTGAATTACTTTCAAAATTGACATATCTCACTTATGAAAATATATGATTGAAATTATGTCACTTGACTATTATTTAAAATTACCTCGGCTAGTTAGTTTATTGAGCAAATAAGAATCTATCTTCCTCAGCTGATTGAGTAAAGGTTATAATAATGAATCTCTTTTTAATTGAATACTGAATTACAAAATTATTATTGTATTGACTTCTTTGTCAATCACACTCCTTAGTATTTTTAATAGAACCTTCTTTTAAGTTAAGATTGTATTATTATGCTTGGTTTGACATTACAATCAATCGAAACTAAATGTCAAATTATTTAATCAAATTACTTTTTCCAAATTGAGGTTAAAATTAATTACAGATACCTAGACCAAAATGATATAATTTCTACTTATAATGGCCGAAAACGTCGAGTATCCGAATCAAAGCAAATTTAGAAAACTTAATGTTCTAAATTGCGCTCTAAACCTAAATTAGTGAGTGTATTTTCTATCAGCTCCTAACTGATTGGTAGTCGTCAAACACCTCCCTTGAGTTGTTGAAGACCCAAAATAGCTCGTTGTAGCTCTCGTGCCTCTTAATACCTTGATAAACGGTAGTACAGCATGCCACAATCACTCTCAGTTTCACTTACTGATGGTTTAAATACCAATTACCAATACCAAATACCAATCTTGAAATTATAATATGAATAATAATTGTGACCTTTGGTCAAATTTGATCGTGAAGAAGGCTATCTTGCTATCACGTACCAAATATACAATATTACTTTCACAATTAAAGGAAAGTTTAACGTGACCTATTAAACATAAGATTATTCAAAATTAAAGAAGTTTTTTCACTTGCAGTAAACAACCCCTTGGTTGCCTATTGCTACTACTACCAGTAATCTATCACCAACTGTTATCACATGATACACTTTAGATATCTGGATATTAATATTGAATTAATTAAGCATCCACACAGCATGCTACATTACAAATGGCGTAAAGTTTAACAAAATTAACATCCTATAATATTTGCATATTATTGACTTACTTTGGTTAATAAAAATTTATCATCAGGAGACTCCTTTAAAAACTTGAAAGTGTGTTCTTTTTCCAAAACAGTTTTTTTAGCATACCCTGCATTCTTCCTTTTTAAATAAACCCGAACTTTCAAGTATTTACCAATGTTTATGTTATGCTTTTAATGCTGATACTACCCTTCAGCATCGAGTAATTATTCCAGAGTGTGGATGATTTTAAATTCTTAGCCAATTCTGACAAGTACGTTAATATTACATTTTCTGAAAACAAATAAATGTTCTCTTTGTGCCATTTCATAAATTTTTTATATGTATTTTCATAAATGTCCAGCAATTTTTATAGTAATAAAGATGTACTTGCTGCATTTGCTACAGCCGGAATTTCTGGTGGAGTATATGGTGCTTCTGTATCGGAATCCATAATTAATACACTATAAATTAATACGTGAAACCTGTGAATTATAACTGTTCCAACCAGGGGTCATTTTTATATTCCCGAAATCAGTACCTACTTTGTAATTTGGTTGGAATTTTTCTATTTAACTTTTTAAAATCCGCTATGCCTTGAAACAACATACCTATGACAATTTATAAAACAATTGCCAAATGTATAGCTTAGTGCTCTTCTGGTTTTTAAAGACGTGTCAAGCTAGAGGTCAAAATAAATAAAGTTGAGCATCGCTGGGTTATAGAATTCCTCGCCAAACAGGGAAAAAGTCCTCAAATAATAGTTGAAGAAATGAGAGCCGTGTATGGTGACCTGTGTCGTTCCAAATCAAACATTTATGAATGGTTCAAATTGTTTAGATATAGTTTAGGAGCTTCCCAGTTTTTCTTTATGTTGGAAACTTGTGGTTGCGTACTCGAATGGAACTTTAATGGACTGTATGGATTTTATTTTTCACTAAATTATACACTCGTTGAAAGTAAAGTAGGTAATTTATTTGCAATAAATTAACACAGGAACATTTTAACATGTAAACAATAATTAGCCTTTCTCAGAGCGGACCTTCTCGCGTTCAGTCACTTTGACTGCCGGAGGATAAGTGACGAGGGGAAGCACGCTCCAAAAAGTTCTAAAATGCGCATAGTACAATACACAACTGCAAGCGAAGCGGTAAAAATTTATGAAACACTTAACATACCGCCCGCCTTGGAAAGGGCAACCTTTCGAATAACAACAGTACAAATTAAACATGCAACAGCTAGAGTAAGACATGTAACTAAAATCAACATATGTAAAGTGCATAGAGAAACATAGATCTTAAGGTAATACAAGAAAACCCGAACAATGGAAAGCCAAAAGGCTTTACGAAACACTGCACCGGACGCTAACGTGCTAGTTCACAACACTAGGTAGCGGGCACAATTTGGCGAAGGATCGCTTTACGATCCCTGACGCAGTTTTCACTGGCGCAACACGAGTAACGCCGTCAAAGCCAGGGTGCAGCTCGGTGACCCGGCCTAACCTCCACTTCAGAGGGGGGAGATTGTCATCCTTGATGAGGACCATGGAACCAGGCTGGAGGTCCGAAAAGTGCGTGCGCCATTTGGTGCGCTGTTGGAGTTCCCAGATGTACTCCTTACTCCATATTTTCCACACATTCTGGTGGAGCTGTTGTATCCTTTGGAATCTAGACCGCCGAGACTCGGCTATCTCAGTAACGTTGGGATCAGGCAGTGACACCAAAGGACGACCGATCAGAAAATGAGCAGGAGTCAAAGGCTGAAGGTCGTTTGGATCAGCGGACAAAGGAGACAGGGGTCGGGAGTTTAAGGTCGCTTCCACCTGCGCTAGCAAAGTGCTAAATTCATCGTAATTTAGACTAGCGTTACCTATAATGCGCCGTATGTGATGTTTGGAGGATTTAATTCCGGCCTCCCACAATCCGTCAAAGTGGGGACTGTGCGCGGGTATAAAATGCCAAGCTACTCCTTCGTTCGCGACCGATTCGGAAATAGAAACGCCTTGTTCCGCAAGAAAATTGCCTAATTCGATTAATTCGGAATTAGCGCCGACAAAATTAGTGCCATTGTCTGAATAGACATGAAACGAATTGCCTCGACGAGCTACAAACCGGCGAAAAGCCATTAACAAGGTTTCAGTAGAAAGGTCAGCGACTAATTCAAGGTGCACTGCCTTTGTGACAAAACAAACGAAGAGACACAGGTAGGACTTTACCAGTTTAGAACCACGCCCTTTGCGATCCTTTATCATGAACGGTCCACCATAATCGATCCCAGTCGTATGAAATGGGGGCGATGATTGAATACGGGAGGCTGGCAGATCTCCCATTATGGGTTCGGTTAACTTAGGAGAAAATCTAAAACACCGCAAGCATTGATGAACCACTTGCTTGGCTATATTTCTGCCAGAGGTAATCCAATATCGTTCTCTGAGATTAGATAAGAGCATTTGAGGTCCGGCATGAAGAAGCCGAAGATGCTCATGTGAGACTAGGAGTTTGGCGAATGGATGTTTGCCAGAAATCACTAGAGGAAACTTCTTGTCAAAAGGTAATTGAGAGTTGTGGAGCCTACACCCAACTCATAGCAGTCCCTTGGAATCCATAAAGGGATTCAAGGATATCAAAGCAGAAGATCGTTTCACAGGCTTGTTCTGTGACAACAGCTTAAATTCGTCAGGAAATGACTCGCGTTGTGAAAACCCTGCAAGCCTTACAAGGGATGATCGCAGTTCATCCGTAGAAAGGGGCCCAGAAAGACGATCAACTTTGGGGGTCCGCGCATCGTTATAAAAACTAAAGCAATAAGCTGTACTGATTGAACGGAAATGGTTCAACAGAGGTTACAGAAAAACTCTGAGTTTCTTTTTTTAATTCTGGAAGATCAACAAGAACATGTTTGGAAGTAGGCCAAGATGCCCCACCTTCGCTTATCCAGATGAGACCATGCCACCAAAGGCTTAATTCTTTTAAAACTAAAGGAGGGATTTTCCTGGTGAGAAGATCAGCAGGATTCGACGTTGTGTGAACATGCCTCCAAGCGGCATCAGCAGTGAGTTGCTGAACATCAGCAACTCTGTTGCACACAAAAGTTTTAAGAAGATTTTGACTGATTTTCAACCTTCCTAGCACTATTGTGGAATCGGTCCACAAACCGATTCTAGATATGGGCAAATCAAGTGCCTTTATGACTTGCACGGAAAGTTTACTTAGAAGAACAGCTCCGCAGAGCTCGAGCTTCGGAATTGTCAAGGGCTTTAAAGGGGCTACCTTGGCCTTGGAACAGAGAAGGTGAACTTGTACTTCCCCTTCCTGATTCTTGGAACGTAGGTATATCGACGCACCGTAACCATTGTTGGAGGCGTCGCAGAAACCATGGAGTTCTATCTCAACCACTCGCCGACAGAGAACGTGACGAGGAATTGCCAAGTCATTGAGCATGAGAAGATTACTGCGATATGTAAACCATTTTTCTTGTATGGCGTTGGGAACGGGTTCATCTCAACTCAACTTTGTTGCAAAAGAACCTTGGCACCCATGGTACATGGACTTAGCAGACCCAATGGGTCAAATATCTGTGATATTTCAGACAAGATGCTACGCTTGGTAGCCTTACTACTCGTAGAATTTGAAATATTGAACATCAGATGATCGCTTTTGAATGACCAAATCAAACCAAGGGTGCTTGTGTGCTCATGTGCAATGAAATCGAGAACACCCGGATGCAAATCGGAATCTGGGATTCCATCGTGAACTTCTGGAGAATTAGAAATCCACTTTTTAAGTTTGAAGCAGCCTGAATCAAGAATCTGATTCAAGTTTGAACAGAGAATACGCGCTTTCTCAGGAGTGTCGGCGCCTGTCAGAAGGTCGTCGACGTAGAAGTCCTCCTTTATAATTCGAGAGACTTCGGGAATTGAAGCTGCACATTCGATGCCCAATTGGGTCAAACATCGAATGGCAAGAAAAGACGCTGAAGCGGTGCCATACGTAACTGTATTCAGATCGTATGACAGAAGAGGCTCAGTTGGAGAGGATCGACACAGGATTCTCTGAAGGGGCCTATGGTTAGGATTCACCAGAACCTGACGATACATCTTCTCGATGTCGGCTGATATAGCGAACAAATGCTTGCGAAAGCAAACAAGAATTGAAAATAAGTCTTGTTGCATGGTTGGGCCAACCATCTGAATACTGTTCAAAGATTGCCCGGAAGTGGTTGCTTGGGAACCATTCAATACAACTCGGAGTTTAGTTGTCAGGCTTTCCTCTTTTAAGACACCGTGGTGGGGTAGATAATAGAATATCTCGTTTAAATTAGTGTTTGAAACGGACATATGACCTAATTCAGAATATTTATTCATGAAATTCGAATAGCGATTGGACAAGTCAGGGTTCGCTTGTAACCGCTTCTCTAATGATAAGAATCTTTTCTGAGCGATTTACAATGAATCACCCAATACCTCTACAGGTTTCTTGAGAGGGATAGAGACAACGAATCGACCATTCGCTTCTCGCTGTGTATTTTGCACGAAATGTGCCTCACAGGCGTTCTCTTCATTTGTGCGAACCTTTTCCTCTGGGTAATGTTCGAGTTGCCAAAACCTAACAATGGGTCATAAGCATCCTCGATCGTGCTAAGATTGCACTGTACAGGGTACGCAGAAGGGGGCCTGTCGGGCCAGAAACAATCCAGCCAAAACGAGTTTTTTGGAGGATGGGAAGATTTGGGCCTAGACCAATTTGTCCAATACAAAGGAGCTGCCAGAAAATGGGCGAACCAATCAGAATGTCGATGGTGCCCGGTTGGTCATAGGACAGATCTGATAACTTGATGTTATCAGGAACCTTGAAACTGTTTCGCTGGACGCGAAAACTTGGGGTTGTACCTGTAATCTCGTCGAGAACAAGGCAGGATAGGCCAATACTGTATCAGGTGTGAGGGGCTTGCAGCTTGATATCACAACTAGCTTTGATTTGAGAAGTAGCTTTACTTAAGCCAGAAACAGTAACGTTGACTTCGCGAATTGGAAGCTTCAACCTTTTATACAAATCTGAACGTATGAAGTTTGCTTGGGAACCGGAATCCAGCAGGATTCGCACAACATGAGGCGTACCATCATCAGCGATGAGTTTAGCGTTAGCCGTAGGTAAGAGTACCTGCAAAGCATTCGAACAGAATGCCGAAATCGATTGATTTAGTTCAACAGGGGTTTCTGCTGACGCCGCAGATCTTGGTTGACTAGAAGAACCGTTTTGAGGTCTATCCTCATGAAGAAGGGTGTTGTGTCTTGATTTGCACTTTCTACACGTATATTTGGAGCTACAGCGGCTCGAAGGGTGACCCTGAGCTGGGCAATTAAAGCATACACGGAGCTATTTTGCCTTTGAATTTCTGTCAAGAGAAGACAGCTTGACAAACTTATCGCATTTGTACAAGGGATGAGATCCTTTACAAAATGGACACGAAGGCATACCTGACACAAATGATTTCGAATGTACCTTGGAAGACTTTTCGGGTACAAGCTTAATATTTTTTACCTCTAGAGTTTCTAGAAGATTTGCTGTATTTTGTAGAAATTCCTTGAACTTGTCAAGATTAGGCAGGTCAGAACTTGACCGGTTTCTAAGGACCTCCCATTCACGGAATGTAGTGGGGTCCAGTTTTTTAGAAACGACATAAATGATAACATCAAGAAGCTCGCTTTCGGTAGCTAATGATTTGATTGCTGTATAATGTTTGAATAACATATCGCTAATCGTACGTAACTTAGTTGCAAATTCCTTACTGCACGATTTAAGGTCGAAAATAGCATTGAGGTGGTTATGAACCAGAATTTTTGGATGATTCTAACGATTACACAATGCATCCCAAGCTAGAGTATAATTACTCGCAGTAAACTCTAAACTTTTTATAATTTGGCTTGCATCACCCTGTAAACTAGCCTTTAAGTAATGCAGCTTTTGAATATTAGTTAGCGTTTGATTCTCATGAATTAAACTAATAAAAATCTCACGAAATTCCAACCAATCTGAAACCTTTCCTGAATATTTAGGAATTGAGATGGTAGGAAGGCGGACAGCTCGAGTATTGCCATGCGAGCTGCAGTTTGAATGCGCTGATCTCACGCTACCGGTAGGAGATCCAGAACGATCTGGTGCGACATCAGACTGTTTGTTGTCTTCATTAATCAAATATGCAGATTGTGAGATTGCAAAATAATAAGAGTCTTCAAATTCGACTTGATGCTGCATTTCAGGTTCTGCATCCTTACTGTTTTCTAAAATTTGTTTATGAACCGCATAATATTCTGATAACAAGGTGGCTGTATCATACAATCTTTTTTGCAATTGACTAATTTGAGTGCTAGATAAAAATTGATCTTCATCATGAATTATTTGCAAAGATTGCACGTAATTTGCGAAACGCGTAACCTTGCCTTTGATAGAGCTTCGTGCTCTTACAAGCGGATCCATAATTGTTGAAATTAAAACAATTTAACGGATAGAACCAACTTTCGTACGCCACTGGCACGGAATTTTGTTACTAAATTTACAACGCAAAGACGGCCCTGCTACGACGCGAAATTAACTTGGCGCTACGACGCGAAATTAAGTTGGCGTTACGACGCGAAATTAATTTGTGAATAATTCGATTGCAATTTGAAAAATGCAGGAAATAATTGTTTATGCAATAATACGCAGATGAAGTTATGCACATGCAGACACAGATGAAAGAAAACCAAATTTATGCATAGGAAATCGCAAAAAAAGAAATTACGAAACGGGCTTACATTGATATTGGTGCATGTGCCTCCTTTCTCGTTACTGTGGTTTAAACTTCCGTCGAGACGCCGCGCCGTCCGGTTTGAACTGCACACCTACAAAATTGGCGCGCAACTTGGCGTTTGGCCTTCTCGCTCCCACGTTGATAGCACCGCATATGCTCTCTTCCTTCCATTCGTTAGGGATGAATGTAACATGATTGAAACTGCGTTTTGTACTCGGGCTTATAGTACCTTGTTTAGGCTGCTAATCCGGTTCGAATGACCATGTTTAGGAGCTTCCCAGTTTTCCTTTATGTTGGAAACTTGTGGTTGCGTACTCGAATGGAACTTTAATGGACTGTATGGATTTTATTTTTTACTAAATTATACACTCGTTGAAAGCAAAGTAGGTAATTTATTTGCAATAAATTAACACAGGAACATTTTAACATGTAAACAATAATTAGCCTTTCTCAGAGCGGACCTTCTCGCGTTCAGTCACTTTGACTGCCGGAGGATAAGTGACGAGGGGAACCACGCTCCAAAAAGTTCTAAAATGCGCATAGTACAATACACAACTGCAACCGAAGCGGCAAAAATTTATGAAACACTTAACAATAATCGAGAATCATTAGAAGATGATCCAAGATCTAAGATCCGTTTCACTTAAACTATTACCGCATAAGTTGTGGATGAATTTAAATGTTTAGTGTTAGAAGGCAGTTAGCAGCATTAACTGGTGTATCAGGAACCAGTATTTTTAGAATTTTGCATGGATATTTAGGCATGTCAAAAGTAAGTGTAGGATGGGTTCTCCGAATGCTTTCTCCCTTTTGATTGCAGCACAGAATTCAAGACTGTAATCAGTTTTTGAACTTGTGTGAAGACGATGCCGACTCTATAATTAAACGAATTGTTACGGGAGATTAGACGTGGGACTATTATTATGACCCAGAATCCAAAAAAGAGCCTATGCAGTGGAACATTAACAACAGCTCTCCTAAAAAGTTTAAGGTCCTTGCATCAGCAGGAAAAATAATGGCCACCATTTTTTGGGATTATGAGGGCATATTATTAATAGATTACTTAAAAAGGGGCCAAGCAATAAATGGGGAATTCAATTAAACAAAACAGAAGGAGAAAGCCAAGCAACGGGATACTGCTGTTGCACGACCATGCTGTTGATCATAAGACAAAAACAGTCAAGGCTATTATGGACAGTTGCGGAACTTAAGAACTGGACCATCCGCCCTATAGTCCCGATTGGGCTCCCTCGGCCTAGTTCCTATTCCCAAATTTGAAAAAAGACATCCGAGAAAGGAAATTTGTCCATGATAATAAATTCATACCAGCACTTGAGAGCCATTTTAAGACAAAAGCAAAAGAATATTTTTAGTACGCTTTGCAGTTGTTATTGAAACGTTCTAATGTAATGTTTCCGGTACCTTTTTCTCTAATAGCATTAATTAAGCTCTTATTGGATCCAGGTTCGATTTAAATTCACTTTGACTGATTTAAAGAATAGCAAATAACAGAAATTATATTTATTCATCACTATTTACAATTCAAGTAATAAGGATAAAAATAAAACAGCATGTAAAGTATTTAAAATCATATGTACAAAATTAATATTTAATTATTACCGCCTTGCAGTTAGACCACCCAACTGGCAAGAGCAAGCTTGGCTCAAGACTGGGCGGCGGTTACTGGCATTCCTAGGGTATTTTGGCTGATGTTGGCAGAACTGTGGATGTAAACAAATGTTAGCAAAAGCATAACGAAGGCAGGATGTTATCAGTTACTTTATTTAATGAGAGCAAATAAAGTGTTGAAATACCACCTTGATGGACTTTCTCTTGTTTCCCACGTGCGCGACCGCGGAATGTTACTTGTGATAACAATAGGCGATGAAAGGCTATCTGTGGCTGATATAGGATAGACCGCGTGTGCCGAGGTCGTATAAACAACACCTGGGGTGGGTTAGTTTTTCATCTGGTGAAATTGCAGATTATGCAGGAAAGTTCCGGCTACGTCTCAGCCAAACTACGGAGCTTTTGGAACTTTAAATTGGCTGGGGTAACGTGTCCTGATCTTCAGGTAAACGTGGTGTTAAATTACGAACTTACGGAGGTTTCGTAAATATGAACTTGCTTGGCGCGCCCTGAACCCCAGGTAAGCGCCGTTTTAAAAGAATAAATTATGAAGGTTTCGTGAATATGGACTGGCTAGTCTGGACCCGCCCTGAATCCCAGTTATGCGCCGTTTTAAATTAATACATTATGAAAGTTTTGTGTATATAAACTCTCTAGTATTGACGCGCCCTGAATACCAGGTAGGCCCCGTTTTAAATTAATAAATTATGAACTTAATGGAGCTGGTCGGAGATATCGTTCGAGAATCTGAATCTAAATTTTTTGAAAGACTTCTGATATAATTCTGGTCTAATTCTGGTGGTCCAGCTGTGGCAAGAGCAAAGCTCTTCCTCGGCGGAGGGCCGCGGGATCGGCCTGGACAAGCAAAGCTCGCTTTACCGGAATAATTCTCGAATTAATTCTCCTCGAGTTCGCGGAACAATTTTGGTTCTATATATGGTTGATCTCCTTCTCTTGCATCAAAGCAGAAATGGAAATGCGCAGCGGACGTTTCCTCGTTTCATTCGAGCATAACGGCGAACTTGCAGTCTAGACAGGACTGGAACTTTTATAAAGTTGAAAATGCGAAATTTTAAATGTCCATAATATTTTATTATAATTAATTCTCATTTAAAATCGGAGCGAAACGTTATCCTAATACTTGCATTGTTAAGGGAGGGGTTATATTGAAAATTACATTTTTCTCAGTTCTGTAGTTGTTTATTTTGTTTTGTATGAATATAAAAACGACCTCGTATTTTGGTGTGACAATTCGACTATTTGTTATTATAAACACTTAAACAAAAAACAAACGCATCCACAGCCTCCTTTATTTACAAGTCACGCGGTTAGATTTGGCAACGCTGTTTCCAGAACATGTATCCCGGCTATAGCAGTTATTATGTAATGTTCTATGGTTATTATAAATAATGTGCAAGTTTACATTAATATTACGTATTTTGAGGTGTTTTTGTCATTCTGACAGCAGATAAAGTTACGGCAAACTTTGCATCTGGTAATGAACCGCCTTTTTCATGCACTAGCTGATTTTTATTTTTAACTCGACTCGTGCATTGTCAACACTAATGGTACTAATATGAAAATAAACAAACCGAATTTCTTAAATTATCCTTCCAAATTATGCTTGAGTCCATTTTTACTTCCTTTTACGATAAAGAAAGTATTGAATCACCCCAAAAAATCGAAATTGAGTTTTCAACAGAATCTTCACGTTTTAGAGTCCGCTGAACCAACAAAATATGTTTTTGTTCATTGGTCTGTCTGTGAACAGAATATCTCAAAAACGAAAAGAGGTGGAGGTATGACGTTGAAACTTCATATACAAGTTTGGTGTATTATCTAGATGCTACAGCAAGCTTTTGAAGAAAAGCACATAACAGGAAGTATGTTGTTTACTCTTGTGATTTTTCAGTATTTTTCGATTTTTTCAAAAACGGATCAAACGACTTTTTCAAACTTTACATTTTTATTACATTTTTAATGTGTATTTATGTGAGATAGGTGATTTTTCAGTTGAATAACTCTAAAACGGGTTTTCTTTGTTTTTTTTTAAATTTTGTTATTAACTCTTATTTTAAATAGAACACCCGGTATATTATTACATTTTTGAATTCATCTTCACATTTTAGAGCAAATTTTTCTGTTCAACTAACGCTCTATCTTGTACGGTTTTTGTAGAATTTGTAATTTTTGAAATTTTTTTACAAAGCGCACCCTCTTCTTCATGTTCCTTCTTTTACTTCACATATGTGTCCGTCCAGACCAAGACTAACCATCAAATCTATAAAGAGTCTATAGTCGACAAACAGCTGCACCATTTTTGTACATTTTTTCCTGTTTATATAGCTCCTCATCGCTGAACCCGCTACATCTTAAACCGTATATGACTTCGTGTGACGCCTCAAAAGTTAAATCCTCTAACGAACTCACTAATTCTCCAACGGCACTAGGTACGTCTTACTGCTGCTCGAGCGGCCTCAGTATAACACATCCACATGACTATACTCCCAGCTGTCGAGTTCTTTAACACTTACATCACACGTTTCCGTAGTACTCGCGAACGTTAGCACTTCTAACATACACGCAGTCTTTTCAGGTTTTTCCTCCAGCTGTTCCAGCACAGACCTTATATTGGATATAGTGTCCCGAGGAACGTTTACTACTCCCTTCATTATTTCTTTATAGAAATTCTCAAAGTTTAACGATTTCAATAGCGCGAATCGCAGTTCTACGAGCTTCTGCAACCGCCACAGTTCCTCCACAGTTTCTTTCGATAAGCACACCGCTGACCTGCCCACTTTCTCCAATTTTATTATTTTCGTTGTCTGAGTCGTTTGAAATACAATCCTCTTCCTTCTTATGTCCACAGGAGGCTAACGAGCTTCGGGACCATAGAAGTAGTCGGTAATCACTCCTTGATTTGCAATTAGGGATGTCCAATCTCCCATTCATCTAACTGCACCCAGTCATTTTTGTTACCTCATATTATAATACTTAGGGTAAATTGTGAACTCCACTCAAACCCTACACTCACGTACGTATTTAGAACGTCCTACTATTCAGAAGTGCCGGACAGAACAGTGGTTGCGGCTTTTTACCCGTATCACTAGCGGCCACCGTTCCTTTCTTACTCTGAACTATCTCAATAGCTTTCAACAAGGCTTCCATATCTGCACGACTATCGGACGCTACTACATTTGCAGACTCTTCTTTGCGATTTTATTTCCTTATTTTAAGGTTACATATGGTTGGACTTGAACTTGAAATCGAAGCTGTATGGTGGCGCGTGAGCTTGGGCTTGAAAGTGGATTGACCCAAGATTCGTATAGTGTAGGTTGCCTGGTAAGTTTCGACCAATTAGCGCGCTGCATGCGACGCGTCACTCGGAAGAATGAGCGGAGCGGGAGTTTAAATATTCCTACGACATTTACGCACAATAAACTCATCAAAATCAGTTTTCCTTTCAATCGTTAAATGACTTGGGTGATTCTGGTTTTTAAAATGTGTTGACGCGGGCCAGATAGTAAGTTACAAGAGCTTGTTTGATTTAAATTATACTCCATTTACGTGCGTAGGATCTTTTAAATTAAATTACGAAATGTAGGTAATAAGGCTTAACATTTTAAATTTAATATAGTAGTAATGCAACGACTTGCTTACATAATATAATCTATTAATAAAGAACACAAAATAAAAATAGTATGCTTAGCTATTTGTATATGTACTACTAAATTATTCTATAATTTTTTTTAATTTCTTGAGATTCTTTCTTCTCTTTGTCGTCGCAGTCTTCAGTAGCTTTTCTTTTATGCCGATTTTTATTTTTCTGCAACATCAAAAATTTCATTCGCATGAAGACTCTTTGTCGAGTAAAGGAGTGAATTAGAGTTTTATCTATCCCCGGAACTGATTTTGCTAAAATTGTCGCAGTTCTTCTAATTATGTTATTCTTAAATTTAAAATAATTTTTATGGAGCCTTATAAAACGTTTCTCTAGCATTTTAACTGATTCTAACCAAGAATTTGAAGGTTGAGTGAGACCACCAAATGACAAACTCTGCACCCACGACGGCATACTGTATGAATGCATATTTATGGGATCGTTTTTATAAGTGTAACATCCCAAGTGAGGAAACTCCATTTGGTGTTTTCTTGCAAGATACCCAGCAATATAAGTTAGACCGTCCTCTTCTGATTTCTTTGAAGTAGTTGCTATTGAGGCATTTGTTGAAGTTTCTATATGAATCTTGGACTTGACCTTGAACTCAAGGCTAAGTGGTTGGGGGTGGATCCAGTTCGGTCCACTTTACTCTATTTTTGACTAGAGAGCCTAGAAATGAGAGACTGGCCATTTAACGGAAGTAACTAGATTGCTCTAGCGAAATGTTGGTAGCGGTTTCCCCAAAATGGCGAATGTGTCAACTGTGTTTTGCAGGTTTTCAGAATTTCAATTAATGTCAGTATGAGAGTGTTAGATAACTACTAAATGCTGATAATTTGTACTTGTACCAACTGTAGGTACTGTGCTTCCCGAAGAATGTGAAGTTGAAATATTAAAAAGGATGCTGGAAAAGGTATAGAGAAGAGAAAAGTGACTTTAGCAAAGGAAGAGTGTGAAAAGCAGTTGAAATTTGCAAAAAAATTGTACATAGAACTGAACAATCAAATATAAAGTTAAGGAGGAACAATAGAGCGTTAAATGACGAATCAAAATCGTTTGACGTGTGTGATGAGGAATATATTGCACAAACATTCGATCACCATTATGATGATTTGGTGATCAACACATTTTCAATCCGCAGCATTTATCAAGTGATAAAAATTGTGTACGAGTCCTTGCAAACTAATCTTCCTACTTGGGACTCTCTCGAAAAATTTCAAAAAGGATTGTTGGCCGTTCAAAACCTTAATGTTGTTAATAACTCGCCTGAATTAGGTGTTAAAGGTCATAGAAACGTTTTAACAGCGTTTTAACTAAGAAAGAGGATCAAAAACAGTTTCTGTTACAAGTAGTAAAGGACTACTGTAAGAAATATCCAGACAGTAGTAAAAAGGGGCTTTTATCATTTAATGCAACGTTTACGTTTTATTTTTTGAAGTTACTGTGAAGCCACGGATTCTTTATATTGTTTCCCAATACCAATGTATTCCGTATCTTTGCTGTATCTATATATTTAAAACGTGAAGCGTTTTCTTTCGACATCTATTTTGAGACTTCCACCGGGCCGATTTCAATAATTCTTTTTTTAAATGAAAGCCTTTACTGTGTAGATGTGCACAAAAGTCCTAAATTGAAAGTAAATTGATAATTTTTAGAGAAAAACCATTATACTTTAGCTATCAAGTGGTTGCAGCCGGCCATGCAGTAGCAGTAAACCAGATATATTCTCGAAGTAAGCCTGCGGCGTTCTCCCGATTATTGCAATGGACTACTGCAGCTATTAAATGTTTATTTGAAATCAACGGCCTGCTGATTCGTGAGACAAACGTCAAAATACATGTAAAATGACCGTTAAAGAAAATCGGTATTGCTCAGATGCTGTAAGGTGTTTTTCTGCTTATTATAATTATGTGGATGTGCTTATTTACTTACTGGTTCATTGCTTTCCCTGTTGGTACAAGCATACGTACATATATTGTTAAAACGTCTTTCGACGTTATCCAACACCTGGTTTTCATACTCTCCATCCTCACAGTTTCTTTCTTTTAAGTTGTATTCAGTCATCGCTTTTGTAATCTATTATTTCAAAATTCTATTCGGCCTTCTCCTAGCTCTTCTTTGTGGTACCCTTCCCATTTTCGCTGTGCGCCTAGCATATGCAATGACAATTAATAAACCACAAAGACAAACTCTGGATAAAGTAGGAATATATGTATAATATTCGTCACAACCAGTACCTATGGTCAAGTGTAGCAATGTCACGTGCAAGTAGTTTTGAAAACTTAAAAATTCTAATTTTACGTGATGGATAGTGCCATACGTATATAAGTTTTGTAAATTGCAAAATATTTTTCAATGGGTTCCATTAGTGGTTTGTTATTTACTGTGGTTTTATCAGCTCGACGATGATATTTAAATGGCAGTTGCTCTCAAGACAAATACGTGTTACAATAGTGATTTTTAAAAATGCAGCATCAGTACAATAAGGACATATTGTTTTGAATTTACATAAGGGCTCACCTGAGAGAATATTCCAATGCCGAATAGTTTTCCAAACTTCTCTTGAAACTCGGCAACGAAAACCTATGTCAAGCCGTGACAGATATCGCCAGTCTCACTAACATAATATATTCTGACATCAAGAACATAACAGCAAAACCTGTGTCCTGGCTTTGAAGAAGGGCGAGTGTCACTCTGAAGAATGATAAGGCACTAAAAATCAGCAACACACACCTCGGAGCCTGTCATTTAGAGGAAAAGATCTATCAATCGATTAACACTGTGGTGGAGGCAGATGACACAGTGCACTACCACGTTGACTTTCTCCACATTCTCTACCTTCCCGGACTCCTTCCAAATCGTCTGACTTTGACGATCAATAAGGTGCAGGGACAGTGGCTAATCAGGTTGGGATCGACTTGGGGGAAGACTGTTTTTTCTCGATCAACTTTATCTAGACTGTTTAGGGGTCAGTTTTCCAAACAACTTAGTGGTGCTCAAACCAGAAGGTAAAACATCCAATATTGTCTTCAAAGAATTGCTGTTACCCTCTATTCCACGGGATTGACTTCTACTTCACAGATCGTTACATAATAGAATCTGGGGAAGATCGCCATATTAGTTCATTTTACAAGTAGGGTCAAACCATTTTCAGGGCTTTTCGAAATTCACTCCTCCAAAGGAGCTAAATGTGGTACACCTGTTTTTGTAAAAATCTACAACGAGGAAACTACTACAGGCGGGAAACTGAAATTCGATATGTTAGTTCGTTTTACAAATCAGATCAAGTAAATGTCAAGGTTTTGCAAAATAGGAAATATAGGAAGTTAACATTGAGCATATTAGAACATTTTTCAAATCGGGTCAAATCAGTTTTAGGGTTTTGAAGAATTCATTCCCGAAAGGGGTTAAATGAAACAAATCTGTTTGTCAAAATATTGCCACGGGAAAACTACTACAGGCAGTAAGTTGAAATTCGGCATTTTAGATCGTTTTACTAACCGAAAATAATTTTTAAAGTTTTTCGAAATACATCCCCTCAAGCTGGTTAAATAGACCAGAAGTGTTCTTCTAAAAATAGCCACAAAGTAATTATTACAGGCAGGAAATTGAAATTTGGCATATTAAATCGTTTTACAAATTAGGTCAAATCAATTTCAGGCTTTTCGAAAGTAACTCCCGAAAGGATTAAATGGGGTAGATGTGTTTCTCTAAAGATCGCCATAATACGGTAACTTCTGCAAGTAGAAAGTTGATTCGGCACAGTAGTTTGTTTTACACATCGATTCAAGCCAGTTCATTTTACACATCGATTCAAGCCATTTTTAGGGTTTTTCGAAATGTGTCCTCTCAAAGGGATTAAATGGGGTAGATATGTTTTTTTAAATATCGTCACGAGATAGATACAGGTAGGAAGTCGAAATTCGGCATATTAGTTCGTTTTATAAATCATGTCAAACTATTTTCAGGGTTTTTCACAATGCATTCTCCTCAAAAGAGTTAAATGAGATAGATTTGTATTTTAAATATTACCTTAACGAGCGAACTACTACAGATAAGAAGTTGATTTTTGCATATCAGATCATTTTACAAATAGACCAAGTCATTTCCAGGGATTTTTGGAATTCACCTCCAAAGGGGGCTACGGTGTAAATGATCTCTTAGCGGTTGACACTGTGTGAAAAAATCTTTAGTGCCGATATTCGGTTCGCGCCCATCGAAATTTTTTAGGTTGGCAATTTTTTTTGTGGTGCTCGGATTTTGCAATCTCATGGCACTACGGCCTTCGTCACATTTTTACAGCGAGGCTTGCAGCTTGCACGGTTTTTCGCATTCTATAATCCGATGGGGAGTTATTCTGCTTTTGATTCTTTGTGTGCCCCATGCCGTTTGGCGAAGTTTTGGTGTACAAGCGAATATTTGGACATTTAAGTCCGCGCCGATTGTCGGACTTAGTTGCAAACAAGCTTCTGAAGATGCACAAGGCCCATATTCCTGGGGCGAGTTAATTTGAAGTTTTGTCCGCTCTCGCGTGAAGCGCAACAAAATTATATATCTCTTACCTGCATATGAAAAGCAATATTTGAGTGTAAATACAGTTGTATCACATAATGACAAGATTTTATAATTTTCTATGGAATTAACAGATTCGTTAAATTTCAGTGGAATATATCCACATTGCTTAACACTAAAAATATGATCAATAGATATTCCTTTGAAAAGTTTAAATGTGTCTATTGGTTTAATAGATGAGATAAGATTAATGGTACGCAATTTATTTATAACTGCTTAGATTTGGTATTAAATGGACAAGCCACAAGCCAGGCAGAAGAGTATTATTACTGTGTATACATCAACACATTCTAATATTTTGCACTACCTTTTTGCCTTCGGAAAAGAAATTGTCCGGTACGCCTATCATTTGCGATAACAATTAATAAATCACAAGAACAAACTATGGATAAAGTGAGAATATATCGTATTTGGCACAACCAGTATTTAGCCATCGTCAAGTATATGTAGCAATATCACGTGTGAGTAGTTTTAAAAACTTAAAAATTTAAATTTTACCTAATGGATCCTGCCACACGTTACAATTAAGTTTTCTAACTTGCAAAATATTTTGCAACGGGTCCACTAGTATTTTAATAAATGTATGAACATTTAATAATATTTTTTTTAATTTTCCTCTAGCTCTTCAAGACAAGATCATTGAGGCACGTCTTACGGTTATCCAATTGGTTTTAAATTTTACAGGGCTTTTATTTTTCTATTTGTAAAATGTTAAAGAGTGAGATCGTCAGAATTTAAAAAAAAAATCTATATAACTCAAGACCACCTTAGTACCTATGGAATGCATTTGTTCAGTTCAACAGCTTGCATATCCGACAATCGGGCGTTTCATGGCATTCTAGACTTTCCGAAGAAATTGGACTAGGTCTACCAAACCGAGAGCGTTTAATATTATATACCGATGAAAGTTGCTACAATAATGTTCCATCGTTCCATCCCAAATGCGAGATGTAGGTGAAAAGGGAAAGATTTTAAGCAGAGTATCTGGTCGTTCAGGCAAAGACGTAACAACCGTTCTAGCTTGTATATCTGCATATGGCGAATATCTTCCACCACTTATTGTTTTAAAGGGCGCAGCAGTTCATGCAAGGTGGACATCACACAAAGCATGTCCAGGAACAGTCTATGGTGCTTCGACCAACGCTTGGATTGATGAGCTACAGTTTATCCATTGGTTTTCTGATGTATTTATTAAACACGTTACAGAAATTCGGAAAACCAATGATCTCTCAGAACAAACTGCTTTATTATTGTATGATGGTCATGCTAGCCATATCAGTGTGCGTTTTTTACAAGCTGCCGTTGATAACAATATTAAGCTGATGATGTTTCCAAGTCACCTTGCTGATCGACTCCAACCCTTAGATAAGTGCGTTTTCGATTCCATTAAAACAAAGTGGGAGAAGAAATTGGTTGAGTATTCTGGCCATCGAGCAAAGCACATAGATTCTTGTGCGGTCCTAAACAACTTGTAATTTTTACGTTTTACCTATATAATCAAATCTGCGAAAATGCCGTACGGATCAGTTCGTACATCTTGTAATAATAAGTGTGACAGATATGACGATTATCTTGAGTGTCAAAATTGCAAAAAAGCTTTCCATATAGGTTGCATAAATATTAATAGAAGTGATTACGAGAGCCTTAAAAGAAACCCTGGTCTAAAGGAGTGGAGATGTAAAGGTTGTCTACAATCAACTAAAAAAGTTAATGCTACTGTTTCTGGGGCAATTTGCAAGTGGAAGATCTTACAGCTGGAGCAGGTTAGGAGGTCGCCGATAAATCTAGTTCAGATATAAGCATTAGAGCAACTTTGAAAGATATTTTAAATGAACTAAAATTAATACGGCAAGTACAGAATGTGCAGAAAAATCAATTGACGCATGCCACGAAAACATCGACGAATGTAATCTTCGCCAAAAGCAACAAGAGATAACCATTAACGAATCGTTAAAAAAGATTCAAGAATTGGAGAACAGAAATAGTAGGATCGAAACAGAAAATGAAGAATTAAAATCTCATTTAAATGATCTCGAGCAGTATATGCGGAAAAATAGCGTCGAAATACATGACATTCTCATAATACACAACGAAAACCCCGTAACAGTAGTTCAAGCTGTAGGCACTGCAGTTGGTTTCCAAGTAGATCCAGGTATGATCGATGCATGTTACAGACTTGGCTCCAGGACGCAACAGTCTTCCTAACCCCCCGGATTAATTGTAAAATTCGTAAGACGTAACGTTAGCTTCCGCATAAATTATAAACAAACATTAAAAATCTATTTAATTTATGCATCGCCCGTCCAAGCGTTATCACGGGTTACATCTTGCCAACGTCTGAAGAAGAGATAACGAACCCAGGCTCAAGCTGAGCCGAAGACACGAAGAGTCGATCCTCGCGCCGCTCTCCCACCTAAGGATGTCCGAAGTGGTTGCTTTGATAACACGACGTGAGGCATTTAAATCAGCTCCACGACCAGTTCATTCCGACACTTGAGTTTTATCCCAACTCAAGTTGATCGACTCCGAAATCAGTTTGACTCTGCGACTCGTAAAAGAGTGCCCGAGTCCTGATTTGTTAACCCGGAGTTCCATTCCGAAATTAGCCTGAATCGGCGGTACGTAAAGGAAACCCGCTTCCTGATTTAATAACCTGGAGGCCCGCTTCGAAACCAGTCCGAATCGACGAATCGTTGAGAGTGTCCGATTCCTGGTTTATGTTTCTAAACACCCCGACAGAACCCGCGGTGTAATTCGCCCTGCAATAAACACAACAAATTTCGAATTGCAAAGCTCCTAAGCGCCACAAAATTCGCGGCCGCTTGAACACTTATTAATTACTTTAACTACATTCATTTACCTACCTGAGGGTTTCCCGAGACGTAGAGGGCCGTCCGTATCGAGCGGGATCGATCAGTTCCCCTACAATCATCCCTGTTGAACATGATTCCTGTACGAGCCGCTCGAGGGCCTTTTTAGCCAGGCTCCAGGTGTAAGAAACACATGAAATAACTTAATTGCTTCTGTGATTCTAGTCCTGTAAATGACAAGACAAAACTGGGATTTCGAGGTTAAACGCCGGCTCATTCGATCTACCGTAGACCGATTGTATCCTGAAGCGGTGGGTTATAAAAAGCAGTTGAGAGAAGTCGTTCAACGAACCGGATCCGCTCGTAACACACCGGCGCAGTGGAGGTTGCCGCGACTTCAGGACCGAACGAAGTGCGACACTCCAGGCGAAATTATTACTTTATATAATATACATTTTATTTTAACATTCGAGTGAATCTTACGTTTGCAATTATAGCTAAATAAAATAAAGCTATCTAAGGTAATTTTATGGTGTTTGTTTGCTAATCTAATATATCTGAGGGGACAAATCTCTCCGATTTGAGCTAACTGAGGTAGTAATTTTGACGCCCTTAGTAAGGGACTTTTCATAGCGTCACATAACACCCTTAGTAAGGGGGTGAAACGTCACAAAGTAATATCAAGTTTTTATGGACGAAAAATGGTAAAATATTCATGCGAGTTAAAGAGAGTAAAATACTTAAAATAAATTCCATAAACGACTTTAAAGATGTCCACTAGTACAAGAGAATTAAGTATATACTATCAGAATGCAGGTGGCATTAGAACAAAAACCAATGTACTATTTAATAATGCTCTCTCGGAAAACTATGATGTAATTATAATTGTGAAATCTTGGTTGAATTCTAACATTTTAGATAGTGAAATCTTAGACAACAGATATACTACGAGTATCATTAGAAAAGATAGGAATTATTTTGCTACAGGGACAAGGTTAGGAGGGGGAGTACATATAGCTTTAAAAAGCAATATTAATGGTGAACGCGTAACTGAGTTGGAAGATATATGGATAGTGATAAATAACGAAAATACTAAATTATTTATTGGTGCAATCTATATACCCCTTATCTTCGGCCTTCCACTGTTACAATGCATTTTTTGCGAATTTATACGATAAGTTTCAGATTATCACTGGTCAAATGGTCCTCCTTGGAGATTTTAATTTACCGAACCTGAATCTTGAACTATCGAATGCGTGTACTGTCCTGGAAAATGACATGGTAAATTTTGTTAATTTTTGGCCTGACTCAATATAATAAGGTAATATGTAAGACAAAAAAACTGGTACAGCGGTTGTGTATGTGACTGCTTTAATATGTACAGTTGCTAGGTCTTTCTAACTTAAACGTCAAATTATTTAGACGTCGCTATGGATAGTAGGTACGTAATAGTAACAGCCGTACTCTCGATCTCGTATTAGCATTCATAAATATGACAGTAACTGGCTGTGAGTCTCCGATTCTTCAGCAAAGTGGTCATCATCCTTCTCTTGAAATTTATTTTAATTCCGAAGTTACGTTATTTGATGGCTTTGCTGGTGAACAGTATAATTTCCAAAAAGCAAATTTTTATCAACTATACTTGAATCTTAGGGATACAAATTGGAACAGTTTAAAGTCATATAAATATGTGAATGCGATGGTGGAGGAATATTATCGATTATTTCATGTTCTTAAGTCTAAGCCTGTAAAAAAGAAATATCCGCCATGGTTTAATAAAGATATAGTCAATAAGATAAAACTCAAATTGCGGTGTCACAAGTTATGGAAAAGGTTTCGCCAGCAAAGTTATTATTTAAACTTTAAAAAATTCAGGACTCAAATTAAACAAGATATTGATATTGCCTATGGTAACTATCTAAATAAAATTGAACAGAATATAAAAAGTGATCCGTCTGCTTTTTGGTCTTTTCTAAAAAACAAAAATGAAGGTAACGCATTAAATGTTCCTTTGCTAAAATACAGTGGCAATTTGCTTTTAGATCGGTATATGCAAAGAGGCAACCTAATCTGGATTTTCCGTTATCAGAAGAGCCAGTGGGTTCGTTGGATACATTGAGCATTGATATAATCTCTTTAGAAGACATTTATACAGCTATTAAGAGGCTAAACCGAAGAGGTCGGTTGGCGTCAATCAAATACCATCATTTATAGTAAAGGTATGCTCAGATAGTTTAGCTTCTCCGTTGCTAATAATGTTTAATTTAATAATAAAAACATGTCATTATCCTGATTTATGGAAAACAACTAAAGCGTGTCCTATATTTAAAACAGGTGACAAATCAGATATTAAGAACTACAGGCCAGTTTCTTTGATTTTTTCATGTTCCAAAGTATTTGAGATTATATTACATAATAGAATTTTTGAACATGTAAAATCAGAGATAACACCACAACATGGATTTTTGCCAAACAGATCTATGGAAACTAATTTATTACTATTCACTCAAAACGTATCAGAAGCTATGAACGACAATATTCAAACTGATGTCATATACACCGATTTCGCCAAAGTGTTTGACAAAGTATCTCACGCTTTGTTATTAAAAAAAATGCAAACATTTGGTTTCTCCCTAAAACTTATTCAACTGTTCAGGTCTTATTTAAGTAAGAGGAATCAATATGTGGTATTTGGTAATTCTAACTCGGAAGAGTAGTACGTTGTTAACTCTGCTGCGCCGCAAGGTGCAAATTTAAGCCCCTTGCTATTTTTAATTTTCATAAACAATTTGCCAAAATGTATTATTCATTCTGAATGCTTGATGATGGTAGACGACCTTAAACTGTGGGGGTCAATTAAATTGACAGATGATTGTGAGGAATTAAAGGATGATTTTAGCAGATTAGTGGAATGGACATTTGAAAACGAATTGCCTCTAAACATTAGCAAATGCTTTGTTTTAACTCCAACCATTTGCTTTCAACTATATAATGACCGGTGTATATACTCTGTTCACTATGGTCCCGGATTGTCAAAAATGACATTTTATGGTAGCACTGTAGAATTTCTATTGGTTTTTTTGTTACTACTAGGTTGGACAACGCAAAAGCGTAATTTTGAAAATTTGGGTTTTTGTTACCTGGCAACTTTTATTTATTTTTGCTTAAGTCAGTTCGAAATATAACCTACAATTTATAGTTTTGACATTAGTAGCTTTATTAATTGTTTCTAGTTACCCATAGCTTGACTTAAAAATATTAACCATGATATAAAGGATTGTTTTTAATTGGATTTTGACATTGACAATCCGGGACTATAGTGAATAGAGTATACCTAAATAGAAAGCATGAGACAGTGAATTTAGGAATACTGTTTGACAATAAAATGAGTTTTCAAAAACATATCTCCACAACGAAAAATAAAGCTAGCAGAATGATTCTATATTCTTTCACTAGTGACTGAATATTCTCTCAATAGTGGGTAACATATCACATTACACATGCAAAATCAGCATAATGATAGTATTATTATATGGAGCAGAGCTGGGCAGTAATTAATTACTTTTTAATTAAATTACTAATTAAATTCCTTTTTGTGTATTTGCCTTGGAATTGAATTTACTTTTCAAAATGCGGTAATTGTAATTGGGAATTGCCATCATTGTTAGAAAGTACTTGAAAAATCCTTTTTAAAAGTAATTAATTACTGCATTCAATTACTCAATTACTTTCGTATAATTAAATTACTCTAAAGTATTTAAATTACTTTATAGGTATTTGAATTACTTGTGGTAATTGAAATTACTCGAGGTAATTGAATTACTTTGTGGTATTTCAATTATTGAATTACTGACCTCGATATGGTGCTAGATCTCCAGAACGCATAAATAAGATAAGTTCTTATTAAGTTACATATTAAGCAAATCGCAGGGTATTCCCCGCCCAATATAATTTATTATTTCCTCTGACGAGTCGAATAACAGCAACTTCTGCATTTTGTATGACGCGTCCACGAACATTAGTGCGTGTTTCTGTAGCTTGTAATAATGACAATAGTTATTGTGAGAGACGCTAAGTGTAAGACGCTATAAGAATATTTGCTGTAAGTACATTACAGATTACAATACCTACGGTAAAATAATAATTTTAAATAGATGCATTAGACGATATTGGTTCATAATGATTATTTATTCATTTCAATTTGCTTGTTTTAAACGATCCGTGCAAGTGTAACAAACGTTAGGTCCAGAAAATTATGTTTTTGAGTAATGAATTAAATTAAACGGACAAAATTCGATAACAACATTTAAACAACGGAAAACACATATAAAATGTACCTAATTGCAAAATCCCATATCTGGTTGACTCAAAAATGCATTATGGCGTATGGTAATTTTAAAACGCTGCCGCATAAGTTTACCGCATTCTTGCATTGAACATTTTGTAAATTATCCATTCTTTGTCGCTTTCTTGCCTTGTAATGATCACATGCTGCTTTCTATACTGGCTGCAGCATGTTAGCTTCGATTATTATTAAAACACTACTTGCTAATTAGGAGACATTCAAATATTGGCTTCTTAATAATTTTACACAAAATTCCATTTATTTTTTTAAAAGAACAGTGTATAGTGACCCAATTTACGTAATTTCAGATATTATATTTCCCTAAACTTAAAATCAATAGGTATTATTAAAGATGTTAATAACATTTTGAAATTTGAAGTAAACATATGAAAGCTACCTGAGCAATTTAATTGTCGAGCGTTCACAGTAATTTTCTTATTCGGTGCGTTCAAAAAGGAATTACTTAAGGGTTGGCCATGGAATATAAAAGTATTTGCAACAGCAAGCTTTAGAATTCATTAACATAATCACTGTTGTTGCTGTCATAAGTTTATATTAGTTATACGCTGACATCGCGATTGCAAATTCTAAAAATTGCCATATTCAACTTTTATGTAATTTCTTTTTGAATACATGATATAAAGGTCACTTGAATGTAAAAATGACTTCATTGTTATGTGCTTGAGCATATGTCTTTTGTTTTTGTATCTAAAGTACGAATTCTTATTTCAATCAGCCGTTTTCAACTAGGTTTATCAGTCATCTGTCAACTATCAATCGTCCATGATCAACACCAAATTGATATTTTGTTTTATTATTTCAGAAGTTACCTAATACATTTTTAATAACTATTTGTATTACTAGGGAGGAAAATGTATCATTCCCTCCCGCAGATGTAGTTTAGTTCTTCAGAGTTTGCGAGAACAGTACCTAATCAATTTATTGTAATCATGCAAGGGATGGAATGACGTTTTAGTCCAGAGTTATACATACAACACTTTTACATTTTATGATGAGACTATCTCTTGTAATCAGCTGCATTCAAAAATATTTAAATATGAAAACCAGGAGGCTAGTTGTCTCCCGTCTCTAATGGCAACGGCAGTCAATGTTATTCCCTCCCACTGCCATTGGAAACCAACCAGGGACCCAAACGTATATTCATTTTTCCTATACCCTTTGGTATATATATACACCTTGGCCTTGCAGGCCAAGCTCCTTCATGGAGTGTTAGTGGCTCACCATTATTATACCCCTAACAGGCGACAGAAAATGTCACTTTTGTATAAAGGAGTACAAAAAGTATTTTCAAACAGAACCAACAAAAAATGCTCAAGTTGCGCCAATTGAATCGTTGTTCTACAAAATCTAAATACTTAAGAAATCCAATGCTCCACCCTGTATACTTAGGTAAGTTACATATTTTTGTCATTCAGCCTCATGTTAAGGCCCATAAGGAGAGAGACTTGAACTTGTGATTACTCCTACTTGACATCAAATAGGCAACCATCCTTACGGTTGCTGAAGTCTGAAGTTTCATTCAGACTACCTGCATTCCTAAGCGATAATGACCTTTCCTGGAAAAGGATTAGTTTGCCGATCAACGGAATGTTTCAAAAATAGTTTTTCTAGCAATTGGCAGGCAGTGTCGTGAATATTTACGTATACAATACACATTCTCCAGAGCTAAACGCAATGCCATATATTAACCAATTCATATTTTGAAACACTCAAAAATGTTTACTATTGTTATTTAATTATAATACGGTTTTGTCTGTCTTGTACTCTTTTCCTACTTATTATTTCTGTGGATTATTTATTGGAATAAATCAAATCAACTAATACAATAAAATACAGTATCTGAAATGTTTGTAGGTACCTACGATCATTGGGACTGCATTATAATAAAAAAAATCTTTTGGCGTGATAGTAACCAAGTTGAATTCATTTTACATATACTAAAATGCCGTAAAAATCGATAATAATTTTTAAATGATGAATCAAGTAAATCAATTTTAATAAATCACTTGTTGGCTCACAATAATATTGTCTGATTCATCGATTAATTATGTACTGTCTCTACCGTTTTTCATTTTTCTTTATTGTTCGATTTCAACATGTACATGTTTATATTTAGATGCATGGTGTTTGAATTACAAACTTTTTAATAAAATTAAACCTGGCGTTGATAATAGCAATATATCAAAAAAGCAGCAGCAATAAAAAAAATATTATCTTGCGATACCATGACAGACACCGCATTCTCCAGATGGCCGTTTGGGAAATTAGAAAATAGTTATTTATAATAGACTAGCTGACCTGGCAAACGTTGTGCTACCCAAAAATAATTTGTTTCTGTACACACATCTGAATATGAGCAAAATTAGACCATAAATATATCGAGTCCCTGTATATTTACCTTATTATATACAGAGACTCTATAAATATATCAACTCCAGCGCCACCTACCGGGTTCACTTTTTGTAAAAATATTTTATTCCCCGTAACTAACATATATTCTGAATATGAGCCACATCGGACGATAAATACGTACAATTTATCGAAATATTTCGACCTATTGTAAAATGGTTGATTATATGATAAAAACCGGCCTACGATGTAAATCTAAAAATTAGCAAAATTTTAAGCTATCATACAATTTAATCGGTCCAGTATCTTCGGAGGAGATACCGAACAAAAATGCACACAAAAAAAGAGACCACCGATTTTATGGTATAGATTGGGGTAGATGAACTCGGTAAAGCTCCGTTCTTCCAGATTTATTTAATCTTTGTATTGATTTGATATTCTTATACTTCAATTTGACAAATAAGTACCTAATGTCATTTCGTAAGTCAAATGTCATTACTTTTCACAGCAGTGTTATAAAAGCCGTTTCTAATCCAACTAACTAATGTTAAACGGTGTGATTGCGACAAAAAAGTATAGTTTCGATTTTGTTACGTTATGTCATTGTATAATTATAACAATTAATTCTTTGTGATTAAAACAAAATAGCTGCGATTTTTTATTTAATACACTATATAATAATCTGGTGTGATACACTCACAGTACTTCCTTTTACAGTGATTTTATAATTAGCCAAACATTTAATTTTTAATTTTTAAGCATTTGTCAGAAAATTTCAAAAATTACAAATTCTACAAAAACGGTACAAAACAGAGCGTTAGTTAAAGGGACAAATTTTCTCTAAAATTTTAAGCTAAATTCAAAAATGTAATAATATACCGGGTGTTCTATTTAAAATAGGAGTTAATAAAAAAAATAGAAGAAAAACGAAAGAAACCCATTTTAGAAGTATTCAACTGGAAAATTACCTATCTCACATCAATACACATTAAAAATGAAATAAAAGTGTAAAGTTTGAAAAAAATCATTATAACCGTGTTACGGTATTAAAAGAACTTTACGACACCCACCCAAGGTGAGCATCGCACCACTGAATCAGTCCTGGAAAACTGGCACACTTGCCCTGAAATCGGTTCGAAATAGGCTAATAGGCCACGGCTGGAACGCTCAGGGAGTCGGGCGTGAGTCACACGATACGTTCTGGGCAAGCGTGCGGTGGCATAGTATATGCAGAGTATGTCGAAATTATGAGGGCGCCACCAAGCCTGTCTTAACCCGGCTAACCGGGTCTGGACGGTTAGACGGGAGCGAAGCATGCACAAATACTCCGCCGATAGGATTACTCAAGAGTTGCAAGGTCAAATAACAATTTCGGGATTGCCTTAAGCAAGGATTATAATTAGGTGTCAATCCGACCACGACTGCGCAGCTGTCTCACTCACCTGCACGCTCACAGCTTCCTCGTTCCGTCGTACAATAATCCGTACAATAAAGGGGCGTCTATCTGTAACAGAACATGCACAAGCCGAAACAAACAATAGTTCCCTTAACTAACCAATCATATATTGAACTTCGGGTTACAATGGGCAGCAGAGTGCGTCGCCCTGTATCTAAACTTAACCTATAATTAAGGGCACCAGCTGGCACGCGCGCTCTAAACTTAACGACAGATGTTGCACATTAGTGAACAGCAATGAGCAGTAATAGGTAGTAATGAGTACAAATATGCACGTTGCCTTATGCGGAGGGCAGCGAAGATTTACATTAACACTCGCGGCATGAACAGTCTGCAAGTCTGAATGAATACACCAGCGCAGTAATGAGTAGTAATGAGTACAAATATGCACGTTGCCTTATGCGGAGGGCAGCGAAGATTTACATTAACACTCGCGTTCACAGCGGTAATCAGGTTAAAGGCACATACCTTAATGCGTAGGCGGCGAGGGAGCCTGGTACAGTTGAGTTGCGACGAGCTGCAATCGTAGGTGGCAGGTACCTTCGGTGTTACAACGGCGAAAGGGGGTGAATGCACAACCGCCTCAATGGCGACGGGAGACGCGTCAGGACGCGTACAACGGGACGACGAAAAGAAAGGGGCCACTTTCGTTCTGCTGAACCAAATCCTCGTAGGTCGAGATGAAGGGGGCACGACCCCTCACTTACAGTAGCAGGAACTGGGCTCCAAAAACACCCACGTTACGCCGAAGACCACTCGACAAACTCCGACTCACAACCACCACACAAGCGCTCTCTGCAACGGGCTCCGGACGACTGCCACTTATGGCGAAACCGTATATCACATACGTGCTGAAGCAGCACTTGACGGGAAAAAGGCTGACGCCCCCGCCAAGGGCGGAAGCGCCGCACGAAAGCACACACTCTGCGACCTCTTGTTCGTTCGACGGCTCTCGGCTGAATCCCCAAAGGGACGCGCTCGCAAAGGTCACCTTGGTCGCGTCCTCACGTGACTAAACCTTGGCAGCCAATCGCAAGGCGATAAAATGAAACGAGCCAATGCGGGCCACGATGGTATCACGCCACCACAGCGTGCTATTCGGAATTCGGAAAAACGCCATCAGAGGAGAGCTCCAACCGACGACAAATACTGCTTTTGGGGCTAAATATGTGCGAAATCGTGATTCTGGAATTAGGCGATGGAGCCAAATAAAGAGCTAAAAGGGCTTAGCATACGGGCACGCTGCTCTAAAGCCTAGGCGGCTATTTAAAATACCAAAATGACCTAACTAACGGCGTGAAATGCAATTAAGCATCTGAAACAGCAAAATGACTTAACAACCGTTTTTGAAAAAATCGAAAAAACTGAAAAATCACAAAATAAAAACACCTACTTCCGGTTATGCGTTTTTATTCAAAAGCTTGCTGTCTCATCTACATAGTACACAAAACTTATATATGACGTTTCAACGCCATACCTCTTTTTGTTTTTGAGATATTCTGTTCACAGACAGACTGACAGACTAATGAACAAAAACATGTTTTTGAGTTCAGGGGACTCTAAATCGTGAATATCTGTTGAAAACTCAATTTCGAATTTTTGGGGTGAATCCAATACTTCCTTTATCGTAAAAGGAAGTAAAAACATACACATATGGGCATTTGAAGCGAAGTTTACTTCATTTTTTTTGAGAAAAATTTATAGAAAGTAATGGATCTCTAGAATATCAATTCTGCAACATATTTCTTGGAATACCTTACATTAAGAATTCGAAAGTCATTTTCTTTAAATAGAATCTAGGTGCGATAACGGTAATGACATGTAAGGGCTAATTAATTGATTATGAATAAAAGTAATAACATCATTAATCAGCTGACCAAGAAGCCAAGTAACGAAAATATCTTTACTTTTTCCCAAATCTTTAAATAGGTACCGGTACTCTAATTATGGCAATTCCGTATTTGCTATTATCGTAGCGCATTCGGTGGTGATACTGTGCTTGCAGTGTATTTACTTATATTATAATCCTATAGTCTACGATTTAAAATGGTTAAAGCTAAATTTTAAGCATATCCAGAAAAAAGCAAAAAAATATTTTTGAAGCAAGTGAGAATGCGGTGAGTATAAAGTTTTATTAATTGGATAATAGAAATTTTTTTAGTATTAAAATTAAATGTAATTCTGCAGGCATAGCTAAAGACCTTTTAAGCGTGTTTAACTTATTGCGTTTTTTTTTAGTAAAATACCACTTTTACTGCTTTGACACTGGATACTGGTGATAACATGTCACTTGATGATACTCGAGTTGGAAGTGCTTTATCAAGTATAAGTGATCTAAACGAGCTTCAACGTTTTGATGAACAACTTAGTGACGATGTCGATGACCGTGTCGTTGAATGTTCTCTTGGCCAAACAAAAATTTTTGAAAGAAAATAAAGAAATAGCCGCCGATGATATTGAGAGGGATAATTCTGATGCGGATTTTACATAAAATCGTTATTGCCAGAACTAGTTGACTCCAGATTATATGTGCTTACATGCCTTGATTTCTACCGTTCACAAATTGTTTGTTGTAAATTCCATGTTTACACAGCAATATTTTTTTATGTCTTTACTCTACTATGTTTATTTTACAGAAAAACAAAATGTTATCAATTTCGGCGGATATTATGACATATCTAACTTCTAAGTAAAATCAGCATTTGAAATGAAGAACGAAACCTAAGCAGGTGTAATCTGTTGCGTTTCACGGATTTCTAATCTGCTCGTTTAGCTCAGAACGCTCTAGGCTAAAAGTCCGTCTACCTGAGCAGAGCGCAATGGGGCATTTTGGTACCGTGTTTAGTAATTTTGAGAGATTTAGATACGGTTTTTGAATGATTCCGGGTTTAATTAAATGTCAAAGTATATTGTCAATATTGATTTTGGTATTAATTGTGTTTATACACCCTTGTACATCACCATTTATTAATTTCAACCTGATCAAAATTGTATATAAGCACAACATATTGGCAAAACGCAAGTAATATAGTTAAGATTCATATTAATGTAGCCAGGCATCTTCCAAGTTGATTTAGACAAACAGAAATAACATTACAAGTTTATTACATTTCAAATAATGTATTCTTGTAAAATGTGTTGCCTACCCCCTGTCCTTATGAGCCTTAAGCGTATTTAATAATAGATTGTTCTACAAGTTAAGAAAAGTGAAAGTTTTTCAACGTTTAATTCACGAGCGAGTGATGCAAAGGGAGTGGATTAATTTATTACGAACATGGAAAAATAACTTTTATAACATATTCAGCGTGCTATTTTTTCTAATATCATTACAAAATCTAGCCAAAATTAAATTCGACATTTCTTCATATTCGATTTTTTTTTAATTGGCTTTGAAGAACGTTGAAATCGTCAAATAAAATACGAAAAATCGGCAGTGAAGTAATCCATTGTTTTACAACTTTTTGTAGGCGGCTGGGCGATAGGCAAACGTCAACCGACGTGAACGTAACCTATAAAAGTTGGTTAAAATGTTGTAACTTCGCGATTTCTCGATTTTAAAAAAACAATTTACCCCTGGGCACTGGGAGTTCCATTTCAATCCTTGTGTGGTTTATTTGCTTTGGCCCTTCAAGCCTCGTCAACTAAATACATAATCGTGATAAAAAGCTCAACTTTAGTGATAACTTATGTGGAAACTAATATAAAAAAATATATAGATTTGAACTTCCAAGTCCCTATATCTTCTTACTGAAGGGACTTTGTACTAAAGTATATTAGGTTTAATCGGTTTGTTATAACCTAAGGAATCTATGCCAAATCGGTGTCCCATTTTTTTTGGGACACCCTGTATAATTTTTATCTTTGAATTTATTTATTTACTTACATCTTACATCAAAACAAACTAAAAACTTTTGGTTTTGGTGAACGGTGCATGTAGCTAGAAGATTTAATTATCAAAAAACCTTCAAGAGTGATGAAGTATTAGGTTACTATAGTTAACAAAACATAAAAATTAAGCATTTTTAGATAACGATTACGAATCGACACGACACTAATGATAGTTGCAACTTGCAAGAAAATTCAACTAAATACAACTAATTATATGACAATAATTTTTATTGAAAGTAATTGAAAAAGTAATTAATGTTGTATACAATTACAATTACTAAGTACTTGGTAATTGAATTACTATTTCCTGTGAGTAATTGAATCTCTGGTAATTAAATTACTACATTGGGCGGTAATTGGTAATTAGTAATTAATTACTTTTTAAAAGTAATTTGCCCAGCTCTGATATGGAGGCATTGGAAAAAATGTGATAACGGGAATAATTCTGACTAAACAAATATTCTTTTAGTCAATGATATGGAGAACACAGAAGCTTCTGTGCTAGAAAATCTTACAAGAATTGTAAGCATCTATAAAAACATATACATCTTTTTTAGTGCATACCACATTGCATTTCGTATTTTATTGAAAATTCTACTTTACAGCTTAGAAGCATGTTACCGGTTAATAAAAATAATATAAAGTATTATCGTACACTGAAGAAGGAAATGGTTTTATAGCCATTATAAGAGCTGATATCACTTCCAAAATATAGCCACTTGAATGGTTAAAAACGTTCAACGAAAAAAGCTTGACTACTTGGAGAGTTGATAACACATTCCCAGATAGTATCCAAAAAAATTTATTTAAGGTGTGTATAGAGCAAAGAGCAATTAAATAGGTCTAGCTATAGTTTTTCTTTATTAAAGTCTGTGTGTGTTAAGATAATTCTAAATAACTTCTTGGTGTGTCATATCACGGCGATAGATTGCTCTGAGTACGTTTATGTCTTCTTTCTAAATGAATATTTCTGTCAACTCCATGGTTGCTGATAAACCTAATTCGTTTTAGTCGATACGCTCAAAATAATGCGGACATAAATGCACTCTCTGCTAAGAGTGCAGTGCGGTGAGATGTTTATTTTCATAAACCGACCTTTGTAATAAGTAGTTTTATGTTAATATGTTTATATAAATGTTTGAAAAATTAAACTACTTAATAATAATTTCAATATTTTCAGCGTGAATATAGTTGTTTGCATAACACTAAACCGTTTTCACATAATGTTAAGAACGCAAATGCTAAACTTACTGACTACAATATAAAACTAACAATTACCTACAGTGGAATATAAGAATATAAAAAGCTTAGTTATATTTATTTTTAATGCCACGCTGCAAATATACCCCTTATTTGACCGATAATTAAAATGTGAGTAATGAGACTTTAAATCTACAGTCTGTACCCAGATTACTACCCAGAGAAGAAAGACTTTTTAATTTTTGTTTCTAGTAGAAAAAACATTCTTTATCTACGACCACTACTAAAAGTAAGCCTTTTAGAGCTAGCTTGTTTCACTAAAAGTGACGTTTTTAGTTTACCGTGGTTAAAGAAATCAACTGTTTACTTTTAGCTCTAGTGCTAAAAGTGAAGTGAGGTTATAAAACTAGGTACAATTTCGAACTGACCTTGACAGCACTGGCTTTGCAAACATTCGCCCGCGCACATAGCCTACTATTTATTATGACATAAATAAGAAGTGTCGCAGATGTAAACATTTGTTAAATTGATATTTATGGATTAATAACGGTAAAATTAAAAAAACATGTTATGAAACTCAGCCTTCGACTTCGTTTCATAATTTTCATGTCTCGTGCATAAACGTCGACTTTTAGCACTTGTTGCATAAATAGCTATTATAAAAAAAGGTTTGCTTCGTATAAAAACCACAGTACTATGGAGAAATTGGAAATTTGATACACGAAGTATTTATAACTCGACGATTCGAACATTCATCTTGTCATGTCCGCACTTGGTAGACAAATAACTATTTGCGAACTTTAATTTTTACTTTCTTTTACAATAAAGGAACTATTGGATTTACCCCAAAAATTCGAAATTGATTTTTCAACATATCTTCACGTTTTAGAGTCCCCTGAAACCAAAAAACAATGTTTTTTCATTGGTCTGTCTGCGTGTCTGTCTGTCTGTGAACAGAATATCTCAAAAACGAAAAGAGGTATGGCGTTGAAACTTCATATATAAGTTTTGTGTACTATATAGATGCGACAGCAAGCTTTTGAAGAAAATCGCATAACCGGAAGTAGATGTTTACTCTTGTGATTTTTCAGTTTTTTTCTATTTTTTCAAAAACCGCTATGATTTTTTTCAAACTTTACATTTTTATTACATTTTTAATGTGTACTGAAGTGAGATACGTTATTTTCCAGTTCAATACTTCTAAAATGGGTTTCTTTTGTTTTTTTTCTATTTTCTTTATTTACTCCTATTTTAAATAGAACACCCAGTATATTATTACATTTTTGCAATCAGCTTAAAATTCTAGATAAAATTTGTCTCTTCACCTAACGCTCTATTTTGTACCGTTTTTGTATAATTTGTAATTTTTGAACATTTTTGACAAATGCTTAAAAATTTAAAATCACATTTTTGGCTAATTATAAGATCACTGTAAAAGGAAGTTGTGTGCGTGTATCACACCAGATTTTTATTCATGGGGATATTATTCCAATATATGCATATAATGCATGAGTTATGTATGGTTGCCTAAAAACTAGAGATGGGCGGAACGATGCGTTAGATGGAACGTTCCACAGTTCTCGTTCCGAAAAAATACCGTTCCAAAATAACGTTCTTCCGGAACGAGGGACCCAAATGACATTACTAGTTACGACGTTATTCAAGAACGTTTATTATTATTTTATTAGCGACATATTAATAAGGTGTTTTTAAAATTCATTTGAAGTATTGTTATATTGGTGTATCTAAAGAAATATCAGTGAGATTGAGAAACATGTACACTTGTTTTAAAAAAATAAACTTGTCATATTCCTTTAGTGAAACTCTTATATTCATGGCTCGATGAAGTTTCTATTTATATCAATTATTTCAACTGTTCTTATTTTTAGTTCTATCAGTAAATAACGATTATTATTATGCTGAAAAATTAATTAATTTGTCGTTTTACATTTTACAATAAAATTAGCATTTATAATATTTTACAATTATGCGTTTCTTTCTATCAATGAAAAAACCCAACGTGAAAGAAGCGTTCCCAGTTCCGTCCTTCCTTGCGGAACCGGGAGAATGGAACGTGGAACGGGAATCGTGATTAGTTCCGAGCAGCGACGCGCAAGCAACAACACTAACACTGTCTGTGTTGCGTTCTTCTCGTTTTCAGCGTTTCAGTTTTATTCCGTCGTTCCAAAATAACGCGTTCATCCTATGTTAGGAACGTTCCGGTACGTTGCTAAAAAATACCGTTCCGAAAGAACGTTCCGTGCGGAACGACTCATCTCTACTAAAAACGGTATAGATGCAGTGGATAGAATGTATGTCTTTCAAAAGTTTTGTAAGATTGTGCATTGTAAAGATAAAGAAGCTAACGATCGATTGATTAGTCGAAATTATATAGCTACATACTAAAAAAAATTATGATTACCTACGCATGATTTAGACTTTATTTCCCGTTACTTTTATAGAGCAGCTGTTAATAATTACACCGTTCCGACCTTTTTATAATTGGTCGGCACGGTGTACTTGTTAACGGCTGCTCTTTTATACAATCTCAATAGGTTGTTTGCATTTGAGTAGCGCAAAAGGAATCACGTTACATATATGGCGACGTTGTTCGTAATGGATGCTTAAATGCCAGTGTTTTACAGTAACAGTTACAGTTATCAATATTAAGCGTTTGCTAAAATTACACCGTGATATATCCACCATCGTTATAGTCATATGTTGTGTGGTACGGATATTTGAGTAAATAATTTTAGAACGTAACTATATGGGTTATATCTGTAACAACTTAAAATGTGCTGAACTGGGCGTTGATGGGCGGATTTTGTGAGTTACAAACTTATTAATAGGCTGCACTGCATATATATATATATGGGAGATTCAGTACAATTCTCAAACCCCCCAAGTTCTAAATACCAACCGCTTGTATTTTCAAAGTGGTTCGGTATGTGTAGTATGTAGTTACATTATTTGAAAATGTCTATATTTCATTAAGTAGGTAACTGACTAAAAAGCATTTGTGATATGAATATTCTCTTTTTTCAGAACCACAGCTTAACTGCAAGTTTAGCATGTGACACAGTAGCATGTGTAGTTTTAATTCCGCAAATTTACTTCACAGGGTTCAGGTAAGCATATTAATAATTGATCCTTGAATATGGGAAAAGATTGTTAGCAGTCGTAAAATCTTGTATTTTCTAATGTTGCTTATGATCCGGTTAATTACAGTTCGTAAACTAACTCTTTAACTACTTGGACAATAATTAAACGGCTTTTGCATCTGTTGGATAATACTTGCTGTTTTGGGTTACTTATTGCTTTGATGCTGCACATATTTATGCACGCATATTTTGTTCTTTGGGTATGTTCTTCGTTCACTAGTTGGAGTGTAGGGTAATCTTGTAGTGTACATCGCGCACTTTGAACTACGGTTCCTAGAGCCAGTAATATAGGAAGGAGACATAAATTAACCGTCTTGTTATGGTCTACACACATTTTTTACATTGCACGGGAATGTTGTACTAAGCACAGACAAATCTTAAACTGCAGCTAACCTAAATTCGTACCTTTGTACAAAAAATATTGTGGTCAAATTTTAATCCCACCTGCATTACTGGCTCTAGGAACAGTAGTTCAAAGTGGGCGACGTACACTTCAAGATAAGCCGATTATTTATTTATTCAATAACACGTTTGATCTGAATACGGTTTACTACCTATCTTCGGTTGCTACGGATCTTGCATTGAATGTTGCTAATTTTATTTCTGTACAGCAATTTTTATTTTAATATGGTTTTATCGAATCTTTCCTCCCATTGTGGCTTTCATCTCCAAGCAAATATGCAAAGGTGGTAGTTCCATGAGGAGTTTCATAGCAGCAGTGCAGATGGTTGACATAGAACCTGTAACGGGTAGGCACGCTTTCACTGAAGCTTATTCAATTTGAGGCTCCTCGTTAGAACTGACGTTACACGCATATAGGTTTTCTTCCATAATGAGTCCCACCAGTAGCTGGGCAAAAGGAAGTCCACTACAGCAGAGCCCCACAGTACTGCAGTAACGTAATTGTACCCTGTGAGGTCGCCTGATATCACAGAGGCTCCGTTAGAGACGTCAATTCTTCCTGGTGCCATTCACCTTTCAGAATGGTTTGCATAACCCCACACTCGGATTATACTGGTACCTATATAGAATGATAAAAATTACATTTGTTTGACATGTAAATACATAAGAGCACGGTTTTTTATCGGACAAACTAATTTTTTACGAGCAGCAAAGGTATGAAAAAATGTGAAGAGCCCAGTTCAAAATGTGTTTTCATATCCCCTTTTTTAAATATCGATATTTAGTGAAATGTTTTCAGATTTAACATCGTTATTAATCGATCTATCGATATATCGGGTGACAATGAGATCAGGGCCATGCCTCTATTTCCGTTACTTATGAATGAATTTGGATGAAACTTGATACAAGTATACTAGACCTAATTTCACATTGACATGCAAGCATAATCAAAATGGCCGACTTCCGTTTTCCCCGGTAACAACACTAACTTTGATTTTTTAAATGGATCACCCTATATATTTTATGTTTTTCGCAATCTACGACTCAAATTACATACAACAGTGCTGCCGATTATGCTTAGGTATTACCCAGAAATATTTAAAGAAATATTTAATTAATTATTCTTGAATTTTACATAAAGATAAAGTAGTCCATGATGCATATCGTTAGATTGGTAATTAAATTTTCTGTTTAATGGCAAAATGGCCCTTAGTAGGTGCCATTTAAAAAAATTGACTTTTTCTTAAAAGACATGTTTAGCAAATCTTGTTCTTTGAGGGCCGATTTCATAATCAAATTTAAAGCTTCATTTAACTAAAGTGACATTAGAATGTGCATGATCCCATATGTAGCACATGTCACTGTGCACATCTAATGTCGCTTTAGTTAAATGAAGCTTTAAATTTGATTATGAAATCGGCCCTAAGGGTTTGTTATTGACTTCATTGATAAAATAGCTATTATTATTAGTTGCTAGAGTCAGTTAGAACATATTTTTTTTAAGTCCCAGCCGTCTATCGTAAAAAATAAAAGTTGAAAAAAATACTTTTCTGTTTGAAAAAATGGAAATTTGGGGCGACTAATGTATGTAATTTGACTTGTAGATTCCGAAAAACAAAATATAATATATAGGGTGATCGATTTAAAAAATCAAAGTTGCTATCATATCCGGTGAAAACAGAAGTAGGTCATTTTGACTATATCTATCGGTCAATCACAAATTATCTCTAGTATCTTCATATAAAATGTAACTAAATCGATTCATAGATAAAGAAGTTATAAGCATGGCCCTGGTGTAATTGTCACCCGGTATATCAAGCTATGTAACAATCTATCGATACGTATTGATATATCGGTATATATATCGATAAGTATCGACATGTATCGATATAACGGGTGTCCTAAAAGTCTGAAAACGGCTGAATATCTCGAAAAATACGCTTTGGAAACAAAAAAGACACATTTGATATTTTTTAAAAAGCTATCAAATGATATAAAAACTGTCCCCTCCACCCCCGCCCCACCCACAGAGACGAGGGGCAACTTTAAAATCTTAAATAGGAACCCTCACTTTTGACTGCAGATTCGCATTCCGGCTAAAAACTACGTAAGTTTTATCAGAAAAAATTCTTTTACTCTTGATAGATGGCGCTGAAATTGCAAAAACTGACATTTTTGCTATTTTCCAGAAACGTACATTGGATCAAAAAATTTTCGTCTCAATAATGCAATTTTTAGAAGTAAGCGATATGTTAATATGTATATATAGGCCGAGATTTAATAATAAAAGTAATCAAGTAGTAATTAAGTGTTTGATTCATTAACATGGAGGTACTACAATTCCAAGCCTAAAATTTTGAAGTGTGAGGCTGCACTTTGGGTAGTTACCAAATTGTAACGTCCCTTTTGAGTAGCATGACTACACTTCCTTAATATGCAGATTGCAGTCTCAACCGTATGCTCAGCCTCCAGGCAATTCTGTTCAGATAACAATACATTTATTTCTTAATCTTAAAAATATAATTTGATATTTTCTAAATTGAAATGCCTTTAGTAAAAAGTGGCTCAAGAGTTTTCCTCATTTGAAAATTCAAAACTTGTGACATGTCATCTATTACTTTTCTAGTACAAGCTTTAGTGAGCAGCTATTCTCAAGAGCATATTTAGAAGAAACGATTCCAGTAGTGAATTTGAACCCAGTTTTGTATAAAACGTTATACGTACCTCAAGCCCAAAGAACATTTACACTTTTGAAAACTAAACAGGCTACTAATTTATATCAGTTTGAAAAGCTTTGTTCAAGATATGTTAAATCTGTTTGTTAATAACAATATCTGTTTTTGTAAACATCTTAAAGATGAATAAACCAACAGCATTATCAACTTTGTTAACTTTCTTTTTCAGCACATAAATAACTTTTCCATTCAGAATATTAGTTTTAAAATAACTGCAGTTTTCATTACAGTATATAATGGTTATGTATGTATTAAGGGTATAATCAATAGATTATGCGGAGTGCTTGAAATTTCCTGAGAGCCAAAACTTTCCTGCGTTTTTTGTCTGGCAAATCTGAAGCAAAAACTTTACGTTTTGACGACATGGTTTTCCGTGTTTTAAAAATTAAACTAAATTGAATTTTCGGCAGAAACGCTCGAGAAGGCAGTAAAGTTTGAACTAAAATTCCATACGTAACATAAGTCTGCCACTTGAATCTAGAGCTCGAATGTCCATTTGTTTATTCAAGTTATAATTTTACAATTTATTTCAGGTCCGATTTGGTAATAAGAGATTCAAAGAAATATGCTCGATAAGTGTGTTTACAAGTTCGTGATAAATAATGTTATTTAGGTGTTCATGACATAAACCGCATACGTCTGCTTTATTTACTTACAGCCGGTCTTATGAAGGTCGCTAACGTGACGTTAACTTTAAATCGCTATTAAAATAAACAAAAGCTCGTCAAAACGTTGGCGCTTATGACATATTATTCATTAGTAAACAAATTTTTATGCGCTTTTGTTTATTTTAACAGCGAATTAAAGTTAACGTCAGATTAGTGGCCTTCATAAGACTGGCCGTTAGTGTGTGAAAGTTGAAACAGTTAACGTTGGCAATTCCATCCACGAACGGCAAAGCAAATATCCGCGAACGGCGAAGTAAGGGAGCACAAAGGTGCCCCGCGTAAAATCAAATCAGCGAACCGCAACGCCGCGAACGGCGAGATCTGACTGTATAATTATTCATAATTCTAATAATGCCTACTTGTTCCAGGTGTTGCAATCTCAAAAGTTCCCATCATCGTATATTATTGAGGGAAAAAGTATTACCTTCCAAGGTGGCCTTAAACTAGCCATGATGACTACTAATCAAGGAACAGCAAATAATAAGTTTTATAGTTCAACAGCAACTTCACCAAATATATTAATAGACCTAGATGGCAATGAAGATATTAAGAAATTTTCCATCAAACAAGAAATCATAGAAAGCAGTAATGACATCAGTAATTCTTCAAAAAATGATATTAAATATGAGTTTGAAATTAAAAACCAAAATGATGTGGCCCAAAATTCAACAGCGCAGAGTTTGGTTACACCTATAAAGTCTCATACAGGCAGCAAACCCTTTTCTTGTGCTGTTTGTAAATATACATCATCATACAGACATAATTTAGTTAGACATATGCGGTCCCATACAGTTGAAAAACCTTATTCATGTAATGTTTGTAGATTTAGAACCGCCCACAAAGATAGCTTAGTCGCACACATGAAGTTTCATACAGGTGAAAAACCTTATTCTTGTTTTGTTTGTGAATATAAATCTACAAAGAAAAGTAATTTTGTCATGCATATGAGGACTCATACAGGCGAGAAACCTTATTCTTGTTCAGTTTGTGAATATAAAACAGCTCGGAAAAGTAATTTAGTCACACACGTGATATTTCATACAGGTGAAAAACCTTATTCATGTTATGTTTGTAGATTTAGAACCGTTCACAAAAAGAGCTTAGTCGCACACATGAAGGGTCATACAGGTGAAAAACCTTATTCTTGTTCTGTTTGTGAATATAAAACAGCTCAGAAAAGTAATTTAGTCACTCATATGAAGACTCATACAGGCGAAAAACCCTATTCTTGTTTTGTTTGTGAATATAAAACAGCTCAGAAAAGTAATTTAGTCACTCATATGAAGACTCATACAGGCGAAAAACCCTATTCTTGTTCGGTTTGTGAATACAAATCTACCGAGAAAAATAGTTTGGTTCTGCATATGAAGACTCATACATGTGAAAAACCTTATTATTGTTCTGTTTGTGAATGTAAATTTACCCAAAAAAGTAATTTAGTCACACATATGAAATCTCATACAGGTGAAAAATCTTATTCTTGTTCTGTTTGTGAATATAAAACAGCTCAGAAAAGTAACTTACTCACTCATATGAAGACTCATACAGGTGAAAAACCTTATTCTTGTTCTTTTTGTGAATGTAAATTTACCCAAAAAGGTAATTTAGTCACACATATGAAATCTCATACAGGTGAAAAACCTTATTCTTGTTCTGTTTGTGAATATAAAACAGCTCAGAAAGGTAATTTAGTCACTCATATGAAGACTCATACAGGTGAAAAACCTTATTCTTGTTCTTTTTGTGAATGTAAATTTACCCAAAAAGGTAATTTAGTCAGACATATGAAATCTCATACAGGTGAAAAACCTTATTCTTGTTCTGTTTGTGAATATAAAACAGCTCAGAAAAGTAACTTACTCACTCATATGAAGACTCATACAGGTGAAAAACCTTATTCTTGTTGTTTTTGTGAGTGTAAATTACCCAAAAAGGTAATTTAGTCACACACATGAAATCTCATACAGGTGAAAAACCTTATTATTGTTCTGTTTGTGAATATAAAACAGCTCAGAAACGTAATTTAGTCACTCATATGAAGACTCGTACAGGCAAAAAACCTTATTCTTACTCTGAAGCATCTGAAGCATGCACTGGCTCAGCTAATTAGATTGTGTAAAACTCCAGCTTTTCTTCATATAATGATAGGCATTATCTGTGAAGACCTCTAATATCTGGAGCTACATAAATATTAAAATATCCTAACCAAACGGATCGTCCTGTAGAATAGTCACATGTGAAATCTTTTACAGGCAAAAGATTGTTTTGTTCTGTTTGTGAATACACAACCGCAGTAAAATCTAGTTTAATTGCACATATAACATCTCATACAGACAAAAAACACTTTTCTTGTGTTTCTAAATGTACAGGGTGTATATAAGAGGTCATACAAAAGGTGCGCTAAGATATTCTACACCTAAAACTAAACTGAAAACCTAAGAATCATTTTGCATTTCATAGATTATTTTTTGAAATATAAGCAATTTAACATTCATAAATTTGGCAACGTTACAGATGCAATGCACAGATTAATACATAGGTAGGCATGATGTTCATATACACTGGCATGCTAGATAAAATAATATCGTTCTCTACACAGTGGTTCTCAACCTTTTTTGTTGGCGCACTTTCTAGCATGTTAGCTATTTCTCAAGTACCCATAAAGGCTATTGTATGTATACATAGTGTAAATTTTATTTTTGCAAAATAAAAAATTCTTTATTACGACTGTGGAGTTATTTTTCGAAAATGCCATTAAAATTTAAAATGAACACTGTTTTTATGGTAATTTAAAGCACAAAAATCGCAGGTTCCTTCTCCTATCGAAGGTTGGAAATGATGACTGCGATTCTTATTTTATTGGCTGCGAAACAGTTTACTGGACTTAGACCAAACCATTCTGTTAAGTGTTTCATAAATTTTGCCGCTTCGCTTGTAGTTGTGCGTTGTACTATGCGCATTCCAGCACTTCTTGGAGCGCCGGCCGTCGCCACTTACCCTCCGTCTGTCAAACCACAGTCTATAAACTAACCAGTCGTGTCACTCGCCCTAAAATATGTCCCCGAATTTTACTACGCATGTTGAAACTCCCAGCCAAAGGCGCAGACGGCATTCGCGCAGATTTGAATCCACACCTGTTGCGTTGTGCGATAAACTGAATTGCCTAATTAGTTGTGATTCTTTGTGCTGCTACGTGTGCATTGCATATGATATTATTTAATTATTATTATTATGTGTTATTGTACTTTTAAATTATCTAGCTAAGTTATGGATCTACTTTTGTTATTTATATTATTGTATGTAGTTTTGTGTTAATACTGTAATTATTAATTTTCGGTTTGTAATTTGTCATTAAATTGAAGCTTGTGTCATTATTTATTTAATTTCTATTTAGTTGTATCTTAAATATACGAAAGAGCACAAAAGTTGATGTTTTAAATTATTCAAACTTCTGCCTAATTAGGACAATTCTAAAGTTACTTACATCTGCAAAACATTTATTTCTTTAAATTAGTATATGTAAAATGTTATCGTTACTATTGCATTTGTAAGAAAACATTTTGACTCTTAAACAGATATCAACGCGTGTATTCATTTTAAACATATCTGCTTAAAGTAATACATTATTATTAAAATGTTTCTACCTGGTAAAATGATTTGCCGTTCACATGATTCTTCAATGTCGTGCCCGTAATTTTCAAATACAAATAAAGCGCGCCGTACCCGGATCCGCCCAGATCGACTCCCGGCACAACGCGCAGTAGATTTTTAGGGGACACGAACATCAAAGGTACCGACAGTAAGTGACACGACTGGTTAGTTTATAGACTGTGGTCAAACTGACTGGACGCGAGCAGTCCACTCCGAGAAACGCTAATTCTTTGTTTAAATGTTCAAATGTTTGTGTGTTAATTTATTGCAAATAAATTACCTACTTTGCTTTCAACGAGTCTATAATTTAGTGAAGAATAAATCAATACAGTCCACTACAGTTCAATTCGAGCTAGCAACCAGACGTTTCCAAACATAGCGGAAAACTGGGAAGCTCCCCAACATTGTTCCTTCGAGCCGCATGGATCATCAGCCCGGATTCGCAGCCTAAACAAGGCAAGTACAACACGCAGTTTCAATCGTGTTAAATTCGTCCCTAACGAGAGGAAGGAAGAGAGCATACGGTGCTAGCAACGTGGGAGCGAGAAAGCCAAACGCCGAGTCCACAACTTGCAGGTGTGCATTTCAGCAGCCGGCGCGACGGCAGTTCAAACCACAGTAACGAAAAAGGCGGCACACACCAATATCAATGTAATCCTAATTTCCTATTTTTGCGATTCCTATGCATGAATTTGGTTTTCTATCATCTGTGTCTGTATGTGCATAATTTCAGCTGAGTATTATTGCGTAAACAAATGGTTTAGGAGTCATATAAACATTTTAATTGCGTAAAATGCCAAGTTGTTTTGTTTGTTCGCGAGTACAATATCCCCTGCATGTTTCATATTGCAGTCGAATTATTCACAAGCTAATCTCGCGTTGTACCAGTGCCGTTCTTTGCGTCGTAGCGCCAAGTTAATTTCGCGTCGTGGCAGCGCTGTCTTGCGTTGTAAACAAAATTTCCCGCCAGGGGCGTACGAAAGTTGGTTCGATCTGTTAAATTGTTTTAATTTCAACAATTATGGATCCGCTTGTAAGAGCACGTGGCTCTATCAAAGGCAAGCTTACGCGTTTCGCAAATTACGTGCAATCTTTGCAAACAATTCATGATGAAGATCAATTCTTATCTAGCGCTCAGATTATTCAATTGCAAAAAAGATTGAATGATACAGCCACCTTGGTATCAGAATATGCGGTTCATGAACAAATTTTAGAAAACAGTAAGGATGCAGAATCTGAAATGCAGCAACAAGTTGAATTTGAAGACTCTTATTATTTTGCAATTTCACAAGCTGAATATTTGATTAATGAATACAACAAACTGTCTGATCTTGCACCAGATCGTTCTGGATCTCCTAACGGTAGCGTGAGATCAGCGCATTCAAGCTGCAGCTCGCATTGCAATACTCGAGCTGTACGCCTTCCTACCATCTCCATTCCTAAATACTCAGAAAACGTGTCAGAGTGGTTGGAATTTCGTGAGATTTTTATTAGTTTAATTCATGAGAATCAAACGCTAATATTCAAAAACTGCATTACTTAAAGGCTAGTTTACAGGGTGATGCAAGCCAAATTATAAAAAGTTTAGAGTTTACTGCGAGTAATTATACTCTAGCTTGGGATGCATTGTGTAATCGTTACAATGATCCAAAAATTCTGATTCATAACCACCTCAATGCTATTTTCGACCTTGAATCGTGCAGTAAGGAATCTGCAACTAAATTACGTACGATTAGCGATATGTTATTCAAACATTTTACAGCAATCAAATCATTAGCTACCGAAAGCGAGCTTCTTGATGTTGTTATCATTTATGTCGTTTCTAAAAAACTGGACCCCACTACATTCCGTGAATGGGAGGTCCTTAGAAACCGGTCAAGTTCTGACCTGCCTAATCTTGACGAGTTCAAGGAATTTCTACAAAACACAGCAAATCTTCTAGAAACTCTAGAGGTAAAAAATATTGAGCTTGTACCCGAAAAGTCTTCCAAGGTACATTCGAAATCATTTGTGTCAGGTACCCCTTCGTGTCCATTTTGTAAAGGATCTCATCCCTTGTACAAATGCGATAAGTTTGTCAAGCTGTCTTCTCTTGACAGAAATTCAAAGGCAAAAGAGCTCCGTGTATGCTTTAATTGCCTAACTCAGGGTCACCTTTCGAGCCGCTGTAGCTCCAAATATACGTGTAGAAAGTGCAAATCAAGGCACAACACCCTTCTTCATGAGGACAAATCTCAAAATGCTTCTTCTAGTCAACCAGGATCTGCGGTGTCAGCAGAAACCCCTGTTGAACTAAATCAATCGATTTCGGCATTCTGTTCGAATGCTTTGCAGGTACTCTTACCTACGGCTACCGCTAAACTCATCGCTGATGATGGTACGCCTCATGTTGTGCGAATCCTGCTGGATTCCGGTTCCCAATCGAACTTCATACGTTCAGATTTGTGTAAAAGGTTGAAGCTTCCAATTCGCGAAGTCAACGTTACTGTTTCTGGCTTAAGTAAAGCTACTTCTCAAATCAAAGCTAGGTGTGATATCAAGCTGCAAGCCCCTCACACCTCATACAGTATTGGCCTATCCTGTCTTGTTCTCGATGAGATTACAGGTACAACCCCAAGTTTTCGTGTCCAGCGAAACAGTTTCAAGGTTCCTGATAACATCAAGTTATCAGATCTGTCCTACGACCAACCGGGCACCATCGACATTCTGATTGGTTCGCCCATTTTATGGCAGCTCCTTTGTATTGGACAAATTGGTCTAGGCCCAAATCTTCCCATCCTCCAAAAAACTCGCTTTGGCTGGATTGTTTCTGGCCCTACAGGCCCCCCTTCTGCGTACCCTGTACATTGCAATCTTAGCACGATCGAGGATGTTTCTGACCCCATTGTTAGGTTTTGGCAACTCGAACATTACCCAGAGGAAAAGGTCCGCACAAATGAAGAGAACGCCTGTGAGGCACATTTCGTGCAAAATACGCAACGAGAAGCGAATGGTCGATTCGTTGTCTCTATCCCTCTCAAGAAACCTGTAGAGGTATTGGGTGATTCATTGCAAATCGCTCAGAAAAGATTCTTATCATTAGAGAAGCGGTTACAAGCGAACCCTAACTTGTCCAATCGCTATTCGAATTTCATGAATGAATATTCTAAATTAGGTCATATGTCCGTTTCAAACCCTAATTTAAACGAGATATCCTATTATCTACCCCACCACGGAGTCTTAAAAGAGGAAAGCCTGACAACTAAACTCCGAGTTGTATTCAATGGTTCCCAAGCAACCACTTCCGGGCAATCTCTGAACAGTATTCAGATGGTTGGCCCAACCATGCAACAAGACTTATTTTCCATTCTTGTTCGCTTTCGCAAGCATTTGTTCGCTATATCAGCCGACATTGAGAAGATGTATCGTCAGGTTATGGTGAATCCTAACCATAGGCCCCTTCAGAGAATCCTGTGGCGGTCATCTCCAACTGAGCCTCTTCTGTCATACGATGTGAATACAGTTACGTATGGCACCGCTTCAGCGTCTTTTCTAGCCATTCGATGTTTGACCCAATTGGGCATCGAATGTGCAGCTTCAAATCCCGAAGTCTCTCGAATTATAAAGGAGGACTTCTACGTCGACGACCTTCTGACAGGCGCCGACACTCCTGAGAAAGCGCGTATTCTCTGTTTAAACTTGAATCAGATTCTTGATTCAGGCTGTTTCAAACTTAGAAAGTGGATTTCTAATTCTCCAGAAGTTCTCGATGGAATCCCAGATCTCGATTTGCATCCTGGTGTTCTTGATTTCATTGCACATGAGCACACAAGCACCCTTGGTTTGATTTGGTCCTTCAAAAGCGATCATCCGATGTTCAATATTTCAAATTCTAGCATCTTGTCTGAAATATCACAGATATTTGACCCGCTGGGTCTGCTAAGTCCATGCACCACGGGTGCCAAGGTTCTTTTGCAACAACTTTGGATGGAAAAGTTGAATTGGGATGAACCCGTTCCCAACGCCATACAAGAAAAATGGTTTACATATCGCAGTGATCTTCTCATGCTCAATGACTTAACAATTCCTCTTCACGTCCTCTGTCGGCGCGTGGTTGAGGTAGAGCTCCATGGTTTCTGCGACGCCTCCAACAAGGGTTACGGTTCGTCGATATACCTACGTTCCAAGAATCAGGAAGGGGAGGTACAAGTTCACCTTCTCTGTTCCAAGGCCAAGGTAGCCCCTTTAAAGCCCTTGACAATTCCGAAGCTCGAGCTCTGCGGAGCTGTTCTTCTAAGTAAACTTTCCGTGCAAGTCATAAAGGCACTTGATTTGCCCATATCTAGAATTGGTTTGTGGACAGATTCCACAATAGTGCTAGGATGGTTGAAAACCAGTCCGAATCTTCTTAAAACTTTTGTGTGCAACAGAGTTGCAGATGTTCAGCGACTCACTTCTGATGCCACGTGGAGGCATGTTCCTACCGCTTCGAATCCTGCTGATCTTCTCACTAGGAGAATCCCTCCTTTAGTTTTAAAAGAATTAAGCCTTTGGTGGCATGGTCCCACCTGGCTAAGCGAAGGTGAGGCATCTTGGCCTACTTCCAAACATGTTCTTGCTGATCTTCCAGAATTCAAAAAAGAAGCTCAGAGTTTTTCTGTAACCTCTGTTGAACCATTTCCGTTCAATCAGTATTGAAGTTTGGCTCGATTACAACGAGTTACAGCTTATTGCTTTCGTTTTTATAACAATGCGCGAACCCCCAAAGCTGATCGTCTTTCTGGGCCCCTTTCTACAGATGAACTGCAAGCATCCCTTGTAAGGCTTGTAAGGTTTTCATAACGCGAGTCATTTTCTGACGAATTTAAGCTGTTGTCACAGAACAAGCCTGTGAAACAATCTTCTGCTTTGATATCCTTGAACCCCTATCTGGATTCCAAGGGAATGCTAAGAGTTGGTGGTAGGCTCCACAACTCTCAATTACCTTTTGACAAGAAGTTTCCTCTAGTGATTTCTGGCAAACATCCGTTCGCCAAACTCCTAGTCTCACATGAGCACCTTCGGCTTCTCCATGCCGGACCTCAAATGCTGTTAGCTAATCTCAGAGAACGATATTGGATTACCTCCGGCAGAAATATAGTCAAGCAAGTGGTTCATCAATGCTTGCGGTGTTTTAGATTTTCTCCTAAGTTAACCGAACCCATAATGGGAGATCTGCCAGCCTCTCGTATTCAATCATCGCCCCCATTTCATACGACTGGTATCGATTATGGCGGACCGTTCATGATAAAGGATCGCAAAGGACGTAGTTCTAAACTACTAAACTAGTGAAGTCCTACCTTTGTCTATTCGTTTGTTTTGTCACAAAGGCAGTGCACCTTGAATTGGTCGCTGACCTTTCTACTGAAACCTTCTTAATGGCTTTTCGCCGGTTTGTAGTTCGTCGAGGCAAACCGCTCCATGTCTATTCAGACAATGGCACTAATTTTGTCGGCGCTAATTCCGAATTAATCGAATTAGGCAAGTTTCTTGCGGAACAAGGCCTTTCTATTTCCGAATCAGTCGCGAACGACGGAGTAGCTTGGCATTTTATACCCGCGCACAGTCCCCACTTTGGCGGATTGTGGGAGGCCGGAATTAAATCCTCCAAATATCACATACGGCGCGTTATAGGTAACGCTAGTCTAAATTACGATGAATTTAGCACTTTGCTAGCACAGGTGGAAGCGACCTTAAACTCCCGACCCCTGTCCCCTTTGTCCGCTGATCCAAACGACCTTCAGCCTTTGACTCCTGCTCATTTTCTGATCGGTCGTCCTTTGGTGTCACTGCCTGATCCCAACGTCACTGAGATAGCCGAGTCTCGGCTGTCTAGATTCCAAAGGATACAACAGCTCCACCAAAATGTGTGGAAAAGATGGAGTAAAGAGTACATCTCAGAACTCCAACAGCGCACCAAATGGCGCACACACTCTTCGGACCTCCAGCTGGGTTCCATGGTCCTCATCAAGGATGACAACCTTCCCCCTCTGAAGTGGAGGTTAGGCCGGGTCACCGAGCTGCACCCGGGCCTTGACGGCGTTACGCGTGTTGCGTCAGTGAAAACTGTGTCGGGAATCGTAAAGCGATCCTTCACCAAGTTGTGCCCGCTACCTAGTGTTGTGAACTAGCACGTTAGCGTTTTGCGCAGTGTTTCCTAAAGCCCTTTGGCTTTCCATTGTTCGGGTTTTCTTGTATTACCTCAAGATCTATGTATTATTATGCACTTTATATGTTTGATCTATTTTCATGTTTTACTCTAGCTGTTACATGTCAAATTTGTACTTTTGCTATTTGAAAGGTTACCCTTTCCAAGGCGGGCGGTATGTTAAGTGTTTCATAAATTTTGCCGCTTCGCTTGTAGTTGTGCGTTGTACTATGCGCATTCCAGCACTTCTTGGAGCGCCTGCCGTCGCCACTTACCCTCCGTCTGTCAAACTGACTGGACGCGAGCAGTCCACTCCGAGAAACGCTAATTCTTTGTTTAAATGTTCAAATGTTTGTGTGTTAATTTATTGCAAATAAATTACCTACTTTGCTTTCAACGAGTGTATAATTTAGTGAAGAATAAATCAATACAGTCCACTACAGTTCAATTCGAGCTAGCAACCAGACGTTTCCAAACATAGCGGAAAACTGGTAAGCTCCCCAACACATTCCCTTAAATTTCTAAGCCAAGAAATCCTTCTTCCAACACTTCTTCTGCCCCTTATTTTACCCTCCATAATCAACCTCAAAATTTCAGAACGGCCTCTTCTCATAACGTGGCAGAGATACAGGGCCGTTCCTACCGGTGGGGTGTTGCGTGTCCATCACGCAGGCGGCCGATTGCAAGGGGCGGCCACTCGAAACCGATTTTATACAAATTTAAATTAAAAAAAATAAGTAATTTGAGAATAAAACATCTCTGAAAAATGCAAACCACGAACAAAAAACAAACACCACTTTATTGTTAGTCGAAATCCCAATTTTTGTTTTTTTTTTGCGTTTATTACAGATATGTATGTATGTATTATCTGTAACCTCATTTACTTTGCGGTGTCAAGGCTGATGCTTTATTTTAACACAAAATCAATAATAAATTTGAAACTATTACCAATAATTTGTGTTTTCATTTTTCCCTTTCAAATAATTAGCACCCTCTATCAACCAAAGTCCAAAATACGACAAAAAACTAAGATAGGAATCTGTAAAATCATATCAAATCTTTCTTGTGAAGTCCCGAATTAGTTCGTACTAATTCAAGTAAATCCCCGGGTGACGTATTTTACCGAGGGTATAAATATCACCCGACGAAAAAATGCGTTCATTTGTGAATGGTGGAAGCAATATGTAGGTGTAAAATACTGAGACCCATTGTTATTTTTGTGCCCTTATATGGAAATAAAATATTGTGGTACTGATTAAAGATCTATATTACTGAGTTACTTCTATCATACTTCATATAATAAAACGTGTGTTGTAGAGCCTGGTTATTAAAGGTAAGCTATTGATATACGTTTTTTTTTATTTATATGATTTTCACGTAATAGCTGCTTTGATAGTCTATTAAGACTGTAATCTAGAAGTAAATTAAAACAAAACTTTTTAAAATTTATTCAGATGTCAAGCTGGGAACGACTACGAACTAAAAGACTCTCTGGAGCCGCTTACAGAAAAAGACAACTGTCTAAAGAAACTGAAAAAGAGAAGTTGTGGGGCTCTATAGAACAATTTTTGAAAACTCCTGGAGCAGAGGAAGAAAGTGGAAGCAGGGCTGGAGATCCTTTTGTTTCAACGCCTGACAGTCAGCAAGTCGTCCCCATAGAGCCACAGATTCCATCGACTTCGGCAGAGTCTTGTACTCCAGAAGAACCAGAGGACATTGAAAGTGGGAGTTTAGAAGATCCAGCTTCATGGCCTAAATCACTTGATAATTCAACAATTGAAGTATTAGTAAAAATGGGACCTACACAAGTAAAAAATTTTTCATTTCCTTTAACAGAACACGGGCGCTTTTCGGTTCATTATTATACACGAACATTAGCAAATGGTGAAAAAAATACCTCGTATGTGGCTAATTTATTCCATTAAGTTAAATTGCGTTTTTTGCTTTTGTTGCAAAATTTTTGGGACCAAAAATATTCAGTTAACAGATGCTGGTTTTTCAGATTGGAAACATCTTTCTAATAAATTATCCAGACACGAACGATCAACTGATCATATTCAAAATTATAAATTATGGACTGAATTAGAAAAAAGATTGAGTACTTACACAACAATCGATCACCAAGAACAACGTATTTTTAATTTGAAACAACAATATTGGTGTAATGTTTTAGAACGTATTGTTGGAATTATATTATTATTGGCAGGACAGTGTTTAGCATTTCGTGGGTCATCCAATAAATTATTCGAATCAAACAATGGAAACTTTTTGAAGACGGTTGAAACATTTGCAAAATTTGATGCAGTTCTTTCGGAACATCTAAAAAATATTCAAATCAGTAAAATTTCACATAAACGTATGCCTCATTATTTAGGAAATAGATTACAAAATGAATTGATCTCACTTACAGCAAATAAAATCAGAGAACAAATTCGGGAGTTATTGTCAAAAGCAAAATATTATTCAATTATTCTAGATTCAACCCCAGACTCAAGTCATACCGAACAAATTTCATTCGTTGTTCGATTTGTTATAATAGATGATAATAAACAAATTAAAATTTGTGAACATTTTCTCGGATTTTTTCCTATTATTGATGTGACTGGTGAGGGTTTATACGATTTTGTAATAAAACTTTTGAAAGATTTTAATATGGATATCTACAATATGCGTGGACAGGGTTATGATAATGGTGCAAATATGCGCGGAAAACATGTAGGATTGCAACGCCGAATTTTAAATATCAATCCTCGAGCAATGTTTGTACCTTGTGCTGCTCATACCCTAAATCTAGTGGTTAATGATTCTGCCAATGTTACCTTTGAATTATATACATATTTTTCTTCTTCGCCATATAGATGGAATGTACTTAAAACTAATGTACCAAATTTCACATTAAAAGCTGTTAGCTGAACTAGATGGGAAAGTAGAATTAAAGCTATTACACCTCTGCGATATCAATTAGGGAAAATTTATGATAGTCTAGAAGAACTTGTAAATGACAAATCACGCGACATTAACACCAAACAACAAGCCCAAGCATTGGCCTTAAAAATTAATAGTTTTAAATTCGTTTGTTCTGTAATTATTTCGCATGATGTTCTGTCTAAAATTAATTCAGTCAGTAAGATGCTTCAAGGTGTGAATACAAATCTAAAAAAAGTGGACGTGACTACCTCCCTGGACTTTCCCATACTGGAAACTGTTCATATCGTCTTTATTCAACAGTCTTTACAACATATCAAAATTTCAACTCGATGACTCACGCTTCACCGTGATAAGCGTTTACACTTTCACATAAATTGCGGGTAAATATAAAAGAACTAGTGAGTCACCCGAACTACGTTTCGGTTCGCAAAATTAAGAGAGATTCATTAATATAAATAAAAAAAAAAGATGCATCGACGGGATCGAACCCGGGGCTCCCGCGTGATAGGCCAGCACGCTTACCGCAGAACCACACTCTCGTGTTTGAATAATGCGCGCACCCGAGCTAATAGTAGACAGCGATAGGCGCTCCGCTCTGCTGCCTAGAGAAGTGAATTAAATTATACTGCTGCCTAGAGAAGTTAATTAAATAAGTCTGAAAATTAGCAAACTTTTAAGCCATCGTACAACTTAATCGGTCCAGTATCTTCGGAGGAGATAGCGAACAAACATAGTTACACGCAAACAAAGAGAGCTACGATTTTATGTTATAAGATGTGTAGTTCAAAACGTGACCACCGAGCTTCTGTAGATGGCGCCAAGTGGACAAGCCGCCACTGTGCTAGTTTATGTATTATTTTCCTCAAAACGGCTGTAGCACCGAGATGAAATTTTCTAAGTACCTGGAAATTATATTTTCTAGGGCATACAAAATCGATTTTTTTATTTTCGCGGAAAAAGATTCTTTGACGCAAAAATATAACAACCGTTAGAATAAAAAAATATTTTTCAAAAATAGAGGGGGGAGGGGGCCGGTGCGCTTACATATATCCACGAGTGTAATATTTTTTTGCATATTCATATGCTCCATTATGCACTGAGCAATTCAGTGAAAACCCCAGCTACCTATCTTGTTTTGTTTATTAATTAAAGGGGTTTAAATTTTCAAACTTCAAAGCTTCGTAGAGGGCGCCACAGATAATTCATGAGATTCTTTAAAAAACAGATCGATAGCCCTTTTCGGGGTCTATCAGTGTATGAAGTTTAAACAAATTCCTGTGGGCAGTTTTTGAGAAATGATTTTTAGAAAATTTCCAAAATTTTGAAAATTTGTAATTTAGGCCCCTTAATATTTTTCAAAACACTTTTTATATCACCTCATGTTAGCCTTCATATACTATTCAGAAAACAAAAATCAATTGAATCGATTCATCCGTTTTTGAGTAATAGGGCGTTAAACTCAAAATTTTCAAAAAATCATAGCGCCCTTCATTTTAAACCTAGCGAGTTCGGCAAAAACTAACAGATTTGTCTTATGACCCTCTATCGTTATCCGCATAAAATTTTCAAAATTGTAATCACGAAAACAGTGATACCAAAAAAACATGCGTAACTTCCGCTTCCGGTTTCGGATTTTTTTGAAAAGCTTATTTTGTCGATGAATTTTCGATACACCCCCGCATTCCAAAGCGCATCAAAATCGGAGCAATACTTTCGGCTGTAGGAGCGTCACCCACCCACACACCCACACACACACCCACACACAGACAGACATTTTTTAAAAACCATTTTTTTGGGTTCCTAGAGGCCCAAAACGGATATTTCTGTGAAAATCTCGATTTCCAAAATTTTCATGATTCCAAGACTTCCCCATACCTATGGGTATGGGAAAGTAATAAAAGATTGTTCAAATGCGTTAAAAAATTTAGTAGATTATTTGGAACAGAAAAGAAATGACCACAGTTTTGAAGCGTTTATAGAAGAGGCGAAAATACTTGCTACAGAAGAACTTGATATAGCAACGGAATTTCCCCCAACTAATATAATTCGTCCACGTCGAAAAAAAAGACAATTTGATTATGAAACCCCTGATGAGCCTATACTTGACCCAAAGTTGAATTGTAAGATTAATTTTTATTTTACTATTTTGGATACCGCCAAAGTATCTATACAGGAACGTTTTGAACAATTACAACGTTACAGTGACAATTTCAAAGTGATTTATGAATTTCCTATTATGGACGATAATTCAATGAAAAAACACTGTACAGATTTATCCTTAAAATTAGAAGACACTGTCAGAAAAGAGGCTGATGTAAACGCCGTAGAATTAAGTGATGAATTAAAAAATTTAAAATTACATTTCCAATCTGTTGAAACACCATCTAAAATTCTCAACTACATTGTTACAAATAATTTACTTGCGACTTTCCCAAATACAGCAATTGCCTTAAGACTTCTACTGACTTTACCTGTCTCAGTTGCGTCAGCAGAAAGGTCTTTTTCAAAATTAAAAATAATTAAAAACTTTTTACGCTCGGCCATGAAGCAAGAAAGATTGTCAGATCTTTCTATTATATCTATAGAGAGAGACTTGGCAGAAGCAATTGATGTCAAGAACCTTGTGACCACTTTTGCGTCTGTCAAAGCTAGAAAAGCTAAATTCTAAGATATTATTTGTTTTGTTTTTTTTTGTATTTGTACAATTTTATTTTATAGGAGTATTTCTTTTTATTTTATTTTATAAAATTGTTATTAATAATTTTTTTTAACGTAAATATATTTTTTAATTGCTTGGAGTGGGGGGGGGCGGCTATTTTATTTTTCACGCAGGCGGCCAAGAAGCTAGGAACGGCCCTGCAGAGATATTGTAATGTACGTTTCTTGATCGTTCTCGATACTTCCTCCTCTTTGTCCATTCTCCGCAATACTTCCAAGTTGGTAACATGATCCACCCAAGAATGCTTCTAGTTTTTTTATTTCCGCCTTTTTCAGTGTCTTTGCTTCAGCTCCATATAACAATGTAGAGAACACATAGCATTGCAGGATACGAACTCATATAGTCAATGTGGGGTCACGATTACAGATGACTTTTTTAACTTTGTAAACGCCGCTCGAGCAATTTCTATCCTTACTCGTACTTCTCTATTTTGATCAGAGTTTTGGGTAATCTATGCGCCGAGATATTTAGACTCTGTTACCTTTTCTATGCGTGTGTTAGAAATGAAAAGATGTTCATTGTGGTTTGGATTTTTCTTAACTTGGTTTTGTTAAAGTTCATCTTTATACCATAATTGTTACATCTTTGGTTTAGCCGCTCTAACAAATCTTGTAGATCTTGTAAATTGTCCGCGAACAATCACTGTATCGTCTGCATTTCTTATGTTATTGACGATCTACCTATTTATTGTAATGCTGTCTGTACTGGCCTCCAGTGTTTCTTGAAAGATCTCTTCACTATATATATTGAAGAGTAGTGATGATAATATGCAGCCCTGTCAAACGCCCTAGATATTGATTTCTTCTAACATTTCACCTTTAACTCCGACTTTGGCTTTCTGATTCCCATAGAGATTTATTATAATTCTGGTGTCGTGACTATCTATATTTTTTATTCTAGAATTTTAACTAATTTATCATGTCTAACTTTATCGAATGCTTTCTCGAAGTCGATAAAGCGTGCATGCATATTTTGGTTCATGTCTAGATATTTTTGCATTAATACATTAAATTCTGATTAGTGCTTCTCTGGTACCCATTTCATTTCTGAATCCCAACTGAGTTTCACTGATTTCCAACTTTCTAAATATTCGATTATAAATTATCCTTAAAAATACTTTCAAGGTATGACTGATTAATGCTATCATTCGATGTTCTGAGCATTCTTTAAAGTTGTTGTTTTTAGGTATGGGTATGAATGTGGAAAGTAACCATTGTTCTGGCAATATTCCTGTAGCATATATGATACTAAATAATTTGAGTAAAATAACTAGTTTCGTTGTCAATAAGTTTTATCAACTCTATTGGTATCTCGTCTGGTCCAGTCGCCTTGCTTGATGGCATGGAATACTTCATCCTTTGGTGTTACTGGTCCTATTTCATTTGGATGATGTCTTTTCTTCTTTTCTAGTGTCCTAAAATAGTTCTTCTATATAAATAGGAAGGTGATCCGTCTTGCTTTTAGCGCAGACGCCTTGATATCTTATATATATTTCTAAAAGTCCTGCCTGACTCACTCACTCACTCATCAACGCCCAGCCCAAACCCTTGGACCTAGAAATCTGAAATTTTGCACAGATGTTCCCTTTATGATGTATACAAGGAATAAGGACGGATATTTCGAAATTCAACCCCTAAAGGGGTAAAATGGGGGTTCCAATTTTATATGGAGAAATAATATTAAATAGACATTTCGACTTGAAACTTCGTAGGAGTACTCCTAAAAACAAATAATCAAACACGTATTTCGTGATTTTCCGAAAATCAACCCCTTAGGGGGTGAAATGGGGTAAGTAAGCCTAAAAATCGATATGGGTGTCGTTATTGAGGTTTTTTGGGACGTTGATTGCGAAAATTACATTTATTTTTAAGTCCAAGACGGTGAACATGACATAAGGGAAGAAACGGGACGGGACGGGACTAGACTGGACGGAACGGGACGGACTGGACGGGACGGGACTGAGCGGGACGGGACTGGACGGGAAGGGAAGGGACGGGGCAAAGCGGGACGGGGCGGGGCGGGACGGGTCGGGGCGGGGCGGGACGGACGGGACGGAAAGGGAAGGAAAAGGATGGGATGGAAGGGGAGGGGATGGGATGGAAGGGGAGGGGCGGGACGGGACGGGAAGGGACGGGACTGGACGGGAGGGAAAGGGGCGGGGCGGGGCGGAACGGGATGATACGGAAAGGAAAGGGAAGGAATGGGATGGAAGGGGAAGGGACGGGACGGGACGGGAAGGTACGGGAATAGACGGGAAGGGACTGAACAGGAAGGGACTGGACGGAAAAGGAAGGGACGGGACGAAAAGGAACGAGACGGGACGGGACGGAAAGGGAAGGGGAGGGAAGGAATGGGATGGAAGGGGAGAGGCGGGACGGGACGAGACGGGACGGGACGGGACGGAATGGGACGGTACGGAGACGGGGACGGAGAAAGGGACGGGGACGGGGATAGGATGGGATGGGATGGGATGGGATGACAGAAAATAATTAGTCATTATTTAATACACAAATAACGAACCTCGCGCGAACGAAGTCGCGGGTAAAAGCTAGTGAAGCAATAAAACTGAATAGTCTTCTCCACGAACATTTATTGTAAAATTATGTGTGGCGACATGTTTCGAAACCAAACCGGTTTCATTCTCAGGTAATAATTATCATCTACAGAGGCATATGGTTAACAATGATGTACATACTCGGGGGTTGGGACACCTACCGAGCGCGTCTCCAGGTGGCGGATAGGAGAACGGCCGAGGTCCTCCGGACCAAGGTTAGTGGTTAGCTAGTAGGGATATCCCGGGCCTAAACTCCTGTGTGATGGAACGAAAGCTGCCACCGCGGACCATCCCCCCTCTTCATTGAGTTGTGGCCGCTCAATGAATTTCACAGGGTTTTAGGTTACGCTTGTGTTTGTGCCGTGCGAGGCGACCCGTGTCGGTTGGATGAAGGGATCCTGGGGATTGAGCTGCTTCTGGGACGGTTTGGTTTCCTGCAGCGCAGTAACACATCTCTTTGGCCCTGATTTCACTTAGACGGGAGCTCGAGACTAACCCACCTCGATCAATCGGCTGTTCCGTCGGGTCATACCGCCGGAAGGGTGAGCTCTTTGGGGGTGAAGGTGCATGCAGTGGGTCCTTGAGGTCCCTAGGGGTTCCGGTTTCTGATACCCTGGGGCTCGCCTAAAGGTGCCTGCTCGTGTGCAACTCATCTCTGAGAGCTATATCTCCTTAGTATCCTTGACGTCGAAGTTCGGCGTCCCCTTGTTGGGCTCCGTGGTGGGTGGGGAGGTAGGGAGATGAATTTTTTCTCTTTCAGCATGGATGATAAGAAGTTTGAAGAAACAGTACAGGGCGCGTCTGCGGATACCCCTCAAGCAGGACCGCAACAACAGCAGCAGCAAAAGACAGAGGAGGAGCAACAGACCCTTCCAAAGAGGAAGAGGATTTCTGGTGCCGAACAGAAGCGCAGGAGGAAGGCTCGCTTAACCGCAGAGAACTCCGGCGCTACTGCCTCTACCTCCACCTAAAGGCTGGCTCCTGAAGCTAATCCTAAGGTGGCAGGTTCAGGTAAAATAAAGGATAGAAGTGGGAAGGGACGTGGGCCCTCCTCAACCACTACCAAGGGACTGGCTCCCAGAGCTAGCCCCAAGGCGGTTGGTTCCGGCAGGCCTACACCCTCCACAAGTAAAAGGATTAGATCGGATGGAAGCACGCCGTCCACCTCTATTCCAAAAAAGAAGGTCAAGCCAGACCAAAAGGTAACCGAAAGGACAGGTGGTTACAAAGAGGCCCTTACGAGGCACCTCCACGTGGCCATCGTGGATCTAAGGACCCCACTCGGTAAGATCACCCAGGTCCAAGCGGACCTAATAAAAGCCCAATTGCTGGTGGCTCTGAACAACCATATGTTCTCCTTAGATGAAGGCCAAATTGCACCCACTTTTAAGGGCTGGCAGACCAGACCCTGAAGTGGCTAACAGAAGCAGTGTCAAACCTGCCCACACTATGGGAGGGCGCCCAGGCTGGCGAAGGCAGCTCTGTGGATTCCAGGGAAACCTGAATCTACGGAGACTGTTACTCGCCGCCTGGCAGTGCAAAACCCCGGGATAGGTGTTCGGGACTGGCCCTTCTTCCACACAGCCGAAAAGGAGGAGACCGTTGGCAGACTCCTAGTTTTTGAGCTAAACCAAGAGGCTGAAACAGCAGTCAAAAGTAAAGGTAGTAAACTGCACTATCAGTTTACAACTTTAAAATTAAAAATTCAGAGGCCTGGAGATGCACTTCCAGACTCCAACCCTCCAGGGCAGGGTGCGTCTATGGATACCCCTAAACCCCTTTTTGTTGCAGACCAAGGTGCGTCCTCGGATACCCCTCCACCGCCAGTAGGAGAGCCGCTGCTACCACAGCAACCATCCGAAGGAGAAGCCTCACAACCCCCCACCCCCATGGATACTCTTGAGGAGGAGAGGGAGCTGGTGAGTATGCTTTTACGGTCTGGGTCGGACACCGAGGTCGAATAATTTATTGTCGACCTCATGTCCACCCGACCTGGACTAAACATTATACAAATTAACCTGCAACACTGTCGAGAGGCTGCTGTTACTCTACGCAGACAGCTCGACAGCCAGCAGGACACTGTTGCATTAATACAAGAGCCTTGGATTGTAAAATCAAGGATCTATGGATTAATTAACCGTAATGGCACTGTTTTTACAGATAGCACCCATGAGAAACCAAGGACGTGTATCTACTGTCCCAAGCATTTACAAGCCTTTGCTTTGCCACATCTCTGTACGCGTGATATTACGGCGATACAGATGAGCTGTAGTATAAACGAAGAAAAGGAAGATGTCATTTTCGCATCGGTATACCTCCCCAGTGACTCAATTGACCCTCCACCTACCGCGGAGTTGATCGAATTGGTGAACTACTGTGAGAGGAACAACAAAAACTTAATCATTGGCTGTGATGCAAATGCTCACCACGTTTCGTGGGGTAGCAGTGGCATTAACACCCGAGGTAGGTTTTTACTTGAGTACCTAATAAGTACAAACTTAGAAATACTGAACCGTGGATGTGAACCAACTTTTGTCACAACGCGTAGCCAGACCGTGATTGATATCACTCTGGCCTCTTCAGATATTTCCAATAATATTGTGGGCTGGCAGGTATCACCTGTTGTGTCTATGTCAGACCACATATGGCTTTGTTTCAAATTATCGGAAACTATAGCTCAACCAAAACAATATCGAAACCCTAGGCGGACTGACAGACTATTTTACAAGACAGACCTGGAAGCTCATCTGGCGGATTCGGTTTTCCCAGAAAATATTGATCAGGTAGAGGACTTGCAAATCAGTGTGGATATCCTGCAGAACTCGATCCTACAATCTTACGAATCGTCATGCCCCTTGAAGATATCCAAAGCGAGTCGCACAACCTCCTGGTGGTGTTCGAAACTCGACAAGATGAAATCAACATTGGGCAAACTCTTTAACAAAGTAAAAAGAACTAGAATTACTAGTGACTGGGAGGTCTATAAAGACCAAAAACTTCTATACAAAAAAGAAATCCGCCAGAGACAGAGGGACTCTTGGAAAACGTGTTGCAGTTCCATAGAGACCACTGCCTCCGCGGCTCGGTTGAAGAAGATCCTTTCTAAGGATCCAAACTTACAGCCAGGCTGTCTCAAGCGAGGGGATGGTTCTTTTACAACCAAGCCCGAAGAGACAGCGGTAGTGCTAATTCAAACACATTTTCCAGGCTGTATTGTCACCCCTGACAATGTATGGCCAAGGCCCAACATCCCACCTCCCTCAGAGGAGGATTGGAATGTGGCAAACCAGGTCGTACGGGGTGACAAGGTAACCTGGGCTATAAACTCCTTTCTCCCCTTCAAGTCGCCAGGAGTGGACGGTATCTTTCCAGCCCTACTACAGTGGGGACTGGACCTGATGCTTGTTCACCTGGTGCGCATCTACCGGGCATGTATCGCTTTTCGATATATACCGGAGAGCTGGAGAGAAGTGAAGGTAGTTTTTATACCTAAACCAGGGCGTACGGATTATACCCAGGCCAAATCGTATCGTCCCATTAGTCTCACATCCTTCTTACTAAAGACGCTTGAGAGACTTTGCGACAGAGAAATACGGGAAAGGATGCTGGCTTTACACCCATTGCACCTGAACCAACACGCCTATATCTCAGGGAGATCTACTGAATTGGCGCTACATGCTGTAGTGAACCGTATTGAGAGATCGCTAGACAATAAAATGTCCTCTCTGGGAGTTTTCATTGATATTGAAGGAGCCTTTGACAAGGCTTCATTTGAGAGCATTAACTCTGCCTTACGCAGGCATGGTGTGGCACCCACTCTCTGTGAATGGATAAAACACATGCTTACGATCAGAGCAGTACAATTTAATATAGGAGACAACTCCATTAGAGGTGTTGTGATGAAGGGCTGTCCGCAAGGGGGGTTCTGTCTCCACTACTGTGGAATACAGTGGTAGACAGCCTTCTAAGCACACTCAATGATGCTGGATTCTATACTACTGGATATGCGGATGACATCGTCATCCTCATTACTGGCAAGTTTGAGGGCACGCTCTGTAACTTGATGCAGACAGCTCTTCGAATAACAGAAACATGGTGTAATGAACAGTCACTCTCTGTCAATCCTTCAAAGACAGAAATGGTACTTTTCACAAAAAAAAAGGAAGGTGGGACCTTTACGTAGACCTCTCCTATTCAACACTTCTCTCAGCTTTTCAGACAATGTCTAATACTTGGAAGTTATTTTTGACAGACAGCTGAATTGGGAGAAACATTTAAAAGTTAAAACTGAAAAAGCATGCATGGCATTCTGGCAGTATCGCCGCGCTTTAGGTAAATCCTGGGGACTCTCTCCCCGAATTACCTTGTGGCTGTATACTGCCGTGATTAGGCCCATGCTATGTTATGGAGCACTTGTCTGGTGGCCCAGGGTCAGACAGGATACGGCAGCAAGTAAACTAGGACATGTGCAACGTCTTGCCTGTCTTAGTTCTACAGGTGATATACGCTCAACCTCTACAGCCGCTTTAGAGGTGAGCTTATGCCTTCCACCACTTGATCTTTTTGTGGAGGAAGTAGCCGTAAGGGCCGCCTTGAGACTGCGCTACAAAGGGCTATGGCACACAGCTGGCAAGGGAGGCAGGCATACCCGCATTCTGAATGAGGCCGTCGACAAGATCCCTCTTCTGGACGCCATGGTGGACTACCTCCCTCTACAATATGCCTTCAATAGACAATTTAACGTTTATGAAAATGCCGGGTTTACCCAGCATATAGATATATCCATCTTTACTGATGGATCTAAAACAAAGCACGGAACGGGTGCCGGAGTTTTCTCTGACGATCTGAACTTCCGCCAAAGCATACCACTAGGCAAAATGGCCACTGTCTTCCAAGCGGAAGTAATTGGAATAATGCATGGTGCAAAAGCAATTCTTGAAAGGAAAATCGAGAATCAATGTATTGGTATCTTCAGTGACAGCAGAGCTGCTTTACTAGCCCTGGGCAGTAGCACAATTACCTCAGGTGTGGTACTGCCGTGCCGTGAAGCTCTCGAAGATATCTCAAAAAATAATGTTGTTTCTCTTGTATGGGTGAAAGGACATGACGGTAACTATGGCAATGAGGAGGCTGATGAGACTGCGAGACTGGCTTCCGGACAACCTCTCTGGGGGCCAGAACCCGTAATCCCTATATCCCTGACAATATTAAGCTCGTTGCTATATCAAGAAACCTTAAACAGCTTCATATGAAGATGGGTTAACATGCAAAGCTGTCGTCAAGCATGGGCTGCTATTACAGCGCCCTCGCCAAAGACAGCCAAATATTGCTTGCAACTGTCCCGAAGGAACCTTCGACTAGTCGTGGGTATCCTATCTGGACACTGCACTCTAAACCAACATATGCACAGGATGAGACTGGTGGACAGCTCAAACTGTCGCGGATGCAACGAAGATGACGAGACAGCAGAACACGTTTTGTGCCACTCTCCAGCTCTCGCAAGAGTCAGAGGATCAATGTTGTGGGACTTCTGGCCCGATATGGTCAGAATTAGCAACACTCCAGTTGCGGTCGTCCTTAAGTACATTCAAAGGATTGGATGGCTTGAGTGATACCCAACTTGGAGAGCTGCTGGGAGGTAGCACAATGGGCCCACCTAATGCGGCCTAAGTGCGTGTGAGGTAGCTCACCCTCCATTTTTAATCCAGAATGATGTACATAATAAATAAACCTGCTTACTGCTACTAGTAGTTGAAGCACATGTTAAAAGTGAGGTTAAAATGTTTAATAATTGAAAACGTGATAGAAAAAGTTTTAAAAAACACACCACCTGAAGAAGTAACTAATTAGCCAGCAAACTACATTATAAAAATCGTGCTGGTTAATACATAAAAATTAAAATTTGAAAAGTTAAGAAGTGATAGTCATTGATGATGGCTACACTCAGTATGAACTTAAATACAGAGGTAACTAACCAAAAAATCGGAAAATCCCTAGATTCAATGACAATGAAATTACCAGAGGTCAAAATATTTAAAGACGAAAAAGAAGAACAAGTAAGGGACGGAATCAGCAAGACAATGACAAAGCCATCCTATTATATCTACAGGCTGATTCCTAAAAAACGCCGCAACCCATAACTCCGTTGTTTTAAATTTTAGACCCAACAAACTATATATATATATTCTTAAATGGCAAGACAAGAGCTACCTTTTGACATCACCCGTTCGTAAATATCTTTCAACTGTTTTGAGCAACAATGTTCAACTTTTTTATTTTAAATGGAACACGTTGTATATTTTTACATATTGGGATTGAGGATGAAATTCTGCATGCAGTAGTATGCTTCATTTGTTTTTTGGACACTTAGAAATGTTTAAAATAATTTTTTAACATTGCATGTAGACAGTCTTACGGTACCATAAAATTTTCAAGTGTGCCGTGGAAAACAATCGGAATACACAACGCAATAAACGTCATTTAAGCGTCAGTGTCGCAGTTTCTCTTGTATTTTTATTCATTTTGTAGTTGTAATGTATTATTTTTTGTTAAATAACAAATCATTGATAACAATCAACTGACTGACATGCTGCAAGTGTATTTCGAATGCAATAAAAATCGTGGCCAAGCAGTGCGCCTTTATAGCGACCGCTTTCCGAACAGAGAAGTTCCAGAACCTCGCAAATTTGGAAGAATTGAAGAAAATTTTAGAAACTATGGAGCTTTGAAGAAACTCAAGCGTGATGTACGTCAATTTCGCGAAAATGTAGAATTAGATGTCCAATTGGATCATCAATGCGAACTGTATACATACAGTACTGAAAAAGCACAAATTCAAATCGTACGTACTTCAAAAAGTGCACGCATTAGAGCAAAATGATCGACGTCGAAGGGTGCAATTTTGCCATTTTTATTTAAATATGATGCAACTAGATCCGATATTTTGTAGGAAACTTATTTATTCAGATAAATGTACATTTAGTAACAATGGCATTTTTATAATAGAAACATCCACCGATATTGGAGCCAGGAAAATCCAAGAGTTATCGTTGAAACTAATTTTCAAGGAAGATTTAGTGTGAATGTTTGGTGCGGTCTTTTGGTAGAGCGATTGGTTGGGCCATTTTTCATAGATGGCAACCTAAATCAAGAAAGATACCATCAATCATTTTTTTTTTTTTGAAAATGCTACATGCAACATGTCTGCATTGAGTTGCTAAACAAAGTTTAAGTGAATAAACATTAGTTAAAGTGCCTAAATTTATGTATTGAAAATTTTGTGCAAATTAGCAAATAGTGTAGAGTGAGTGTTAATAAAAGTTGGACGTAACATTTTCAATTAAAAGTGCAATTTGTGTAAACAGATCTACAGACAATACGGGCAACGACCGATTGCTTTGCCATCTGACCCCGGCAAGTGCGCGCTGTCGATACGCGTCGGTACGCGAACTTTTCAAATTTTGAAATTAAGCCACAAAGTAATAACGTGCTGTTTTTGCTTATTATTGCCCATCACGCGATCTATAAGGGTTTCATAACCGATGGCGTGTGAAGCGTGTCAGCAATGTGTTAATACCGACGAACATATGTCGTGTAACATTTGTAAAAAGGAGTACCATTACAAATGTTTAAATATTAAAACTGAGAATTTTAAGAAAATGTCGAAACAGTATAAAGCTACTTGGAAGTGTCCTCAGTGCGCTGCTCCGCGCCCAAATCGCGATGAGACGCCAGTGAAAGGGTCATTAAGCAGTTTTACTACTTATTCGCAAGCTACTGTCACTCTGGAACAGATGAGCAATCTCTTCGACGAAAAATTTGGGGAAAAACTCAACCAAATGCTAGAGTCTGTCTCTGGTGAAGTTGTTAAGCGAATGACGACTTTCATTAAAAAAGAAATAGACGGGCAATTTATGCTTCTCAAACGAGAATTTACTGAAACTACTGACTTTATTATAGCTGAACATAACACACTGAAAGAAGAATTCAACGCTAAAATTAAGATGATTTAAAGTATTAACTCTGAGAATCTTCAGCTGCGCAAAGATAATGCCGCGCTTAAACTTCGCATTGACACTATTGAGAAGATCTCCCGTAGTTCTAACCTTGAGATTCATTTAATACCAGAAAAACGATCTGAGGATGTTGTAGCTATAACTAAAAAACTATGCGAAGAAATTGCGTGTCCCATCGCTGACACAGAAATAATAGCATGCCGCAGGGTCGCCAAAGTGCAACCAGCGTCTCCACGGCCGCGCACCATCCTGGTGACTTTGTCATCTCCACGTCATCGCGACAACATCATATCTGCTATGCGCCGTTACAACCGTGCGCACCCTCAGCAACCGATGACTGCTTCACAACTGGGCTTAGGTAACGCATCAGGAACAGATACCATCTTTGTCACCGGAGAGCAAGCAGCTCCACGCCTCCGCTCGGAAGCTTGCAAGAGAGCACTCCTATGAGTTTGTATGGGTCAAGTATGGCAGGATCTATGTGAGAAAAAATGCCGAATCGAAAGCCATTATAATAAAGGACTCGAACTCTTTAGACCTAATTAGGTAATTTATCTTTTTGATATTTTTCTATATTTGTTATTTTAGTTTCCTTACTTACTTTCACAATTTTTCACTTTCATTGAAAAGTACTTAAATAAACTAGAAGTGCACCCAAATGTTCTCGCTGTAAATCTTCTAGACAATAGTGAAGCTATACATAGGCTTAAAAGACATAAAACTTTAGACTTGCCAATGAGGTTCACGTAAACAGTTCACAAAGTGTTTCACAAACTAACGTAGTCTGCAGACACCAAAAAAAAAATGTAGAAAATACCGAGTTTGTTATCACTGGATGGCCGCTCTCTTTATGTTCAATACCTGTATCTACAACTGAAAATATTTACTTATAGTATTAAATATAATTATACTGATTGATGTAAAAAAAAAAAAACTTTCGCAATGCTAGTATATTATCAAAATGTAAACGGCTTAAGGTCTAAGACCTCCGAATTTCATTTAAATTTATTGAATAGTAATCAAGACGTCATCTGTTTAACTGAGACTAATATTAGTGACGGCGTTTTTAATGAAGAATTATTTGACTCTCGATATAACGTCTTTCGAAGAGACCGAAATTACGTGACTAGCAAAAAATCGGAAGGTGGTGGTATACAAAGTTCTTGGGATAGCTCCGCAGAGGACCTCTGGCTTAGCATTCTTCCGCGAGATAATTCTCCTGATTTGCATATCTGTGTGTGTTATTTGCCTCCTGACATGAAATCAGCGGATTTATTAATCTTTTATAACCATTGCGAGAAAATCATACTAAACGATTCTAAAAACCACAATTTTCTTGTCCTGGGTGACTTTAACACGCCAACTGCTAGTTGGAATAAATACTTGAATTCTTCTAAATTGGTATCTCTTACTTTCGGTGACAACAAGTCATCTCTCCTTACAGATATGATTTCTTTGTGCAATCTAGATCAATTTAATAATATTAAGAATATAAATGGCCGCACACTAGAGTTAGTGTTAGCAAATATATCCTCAGTTGAAGTGTCTGAAACTACCCCGTTAAGTAAACCAGATATTCACCACCCACCTCTACTTATAGATGTCAAATTAGTAGTTATAAATACTAATATTAAAAGATCTAAAACTAACAAGATACTAAATTTTAGAAAATATGACTATGCTAAATTAAAATCAGATCTAGTTAACACTGACTGGGAAAATGTTCTATGTAGCACAGACTTAAACGAGGCGGTTAACAGATTTTATGGATATCTCAATTCCTTAATCAAATTATATACTCCATTAAAAAGGGATGACTCCCTTGATTATCCTATTTGGTTTAGCTATACTTTAAAGAAATGTATTCAGGATAAACTGAAAATGCACAAACGTTATAAGAAGTATGGAAATCCTCGTGATTATGATACCTTTTCCTTATTGCGTAAAAGGAGCAAGGAATTGATTTCTAAATGTTACAAGGAATTTATAGACAACTTTGAGACCGCCCTTGATTCAAACATCAAACTTTTTTGGACGTATGTAAGAAGTAAAAATGCTAGCAAAGGTATTCCAAGCACTATGATCTATGAAGGACAAAGCTCGTCGGACGCGGTTGGTATATGTGAATTATTTTCCAATTTTTTCGCTTCTGTTTTTGACAATAATCCCAATGCTGTACATGAGTGTCACAGTGAAATGAGAAGCAGTTCGGTACTGTCATCGATTGTCATTAGCAGAAATGATATTCTACAGAAGTTGCGGAATTTGGATTCTAACAAGGGTCCGGGTCCCGATGGTCTTCCTGCTTATCTTATGAGAATGTGCTCCGAAGAGCTATTAAATCCTTTGCATATTTTATTCAACAGATCCTTAGCGAACGGAGTTTTTCCTTCTTCTTGGAAGACTGCTCACATTATTCCTATATTGAAAGGAGGGGATAGCTCTCGATGTGAAAATTACCGTCCTATTAGCATCCTATCTTGTATAGCTAAGGTATTTGAGTCTTTGGTTTACTCTCATATTTACAGTCACATTAATCCTCTAATTTCGCCTCGTCAGCATGGTTTTGTTAAGGGGAAGTCTACTGTCACTAACTTACTAGAGTATAAAAATTTCTTGTGTAAGGCATTTGGAAAACATAAACAAGTTGACTCTATCTATACAGACTTTCGAAAAGCGTTTGATAAAGTTAATCACGTGCTATTATGTCACAAACTTGCTGCTTACGGCATACACGGGAGTCTGCATAGGTGAGTCCAGTCCTACATAAGTAATCGGAGCCAAGTGGTAGCTCTTTACGGATATACATCCTCCTCTGTTACTATACGTTCCGGCGTGCCGCAGGGCTCACATCTGGGTCCGTTATTCTTTTTGATATTTGTTAACGACCTAATTTCTCTTATCAGATGTGACTGCCTACTTTACGCTGATGACCTAAAGATATTTAGGGTGATAAATAGCGTACAAGACTGTCAGGATCTTCAAACTGATTTAGATACAATTTCCAACTGGTGTGTTTTGAATTCCATGTCTGTAAATGTCGCTAAATGTTTCGTGGTTACATTTACAGAGAAGATCAACACTATTGATCATAACTATTACATAAGTGGTCAAATTTTATCACGCAAGACTGTTATCAGAGACCTAGGTGTTATCTTTGATAGTAAATTAACGTTTAAAGAGCATTATGACAATATTGCTACGAATTGTAACAAACTAAGTGGATTTATTTTGAGAATAACTAAGGGTTTCAAAAGTCCAATGAGTGCATTAAAATTGTATGCAAGCCTCGTCAGAAGCAAACTTGAGTATGCCTCTATCATTTGGTCGCCATATTACAGCGTTCATGCTAACAGGATTGAAAAGGTTCAGCGCTCTTGTTTGAGATCCTTATGTTATCGATATGGTCTTAACCGACAATTATATTCATATGAGGCCCGACTTATACATTTTAAGATTGATACCTTATCAAGCAGACGACAAAGGTATGAATTGATTTATCTGCATAGAATTTTAAATAATAGTGCCCATACCTCACTTCTGTCAGATATTTCACTTAATACCTTATCTCGTACGCGGAATCGTATGGTATTTGACATTCCGACATGTACGAATAATGTTACGTATAACAACCCTTTATACAGAATGTGTAGATCCTTTAACTTGCTTTTTGCTAACTACAGAGATGTGGACCTGTTTAATAGTAATTTAGATACATATAAACGCCAATTACATAACTCCCGTCTGTTAAACGAAAAACTAGGCTAGTAATGTACTCCCACTGCACAGTTGATGTATATTTTTATAATATGTAAAATTGTTTCCTTTTTTCTTTTATTAACAAGCTGTGTAAACTGCGGTTTGGATTGATGACTGATTCATTTGCTTTTTTTTTTAAATTTATGTATGCCCTTGTCATCAGTCTGTTATGTGTACCTACTTTAAATAAATAAATAAATAAAATAAATAAACCCTTGGCTGAGGACATTGAAAATTTTTTGGACGAACTGCCTCTTGCAGAACTCAATAGAGTTTATTTTCAACAAGATGGGGCTCCCCCGCATAACGCCAGAATAAATGTTAATTGGTTAAACGCCGAATTTGGTGGAAGGTGGATAGGAACGCATGGACCAGTTCGGTGGCCTGCGAGTTCGCCCGATCTTACACCCCTAGATCTTAAAGATCGTGTTTATCTAACACGTCCAGAAAACGGAGAAATTCTGAGGCAGAGGATTATCAATGCGTGTTGCGAAATACCTCCCAATTTGATATTGAATGCGACCAATGGAGTAACTAGAAGGTGTCAGTTATGTGTTCGACAAGGTGGCGGTCAGTTTGGGCAATAAAATATTTCAACATTCTGATTGTTTTCCACGGCACACTTGAAAATCTTATGGTACTGTACGACTGTCTATTAATATACAATATTAAAAAATTATTTTAAACATTTCTAAGTGTCCAAAAAACAAATGAAGCATACTACTGCATGCAGTATTTCATCCTGAATCCAAATATGTAAAAATATACAGGGTGTTCTATTTAAAATAAAAAAGTTGAACATTGTTGTTCAAAACAGTTGAAAGATATTTACGAACGGGCGATGTCAAAAGGTAGCTCTTGTCTTGCCATTTAAGAATATATGTAGTTTGTTGGGTCTAAAATTTAAAACAATGGAGTTATGGGTTGCGGCGTCTTTTAGGAAACAGCCAGTATATTCAAGAAAATGTAATTAGTATCAAAATCTGTGACTTCATTGAGTCTGAATTCATTATTATGGGACATATATCAAGTACATTCAACAAAATACCTTTATTAGCTATTCTATATTTCAGTCCATCTCATCAGTTTGTCTTTTATATTCGTGATTATGTTACCATTAGTGTCTTTTACATTAAATGTATGTTGTTTTCTCATTCCAGGAATTTCTTCAATTTTTCTGTGCATATTAAAACTATCATCTTTTTTCGTAGTTTTCTATTTCTTGGCACTTGTATACTGTTTACTTGTATATAAACACTAAAACAAAAGAAAATTGTTAGAAAATAAATAAATCTGTACTAGAAACACTAACACTAAATGTATTGAAACACCTGTATCAAATTCAGCAATTTTTTCTAAATTTCAAAAGTGGTTGACAATCCATATATAATCTTCAATGTCTGGATATCAGGAAAATATTCATCAAATGAGTATGAGGTTGAATAATTGCTCTCTTCAAATCAGAGTCTTCAGAAATTCTCTGTCCTCTGCCTAAATGCTCTTTCCACCTATATTATAATTTTTATTTTGAATGCAGAAATTTTATTATAATTTGTTTATTTATAATAGATAATTTTTTGGAAAACAAAGCAAATAAAATCCGCCATTTTGTATAGAAAGCCAGACATATCCCTTGGCACTACCCCACGTACTCCTAGGGTGTTCATACCCCCAGTTGAGAACCACTGCTCTATAGTATACACTGTTGTTAAGAATGTTTTTATTATTATGATTAGAAGAGGTTTGCTCTAAGCGTGCTAGTACAAAATATTTTTATTTCTACCATGTGAAACTGGCAGGCACTAAACTAGACATTTTCTTCAACAAGGGTACACCAGGGGCCACTTAAAATTATACAAAGGTACATGTTAATTCCGATATGTATATTTCTATAAATTTAATAACAGTAATAGTAATAATAATGCTACTAGTCATAGTAAGAATGAAAAACAATAATAATGTTACTAGAAACTTATAACCACATTTATTAAAAAAATCAAATTAACAATCTTTTAACAAAGCAATAGTATCAAATTAGTTACTCGCTAAAAATTCATTGAATTTAATTTTTTGTGGGGGGCATGTCTTTTCTGTAAGAGGCCTGTGCCTCTTCAGCCCTCCGCCCCCCCTCCTTCACTCATAGTTACATGCCTGGAAACTGAATGAAAAAGTTCAGTAGTTTATGTGTAGTTAGCTTATTTAAGAAATTATTATTTGGGTTAAGTATAGCATCTGAGATAATGTGCCTTATTTTTCACGCTTGTTCAAAAAATTTCAGAACAAATGAATTTTGAGATAACGACTAGCTGTCTTATTCTAAAAATAAGGGCTTTACGGAAGGTGGTGTAGAGATTGCGAAAACTATTTATTTATTTATTTATTTATTAACGGGAAACCACAATTGAATTAATACATAAAAACAAAACGAGTAATAGTATAAAGCACCCTAATAACACAATAAATTAAAAACAAAAAATTCTCTGCATACACAAAATATTAATGCAAGACAAACAAATCTAGTAATAGTACAAAGCACCCTAATAACAGAAGAACTAAAACTTAAAAATTAAAACTTCTCTGCATACATAAAATATTATTGCAAGATTACCCTAAGTGAAGTTTTAAATATATTTATTGTTACACCAAAGAAATTTATGCTATTACAGACATTATTAGCGCTATGACATATCTTGGAAATAGGAGAGTATTGTCCATAAGTGGTTCTATGAATAGGTATATGAAAAAGAGTAGAATTTCTCATATTTCTAGGAGGAATGTGAAAATAAATTTGAGATAACAACTTAGGGCAATTTATATAACCATTTAATAATTTAAACAGAAAACATAAAGCAGAACAAATCCTGCGCACTTCAAGAGTTTCTAAATGGAGAAAATCTTCCATATGTGAGTATGAAAAATCGTTACTATTAACAATGATACCTATTTTAAACGCTACTAATCTTAAAAACTTTCTCTGCACTAATTCTATTCTGTTAGAATACACTTTATAATAAGGATTCCACACAGGAGAGCAATATTCTAAGTGACTTCGAACTAAAGAACAATATAATAATTTTATTGTATTAACATTAGTAAAGTTCGTTGACGATCTTTTCAAAAAGCCCAGCATCTTGAAAGCCTTATTAACAATACTGCCAATATGCAAACTAAAACTAAGCGTGGTATCAAAGATAACACCCAAATCCTTAACGCTAGTAACAGATTTTAGAGGGTTTGCACCTAAATGATAATCATACAAAACTGGATTCCTACATCTAAAAAAACGCATAACATAACACTTAGATATGTTTAAGTCAATGACATTGTTGTTGCACCATATAAGCAAACGATCAAGTACATATTGTAAATTACGTGTGTCAGACAGTGATTCAACTTTTATAAATACTTTCAAATCATCAGCAAATAGCAAAAAATGACAGTCACGAAAAATGTTAGTTATATCATTTATAAAGATATTAAAAAGAATGGGACCCAAGTGAGACCCTTGAGGTACACCAGATGTCACATCTATTTCATATGAAACATAGTTTTTAATTTTTACCATTTGCTTTCTACTCATTAAGTAACTACCAATCCATCTGAGTAAAGAACCAGTAATGCCATAGGCTTTTAACTTAGCAACCAGTATTTGCAGATTAACCCTGTCGAACGCTTTGGAGAAGTCCGTATAAACGGCATCTACCTGACAGCCTTTCTCCAAAACGTTCACTATGAAATGCTGATATAACAATAAATTAGTGCAAGTTGATCTACCCTCAGTAAATCCATGTTGTTCATCAATAATGATGTTCTTAAACATTTGTGTTAATTTATCCGCAACAATACTTTCAAAAATTTTTGGTATTAAACTAATTATTGAAATAGGTCGGTAGTTACGAATATCAGATTTGTTTCCAGATTTATAAACAGGGGTAATGTAACTTATTTTCCAACAATCAGGAAATTGTCCAGTTGATAATGAAATGTTACATAATGTGAAAAGTGGCCTAGCAACAATGAAAGAAGTTTGCTTTAAAAAAATTTAAGGTATCTTGTCAGTACCAGGTCCCTTATAGTAACTCAACTTATCTATTTTTTCTACAATCTCAGACAACGAGATCCTAATGTTAGAGCAATCAGTAGATTTATAAAAGTTATAATCAGGCACATGAACTTCATTAGTTGAATAAACTGCTGCAAAATTATTGGCAAATAAGTTCGCAATATCAGTCCCATTATTAGCATAATTGTCATCCAGATGCATCATACTAGGTAGACCATGATCTTTTTTATTTGAATTAACAAAATTCCAAAAAGATTTTATATTACCAGGAATTGAATTCTCAACTCTATTAATGTAATTCCTAAAACATTCATCCGCTAGATTTTTACAACGCTTACGTATTTCTGAAAATGACATGTAGTCATTAAATGAATTAGATGCTTTATATTTCTTGTGGGCTTCTTTTTTGGCATTAATTAAATGTTTAAGTTCACTACTAAACCAACACGGAAAAGTAGATCTACATAATTTACGCAAAGGAACTAACAGATTTATAACATTATACAAGTGATTATAAAATGCATTAACAGCTTCATCTAACTCCAGACCATCTAAACATAAATCCCAATCTATATCACCTAAATACCGGCAGATGTTGCTGTAATCAGCATTCTTAAAATCGTATGCATATTCACAATAATTTAACAAAGGAGAAGTTAATAATCTCTACATGCAAAGCAGGATGATATTTGTCACAATCAAGGAGACAATCAGTAGCAAGTGTTACGGTATTAAAAGAACTTTACGACACCCACCCAAGGTGAGCATCGCACCACGGAATCAGTCCTGAAAAACTGGCACACTTGCCCTGAAATCGGTTCGAAATAGGCTAAGGGGCCACGGCTGGGACGCTCAGGGAGTCGGGCGTGAGTCACACGATACGTTCTGGGCAAGCGCGTGGTGGCATAATATATACAGGGTATGTCGAAATCATGAGGGCGCCACCAAGCCTGTCTTAACCCGGCTAACCGGGCCTGGACGGTTAGACGGGAGCGAAGCATGCAAAATACTCCGCCAAAAGGATTACTCAAGAGTTGCAAGGTCAAATAACAATTTCGGGATTGCCTTACTCAAGGACTGCAATCAGGTGCCAATCCGACCGCGACCACGCAGCCGTCCCACCCACCCGCACGCTCAAAGCTTCCTCGTTCCGTCGCACAATATTCAGTACAGTGAAGGGGGCGTCTATCTGTAACAGAACATGCACAAGTTGAAACAAAACAATAGTTCCCTTAACTAACCAATCATATATTGATCTTCGGGTTACAATGGGGCAGCAGAGTGCGTCGCCCTATATCTATACTTAACCTATAATTAAGGGCACCAGCTGGCACGCGCGCTCTAAACTTAACGACAGATGTTGAACAGTAGTGAACAGTAATGAACAGTAATGAGCAGTAACGAGCAGTAATAAGTAGTAATGAGTACAAATATGCGCGTCGCCTTATGCGGCGGACAGCGAAGATTTAAATTAGCACTCGCGGCATGAACAGTCTGCAAGTCTGAATGAATGCACAAGAGCAGTAATGAGTCCAAATATGCGCGTCGCCTTATGCAGCGGGCAGCGAAGATTTAAATTAGCACTCGCGTTCACAGCGGTAATCAGGTTAAAGACACATACCTTAATGCGTAGGCGGCGAGGGAGCCTGGTACAGTTGAGTTGCGACAGGCTGCAGTCGTAGGTGGCAGGTACCTTCGATGTTACAACGGCTATAGGGGTGAATGCACAACCGCCTTAATGGCGACGGGAGACGCGTCAATGACGCGTACAACGGGACGACGAAAAAAATGGGCCACTTTCGTTCTGCGGAACAAATCCTCGTAGGTCGAGATGAAGGGGGCACGACCCCTTACTTACGGAAGCAGGAACTGGGCTCCAAACACCCACTCTACGCCGAAGACAATTCGAAAAACTCCGACTCACAACCACCACACGAGCGTTCTTTGCAACGGGCTGCGGACAACTGCCACTTAAGGCGAAACCGTATGTCACATACGTGCTGAAGCAGCACTCAACGGGAAAAAGATTGACGCCCCCGCCAAAGGCGGGAGCGCCGCATGAAAGCACACACTATCCGACCACTTGTTCGTTCGACGGCTCTCGGCTGAATGCCCCAAAGGGAAGCGCTGGCACAGGTCACCTTGGTCGCGTCCCCACGTGACTAAACCTCGGCAGCCAATCGCAAGGCGATAAAATGAAACAAATTAATGCGGGCCACGATGGTATCACGCCACAACAGCGTGCTTTCTAGAAGATTCGGAATTCGGAATAACGCCATCAGAGGGGAGCTCCAACCGACGAAAAATACTGCTTTTGGAGCTAAATATGTGCGACATCGTGATTCTGGAATTAGGCGATGGAGCCAAATAAAGAACTAAAAGGGCTTAGCATACGGGCACGCTGCCCTAAAGCCTAGGTGGCTATTTAAAATACCAAAATGACCTGAATCAAATGTGCGGAAGATAAGATTGAACCCGCGCGCAAAGATTGAAAATGGTTTCAACATAGCAACAAACTGCCCTAAGGCGTGAAATGCAATTAAGCATCTAAAACAGCAAAATGACTTAACACAAGAGAAATCTCTAGTTGCAGCGAGCTAGCAAAAACGAGATCTAATGTCTTTCCGAGCACATTTTTAACGTTATTCAATTGATAAAGATTTAAATAACCAAACGTATTACTTAAAGCTAAAGACGCTTCTTTGTCTGTCGAAGTAGCTGCATCAACATTTTCACATTGTACTCCAAGGTCATCATTAGTCCATAAACTATTCGGCAAGTTGTAATCACCAAATAAGTAGATTGGTGTACCTCCATTATTCGCCATAATTTCTTCAACAGTACTACAGTGTTCAGCATAAGGAATAATGGAAGATTTAGGAGGAATATACACAGCTCCAATAAAAAAGCTCATCTGATCGGACTTTACCTCAATAAATAATTGCTCAACAGAGTTAATCGAAGTGGTTAAAATACGACTAAAGAACTCATTTTTTACAGCAACAAGTACTCCACCTCCAAGACTATAAACACTGTTAAGCAGATTACGGTCATATCTATAGACAACATCATTATTAAAACCAAGTTCATTGTCCATAATACCATCATGTAGCCAAGTCTCAGTAAGAACAATTACATCATAATTGACACACAAGCAATCTATAGCACTCCGCAACGTATTTAATTTGGTCCGAACACCACGTACATTTTGGTAATATACAGACAACTGGTTTGCAGTAGGACGATGAAAAGCATTCAGTTTTTTGCTGGTACTATTTTAGGCACTCCACGAAAATAACGAATAGTTAAGTCTTTCTCACCTGAAGATATGCGTTGTTGAAGTTCCAAGCGTAATTCTTTTATAAAGTTTCGTTGCATAAACGTTTCATCAGCACTCACAAAAATACTAGGATGTTTTCTTCTAATTTTTTGCTTATCACGAAGAACAAGAGCCACTTCAGCAGGAGTTTTTAAAATAACTTTCAGCGGACGAGGTTGTCCTTGTACAAGGTTGCGGCCCAAACGAAATATTTTTATGTTATCAGTTGAAACATTGGGAACATCCGTAAACATATCCTTAACTTTCTTATGATAAGATAATATGATAAGAAATAGACATTATGTAAATGTAGCGCTGTTTGATTATAGGGATAGTGTTGTATCTGGAGTAGGATCTACTCCTTTATAATTGTTAATGAATAGGAGACTTAAAAGTAAGATAGCAGTAAGTAATAACTTGTTAGTTCCTAAAGTACAGAATAAGGAAATAGTCCGTATGATAAAACTACTAGAACCAGAAACGAAGTTAAGCTTGATCAAATTGTTATTACAAGAAAGGGGTTGTGTGTGAGTCTGCGAAAATTTTAAAGAACTGTAACAAACCTAGATCATACATGGTGGGAGGGCAATACGGTCAAATTTAATATTAAAAAGAGCTCACATTTCATATGAAACACAGTTTAGCAGTATCAATGATCTTTTTACTAACACTCCTGTTTTACATAATGCTGAGTTGGATATATTTTGACACATGTTTTAACCTATCAGCTGTCCAAAGCGCTTACACATCATTTAGCAGGTTTGTGTTCTTAATTAAACATTATAGATGAATTAATTCAAAATTGTCGTTACATTATTGTAGCGTATTTTATAGTATAAATATGGCTTTCCAATTAGCTACTTCTAGTTTAAAAAGGGACTATAGTAATATGTAGGTAAGTGGTTTGCCAACCTGTAATATATAGAGTGATCGAAAAATTTTCTCCTCAAGTGACCTATGAATTGTGTAAAAACGAAAAATGTCATATGTTGTACCTTCATTTAGTTGGGAACACCGAAAATTATTGTATATCAAAAAAACTTCAAAATGTTTTCAAGAATATTGTCAAACTTCCATCAAGAATACAATTAGTTGAGGTTATAATGATAACAGTGAGGACACACGATCAAATTCCAGGGCATGCTTCGTGAAGAAACGTTTTCAATCACTATGTATATGAGGACTATGTTTTAAATTGCCAAGTTAACTGTTAACTTAGTTATTAAAACTGGTACAGCTTCTAGAAAAAAAAACTAAGAACATTGTACTATATGTAAACAAGCTTGGTGTTGTCTTCACAGTTTTATAATAAATTCTTAATAATTATGAGTCTGTGTGTTATTTCTGGCAATTATTAATTATCAGTAGTAGTATAATAACTGTATAAAAAGTTATTGATAATTTTGGGTAATGTGCACGAAAGCAAGTTGGGCTGAAGGCCCCTGCCTCAACTTGCAGGAGTGAAAATTTATCTAAAATTATGATAGTATATTGTGAAAGAAGTGCGTGAAGCTAACTTTTTATACGAATGTGGAGTTTGTCACACGAGCCACAGGCGAGTGGCACAACCACATAAGTAAAGTGTAAAAAAGTCTTCACGCATGAGTTGCACACTATACTTTTTCTACAACCTTACATTCGAAGAATGAATCAAGGAAGAATGGTTATGTTCTAATTTTCTTTTATTATAATAATTATAATTATTAACAGTAATATTGCAATTCGTCAGATTCTTGAACTTGACACCAGCTGCTTTGCATAACGATTTTCCCATAACATTGATATTTCTGGAAGTGGTATTATTATCACTTTGAATCGACAAACTTTTGTGTGAAATGTCAATTTTTTATTCATCGAATATTCAATGTAACGTTCGGCCACCGCTGAAGATTTCCAACCCTCAGTTGTTTTAATGTTAGCAAATCTGCTCCTGCTGCGACTGGTACAGAAGCAGATGACCATCTGAAGCAGTGCCTCGTATGTTCCTCTACATTAGGCAGTTTTAAATATTTTGCAATTTCAGAATTTGTTTATACTAATTATTTGGGGGTACATTTTCCTCTTGGAAAATTTATGAAGAATTTTTATCGAGATAATTTTGAGAACGTCTTCTTCTTCTTCTTCCTCAGCCGTTTTCTGTCCACTCCTGGACATAGGCCTCTTTCATATGTTTCCATGCTTCTCTGTCCTGTGCTACTTGAAACCATCTCTTTCCTGTTAGTTCTTTGATGTCATCTAGCCATCGTTTCTGTGGTCTGCCTACACTGCGCTTTGTTTGTCTTGGTCGCCAGTGTGTTATTCTTGCTGTCCATCTGTCTTGATCTTGCCTGGCTACATGTCCTACCCATTGCCATTTAAGTTCTGCCGTACGTGTTATTATACCAACGACTTTGGTTCTTCTTCGGATTTCTTCGTTTCTGATTTTGTCACTTAAACTGATACCAAGCATAGCGCGTTCCATCGCTCTCTGCAGTACTCTTAGATGGTCGGCACTCTTTTTTGTCATTGACATAGTTTCCAAGCCATAGGTCGCTACTGGTAATATACACGCGTCAAAGACTTTGCGTTTGAGATTTATTGGTATATCCCTATTTCTGAGTACATCGTTTAATTTTCCAAAAGCTGCCCATGCTAGTCGTATTCTACGCTTTATCTCACCTGTCTGATTTTCTTTACCTATTTTGATGATATGCCCTAAATATATATATTCTTCTACGTTTTCCAAGATCATGTTATCTATATTTATATTCTCTTCAGCATTACTCATTACTTTGGTCTTGGAGAAGTTCATTTTTAAACCCACTTTTTTTGATGCTGCATATAGTTCTAGCATGTCTGTCAGTTCTTGAATATCACTACTCATTAGAACAATATCATCGGCAAAACGCAAGTGGCTCAAATAGGACCCATCGATGTTGATGCCTTTGGTCTCCCATGGCAATGACTTGAAGATGTTCTCTAGCGCCAGGGTAAATAGCTTTGGAGATATAGGGTCTCCTTGACGCACACCTCTATTGATCTTAATTTTTTCGGTCACTAGGTCTTCGTTTATTTTAACGTGAGAAGTGGCATTTTCATACACATATTTTAAGAGACTAGAGTATCGAGAATCAATTCTAGCTTGGTTCATTGCTTGCAAGAAAGCTCATGTTTCAATAGAATCGAATGCTTTATGAAAATCTATGAATACTAAGTGAAGGGGTATGTTATATTCGGTTGTTTTTTCTATTAATGTTCGTATCGTTTGTAAGTGTTCAATGGTACTGAACCCTTTCTGAAACCCCGCTTGTTCCACCGATTGGTAAGCATCGAATTTGTTTGTTAGTCTGTTGGTAACGATCTTGGTTAGTAGCTTACATAGATGTGACAAGAGGCTGATTGGACGATAGTTTTCTATATTGGCATTATCGCCTTTTTTGAAAAGCAGGATGACTTCTGCATTTTGCCATGAATCTGGAATTCTTCCTTCTCTAAGACATTTATTAAGAAGTGTTTGTAATGCATCCTTTATCTAATAGACTTGTCTGTCCGGGACGCTGGTCCGTCCGGGACGCTGTTTCAGCAGCCAAACCGTAAGAGATAGAGAAAAAAGTTATTAAAGTTATATGTTTGGAATGGTCATGTCAGGTCAGGAACCGAATTTCAGTCACGTAACACTTCCGGTTTTCGAGAAATCACGTGATTTCCGTCCGTCCGGGACGCTGTTTCAGCAGCCAAACCGTAAGAGATAGAGAAAAAAGTTATTAAAGTTATATGTTTGGAATGGTCATGTCAGGTCAGGAACCGAATTTCACTCACGTGACTTCCGGTTTTCGAGAAATCATGTGATTTCCGTCCGTCCAGGAGGCTGGTCCGTCCGGGACGCTGTTTCAGCAGCCAAACCGTAAGAGATAGAGAAAAAAGTTATGAAAGTTATATGTTTGGAATGGTCATGTCAGGTCAGGAACCGAATTTCACTCACGTGACACTTCCGGTTTTCGAGAAATCATGTGATTTCCGTTCGTCCGGGAGGCTAGTCCGTCCGGGACGCTGTTTCAGCAGCCAAACCGTAAGAGATAGAGAAAAAAGTTATGAAAGTTATATGTTTGGAATGGTCATGTCAGGTCAGGAACCGAATTTCACTCACGTGACACTTCCGGTTTTTGAGAAATCATGTGATTTCCGTTCGTCCGGGAGGCTGGTCCGTCCGGGACGCTGTTTCAGCAGCCAAACCGTAAGAGATAGAGAAAAAAGTTATTAAAGTTATATGTTTGGAATGGTCATGTCAGGTCAGGAACCGAATTTCACTCACGTGACTTCCGGTTTTCGAGAAATCATGTGATTTCCGTCCGTCCAGGAGGCTGGTCCGTCCGGGACGCTGTTTCAGCAGCCAAACCGTAAGAGATAGAGAAAAAAGTTATTAAAGTTATATGTTTGGAATGGTCATGTCAGGTCAGGAACCGAATTTCACTCATGTGACACTTCTGGTTTTCGATAAATCATGTGATTTCCGTCCGTCCGGGAGGCTGGTCCGTCCGGGACGCTGTTTCAGCAGCCAAACCGTAAGATATAGAGAAAAAAGTTATTAAAGTTATATGTTTGGAATAGTCATGTCAGGTCAGGAACCAAATTTCACTCACGTGACACTTCCGGTTTTCGAGAAATCATGTGATTTCCGTCCGTCCGGGAGGCTGGTCCGTCCGGGACGCTGTTTCAGCAGCCAAACCGTAAGAGATAGAGAAAAAAGTTATGAAAGTTATATGTTTGGAATGGTCATGTCAGGTCAGGAACCGAATTTCACTCACGTGACACTTCCGGTTTTTGAGAAATCATGTGATTTCCGTTCGTCCGGGAGGCTGGTCCGTCTGGGACGCTGTTTCAGCAGCCAAACCGTAAGAGATAGAGAAAAAAGTTATTAAAGTTATATGTTTGGAATGGTCATGTCAGGTCAGGAACCGAATTTCACTCACGTGACTTCCGGTTTTCGAGAAATCATGTGATTTCCGTCCGTCCAGGAGGCTGGTCCGTCCGGGACGCTGTTTCAGCAGCCAAACCGTAAGAGATAGAGAAAAAAGTTATGAAAGTTATATGTTTGGAATGGTCATGTCAGGTCAGGAACCGAATTTCACTCACGTGACTTCCGGTTTTCGAGAAATCATGTGATTTCCGTCCGTCCAGGAGGCTGGTCCGTCCGGGACGCTGTTTCAGCAGCCAAACCGTAAGAGATAGAGAAAAAAGTTATTAAAGTTATATGTTTGGAATGGTCATGTCAGGTCAGGAACCGAATTTCACTCACGTGACACTTCCGGTTTTCGAGAAATCAAGTGATTTCCGTCCGTCCGGGACGCTGTTTCAGCAGCCAAACCGTAAGAGATAGAGAAAAAAGTTATTAAAGTTATATGTTTGGAATGGTCATGTCAGGTCAGGAACCAAATTTCAATCACGTGATTTTAAAAAATATTGTTGTTTTTATTTAATACGCGTTCTATTTGAAAATCGGTCTTTTTTGTTTTATTAAATGAGACATTTGTCTCACTGGTTGCTAGTCTTCTATAATAGCTCCTGCCATTTTTAGCATTTCACAAGTGATTTGGTCTTTCCCTGGACATTTATTGTTCTTCATTTGCTTAAGTGTTGTACTTATTTCTTGGTTTGTGTTTTCGGGAATATCTTCCGATCCAACGTTACAGATAAGAGTGTTATATATTCTTGGATCAGGTTCAATGGAAGTGTAAAGATGAGTAAAAAATCTCTAATACGTGCAGCAATGTCTTTGTTGTTAGTAATTAAGTTACCTTGTTGATCTTTCATTTTTGTAATTTTATTTCTACCTGGGGATAGTTTTGACTTTAAGATTTTCATATTTGCATTGTTTTCTATGGTCGTCTTAATTGTTTTGGTGTTATATGATCGAATATCCTTTCTCACGTCTTTGTTAATTGTTTTGTTAAGTTCTTGATATTCTGCTGCATCTCTGCGTTGAGAACGTAGGGCAACATATTTTTTGTACAATTCCAAGTGCTCAGTTATAGTAAATTTTCTCATAATTTTGGTTTTTGTGTCAGGGACAGACACGACAAGAATTGTCCCCAAATTTTTAATATCGTCTGTTTATAGATTTCATCTCTTCTTAAAGCACCAGCAACATCAAATAATACTAAAATGTGTTATATAACCCTTTTGCGAACGGTTATTACAATTAGTGAATTGGATATCTACCCTATTGCTTAGTTAACAGAAGTAGTATCTAGAATAATGTATTAAACACTTACCTTGTTGCTTTTGAATTACTTTCAAAATTGACATATCTCACTTATGAAAATATATGATTGAAATTATGTCACTTGACTATTATTTAAAATTACCTCGGCTAGTCAGTTTATTGAGCAAATAAGAATTTATCTTCCTCAGCTGAATGAGTAAAGGTTATAATAATGAATTTCTTTATAATTGAATACTGAATTACAAAATTATTATTGTATTGACTTCTTTGTCCTTAGTACTTTTAATAGGAACTTCTTTTAAGTTAGACTGTATTATTATGCTTGGTTTGACATTACAATCAATCAAAACTAAATGTCAAATTATTTAATCAAATTACTTTTTCCAAATTGAGGTTAAAATTAATTACAGATACCTAGACCAAAATGATATAATTTCTACTTATAATGGCCGAAAACGTCGAGTACCCGAATCAAAGCAAATTTAGAAAACTTAATATTCTAAATTGCGCTCTAAACCTAAATTACAATGCTTTCCACTAATTTTGTCGTACCAAACTTGTTAATAAAAATACACTAAACTTCACGAAGACTCACTTGTACCTTGAGTGTATTTTCCATCAGCTCCTAACTGATTGGTAGTCGTCAAACACCTCCCTTGAGTTGTTGAATACCCAACATAGCTAGTTGTAGCTTTCGTACCTCTTAATACCTTGATAAACGGTAGTACAGCATGCCACAATCACTCTCACTTTCACTTACTGATGGCTTAAATACCAATTACCACTTCAAATGGTTTCAAACAATCTTGAAATTATAATATGAATAATAATTGTGACTTTTGGTCAAATTTGATCGTGAAGAAGGCTATCTTGCTATCACGTACCAAATATACAATATTACCCTCACAATTAAATGAAAGTTAGCCCTTTAACGTGACTTATTAAACGTAGATTATTCAAAATTAAAGAAGTTTTTTCACTTGCAGTAAACAACCCCTTGGTTGCCTATTGCTACTATTACCAGTAATCTATCACCAACTGTTATCACATGATACCCTTTAGATATCTGGATATTAATATTGAATTAATTAAGCATCCACACAGCATGCTACATTACAAATGGCGTGAAGTTTAACAAAATTAACATCCTATAATATTTGCATATTATTGACTTACTTTCGTTAATAAAAATTTATCATCAGGAGCCTCCTTTAAAAACTTAAAAGTGTGTTCTTTTTCCAAAAGAGTTTTTTTTTTGGGAGCATACCCTGCATTCTTTCTTTTTAAATAAACCCGAACTTTCAAGTATTTACCAATGTTTATGTTATGCTTTTAATGCTGATACTACTCTTCAGCATCGAGTAGTTACTCCAGAGTGTGGATGATTTAAAATTCTTAGCAATTCTGACAAGTACGTTAATATTACATTTTCTGAAAACAAATAAATGTTCTCTTTGTGCCATTTCATAAATTTTTTATATGTATTTTCGTAAATCTCCAGCAATTTTTATAGTAATAAAGATGTACTTGCTGCATTTGCTACAGCCGGAATTTCTGATGCAGTATATGGTGCTTCTGTATCGGAGTCCATAATTATGGCGGCACTGTACGTCTTTGTCAAATTCGAGGTTAGCAGGTTAGATTTTGTGTCAGTTTCTGTCAAAACTGACTGAAAACCTAACCTGATCACCTCGAATTTGACATAGACGTACAGTGCCGCCAACATACTATTCATAACGAAACTCCGGCGAGTCGCCGGCGATCCGCTGGCGAACGACTATGAATACGGGTGTCAGCTTTCTCAGCGCTTCATGCGCAAGCGAAATACGTATGTCGGATTAATTGAATACTTGCTACTCCCCAAGAACAGCTTTAGAATTAACGTGGTATATTTTACGTTGAACATAGCCGTCAGAATAAGAGTAACCAATCGTTGGCACAGTACGAACTGTCAAACAGACATGGCATCGAATTTTGAAGACACTTGCCAGACCACGGCGGCTTTCATTTTCTATGCACGATAACGACAAAATTTGGTCGCAGACAAGGCATTTCAAGTTTTTGGCTAACACCGGAATGTCAACGATTCTCCGGCCTTCTACTCCGTGCGACACGCTATCTTGCACAATTTCGTCGCGGCTTTATGCGCGTTTAGAAGCATGCACGATTGACGCAGCTTCTTCCGATGCAACAACTCATTGTTGACAGCGTATTATAGGTTAGAGTGCCATAAGAGCAGTAGTGCCAAGCAAAAGTGTCATTCAAACGACTGGCAACGTTGACAAACTTCAGCGTTTAATTTATTCAATTCGAAACTACATTTTGTCTGTAAAAAATAGTTTCTCATTGCTATTACAGGTACAAAATCGTAAAAAATATTTAAAAACCATACATTCATCTTTACTATGTACTCAAAAATGAAAAAAACATTATACTTTATTTGTCTTTCTGAAGTTGGCAATGCCTGCCGTAGTATATGCATTTACCACAGGCCAACCCCCTTACGTCGCGTCCCGCACAGGATTGCCCCAACCTCCTTAAGAACTGGACCATCCGCCCTATAGTTCCGATTGGGCTCCCTCGGCCTAGTTTCTATTCCCAAATTTGAAAAAAGACAGCCGAGGAAGGAAATTTGCCCATGACAATGAATGCATAGCAGCACTTGAGAGCCATTTTAAGACAAAAACAAAAAGATATTTTTAGTACGCTTTGCAGTTGTTATCGAAACGTTCTAATGTAATGCTTCCGGTACCTTTTTCTCTAATAGCATTAATTAATCTTGCCCTTATACGGGGGTAGCCCCTATTGGATCCAGGTTCGATTTGAATTCACTTTGACTGATTTAAAGAATAGCAAATATCAGAAATTACATTTATTCATCACTATTTACAATTCAGGTAATACGGATAAAAATAAAACAGTATGTAAAGTATTTAAAATCATTTGTACAAAATTAATATTTAATTATTACCGCCTTGCAGTTAGACCACCCAACTGGCAAGAGCGAGCTTGGCTCAAGACTGGGCGGCGGTTACTGGCATTACTAAAGTATTTTGGCTGATGTTGGCAGAACTGTGGATGTAAACAAATGTTAGCAAAAGCATAACGAAGGCAGGATGTTATCAGTTACTTTATTTAATGAGAGCAAATACAGTGTTCAAATACCACCTTGATGGACTTTCTCTTGTTTCCCACGTGCGCGACCGCGGAATGTTACTTGGTGATAACAGTAGGCGATGAAAGGCTATCTGTGGCTGATAACGGATAGACTGCGCGTGCCGAGGTCGTATAAACAACACGTGGGGTGGGTTAGTTTTTTGATCTGGTGAAATTGCAGATTATGCAGGAAAGTTCGGGCTACGTCTCAGCCAAACTACGGAGCTTTTGGAACTTTAAATTGGCTGGGGTAACGTGTCCTGATCTTCAGGTAAACGTGGTGTTAAATTACGAACTTATGGAGGTTTCGTGAATATGAACTGGCTTGGCGCGCCCTGAACCCCAGGTAAGCGCCGTTTTAAAAGAATAAATTATCAAGGTTTCGTTAATATGGACTGGCTAGTCTGGACGCGTCCTGAATCCCAGGTATGCGCCGTTTTAAATTAATAAATTATGAACTTAATGGAGCTGGTCGGAGATACAGTTCGAGAATCTGAATCTAAATTTTTTGAAAGACTTCTGGTATAATTCTGGTGGGCCAGCTGAGGCAAGAGCAAAGCCCTTCCTCAGCGGAGGGCCGCGGGATCGGCCTGGAGAAGAATAATTCTCGGATTAATTCTCCTCGAGTTCTTTGAACAATTTTGGTTCTATATATGGTTGATCTTCTTCTCTTGCATCAAAGTAGAAATGGAAATGCGCAGCGGACGTTTCCTCGTTTCATTCGCACATAACGGCGAACTTGCAGTCTCGAGCATAACGGCGAACTTGCAGTCTCGAGCGGACTGGAACCTTTATAAAGTTGAAAATGCGTAAATTTAAATGTCCATAATATTTTATTAATTAATTCGCATTTAAAATCGGAGCGAAACGTTATATTGAAAATTACATTTTTCTCAGTTCTGTAGTTGTTTATTTTGTTTTGTATTCCGCGAATATAAAAACGACCTCGTATTTTGGTTTGACAATTCGACTATTTGTTATTACAAACACTTAAACAAAAAACAAACGCATCCACAGCCTCCTTTATTTACAAGTCACGCGATTAGATTTGGCAACGCTGTTTCCAGAACATGTATCCCGGCTACAGTAGTTATTATTTAATGTTCTATGGTTATTATATAATGTGCAGGATTACATTAATATCACGTATTTTGAGGTGTTTTTGTCATTGTGACAGCGGATCAAGTTAGGGCAAACTTTGCATCTGGTAATAAACCGGCTTTTTCATGCACTAGCTGATTTTTATTTTTAACTCGACTCGTGCATTGTCAACAATAATGGTACTAATATGAAAATAAACAAACCGAATTTCTTAAATTATTCTTCCAAATTATGCTTGAGTTCATTTTTACTTCTTTTTACGATAAAGAAAGTATTGAATCACCCCAAAAAATCGAAATTGAGTTTTCAACAGAATCTTCACGTTTTAGAGTCCGCTGAACCAACAAAATATGTTTTTGTTCATTGGTCTATCTGTGAACAGAATATCTCAAAAACGAAAAGAGGTGGAGGTATGACGTTGAAACTTCATATATAAGTTTGGTGTATTATCTAGATGCTACAGCAAGCTTGTTTACTCTTGTGATTTTTCAGTATTTTTCGTTTTTTTTCAAAAACGGATCTAACGATTTTTTCAAACTTTACATTTTTAATGTGTATTGATGTGAGATAGGTGATTTTTCAGTTGAATAACTCTAAAACGGGTTTTCTTTGTTTTTTTTTCGATTTTGTTATTAACTCCTATTTTAAATAGAACACCCGGTATATTATTACATTTTTGAATTCATCTTCACATTTGAGAGAAAATTTGTCCGTTCAACTAACGCTTTACTTTGTACGGTTTTTATAGAATTTGTAATTTTTGAAAAATTTTGACAAAGCGCACGCTCTTCTTCATGTTCCTTCTTTTACTTCACATATGTGTCCATCCAGACCAAGACTAACCATCAAATCTATAAAGAGGTGTTGTCCTATGGGTCTCTCTAGAAATAGTCGACAAACAGCTGCACCATTTTTGTAATTTTTTCCTATTTATATCGCTCCTCATCGCTGAACCCGCTACATCCTAAACCGTATATGACTTCGTGTGACGCCTCAAAAGTTAAATCCTCTAACGAACTCACTAATTCTCCAACGGCACTAGGTACGTCTTACTGCTGCTCGAGCGGCCTCAGTATAACACATCCACATGACTATACTCCCAGCTGTCGAGTTCTTTAACGTCTACATCACACGTTTCCGTAGTACTCGTGAACGTTAGCACTTCTAACATACACCCACTCTTTTCAGGTTTTTCCTGCAGCTGTTCCAGCACAGACCTTATATTGGATATAGTGTCCTCAGGAACGTTTACTACTCCCTTCATTATTTCTTTATAGAAATTCTCAAAGTTTAACGATTTCAATAGCGCGAATCGCAGTTCTACGAGCTTCTGCAACCGCCACAGTTCTTCCACAGTTTCTTTCGCTAAGCACACCGCTGACGTGCCCACTTTCTCCAATTTTATTATTTTCGTTGTCTAAGTCGTTTGAAATACAATCCTCTTTCTATCTACGTCCACAGGAGGCTAACGAGCTTCGGGACCATAGAAGTAGTCGGTAATCACTCCTTGATTTGCAGTTAGGGCTGTCCAATCTCCCATTCATCTAACTGCACCCAGTCATTTTTGTTACCTCATATTATAATACTTAGGGTAAATTGTGAACTCCACTCAAACCCTACACTCACGTACGTATTTAGAACGTCCTACTATTCAGAAGTGCCGGACAGAACAGTGGTTGCGGCTTTTTACCCGTATCACTAGCGGCCACCGTTCCTTTCTTACTCTGAACTATCTCAATAGCTTTCAACAAGGCTTCCATATCTGCACGACTATCGGACGCTACTACATTTGCAGACTCTTCTTTGCGATTTTATTTCCTTATTTTAAGGTTACATATGGTTGGACTTGAACTTGAAATCGAGGCCGTATGATGGCGCGTGAGCTTGGGCTTGAAAGTGGACATGACCTTAAACTCAAGGCTAAGTGGTGGGAGGTGGATCCAGTTCGGTCCACTCTACTCTACTTTTGACTAGAGACCCTAGAAATGAGAGACTGGCCATTTAACGGAAGTAACTAGATTCCCCTAGCAAAATGTTGGTAGCGGTTTTCCCAAAATGGCGAATGTGTCAACTGTGTTTTGCAGGTTTTCAGAATTTCAATCAATGTGAGCATGAGAGTGTTAGATAACTACTAAATGCTGATAATTTGTATTTGTACCAACTGTAGGTACTGTGCCTCCCGAAGAATGTGAAATTGGAATGTTAAAAAGGATACTGGAAAAGGTACAGAGAAGAGAAAAGTGACTTTAGCAAAGGAAGAGTGTGAAAGGCAGTTGAAATTTGCAAAAAAATTGTACATAGAACTGAACAATCAAATATAAAGTTAAGGAGGAACAATAGAGTGTTAAATGACGAATCAAAATCGTTTGACGTGTGTGATGAGGAAAATATTGCACAAACACTCGGTCACCGTTATGATGATTTGGTGATCAACACATTTTCAATCCGCAGCATTTATCAAGTGATAAAAATTGTGTACGAGTCCTTGCAAACTGATCTTCCTACTTGGGACTCTCTCGAAAAATTTCAAAAAGGATTGTTGGCCGTTCAAAACCTTAATGTTGTTAAGAACTCGCCTGAATTAGGTGTTAAAGGTCATAGAAACGTTTTAACAGCGTTTTAACTAAGAAAGAGGATCAAAAACAGTTTCTGTTGCAAGTAGTAAAGGACTACTGTAAGAAATATTCGGACAGTAGTAAAAAGAGGCTTTTATCATTTAATGCAACGTTTACGTTTTATTTTTTGAAGTTACTGTGAAGCCACGGATTCTTTATATTGTTTCCCAATACCAATGTATTCCGTATCTTTGCTGTATATTTTAATAAATGTATGAACATTTAATAAATTTTTTTTAAAATTTTCCTCTAGCTCTTCAAGACAAGATCATTGAGGCACGTCTTACGGTTATTCAATTGGTTTTAAATTTTACAGGGCTTTTATTTTTCTATTTGTAAAATGTTAAAGGGTGAGATCGTCAGAATTTAAAAAAAAATCTATATAAATAAAGACCACCTTAGTACCTATGGAATGCATTTGTTCAGTTCAACAGCTTGCATATCCGACAATCGGGCGTTTCATGGCATTCTAGACATTCTAGACTTTCCGAAGAAATTGGACTAGGTCTACCAAACCGAGAGCGTTTAATATTATATACCGATGAAAGTTGCTACAATAATGTTCCATCGTTCCATCACAAATGCGAGATGTAGGTGAAAAGGGAAAGAGTTTAAGCAGAGTATCTGGTCGTTCAGGCAAAGACGTAACAACCGTTCTAGCTTGTATATCTGCATATGGCGAATATCTTCCACCACTTATTGTTTTAAAGGGCGCAGCAGTTCATGCAAGGTGGACATCAGACAAAGCATGCCCAGGAACAGTCTATGGTGCTTCGACCAACGCTTGGATTGATGAGCTACAGTTTTTCCATTGGTTTTCTGATGTATTTATTAAACACGTTACAGAAATTCGGAAAACCAATTATCTCTCAGAACAAACTGCTTTATTATTGTATGATGGTCATGCTAGCCATATCAGTATGCGTATTTTACAAGCTGCCGTTGATAACAATATTAAGCTGATGATGTTTCCAAGTCACCTTACTGATCGACTCCAACCCTTAGATAAGTGCGTTTTCGATTCCATTAAAACAAAGTGGGAGAAGAAATTGGTTGAGTATTCTGGCCATCGAGCGAAGCACATAGATTCTTGTGCGGTCCTAAACAACTTGTAATTTTTACGTTTTACCTATATAATCAAATCTGCGAAAATGCCGTACGGATCAGTGCGTACATCTTGTAATAATAAATGTGGCAGATATGACGATTATCTTGAGTGTCAAAATTGCAAAAAAGCTTTCCATATAGGTTGCATAAATATTAATATAAATGATTACGAGAGCCTTAAAAGAAACCGTGGTCTAAAGGAGTGGAGATGTAAAGATTGTCTACAATCAACTAAAAAAGTTAATGCTACTGTTGCTGGGGCAATTTGCAAGTGGAAGATTTTACAGCTGGAGCAGGTCAGGAGGTCCCGATAAATCTAGTTCAGATATAAGCATTAGAGCAACTTTGAAAGATATTTTAAATGAACTAAAATTAATACGGCAAGTACAGAATGTGCAGAAAAATCAATTGACGCATGCCACGAAAACATCGACGAATGTAATCTTCGCCAAAAGCAACAAGAGATAACCATTAACGAGTCGTTAAAAAAGATTCAAGAATTGGAGAACAGAAATAGTAGGATCGAAACAGAAAATGAAGAATTAAAATCTCATTTAAATGATCTCGAGCAGTATACGCGGAAAAATAGCGTCGAAATACATGACATTCTCATAATACACAACGAAAACCCCGTAACAGTAGTTCAAGCTGTAGGCACTGCAGTTGGTTTCCAAGTAGATCCAGGTATGATCGATGTGTAGTTATGTTGCACTACTTCAATGAAAAGACTTCTGCTTTGCTAATAAACACTTTATTGTTGTGTCATAACTAAATACAAAACATGTAGGATACTTAACCAAACCACGATCTGAACTGCACGCGCTGCGACCGGTAACTGTCTAGCGTCATTTTTCGTGCGCGTGAGCCAATAGCGCCGCTTCGCCGGAAACAAGGTTTAACTGTTGCCAAAACGCGCACAAACTTGACGTAGTCATGAATCCGTAAACTGGAAACGTACGGGGAGAGTGATGGTGCGACCGGATCTGGTTGTTGTGGAACAGAGGTTTTGCGGTTGGAGGGCTTCCTCGTTTTTTTTCGTAAAAACAGGGTTTCAAGCGATCCATGGAGATGTTGACAGGCTTTCCTTTAATTTTTAATGTGTACACCTTGCCTTTGCGATCCAGGACTTCGTATGGACCTGTGTACGGGGGCTGTAATGATTTTCGCACGCTATCATCCCGCAAGAAGACATGTGTGCATGTCGGGAATTCGGAAGGCACGAAAACTGCTGCTTGGCCGTGGTGTGAAGTTGTAGGGCGCATTTGCCGGATGGTTTGACGAATTAGTTCCGGGAAGGATGCTGGGTCTACATTATTAGTCGGCTGATCTTTAAAAAATTCACCTGAAATCCGCAAAGGCGTACCGTATAGCAATTCAGCAGGCGAACAATTTAAATCTTCCTTGTAAGTGGTGCGAAGGCTTAATAAAATTACTAGCAATACTTCTGACCATCTGTCTGTCTCGTGGCACATTATTGCTGTTTTTAGTGTACGGTGCCAACGTTCTAATATGCCGTTTGTTTGTGGTCTATATGGCGTACAGCGGGCGCGCTCGGTGCCAATCAGCTTGGTTAGAGAGCTCATAAGTGCTGACTCAAATTGTCGACCTTGGTCCGTTGTAATAGAACGTGGGGAACCAAAACGGGAGACCCATGTGCTGAAAAATGCATCTGCTACTGTTTCAGCTGTAATATCCTGTAGCGGAGTTGCTTCGGGCCACCTCGAAAAACGGTCTATCATGGTAAGACAGTAGCGGTTTCCTTGTGAAGGCGGAAGTGGACCTATTAAGTCTAAATGCACATGCGTGAATCGTTCTTCCGGATCAGGAAATGTTTGTTGCACACTTTTTGTATGTTTCAGTATTTTCGCTTTCTGACATGGTAAGCAAGTTCGTACCCACTGGGCAATATGATTATTTATCAATGGCCATACGTATCTGCTTCTGATAAAACGAGACGTTGATCGTATACCTGGGTGCGACAGATTGTGACACATATCGAAAATGCGTTTACGCAAGCTGTTTGGCACATATGGACGTATTCTATTCATCGATGTATCACACCAAATTTGTACGGTTTCTCCTGGCGGTGTAAACTTACTCATTTTGAGGGAAGTCGTGTTTAGGTGTTGCAGTTCTTCGTCTTGTTCTTGCTCTGCTGCTAGTTCCCATGCTGTAACTATCGTGGGCAAGTTAATGGCGGCGATACGTGAAAGCGTATCCGCGATAACGTTTTGAGAACCTGCAATATGAACAATGTTCGTTGTGAACTGCCCTATAAAATCTAACTGTCGAAGTTGCCTGGGAGCTGCCTTCTCTGCTTTTTGCTGGAAAGCGAAAGTGAGCGGCTTGTGATCGGTTCTTACAACTAAAGGTCGTCCCTCGATCATAAAGCGGAAGTACTTGATGCCTTCGTAAATTGCAAGCAACTCCCTATCATACGCACTATAGTTGCGTTGTGCTTTATTTAATTTTTTTGAAAAGAATCCTAACGGTTGCCACACATCATTGCTTTTCTGCTCCAGAACGCCACCTACGGCAAAGTCGCTAGCGTCCACCATGAGTGAGAGGGGTGCATCCTCGATGGGGTAAACCAGTAGCGTCGCGTCAGCTAATTGTTCTTTGCATGCCTCGAACGCTGCTGTCGCTTCCGGGGTCCAAACAATGGGTCGCTTGTCGTTCTTTTTAGAATCGCGCACGTATTCATTAAGCGGGGCTTGTATTTTAGCCGCCTTCTTTGTGAATTTCCGGTAAAAATTGATTGTTCCTAGAAATCTGAGTAATTCACATACTGTTTCTGGTTTTTGATATTGTTGAATAGCTCGAACGCGCTTCGGAAGTGGTTTAATTCCGTCGGCTGAGATTAGGTATCCGAGGTATTCTATTTCTTCCGCGTTAAATACGCACTTTGCGACATTTATTGAGACACCGAACTCGCGTAAACGTTCGAAAACCGTTCGCAAATGTTTTTGATGTTCGTCTATATTGCTCGAGAAAATTAAGAGGTCGTCTATATATACATGACAAAATGGAAGTCCTTGTAAAACTGTATGCATAAATCTTTGGAATGATTGGGCTGCGTTACAAAGTCCGAAGGTCATTACTGTAAACTCAAATAAACCGAAAAGCGTTATAACCGAGGTTTTCGGAATGTCCTCGGCTATCGGGATTTGGTGATATGCACGCACTAAATCAAGTTTCGAAAATATTTTCTTGGCATCCAATAAATGTGTAAAATCGTGAATATGCGGAATCGGATACTTGTCAGGAATTGTGATTGAGTTTAAACGGCGGTAATCGCCACAAGGTCGCCAACTTCCAGGTTCCTTTTTTTGAACTAAATGAAGCGGGCTTGCCCAAGGGCTATTCGATGGCCTACATATTCCTTGTTCCAGCATATACTCGAACTCGGCTTTGGCTGCTTTGAGTTTTTCAGGGGAAAGACGGCGAGCTCGTTGCGCAATAGGTGGTCCTTTTACTTGTATGCAATGGTGTATATCATGACGTATTTGTGTTGGTGTCGGATTTGGCCTCGTTACTTCCGGGAATTCGGAAATAAAGGGATGCGGAGCGGTGTGCTTATTTACAGTTGATGTATGCGTGTGATTGCTTGTTGGCGTTAAATGGGCATCAACAAATAAATTCGTAACAGTATCAAGTAAACGGCGATTTTTTAAATCTACAAATAAACCGTGGTGTTTGAGAAAGTCTGCTCCTATTATAGGTCGCGTAACACGCGCAACATAAAAGTGCCGCTTGTATGGCCGACGTAAACCTAAATTTAAACAGTAAAGCTTAGTACCGAAAGTGTCTATGGGGAAACCATTCGCGGCGTATAAGCGAAAATCAGATGTCACTCGATGTGCGTTTTTGGCTGCAGGAATGACAGAGACGTCAGCGCCGGTGTCGATGAGGAAGCGAAGGCCTGTTGACTTGTCGGTAATAAAAAGACGATTGCTAATGATATCTTGTCCGTCGTTGACCGTCTCAACCAGCGACGGAGGACCTAGTTTTCCGGCTGGGGGACGTAGCTGCAGGGCTTTGTGCACTTGACAGCTTTGCTGCCGAACCTGCGATGATAAAAACATACACCTTCTTGGGATTGGCTTAAACGGGAGCGAGAGCGCGAGCGGCTTCGAAAAAGTCGGCGCGGTTCACGAGACATCTCCTCGACAAGTTTGGTTAGCGCCGCCACTTGCTGTTCAAGCGCAGAAATCGACGCCTCCGTTCTGGTTGGTCCTGCTGACGCCGCGACGCTGGATGCAGCGTGGCCCAACGGATGTAGTTGGCGTGGGTGCAGTTGGTACTGTCTGTGGCACCACCTGTGGTGCTGAGGGTGTAGTTATGGCAGCTATGTTGGGGGCGTTCACGAGACTGACTTCCGTTATCTTGTCAGCTATGGCAGCCATTTTGTCCAAAGAAACTGCATCGCTTGCACTTAAAATCAACTGTGCCGCCGCGGGAAGTCTTTGCAACCATAAAGTTTGTAGTAACTCGTCACTTAGTTTTCCGCGGGCTAAAACTTTTATCTCGAGTAGCAATTGCGAGGGGGTTCTATCACCTAATTCAATGTCCGTTAGCACTGCACGTAATTGTTTTTGTTCGGAGTCCGTAAACCTATTTATGAGTTCTGTTTTCAAAGTTTCATATTTGTCTGTTTGCGGGGGAGCCGTTACAATGTCCGACACTTGTTGTAGTACCGCACTGTCTAAGGAGCTAATTATCGTAAAGTACTTACTTTGGTCTGAGCGTACGTGATAAGCGTGGAACTGTGCTTCTACTTGCGCGAACCAGAGAGCAGGATTCACGTGCCAGAAAGGTGGTAGCTTTACTTGCCGGATTTCGTCAACATGTGGAGCACCTCCGGTGGTTGTGGACTGCTGCGGAGCACCTCCCGTGTTTGTTGATTGATCTTGCTGCGCGTCTGCGAAATTTTCAGTATCCAAATCGACCGGCATGGTTGAAATAGCACGTGCTCACTAAAAACACTATATTCTGTTTCTATTAGCGTCACCACTGTAGTTATGTTGCACTACTTCAATGAAAAGACTTCTGCTTTGCTAATAAACACTTTATTGTTGTGTCATAACTAAATACAAAACATGTAGGATACTTAACCAAACCACGATCTGAACTGCACGCGCTGCGACCGGTAACTGTCTAGCGTCATTTTCCGTGCGAGTGAGCCAATAGCGCCGCTTCGCCGGAAACAAGGTTTAACTGTTGCCAAAACGCGCACAAACTTGAATACGCACTGCCGCTACAGATGCATGTTACAGACTTGGCTCCAGGATGCAACAGTCTTCCAAACCCCCGGGATTAATTGTAAAATTCGTAAGACGTATGGATAAGGAAGAATTGGTTAAAACGGGTGAAACGTGATCTGAGGTTAAAGCATATCCCGGAAAATTGTAACTATAAAAACCCAGAAGATATAAATGAACCCGTGTTCATCAATGATTTATTATCTAAACAAAATAAGCAATTATTTAGTAAAGCCAGAGAATATAAGACAAGTTGTAACGTTAGCTTCCGCATAAATTATAAACAAACATTAAAAATCTATTTAATTTATGCAGCGCCCATCCAAGCGTTATCACGGGTTACATCTTGCCAACGTCGGAAGAAGAGATAACGAACCCAGGCTCAAGCTGCGCCGAAGACACGAAGAGTTGATCCTCCCGCCGCTCTCCCACCTAAGGATGTCCGAAGTGGTTGCTTTGATAACACGACGCGAGGTATTTAAATCAGCTCCACGACCAGTTCATTCCGACACTTGAGTTTTATCCCAACTCAAGTTGATCGGCTCCGAAATCAGTTTGACTTGGCGACTCTTAAAAGAGTGCCCGATTCTTGATTCATTATCCTGAAGATACGTTCCGAAATCAGTTTGACTCTGCAACTCGTAAAAGAGTGCCGGAGTCCTGATTTGTTAACCCGGAGTTCCATTCCGAAATTAGCCTGAATCGGCGGTACGTAAAGGAAACCCGCTTCCTGATTTAATAACCTGGAGGCCCGCTTCGAAACCAGTCCTAATCGACGAATCGTTGAAAGTGTCCGATTCCTGGTTTATGTTTCTAAACACCCCGACAGAACTCGCGGTGTAATTCGCCCTCCAATAAACACAACAAATTTCGAAATGCAAAGCTCCTAAGCGCCACAAAATTCGCTGCCGTTTGAACACTTATTAATTACTTTAACTACATTCATTTACCTACCTGAGGGTTTCCCGAGACGTAGAGGGCCGTCCGCATCGAGCGGGATCGATCAGTTCCCCTACAATCATCCCTGTTGAACAAGATTCCTGCACGAGCAGCTCGAGGGCCTTTTTAGCCGGGCTCCAGGTGTAAGAAACACATGAAATAACTTAATTGCTTCTATGATTCTAGTCCTGTAAACGACAAGACAAAACTGGAATTTCGGGGTTAAACGCCGGCTCATTCGATCTACCGTAGACCGATTGTTTTCTGGAGCGGTGGGTTCCAAAAAGCAGTTGAGAGAAGTCGTTCAACGAACCGGATCCGCCCGTAACACACCGGCGCAGTGGAGGTTACCGCGACTTCAGGATCGAACGAAGTGCGACACTCCAGGCGAAATTATTACTTTATATAATATACATTTTATTTTAACATTCGAGTGAATCTTACGTTTGCAATTATAGCTAAATAAAATAAAGCTATCTAAGGTAATTTTATGGTGTTTGTTTGCTAATCAAATATATCTGAGGGGACAAATCTCTCCGATTTGAGCTAACTGAGGTAGTAATTTTGACGCCCTTAGTAAAGGACTTTTCATAGCATCACATAATACCCTCAGTAAGGGGGTGAAACGTCACAAAGTAACATCAAGTTTTTATGGACGAAAAATGGTAAAATATTCATGCGAGTTAAAGAGAGTAAAATACTTAAAATCAATTCCATAAACGACTTTAAAGATGTCCACTAGTACAAGAGAATTAAGTATATATTATCAGAATGCAGGTGGCATTAGAACAAAAACAAATGTTCTATTTAATAATGCACTCTCGGAAAACTATGATGTAATTATAATTGTGAAATCTTGGTTGAATTCTAACATTTTACACAGTGAAATCTTAGACAACAGATATACTACGAGTATCTTTAGAAAAGATAGAAATTATTTTGCTACAGGGACAAGGTTAGGAGGGGGAGTACTTATAGCTTTAAAAATCAATATTAATGGTGAACGCGTAACTGAGTTGGAAGATATATGGAAAGTGATAAATAACGAAAATACTAAATTATTTATTGGTGCAATCTATATACCCTCTATCTTCGGCCTTCCACTGTTACAATGCATTTTTTGCGAATTTATACGATAAGTTTCAGATTATCACTGGTGAAATGGTCCTCCTTGGAGATTTTAATTTACCGAACCTGAATCTTGATCTATCGAATGCGTGTACTGTCCTGGAAAATGACACGGTAAATTTTGTTAATTTTTGGCCTGACTCAATATAATAAGGTACTATGTAAGACAAAAAAACTGGTACAGCGGTTGTGAATGTGACGGCTTTAATATGTACAGTTGCTAGGTCTTTCTAACTTAAACGTCAAATTATTTAGACGTTGCTATGGATATAATAAACGTAATTGTTCAAAGCCTCGTTTTAGCTAATCAAATTATGCTAAAATCTCTATCAAAAGTTGTACCAGTTTTTTTTGGTCTTGCATAGTACGTAATAGTAACAGCCGTACTCTCGATCTCGTATTAGCATTCATAAATATGACAGTAACTGGCTGTGAGTCTCCGATTCTTCAGCAAAGTGGCCATCATCCTTCTCTTGATATTTATTTTAATTCCGAAGTTACGTTACGTGATGGCTTTGCTGGTGAACAGTATAATTTCCAAAAAGCAAATTTTTATCAACTATACTTGAATCTTAGGGATACAAATTGGAACAGTTTAAAGTCATATAAATATGTGAATGCGATGGTGGAGGAATATTATCGATTATTTCATGTTCTTAAGTCTAACCCTGTAAAAAAGAAATATCCGCCATGGTTTAATAAAGAGTTATCATTTAAACTTTAAAAAATTCAGGACTCAAATTAAACAAGATATTGATATTGCCTATTGTAACTATCTAAATAAAATTGAACAAAATATAAAAAGTGATCCGTCTGCTTTTTGGTCTTTTCTAAAAAACAAAAATGAAGGTAACGCATTAAATGTTCCTTTGCTAAAATACAATGGCAATTTGCTTTTAGATCGGTACCTATATGCAAAGACACAACCTAATCTGGATTTTCCATTATCGGAAGAGCCAGTGGGTTCGTTGGATACATTGAGCATTGATATAATCTCTTTAGAAGACATTTATACAGCTATTAAGAGGCTAAACCGAAGAGGTCGGTTGGCGTCAATCAAATACCATCATTTATAGTAAAGGTATGCTCAGATAGTTTAGCTTCTCCGTTGCTAATAATGTTTAATTTAATAATAAAAACATGTCATTATCCTGATTTATGGAAAACAACTAAAGCGTGTCCTATATTTAAAACAGGTGACAAATCAGATATTAAGAACTACAGGCCAGTTTCTTTGATTTGTTCATGTTCCAAAGTATTTGAGATTATATTACATAACAGAATTTTTGATCATGTAAAATCAGAGATAACACCACAACATGGATTTTTGCTAAACAGATCTATGGAAACTAATTTATTACTATTCACTCAAAACGTATCAGAAGCTATGAACGACAATATTCAAACTGATGTCATATACACCGATTTCGCCAATGCGTTTGACAAAGTATCTCACGCTTTGTTATTAAAAAAAAATGCAAACATTGGTTTCTCCTTAAAACTTATTCAACTGTTCAGGTCTTATTTATGTAAGAGGAATCAATATGTGGTATTTGGTAATTCTAACTCGGAAGAGTAGTACGTTGTTAACTCTGGTGCGCCGCAAGGTGCAAATTTAAGCCCCTTGCTATTTTTAATTTTCATAAACAATTTGCCAAAATGTATTATTCATTCTGAATGCTTGATGTTGGCAGACGACCTTAAACTGAGGGGGTCAATTAAATCGACAGATGATTGTGAGGAATTAAAGGATGATTTTAGCAGATTAGTGGAATGGACATTTGAAAACGAATTGCCTCTAAACATCAGCAAATGCTTTGTTTTAACTCCAACCAATTGCTTTCAACTATATAATGACCGGTGTAAACCTAAATAGAAAGCATGAGACAGTGAATTTGGGAATACTGTTTGACAATAAAATGAGTTTTCAAAAACATATCTCCACAACGAAAAATAAAGCTAGCAGAATGTTTCTATATTCTTTCACTAGTGACTGAATATTCTCTCAATAGTGGGTAACATATCACATTAAACATGCAAAATCAGCATAATGATAGTATTATTATACGGAGGCATTGGAAAAAATGTATTAACGGGAATAATTCTGACTAAACAAATATTCTTTTAGTCAATGATATGGAGAACACAGAAGCTTCTGTGCTAGAAAATCTTACAAGAATTGTAAGCATCTATAAAAACATATACATATTTTTAGTGCATACCACATTGCATTTCGTATTTTATTGAAATTTCTACTTTACAGCTTAGAAGCATGTTACCGGTTAATAAAAATAATAAAGTATTATCGTACACTGAAGAAGGAAATGGTTTTATAGCCATTATAAGAGCTGATATCACTTCCAAAATATAGCCACTTGAATGGTTAAAAATGTTCAACGAAAAAAGCTTGACTACTTGGAGAGTTGATAACACATTCCCAAAAAAATTGTATTTAAGGTGTGTATAGAGCAAAGAGCAATTAAATAGGTCTAGCTATAGTTTTTCTTTATTAAAGTCCATGTGTGTTAAGATAATTCTAAAGAACTTCTTGGACTTTCATATCACGGCGATAGATTGCTCTGAGTACGTTTATGTCTTCTTTCTGAATGGATATTTCTGTCAACTCCATGGTTGCTGATAAACCTAATTCGTTTTAGTCGATACGCTCAAAATAATGCGGACATAAATGCACTCTCTGCTAAGAGTGCAGTGCGGTGAGATGTTTATTATTCCATTATTTTATGTTAAGTTCGATCAAGAACTTCCTTTCATAAACCGACCTTTGTAATAAGTAGTTTTATGTTAATATGTTTATATAAATGGTTGAAAAATTAAACTACTTAATAATAATTTCAATATTTTCAGCGTGAATATAGTTGTTTGCATAACACTAAACCGTCTTCACATAATGTTAAGGCGGCTTTACACGTGTATAGTAGCTAAAGCAAGTTAATAAATCAAGTAGCTTGATTTAGTTACTTGCATCATGTAAACATTTACGTTTAGTGCGATTTAGTACTTGAGCAAGTAAAGAATTTAGTAAACTACCTTGTCAAGTGAATAGAAATCAGTTCTATTTACTTGAGCAAGTGGCGTACCCCCACCACGATTTTCGTTAACTAAACGCAAACTAAGCAAGTGTAGACAGGTAAGTTTAGTAAAGTGTATTAGTCAGACCATCCCTTCGCTAGATAATTTGTTGAAACAAGGCGTCCCGTTGGAATGAAGATACAACATTAAAATGTGTGCAAGAATATCGAGAGACAGAATGTTTGTAGAATACTTGAGCTATCATTTAGAAGAATAAACAAGCCCAAGACAACCATTTCCTGTTCCACACACTCTTTTTGTATTATAGCTATACTTGCAATTATATCCCCCAATTTACAACATAAGTGAAAAATACATTTCTTTAATGACGAACGTTGTGCCATTCTAAAAAATCAACGTCAACTAAATAATTATGCTAAAATGTGTGTAAACGTTCTCGTTCCACTAAACTACTAAATTTTAGCTACTTGATTTAGTAACTTGCTTTAGCTACTATACACGTGTAAAGCCACCTTTAAGAACGCACATGCTAAACTTACTGACTACAATATAAAACTAACAATTACCTACTGTGGAATATAAGAATATAAAAAGGTTAGTTATATTTATTTTTAATGCTACGCTGCAAATATACCCCTTACCTGACCCATAATTAAAATGTGAGTAATGAGACTTTAAATCTACAGTCTGTACCCAGATTACTACCCAGAGAAGAAATACTTTTTAATTTTTGTTTCTAGTAGAAAAATTATTCTTTATCTACGACCACATCTAAAAGTAAGCCTTTTAGAGCTAGCTTGTTTCACTAAAAGTGACGTTTTATAGTTTACCGTGGTTAAAGAAATCAGCTGTTTACTTCTAGCTCTAGTGCTAAAAGTGAAGTGAGGTTATAAAACTACAATTTCGAACTGGAAGTGAAGTTGTAAAGTTATTCTAGTTGCTTCTTCAGTTACAGGTAAAGTGTTTTTGAAATAATTAAAGCGTTATGTAATGAATACACTCAGATGTGGAGTATTAATAATTACATTTCGTAACTGACCTTGACAGCACTGGCTTTGCAAACATTCGCCAGCGCACATGGCCAACTATTTATTATGACATAAATTAGAAGTGTCGCAGATGCAAACATTTGTTAAATCGATATTTATGGATTAATAACGGTAAAATTAAGGTCGTAGATAAAATATTGTATGCAACGCGTGCTAAAAGTCGTTTATGCACGAGACATGTTATGAAACTCAACCTTCGGCTTCGTTTCATAATTTTCATGTCTCGTGCATAAACGTCGACTTTTAGCACTTGTTGCATAAATAGCTATTATAAAAAAAGGTTTGCTTCGTATAAAAACTACAGTACTATGGAGAAATTGGAAATTTGATACACGAGGTATTTATAACTTGACTATTCGAACATTCGTCTTGTCATTTCCGCACTTGGTAGACAAATAACTATTTGCGAACTTTAATTTTTAATTTCTTTTACAATAAAGGAAGTATTGGATTCACCCCAAAAATTCGAAATTGAGTTTTCAACAGATCTTCACGTTTTAGAGTCCTCTGAACCCAAAAAACATATATTTTTCATTGGTCTGTCTGTGTGTCTGTCTGTCTGTCTGTGAACAGAATATCTCAAAAACTAAAAGAGGTATGGCGTTGAAACTTCATATATAAGTTTTGTGTACTATGTAGATGCGACAGCAAGCTTTTGAAGAAAATCGCATAACCGGAAGTAGGTATTTACTCTTGTGATTTTTCAGTTTTTTTCGATTTTTTCAAAAACGGCTATAACGATTTTTTTAAAACTTCACATTTTTATTACATTTTTAATGTGTATTGAAGTGAGATACGTGATTTTCCAGTTCAATACTTCTAAAATGGGTTTCTTTTGTTTTTTTTTTAATTTTCTTTATTAACTCCTATTTTAAATAGAACACCCAGCATATTATTACATTTTTGCATTCAGCTTAAAATTCTAGATAAAATTTGTCTCTTCACCTAACGCTCTATTTTGCACCGTTTTTGTAGAATTTGTAATTTTTGAAAATTTTTGACAAATGTTTAAAAATTTTAATAAAATTTTTGGATAATTATAAGATCACTGTAAAAGGAAGTTGTGTGCGTGTATCACACCAGATTTTTATTCATGGGGATATTATTCCAATATATGCATATAATGCATGAGTTATGTATGGTCGCCTAAAAACGGTATGGATGCAGTGGATAGAATGTATGTCTTTCAAAATTTTCGTAAGATTGTGCATTGTAAAGATAAAGAAGCTAACGATCGATTAATTAGTCGAAATTATATAGCTACTTACTAAAAAAATTTATGGTTTATTTCTCGTTACTTTTATAGAGCGGCCGTTAGTTATTACACCGTGCCGACCAATTATAAAAAGGAGGTGGAGTTTAGTGATGGCGCCGAATTAAAAAAAAATAATAATAAATGTTTAGTAGAAGAGTACACCTTCATTTAAATTCTGTTCCGTTTGAAAGAAAAATCGGAGAAATGATTAAAGAGCTCGTAAATCTTATAAAGCAAAAATATGAAATATATAAAAATTATGTTACCGTCAATTTTCGCTTTACTGTATTCTCGATATTTTGTTACCATCAATTTTCGCTTTACTGTATGTTCGATATTTTTCGAATTGCGTCCGGATATTGCGCATTTTTGATACGCCGCCGTTGTACATTGTTGAACGTTCGCAACGCGAAAATTTGGCATCTTGTCCCGGCGTTCGATCGAATAAGGTCGTTGGAAGTTTTTGGTGCTGTTCGAGGTCGCGATTTTTGAGAAGATGCTTATTGATGTCTAGGCACTTCTCACCCTTTGGTTAGAGGATTTGTACGCGTCTCGACATTCTTCTGAATATAAATCTGGAGATACTGCCTGGTGCAGACTTTTTTTTTGACGCCAAACTTCCCGAGCAAAACATTTGGGGAATTTAGTGTGAGTATGACCGTTTTCAGCCCCTTTTCGACTGCCCGCTAACATTTATTTCAACAATTTAGTCTCCACCACGTTATGGGTCCCAAATACAAAGAGAACCCCGACTTGCGGCCCGATGCGATCTGTGATAGCGTTATTTCGGCGCGCTTAATTAACGAGCTACTGTCCTCCTTTGGTGAGCCATCAAATCCCCGGAAGCCCGTTCCTGCGATGTTATCAACGCTAAGACGGCCTCGCACCAGCTCAAGGTAACCTTGCTGCTCTTTTAATTGTGCTTGCGGTAGTCAACGAGTAACCCTGGCTGTACGCGCTTATGTGCCTCAATCGATGGACTGCCAAAAGTAATCTGTTTCTAAATTAAGATTAGCGTGATATACCTGCGCGAGATATTTATATCATGGTCTGGACGCATCACTTTAATCACATATTTTAATCTGTAAAGTACGAGGTTTCCCCTCGCCGTAGCTTTCACTTTAGCTACGAATTGTGATATTCATTGTTACATGTACCACGCTATAGAAATTCCTGGGGCGGTTGCCCGCTTGTAATTTACAATTTTATATTAACATCACTCCTCGGGAGCTTCCAGGAATTTCCCCTAGTTTGATGATTTGGTGTTTTAATTGGCCACACCGTTTGTAAACAAGGATCCTTGCTTTTATATATCTGCCCTAAACTTTTACTTATATGTATTTTATTGTGTCCGGCTTTACGAGTGAATAAAACGTCTCCCCTGCACTTCATTGTTTGACTTCAGTTTTGCGCCGTTTTATTTAATCCACAGTGTTCCAATTTAGCTGTAGCGTAATCTATCAATTGCTGAATTAGGGGGTTATCTCTGTGTTATCTTTTTTGTTATCCTTTAAATTGGTGACGCCATCCCCCCCATCTAATAAACCCACGGCCGTCTTCGGTTGCAGCTGATCGGCGACCCCTAATTAGCGATTGGTAGTGACTCGCCTAGGCATTGGCTGAGTGAGGCAATTTGGTGCTTTGAATGCTGCTTCGATTCGTTGAGCAATTAACGCCTCGAGGTTGACTTGTTTTTTTTTTATGTAGCGAATGTATTTTTATTGTTATATTTGCAAGTCAATAAAGACATTATTATTATTATTATTATTATTCTACCACCCCCGTTTTTTGTGCTTATACGGGATAACAATTATGCATTTAATATAAATATATATATAAAAAATGATAATTGAAGTATTTAGTGCTTTACGTTATCACTTCTATACATACTACAAATTGTTAATTCATTGATTAGCAATTTTATCAATGTAAGCATTCACGTGCTTACTGTATATTAATTCATTAATGCTCATAAATAAATAAAAAATTGGAATACATTTCAGTTTCTAAGGGGAATCCTGTAATTATTTAGAATTGTATGACGTCATTTTATCTGTTTAAGTTTTTATGATTATCACAAATGTGAATCTATTTAACAATATGTAGTGGATGTTCAATTTCTAAGAATTCAGTTTGAAAGATAAACTTATTTTAGTGTAAAATTTAGTTTATTTGTAGTTTATGGGAAGGCAAAGCTATCATTTAACTGAAATTTTAGATTTTGCCGTGCAATCATACTAACTTAAATTTTATTGTAAACACTAACAATTAAACTTGCACATTTACCCAATTTTAGCCTCTTGTTATCAATTTTAAAATATTGGAATATTAAATCCTAATAATATGAAAGCTGAACAGTGTTAATCATCCTAAGAAAATAGATATAAAATTTAGGAAACTTGAAATGTTAGCAGTGAAACATTTGTAGAATAATTTAGATAACCACAACCTTGAAAATGGTTACAAAATTTATGAGAACACTGAAAGCTAGGCAACCCAAAAGATGTCTAAGCACGATAATACTGGTATAGTATTCCAAACAAAAATTGGATAGGTATCTATTTAAAATCAAGTAACACTTCTGTGCAATAAAATTAAGCACAAGTCTTATGACTATTTTTCACAATATTCTAGTTTGTATAACTTGGGTCTATTTTAATAACCTAGCAGCAGTTTCAATAAATGATAAAACACCATAACTTGAAAATAACACCTTTATTGAACGACCAAAACTAAAACCTTTAAAAAAACACGCTATTAATAAATGCAACAAAGCCGTGTGTGCTTAATTTTATTGCACAGAAGTGTACATCATAGAAAGTATAAGTCATGTCTAAGTTGGTTTCCTACATCAATACATAATTTTCCAAAGTCAAACAGCTTCAAGTAATGACAGTTTATCTATAAATTGAACATGTACTTAACTGTTTTGTTAAGGCATTGTAACATTTTCCATGATTTAAGTTACCTATGTACTAGTTTAACCTCAGTTTTTAAAACCGTATACTACCATAGAAAATGTTGAAAAACGTATGTCTTCCAAAATTCCCAAATGCATATGTCAAATTTGAAGGTTATTTACAAAGTGTCACTGAATGACAATCAACCAGTCTGGCCTGATTTTCAATAGCTTTCTAATTTCTTGTTGGAATACTCTTTTTATAAGCAAGCTATCTTTTGAATTCGGCGGCATCACTAATCCCCACTTCCTTTTTGGTCGGCACGGTGTACTTATTAACGGCTGCTCTTTTATAGAATCTCAATAGGTTGTTTGCACTTGAGTAGAGAATAAGGCAGCACATTACATATATGGCGACGTTGTTCGTAATTGAAGCTTAAATGCTAGTGTTTTATAGTAACAATTTCAGTTATCAATATTAAGCGTTTGCTAAAATTACACCGTGATATATCTACCATCGTTAGTCATATGTTGTGTGGTACGGATATTTGAGTAAATAATTATAGAACGTAACTATATGGGTTATACCTGTAACAACTTAAAATGTGCGGAACTGGGCGTTGATGGGCGGATTTCGTGAGTTACAAACTTATTAATAAGCTGCACTGCATATATATATATATATATATCACTTCAAAAGTAGATACACTTTAAACGTTATCGCTTCATATAAAACGAAGTGACTTCCATTTTCGGAAGTCACAACGATTTGCTTGTTTTTTTTACGAATTTCAGAACTGCAGGTCAAGTAATGCCTAAATACGAAAAATGTTGTGGAAGCGACTATGACCCCCCTATATCTGCGGATTTGTCTTTTAGTTCAACTGTAGACCGCTGGCGCTGGCATCGTTTTGTTAACGTGAGAAACGGCCTACACGAAGTCACGTCCGTTAACTAGACGGCATTTTATTGCTTCCGTTTATCGGCAACGCTGTTTTCGCATCTATTTGGCTGCTTACATATTATTCCCGCTGCATATTGCGATCGGGGTCCTGGCCGCGATCGCAATATAAAGTTTTATGTTTCGACGTGGTGATATTAGTGTAATTGAACTTGAAAAGTTAAGGTGTGTTCTCAATGCAAGTTATTAGTGGCGCTGGTACATAGCAAAGATAAGAAAAATCTATTTGTACCTGTAAGTAAAATAAATCACCTTGCTTATCCAGAAAGTAATTTGCCCTTACTCGTATAATGTATTTTCAATCAGAAACATGTTTCATACGCAATATTATTTGGTTTAATTTATTTCATTGATTGCAATGTTTAAAAATAGTATTACAGTATGTACTAAATATATCCGCAACAAACTTAAAGTAAAACTTTCTAAATTAACAAAACCTAGTCACATGGCTTCCACTCGCTAACCATTAGAAAATTCTGTCATAATATTGCAGTAATTTCTAGTTTACGTTAATTATTTACTGCATTCTAAGCAGGTTATTCTCAGAATCAACGTTTTCCGTATTTTCAATTTAGTCAAACACCAAACGGATCCCGAAAAACATGTAAATAATTATTCTTAAAGGCAACTTTAAATATTAAATAACCTCAGCATAATTAAATGTACAACAAGGAAACTTGTTTTTTCAAACTGCATTTATTCGCATGTGTATTGTTTTCTTAATTAATTCATCTTGCCTATACTTTATTTTTGTTTTCGACTTATGTCACAGGTCATTTATGAGCCTGAAATCAGATCATTCGGTCCAGATAAGTGAAGCTTTTAAATTTGATGGTGTTGAAGTTGGTCCCAGATGTTGCCTTTTTGCTATTGAGCCTGTTACTTTATAGTTTCACAATATTTCGTAAACTCTTAACGCGATAATTGCAATGGTTTGAAATTTTACCACAGATAAGTATTACAGTAGTGTCCTTATAATCTCGATTCAGGCTGCGATTATTTTAGGGTTATGCAGTCTCAGCATAATCCTAAAATAACTGCGTGTGATACTTTAAGATGAATTATACTTGTAAGCGCAGTTCGGCAATATCTGTATTTAACAAATAATAATTTGACACGCTTACTAAGCTATGTAGAGTCATTCTTTTACGTGTTGTATGGCGACTCCTGTGAATATTGATTGTTAAATTTGAGAATTGTGCATTGTGTACGTTTTCCTACTACTTATTGCTAAAGCTATTTAAAATATTGCTAGAAACTCCTACAATTCTGGTTTAAGAATGTTGACCAAAAAGATTTTCCTTTATGCGTATAAAATAAAGTTTTGAAAAAAAAAACTGAAAAATCTTAGCTATGTCAAATTATGTGATTCTAAATTCGTAGATGCAGCATATTCTTTAAAAAGAAAAGTTACTAAAATAATTAATACTCATTATATTTAAAACGGAACATATTTACCTTTCTGCACATTCTGCTTCGGCACGATACAAAATTTTAAATTGTTTTTCCCCGAGCTTTGCAGTTACTGCTATTAAAAGAAAATGTACTAATAATATAATAATTATATTGTAGACGAAAATCTGTTGAAAGCAATATAATTTGTAATTCGCGTTGGTAGTGGTGTTTAAATATATATATTTTCAAATATCGTCTTACTTGTAGTAAAAATTCAGGATCTGGTCCATGCTCACTTTTGACATTAGGTGAGGTGTTTGCTCTTTAGTTTTTTCCCGTATTTTTATAAGCTTTATCTTTTAGCCTGAAGATGGTTTAATATATAAGTCAAAACATGTAGCGTATGTTAAATATATGTTAATTTTTATGAGGAAGACGGTGTTTACTTTGCAATAATTTACTTGTAGTAATTGTGTATTTCACTTATTGAAAACATGATAGTATTATCATATATAATGCAACTAGTGGGTTCTTGATTATCAAATAACCATTTCTGTTTACACGAGATATATTATTTGGCAATCGCGCGAGTCCGAAGGACGAGCGTGATTGCCTAAACCAATATATCGAGTGGAAACAGAAATGATTTGATAATCAAAAAGACACGAGTTGCATTCGGCTAGATTATATCACGAGTCAATAAACAACGTTTGAATAGTGTATTTTAAATATTAAAAGTACAGTTAATGTGGTTGTTATGACAATTGTACTGACAGCAGGTAATGTGATTATCACCTATTAATCAGGAAGGTATGTGATTGTCAGTTGCTATGTACATTATCAAAAGTTAGTACATGCGTAACTATGCATTTTGCTGTTTTTCATTGGTGGATGTTAGAGGGAGTGGTATAATCATTATTATATTTTTAACATGAGAAAAACTTAAAAAAGGAAGGGAAGTAAACTTGAATTGCAAAGAAAACTTTGATAAAAAAGAAAAGGTTACCCTAAAACTTCAAGATAAATATCCAACAGAAGAGATTGAAAGCAGAGTGGAAAAATATGAAGAAGTTCATTTTAGAAAAACACGTGTAAATAAATAGTTTAAAATTGGGGTTGGACTAGTAAGTGCTGTTTTCTTTTAACAGTGAAATTTAAAAAAATTAATACCTGCAGGAGTGGATTGATAATAGCAATTTTGAAAATAGTCCGGTGAAACCTCAAAGATGTGCAGATCCCGTACAAAAGAAATTACGTGAAGACGCAATCAAATTTGTTGCCTCTTCAAGCGATAAAAGATTCTCGAATCTTTTTCCTTCCAAAATAGCGTAGTTTTTAATACAACTGATGATATGAATTTGAAATCTAGCTATAAAAGGCATTTAAAAATGTGTAATAAAAATGGTAATTGTACATGCAGTCATGTATCGGCCTCAGAGAGCATTGACTCGAACCACGAAACAATCGATGATGGCAGGGACGCAGATTTCAATGTGAATGGCATTATAGACGACCCTGATGGTGGTAATTCATTAACGTCGTCCTGTAGGTCAATAGATAACATCAAAGAATCAGTAATTTTAGAAATCGATAAGACCCTTGAAGAGCCGTTGTCGGAAAAAATTATAGTGAGTACAAAATATTTTATATGACTATTCGGCTTTTTCAACATTATAACACAGCATACATTTAATTTTTTTAATGAATTTATTGTTTGTGTCCATTAGAGAAAAGAAGAAGAGAACAAAAAGTACTACGTTGCAAATATTGTGAAAATTACCCATCCATCAAAAACTTTATGAGACATTTAGAAGGAAAACATAAATCCCAAGATCCATTTCATCTTGGGAACAGGTAAAATCTTGTCTTTTAAATATGTTAAGATTACACACTGGCTACCCTATTATTTCCTCTATGGTTCAAGATAAAGAAATCTTCAAATTAACTATTAATCAGTCACAAGTCTTAAATTTTCTTCACTCTGCCAATAGTGATAAGTTTTAACAAATATTAAACTTTCTAAAATACACTTGCGGTTATTTCTTTATCTGAATAAACTTATTCTCAATTTAGTCGTCCTTACTCGGCAAGCTGTAGCGCGTTTTTCATGCACTCGCTTTTCGAAATGGTTACCATGACAACCAAACAACCGTATGAAAAGAAGTTTATTCGTTAAGAAAATCGACCTCTTGCATATTTACTCTTGAAAATAGGTAGTATACAGTACTTTCGTAAAGTAGTGGATAAATTCGTTAAAAACTTAAGGAGTAACTTTTGGAAAACGCTCGGACCCCTCGATCTTAATTTTTGTTTGCGCATTTGCACAGGGTCCGTGTAAGAGATATGACGCCATTGATGTTTTTTTTAAATAGCAACCCCTTTTTTTATTACGGAATTTGAAAGAAAGCATCTTTTTACTTACGTTAAGCTGATTTTTGAGTATAGGTCAGATGATCAAAAATTAAGAAGAAAAAATTAAAATTGCCATATACTAAATTTAAGTAGTTGCAATGATAATTTCACAACCAACTAAATTAAATGTACAAATTGAGCACCGTTGTCTGCCTTACAGTAACTAAGACGACCGACATGTTTTTTATTGATTGCTGCCATTGATAAAAGCGTAAAATAATACTTCTTAAAATAAAATTTAGTATTTTACAAATTTCAAATTGTGATCTTTCAAATTCTGTAATAAAAAAGGGGGTTGCCATTTAAAAAAAACATCGATGACGTCATACCTCCTACGAGGTCGACGGGTCTCAGCGTTTTTTTCCAAAAATTATTCTTTGAATTTTTAGCGAATTTATCCACTACTTTACGAAAGCACTGTATATTAGAGCAGGATATGATTTCTAAATATATCAAGAAACATTTAAAAGTAGGTAATAAACAATTGTGATTATTTTACAGATTCCGACGAGAATGACGATAACGTTGCAAACACGATAATATCTAATAATGAAAATGACCGTGAAGGTGATAAAGCATTCTAAATTGTATAATAACTTTTCAAACATTTGGGTTTATTTTGCAGATTCAGACGAAAATGAGTACAAACTTCCCACAAAAAAAAGAAAAATCAATTCATTTGTAAATAAACAAAAACAAAGTAAGCAAATGTTTTATTTCTAAACAAAGTAAGTAATCACATTTTAAAGGATGGTCTGATAAAGAAATTAAATTAGTGCAGGAACAATTTAAGTCTTCCATTCGAAAAAAAGTCTATCCGTCGGGGAAGGAAATAAAAGAATTTATCAAAAAGACAAAAATAAACAGAACAGTCTAAAATCTAAAATACAACATTTTATAAAAATAAGCTTACAGTAAAAATACATTTATATATTTCCAACATTTTTTAAACATTGTTATACTTATATATTTCATCCACAATGAAATAGTTCAATCATAAACTCTATTTTTTACTAATTACATCTTGCTAAGTAACGAGAATAAGCTGTATTTTTTAACAAACTCGATGCTGCAATAAGAAGTAGGCGTAGTGACTTCTGAAACACATGGCAACACTGCTGGAAGCAATTACGCTTTAATCGTGTCTATATATAAAACATATACAAGGAAGCGACTTTGTATTCTGTAGATATGCAAAATATATATGAAAAAGAACTTTAGAAATGTCTTCCCCTCTTTTGCTGGACATATTGTGCAAGTTCCCCTCAAGTTATATTGTAAATTTTGTGCACCTGGGGTAAGTGGAAAACCCGGACGTTAGGTCGCCACCTCTACATACCGGAAGTGACAACTTAACAGGTATCAATATATATATATATATATATATATATATATATATATATATATATGAGAGATTCAGTACAATTCTCAAACCCCCCAAGCTCTAAATACCAACCGCTTGTATTTTCAAACTGGTTCGGTATGTGTAGTATGTATTTGAAAATGTCTATATTTCAATACGTAGGTAACTGACTAAAAAGCATTTGTGATTTGAATATTCTCTTTTTCAGAACCACAGCTTAACTGCAAGTTTAGCATGTGACGCAGTAGCATGTGTAGTCTAATTCCGCAAATTTACTTCACAGGGTTCAGGTAAGCATATTAATAATTGATCCTTGAATATGGGAACAGATTGTTAGCAGTCGTAAAATCTTGTATTTTCTAATGTTGCTTATGATCCGGTTAATTATAGTTCGTAAACTAACTCCTTAACTACTTGGACAATAATTAAACGGGTTTTGCATCTGTTTGATAATACTTGTTAATTTGGGTTACTTATTGCTTTGATGCTGCACATGTTTATGCACGCATATTTTCTTCGTTGGGTATGTTCTTCGTTCACTAGTTGGAGTGTAGGGTAATCTTGTAGTGTACATCGCCCACTTTGAACTACGGTTCCTAGAGCCAGTAATATAGGAAGGAGAGATAAATTAACCGTCTTGTTACGGTCTATACACATTTTTTACATTGCACAGGAATGTTGTACTAAGCACACACAAATCTTAAACTGCAGCTAACCTAAATTCGTACCTTTGTACAAAAATAGTATATTATGATACGAGTTTTATAAGAAGCATTTTGTAGCACGCACGGATTTAGGGTACGACGAGCGAAGCGAGGAGTGCCCTAAAGGAGTAAGTGCTACAAAATGCCTTATAAACGAGGTATCATACAGTATTTTATCTACTTTGCCACTTTTTTAAGCAAAAAAATGATTTTTTTTTTGTATTTTTATTATAGTATTGCTTTGTGTCTATTACGATACGCGTTTGCGTATCGTAATAGACACAAAGCAATACGAACGCAAAGTAGATAAATATTGTGGTCAAATTTTAATCCCACCTGCATTACTGGCTCTAGGAACAGTAGTTCAAAGTGGGCGACGTACACTTCAAGATAAGCAGATTATTTATTTATTCAATAACACTTTTGATCTGAATACGGTTTACTACCTATCTTCTGTTGCTACGGATCTTGCATTGAATGTTGCTAATTTTTATTTCTGTACAGCAATTTTTGTTTTAATATGGTTTTATCGAATCTTTCCTCCCATTGTGGCTTTCATCTCCAAGCAAATATGCAGAGGTGGTAGTTCCAGGAGGAGTTTCATAGCAGCAGTGTAGATGGTTGACATAGAACCTGTAACATGTAGGCACACTTGTCACTGAAGCTTATTCAATTTGAGGCCCCTCGTTAGAATTGACGTTACACCCATAAAGGTTTTCTTCCATAATGAGTCCCACCAGTAGCTGGGCAAAAGGAAGTCCACTACAGCAGAGCCCCACAGTACTGCAGTAACGCAATTAATTGTACTCTGTGAGGTCGCCTGATATCACAGAGGCTCCGTTAGAGATGCCAATTCCTCCTGGTGCCATTCACCTTTCAGAATGGTTTGCGTAACACTTTGGGTTAAGGGGTGCACATAGAGGACTTTTACCTTACGTGGTGACCACGGTTGGGGAGTGCTAATGCCCTCAACCAACAAGACATAAGAACTTAAGTTAAATATTAACATAAGTTATATTGAAGTAGCTCATCTTGCCTTCGAATAAAATAAATCAGTTTCCAATCATAGTGGTACAGTTTATTATATCTAGAATCGTGGGTGAAAATTTCTCACCAAAAGGCACTGGTAGCTACAAATAATAATATACCTAATATACCTGGCCTGTCGCTTAGATACAGAATATTTATAGTATTTCATAACTCAAACCTCTGCTTTAAAAACTGAGCTGTTGAGCAATGATTCAGTAAGACAGATTATGTCGTTACTACACGTAGTCGAATTAAGAAAAATTTCATTTGTTTTAGTACGTAGACCTCTTACATTCTTGCAATAGATATAAAGATCCATAATTAAAAACAATTAAATATGAAGTTTTTTCTATTTTTTTTTTCTAATTTTTATTTAAATTAGATATATCACTCTCACTTTGGATAGGAACAACTTTAGAAACATCCGTTGTACGACCAAATATTTTACAGCCAGTAACCCAGACATATTTATAGTTTTTCTCATGTGCTACTTTACAAACTTGTTCTTAAGTTGCCGTGTAGTCGTCTTGACGATAATGTTCCAAGGAACTTCCTGATTTCGTATGAACTGCTGAACTTTATGGATTGCATCTACATCGTTGCTGTTAACAATATAACTGATTTTTTCCCCAACAATCTTGAAAATGTCGACTAAGTTTTCGTCTCGTCTTTCAGGAACATTTTGAATTTCTAAATTATTTATTCTGCTACGTTGTTCAAGATCCTCGATTTTTGATCCAAGTGCGGCCACTTGTGTTTTGAGAAACACATTCTCCCCTATTAAAATATCTACTGATTTCACATTCTTTTTTATGGATTTTAGTTCGTTTTCCAATTCAGTCACTTTATCCGAGAAGAACTGAACAGATCTTATGAGGGATTCAAATTTAGCATCCATTGCCCTTTTAATATCAGTTTTCAAATTGCAGAGCATTTTGGTAATATGTGCCATACTGATAGAAATATTATCAGGATCGGCCTCGACGTCGTCTGTTACTATTGATGAATTATTTAATCTTCCCGTGCGGCGCTCAACACATTCAGAATGAACCTGGAGTTTTAGAGAGCCGAAGTTGTTCAGTTGATAAGTTGATGCACCTAGTATGAAAAAGCCGGAACCACTAGGTACACTGAATCTCCGAAGATTTTTTACTTATTACAAGAGTAGATGTATTGCACAAGGTAGTTTGATTTTTGTTTGTTTTAGTATAGTAGCCTTATGTGTAGATGGTTTAGAAATTCATTGCACTTTTTACAGTGTCAAATTTCGCCCAACATTTACGTATTGCTATCACCCAGCGCAACATACACATCCACTCCACATTAAACACAGACTCGGAGTATACTGGTATATAAAACGATAAAAATTAAATTTCTTTGAAATACATAAGAGCACGGTTTTTTATCGGACAAACTAATTTTTTTACAAGCAGCAAGGTATGAAAAAATTTCAAGAGCCCCGTTTAAAAGGTTTTTTCATATCCCCTTTTCTAAATATCGATATTTAGTGAAATGTTTTCAAATTTAGCATCGTTATTAACCCTGTAGTGGTCGCGCCAAGTCTCACAGACCCCATGAATACGTTATTGAGTGGGAATTTCTTAAAGGTGGTGTAGGAGGGTTGTGCGTCTAAGTACCTTCAAATTTTTAGACTTAGTTGCTTCCCAATAATCGGCATAAGCACAGTTGTTAGTGCTCGTAAGTTATTTGGAAAAAAGTCTGTGATACTTGGCGCGACTGTTTACGTTTGTAAAATTTTTTTGTCTTCTTGATTGTTTTTACATTTAATGTAGCTGCAATGAACTCACAAATAATTTATGTTGCAAACAACATCGAAGTTAGTATACCAAGACGTCAATGTATTCAAGAATTAGCTTTGATTCTAACGGGATACGGAAAGTTCGTACCCCACATTTCGTTCCCCACATTTCGTACCCCACATCTCGTATCCGGAAACTTCGTTCCCGAGCGAGCTCAGTTTGCCTCTTAGATTACCGGGTGTTGAAAAACGAGTGCAGCGATCGGAATGCAGTTAGATAATGAAAGATATTTTAATTAATTTATTCATTATAAGAACAAAATAAATTATATTTATTAAAAATGACGGTTTAATCCCAAGTATCTTCCTTATATCTTGTATACGGCCATATTTTCTCATTCTGAACAACTTTTCTTAGTAATATTTTGCCGTATCATGAACAATAAGGGTAGTTTACCTAAAAAGAAAATAGTTTTTGCTTAACTGTCAAGGCCGACGTGTTTTTGAAAAACTGAAAAGTTACTTGAAATTCTCTACAAACCAAGCAGGAATTTTAATTCCTATAACATTTATATTTAAAACTAAAAATAAAATTTAATTCCCTCTTGTAAACTCAATCCGGGGACATATTGTTCGTATAAGTTTATTATAATAAATTAATTAATTAAAATATCTTTAATTTTTCTATCTGCATTCCGATCGCTGCACTTGTTTTTCAACACCCGGTAATCTAGGAGATAAATTCTGCTTGCTCGGGAACGAAGTTTCCGGGTACGAGATGTGGGGAGACTTACAGCCGTATTCATAGTCGTTTGCCAGCGGCTCGCCGGCGAGTCGCCGGAGTTTCGTTATGAATAGTATGTTGGCGGCACTGTACGTCTATGTCAAATTCGAGGTTAGCAGGTTAGATTTTTTGTCAATTTCTGTCAAAACTGACGGAAAACCTAACCTGATAACCTCGAATTTGACATAGACGTACAGTGCCGCCAACATACTATTCATAACGAAACTCCGGCGACTCGCCGGCGAGCAGCTGGCGAACGACTATGAATACGAGTGTAAATATCCCAGGAATGAAATGTGGGGTACGAAATATGGGGAACGAAATGTGGGGTACGAACTTTCCGCAAACCGATTCTAACAAATGCCCAATTACATTGGCGATCACTACTCAAAAGTTGTCCACCGGAAATCCATCTAAGTAGAGAAGAAGTAGCTGGAACCTCTTCAGACCGTCCAGTAGATGACCCTAATAACCCCACAATTAAAAACAATTGCTTTTTTCCAAAAAAAGTAGGCAAAAGAAAAAAATTTCGTAAAAAAAATTGTGTTTTTGCATGCAGGGTTTTTGTGCACTGGTTGTGCATCCTTGAACCAAAATGACGAAAATGAATTGTTTTGTTCTACCTCTTAGTTTTAAAAAACATTGTTCTGTCCATAAATGTATATAGAAAATTAAAATCTTGAAATTCATCAGAGGCTGTGTTTACTATTATGAAATTAGCATGATCTACAAAAACCTTTAAAAAATAGAAAACAATAAATAGAATATTATTTTAATGTTAGATCAGTAACTGAAATATAACTGACTATTCAACTCATTCGTCATCTATCAAAAACTGTCCAATAAAAATAGATTCGACGTCTTTGAGCCAATAGAAATTAACTATATTGACAATTTTTACTAGTGAAAATAATCGACTATTTTCACTAGTGGTATAGTGAATATTTAAAAAAAATGTCAATATTAGTGTTCTGTTACTATAGAAATTCCGTAGTTTGTTGCTAGATTTACTGAAAAAGTAGTTTGGTTCATTGAATAGTTCCTCGAATGCCATTCTTAGTCAAAGTTAAGTAGAATATTTTTGCGGTGGTATCACTACTCATGTCCAATGCGCTTAGGATTAGGACTCGTGCTAGCGCACTCGTCGTAATTGAACCTAAGCGCAATGGACATTCGTGATACCACAGCAAAAATATTCGACATAACTTTGACTACTCATGGTATTATAAGTGAAAATCTTAGTAATAGTAAATAAACATCTCATATTAAAATTTATTGTCATATAAATGCTTCTTAATTTTTGAGTCTAAGAGACATGGCACGACCAGCCGTGTCATGAAACTGGGCGCGCCCACTGCAGGGTTAATCGATCTATCGATATAGCGGGTGACAATGAGAGCAGGGCCATGCCTCTACCTCCGTTACTTATGAATAAATTTGGCTGAAACTTGATACAAGGATACTAGACATAATTTCACATTGACATGAAAACATAATCAAAATGGCCGACTTCCGACTATGTTTTTTGCAATCTACGACTTAAATTACATACAACAGTGCTGCCGAATATGCTTAGGTATTACACAGAAATATTTAAAGAAATATTTAATTAATTCTTGAATGTTACATAAAGATAAAGTAGTGCATGATGCATATCGTTAGATTGGTAATTAATTTTGCTGTTTAATGGCAAGAAGGCCCTTGGTAGGTGCCATTTAGAAAAATAGAGTTTTTCTTAAAAAACATGTTTAGCAAATTTTGTTCTTTTATTAAGGATTTGTGATTGACTTCATTGATAAAATAGCTATTATTATTAGTTGCTAGAGTCAATTAATAGATATTTATGTATTTAGTGTGTAAAGAGAGCCATTTTGGTATGAGGATGCGAGTTTCGTGCCGAGCGGCAGCGAGGCGCGAAAAAGCAACCGAATACCAAAATGGCTCTTTACACTCGAAATACATACAACATTTTTTCTACGGTCCTAAATAAATAACAAAATTGTTAAATAATTGAAATTTCGATACACACCATTTGATGAAGTCGTACCGCCGTTCATAAAGGCCGCGCGATTTGGCCGGCAACAACACTCGTTGGTTGCTGTCTGGGTCGCTTCAAATACTTCAGGCGGGGTGCAATTGCGTTCAGATTCCATCTTCAACTTCACAAAAACTCACAAACTCAATAAATCTGTTGCGTGATGATGGACGCACCGTGATGCAATTGTCAATAATTTTAGCCAGTTCCAGAAAAATGACGAATAACAATAATAATCAGGTTAGCCATGGCGATGCGTAAAGTAAAATGAAGTGACGCGATTATTTCATTAAGACATTGTTTACGTGGTTGCGATGCTAAAATGGTTACTAGGGAAAAAATGTGTGAATCGCTAACTTTTCGCGTTGACAATGAGCGCTTAATAGTCAGTTTTAAAGGTGACCGTAGAAAAACATATTTTTTCAAGTCACAGCCGTCTATCGTAAAAAATAAAAGTTGAAAAAAATACTTTTCTGTTTGAAAAATGGAAATTTGGCGAGACTAATTTATGTAATTTGACTTGTAAATTCCGAAAAACATAAAATATATAGGGTGATCCATTTAAAAAATCAAAGTTGATATCATTTCAAATTGGTCATTTTGACTATATCTATCGGTCAATCAGAAATTCTCTAGTATCTTCATATAAAATTTAACTAAATCGATTCATAAATAAAGAAGTTATAAGCATTGCCTTGGTCTAATTGTCACCTGGTATATCAAGCTATGTAACAATCTATTGATACGTATTGATATATCGGTATATATAGATAAGTATCAACAAGTCGATATACCGGGTGTCCTAAAAGTCAGAAAACGGCTGAATATCTCGAAAAATACGTTTTGGATCGGGAAACAAAAAAGACACATTTGATATTTTTTAAAAAGCTATCAAATGATATAAAAACTGTCTCCTCCACCCTCGCCCCACCCACAGAGACAAGGGTGGCAACTTTAAAATCTTAAATAGGAACCCCCACTTTTGATTGCAGATTCGCATTCTACGCTAAAAACTACGTAAGTTGTATCTGAAAAAAATCTTACTCTTGATAGATGCCGCTGAAATTGCAAAAAGTGACATTTTTCGCTATTTTCGAGAAACGTACATTGGATCAAAAAATATTCGTCGCAATAATGCAAATTTTAGAAGTAAGCGATATGTAAATATGTATATATAGGCCGAGATTTAATAGTAAAAGTAATCAAATAGTAATTAAGTGTTTGATTCATTAACATCGAGGTACTACAATTCCAAGCCTAAAATTTTGAAGTGTGAGGCTGCACTTCGGGTAGTTACTAAATTGTAACGTCCCTCTTAGTGGTCTGATTACTTTGTCTTAAAACACGGTTGCAGTCTCAACCGTGTGCTCAGAATTAAAGGGACAGAATCAGCGCAGGTAACGGGAACCTGATACAGCCTCCAGGCAATTCTGTTCAGATAACAATAATTTTTTTTATTAATCTTAAAAATATAATTTGATATTTTGTCAAATGAAATGCCTTTAGTAAAAAGTGGCTCTAGAGTTTTTCTCATTTGAAAATTCAAAACATTTGACATGTCATCTATTACTCTTCTAGTACAAGCTTTAGTGCGCAGCTATTCTCAAGAGCATATTTAGAATAAACGATTCCAGTAGTGAATTTGGACCCAGTTTTGCATAAAACGTTATACGTACCTCAAGCCCAAAGAACGTTTACACTTTTGAAAACTTTGTTATCGAGTGTAAACTTTTTCTTTCAGCACTCTATACATAAATAACTTTTCCATTCAGAATATTAGTTTTAAAATAACTGCAGTTTTCTTTACAGTATATAATAGTTATAGTCTTTTCAGTAACCATAAAAACACAAAGTGGCCTTTGATTTGTAAAATGTCATGAGTGTACTTCCAAAATTCACCTTTCTCTAGGAATGTACTTAAATTACTAAAACAAATAGGTTAAGGGTGTGACATTCATTTAGCTACTGTCATACATGTTATAACTCACTAATTTTAAGGATGTTAAACAAATACTGTGTTGGATACTATTGATGTAGCGTTTATTAATAGGGATTTTTATTACATTTGATAAAAGTTCAGCAAGAATTTCCAGAAAAATATGTACTTTGACACTGAAATAATAAGACATATTAATTGTCATTTTTGAATCCAATGTCACCTTTGCAAAACAAAATACAGAATCCCTAGCACAAAAATTATATATGTATATGCCAACTTGAAAAAAAATTAAATGTTTTTCTGTTTACTGAATGGCCTATATGTATAGTACATTTTTTTTCTATAATAATTTTGAAGGTCAACTTTCTAGGGGATAAGTTGCATTCCTGCAGGGTCCCTAGTTTTAATAATGTTGGTACATAGATTTTTAGTTCTTTTCTTCCACTAAAAAAAAAATATTGTCATTTTGACAGATATGTCATAATTTAATATCGCTTGCTTCATTTTTTGCATTTAAAATATTTCTTGGTTTTCTTTTTTTATCCGATTTTATTGATGATGATGATTCCATGTTAAAAAAAGAAATTTGTCAAGAGTTCAAATTAAGAAACTTTGAAATTCAAAATTGACACATAACCATCATTTTGAAAAAGTTCTACCATCACGAGGTATAAAAATTTCCTAGCGTTTTAATCACATGTCTACCAACATTGTAACACTTTGACAGTTATTATAGAAGAAAAACGTACTTTATGTATTAAGGGTAAAATCAATAGATTATGCGGAGTGCTTGAAATTTCCTGAGAGCTATAATTTTGCTTATGCACTTGGGGCGTTACGTACTTGACGAATAGAAAATCGTAAAAAAAATATATACTGTAGAAAAGTGCATTTAAAAACTCCCCTATAAATTTGAAGAAAATTGTCTCGTCAGAATAGGAGAAAATAAATCGTAAAATTGTGTAAAAATACATGGGCTCTTATGGGCGGAAACTTTCGGGACGGTTAAAAAAAAAAGTAAACGAAGAAATGTTGATGAAACACTTTGCACAACCAAATGAAATATTCTCCGAAGACACTGGTAAAATTTGAACTCGATTCACTCGCTGAATTTGTTGCATTAGTGAAAAATATATCGTTGTGCACTAAAAATGGCTCCGGTCGGCCTGCCTGTCACTTTTATGCGGCAACGCTGCGAAGTCCGCCCGTATTCATAGTCGTTCGCCAGCGGATCGCCGGCAACTCGCCAGAGTTTCGTTATGAATAGTATGTTGGCGGCACTGTACGTCTTTGTCAAATTCGAGGTTAGCAGGTTAGATTTTGTGTCAGTTTCTGTCAAAACTGACTGAAAACCTAACCTGATCACCTCGAATTTGACATAGACGTACAGTGCCGCCAACATACTATTCATAACGAAACTCCGGCGAGTCGCCGGCGATCCGCTGGCGAACGACTATGAATACGGGTGTCAGCTTTCTCAGCGCTTCATGCGCAAGCGAAATACGTATGTCGGATTAATTGAATACTTGCTACTCCCCAAGAACAGCTTTAGAATTAACGTGGTATATTTTACGTTGAACATAGCCGTCAGAATAAGAGTAACCAATCGTTGGCACAGTACGAACTGTCAAACAGACATGGCATCGAATTTTGAAGACACTTGCCAGACCACGGCGGCTTTCATTTTCTATGCACGATAACGACAAAATTTGGTCGCAGACAAGGCATTTCAAGTTTTTGGCTAACACCGGAATGTCAACGATTCTCCGGCCTTCTACTCCGTGCGACACGCTATCTTGCACAATTTCGTCGCGGCTTTATGCGCGTTTAGAAGCATGCACGATTGACGCAGCTTCTTCCGATGCAACAACTCATTGTTGACAGCGTATTATAGGTTAGAGTGCCATAAGAGCAGTAGTGCCAAGCAAAAGTGTCATTCAAACGACTGGCAACGTTGACAAACTTCAGCGTTTAATTTATTCAATTCGAAACTACATTTTGTCTGTAAAAAATAGTTTCTCATTGCTATTACAGGTACAAAATCGTAAAAAATATTTAAAAACCATACATTCATCTTTACTATGTACTCAAAAATGAAAAAAACATTATACTTTATTTGTCTTTCTGAAGTTGGCAATGCCTGCCGTAGTATATGCATTTACCACAGGCCAACCCCCTTACGTCGCGTCCCGCACAGGATTGCCAACCTCCTTAAAACGTTTTATTTTAGTTTTGTTCTCGAAAAGGACTAAAATCAAGGATTCAGTATTTTAGACATGGGCTGTAAATTTTTGGTGTGCTGCATTCATTGTGTAGATTTGTGGTACTGCTATATTGTTTGTTGTAGTGCTTAGCAACTTTATAGGTTCTCGGGCCATGAAAACTTGCTATCGAGAGCCAATAAACAAGCTTATGGTTCCAAACTACAATAAATATAATTATTCATAATTCTAATAATGTCTACTTGTTCCAGGTGTTGCAATCTCAAAAGTTCCCATAATCGTATATTATTGAGGGAAATAGTATTACCTCCCAAGTTGACCTTAAACTAGCCATGATGACTACTAATCAAGGAACAGCAAATAATAAGCTGTATAGTTCAACAGCAACTTCACCAAATATATTAATAGACTTAGATGGCAATGAAGATATTAAGAAATTTTCTGTCAAACAAGAAATCATTGAAAGCAGTAATGACATCAGTAATTCTTCAGAAATTGATATTAAATGTGAGTTTGAAATTAAAAACCAAAATGATGTGGCCCAAAATTCAACAACACAGAGTTTGGTTACACCTATAAAGTCTCATACAGGCAACAAACCATTTTCTTGTGCTGTTTGTAAATATAAATCAGCATCTAAAGGTAATTTAGTTATACATATGCGGTCTCATACAGGTGAAAAACCTTATTCATGTTCTGTTTGTAGTTTTAAAACCGCTTATCAAAATAGGTTAGTCACACACATTAAATCTCATACAGGTGAAAATCCCCATTCCTGTTCTGTTTGTGGATTCAAAACTGCCCGCAAACGTTCTTTAGTCATACATAAAAAAATTCATACAGGCGAAAAACCTTATTCTTGTTCTGATTGTGAATATAAATCTGCCTGGAAAAATAGTTTGGTTCTGCATATGAGGACCCATACAAGCGAGAAACCCTTTTCTTGTACTGTTTGTAAATATACATCATCATATAGAGATAATTTAGTTAGGCATATGTGGTCCCATACTGGTGAAAAACCTTATTCATGTAATGTTTGTAGATTTAGAACCGCCCACAAAGGTAGCTTAGTCGCACACATGAAGTCTCATGCTGGTGAAAAACCTTATTCTTGCTCTGTTTGTGAATATAAATCTACACAGAAAAGTAATTTTGTCATGCATATGAGGACTCATACAGGTGAAAAACCTTATTCTTGTTCCGTTTGTGAATATAAAACAGCTCGGAAACGTAATTTAGTCACACACGTGAAATCTCATACAGGTGAAAAACCTTATTCTTGTTCTGTTTGTGAATGCAAATTTACAATAAAAGGTAGTTTAGTCATACATATGAGGACTCATACAGGCGAGAAACACTTTTCTTGTTCTGTTTGTGAATATAAATCTGCCTGGAAAAATAGTTTGGTCCTGCATATGAGGACCCATACAAGCGAGAAACCCTTTTCTTGTACTGTTTGTAAATATACATCATCATATAGAGATAATTTAGTTAGGCATATGTGGTCCCATACTGATGAAAAACCTTATTCATGTAATGTTTGTAGATTTAGAACCGCCCACAAAGGTAGGTTAGTCGCACACATGAAGTCTCATGCTGGTGAAAAACCTTATTCTTGCTCTGTTTGTGAATATATATCTACACAGAAAAGTAATTTTGTCATGCATATGAGGACTCATACAGGCGAAAAACCTTATTCTTGTTCCGTTTGTGAATATAAAACAGCTCTGAAACGTAATTTAGTCACACACGTGAAATCTCATACAGGTGAAAAACCTTATTCTAGTTCTGTTTGTGAATATAAATCTACCTGGAAAAATAGTTTGGTCCTGCATATGAGGACTCATACATGCGAGAAACCTTATTCTTGTTCTGTTTGTGAATGTAAATTTACCCAAAAAGGTCGTTTAGTCACACATATGAGGACTCATACAGGCGAGAAACCTTATTCATGTAATGTTTGTAGATTTAGAACTGCCCACAAAGATAGCTTAGTCGCACACATGAAGTCTCATACAGGTGAAAAACCTTATTCTTGTTCTGTTTGTGAATATAAAACAGCTCGGAAACGTAATTTAGTCACACACGTGAAATCTCATACAGGTGAAAAACCTTATTCTTGTTCTGTTTGTGAATATAAATCTACACAGAAAAGTAATTTTGTCATGCATATGAGGACTCATACAGTCGAAAAACCTTATTCTTGCTCTGAAGCATCTGAAGCATGCACTGGCTCAGCTAATTAGATTGTGTAAAACTCCAGCTTTTCTTCATATAATGACAGGCATTATCGCTGAAGACCTCTAATATCTGGAGCTACATAAATTTTAAAATATCGTAACCAAACGGATCGCCCTGTAGAATAGTCACATGTGAAATCTCTTACAGGCAAAAGATTCTTTTGTTGTTCTGTTTGTGAATATACAACCGCAGTAAAATCTAGTTTAGTTGCACATATAAAATCTCATACAGATGAAAAACACTTGTTGTGTTTGTAAATATACAGGGTGTATCTAAGAGGTCATACAAAAGGTGCGTTAAGATATTCTACACTTAAAACTAAACTGAAAACCTAAGAACCATTTTACATTTCACAAATTATTTTTCAAAATATAAGCAATTTCACATTCGTAAATTTGGTAACGTTACAGATGCAATGCACAGATTAATATCGAGAGATCCAAAAAAAACTGTTCCTCAGCGGGCTGTGGAAATTCAACGTACGAATAATATGTTGGTGACACTGTACGTCAATGTAAAATTCGAGGTTAGCAGGTTAGGATTTGCGTCATTTTGTGTCATAACTGACGGAAAACCTAACCTGATAACGTCGAATTTGACATTGACGTACAGTGTCCCCAACATATTATTCGTACGTTGAATTTCCACAGCCCGCTGAGGAACAGGTTTTTTTGGATCTCTTGATACATAGGTAGGCATGATGTTCATATACAGAGTGGCTAAAAAACAGCTACATCTAGTTGGCTTTGAAATTTGTTTGCTTGTAAATTTGTATGTGCCGCTATATTCTTTATTGTTCTCGAATTAGCCAGAACTGTCACCAATTAAACATCAATTTTTGACAAGAAGACTACTCACGTTGAACAATAACCAATTAATTGGTATAAACAACAAAATGTACACTTTACAAGAAAATATATTCATTATTGAGGCATATTTCCGATCGGGACAGTTTATAAATGGGGAATGGCAATATTCCTATGCCGAATGTAAACAACAGTTTCGATTGCAGTTTCCCAATAGAATTGTTAAAGATACTATTTTGCAACACCATATTCGTCACGTTGTGGAAAAGTTTCAGAGGACAGGAAGCGTAGAAAGAGAAATCTTCTGGAAGACCGCGCATTGACCCAAATGTCATTGCAAGTGTGGAGGCTCTTGTCGAACAAAATCCGCAAACATCAGTACGTCATATCAGCTCAAACGGGTGTTCCTATTAGTAGTGTTCGGGGTATTTTGAAGAAATTACTGCACATGCATCCGTACAAAGTGCCTGTGGTGCCTGAAATCCGACCAAGAGATCATGCTAGTCGGGTACAATATTGTAACTTTTTTCAAGAAAACTTAAAAAACAATGACGTTCTAGATTTAAGTTTCTTTACTAACGAGGCATGGTTCTACTTAAGTGGATATGTAAATAAAGAAAATTACAGAACATGGTCAGTTGACAATCCACACAATCATGTTGAGGCTCCTTTACATCCGCTTAAAGTTGGAATATGGTTAGCCGTGTCATGTCATAGGATAATAGGCCCAATATTCTTCCATGATACCATCAACGGTCAGCGTTACCGAGAACAGTTGTTAGTGCCATTTTTGGATCAAGTGCACCCCGATGAATTTAATGGAGGTTACTTCCAACAGGATGGAGCCCCGGCACACACATCTCGAGAAAATTTGGAATTTCGTGAATAGTTTTTTCCCAACCGAGTACTGAGCAGAGTAATTTGGGCAGCAAATTCACCAGATCTTACGCCATTGGATTACTCCATTTTCGGACATCTTAAAAACGAGGTCTACAAAGAAAGAATTAATAACTTGGAGGAGCTGATGGATCGCATTAGAATTAAATCCAACGAAATAACACTGCTCACATTGCAGCATATCTTCGACAACATGAAACGTCGTGTGACAATATGTGTTCAACAAAATGGTGATCACTTCGAACACTTACTTTAAAGAAGCAATAAATAGCCCTTTTCAGGGCCACGATCTTTAATATTCCTTATTATTTGAAACATAATTCTAGTAGTATTTTTGTTTTTTCTGTAAAAAATAAAGGATTAATCACTTTTAAGTGGGTCTTCTAACAATTTTCATTTTGTTGAATAATTCATTAACATGGACTTTGAAAGTAAACGAAAATACTGTAGTACACCACAGAACAAACTAAAGGGCACGAACCCATTTGACAATTCTTTAAAAGCAGGTTAGGTTATTTCTACCGCATAACAACATTACGCCATTACGCGAGAGCGGCATATTTCATTTTACACCAAAAATTCACAGCCAACTAGATGTAGCTCTTTTTTAACCACTCTGTACACTGGCATGCTAGATAAAATAATATTGTTCTCTACAGCAGTGGTTCTCAACCTTTTTTCTTGGCGCACTCCTTAGCTTGTTAGCTATTTCTCAAGTACCCATAAAGGCTATTGTATATATACATAGTGAAAGTTTTATTTTTGGAAAATAAAAAATTCTTTATTACGACTGTGTGGTTATTTTTCGAAAATCCCATTAAAATTTGAAATGATTTTTTTTTAAATTTAAAGCACAAAAATCTCAGGTTCTTTCTCTTATCGAAGGTTGGAAATGATGACTGCGATTCTTATTTTATTGGCTGCTATTCGAAACAGTTTGCTGGAACTTAGACCAAACCATTCCCTTAAATTTCTAAGCCAAGAAATCCTTCTTCTTCCAACACTTCTTCTGCCCCTTATTTTATCCTCCATAATCAACCTCAACATTTCATAACGGGCTCTTCTCATAACGTGGCGGAGATATTGTAATGTACGTTTCTTGATCGTTCTCAATACTTCCTCCTCTTTGTCCATTCTCCGCAATACTTCCAAGTTGGTAACATGATCCACCCAAGAATGCTTCTAGTTTTTTTATTTCTGCCTGTTTCAGTGTCTTTGCATCAGCTCCATATAACAATGTCGAGAACACATAGCATTGCAGGATATGAACTCTTATAGTCCATGTGGGGTTACGATTACAGACATGGGCGTAGCCAAGATTTCAGTTAGAGAGGGGCATAAATTTAATTACCCAATCAACTACTACTATTATTATAGTTTTTTTAAATTTTTTACAAATTACAAGAATTATAAGTTGAAACATCATCAGTTTTCGCAAATCTGCTGCAGATCGTAGCTTATTTTTTTTAAAAAATGTTGTAGAATGTGAATTGCATATAATGATTATAAATCAACAGACGTTTGCTTTTTATAAATGTTTAGGGGTGGGCAACTGCCCACCCCTGCCCCTGCCTGGCTACGCCCATGATTACAGATGACTTTTTTAACTTTGTAAACTCCGCTCGAGCTATTTCTATTCTTACTCTTATTTTTCTGTTTTGATCCGGGTTTGGAGTAATCTATGTGCCGAAATATTTATACTCTGTTACCTTTTCTATGCGTGTATTAGAAATGAAAGATGTTCATTGTGGTTTGGATTTTTCGTAACTATCATAAATTTGGTTTTGTTAAAGTTCATCTTGATACCATAATTGTTACATCTTTGGTTTAGGCACTCTAACAAATCTTGTAGATCTTGTAAATTATTCGCGAACAATCACTGTATCGTCTGCATTTCTTATGTTACTGACGATCTCCCCATTTATTGTAATACCTTCTGTACTTCCCTCCAGTGTTTCTTGGAAGATCTCTTTACTATTACTTCATTTTACAATAAAGGAAGTATTGGATTCGCCCCAAAAATTCGAAATTGAGTTTTCAACAGATCTTCACGTTTTAGAGTCCCCTGAACCCAAAAAACATATTTTTTTTTCATTGGTGTGTGTGTGTCTGTCTGTCTGTCTGTGTGTCTGTCTGTGAACAGAATATCTCAAAAACCAAAAGAGGTATGGCGTTGAAACTTCATATTTAAGTTTTGTGTACTATGTAGATGCGACAGCAAGCTTTTGAAGAAAATCGCATAACCGGAAGTAGGTGTTTACTCTTGTCATTTTTCAGTTTTTTTCGATTTTTTCAAAAACGGCTCTAACGATTTTTTTCAAACTTCACATTTTTACTACATTTTGAATGTGTATTGATATGAGGTAGGTGATTTTCCAGTTCAATACTTCTAAAATGGGTTTCTTTTGTTTTCTTTTCTATTTTTTTTATTAACTCCTATTTTAAATAGAACACCCGGTATATTATTACATTTTTGAATTCAGCTTAAAAGTCTAGAGAAAATTTGTCTCTTCAACTAGCGCTCTATTTTGTACCGTTTTTGCAGAATTTGCAATTTTTGAAAATTTTTGACAAATGCTTAAAACTTTCAAATCAAATTTTGGCTAATTATAAGATCACTGTAAAAGGAAGTTGTGTGCGTGTATCACACCAGATTTTATTATATTGAAGAGTAGTGGGGATAATATGCAGCCCTGTCAAACGCCTCGCTAGATATTGATTTCTTCTAACATTTATTTTATTTATTTATTTAATCTAAAGTCCATTTGAACCGTTAGGTGTTGGACTGTACACTTAGTATTTACATCTTTACCTTACATATGTATTATCATCATACTGTGATATTATTATTTACATTTATATTATACTTGTTTGTTAATATTTACTTATTACATTCAAATTTCACCCTGACGAGCATTTGATCTTTCTTTTCCATGCTATCCTGTCTTTTGCCATTGTTCTTGCCTCTCTCCAGCTTATTCCTCGGTCTTCAGCCACTTGTCTGACTTGTTCCTCCCAACGTATTCTTGGGTGGCCTACTTTGTTACTTCCTTGGGTTCTTGCTTCATATACTTGTTTGGTTATCCTTTCTTTCTTCATTCTGTGTATGTGGCCCAACCAGATCAATTGTCTTTCTGCTATTATCTTCTCTATGGGTTTTATCTTCAGCTCTTCCACAATCACTGCATTCCTTATTCTGTCTTCTCTAGTTATACCTTGTATTTTCCTTAGAAATCTCATTTCGGCTGCCTTGATACGGCTTTTGTTTCTTCTTGTTAGAATCCAGGATTCACTTCCGTATGTTAATGAGGGTCGTATGACCTTTTGGTATACTTGTGTTTTAATTTCCTTTGGTATTTCTTGTTTCCCAAAGAATGGATTTCTGAGAAAGTTGTACAACCTCCCTACTTTTCCTATTCTCTCTGTTAGTTCTTTTTCTATTTTTCCGTTACTTTCTATTATGGTTCTCAAATAATTATAACTATTAACCTGTTCCAGAGTCTGTCCGTTTAGTTCTATCTTGTGTTTCTTTTCTTTATTTGCCATTATCATCGTTTTTGTTTTTTCTGTATTTAGTTCCATGTTTATTCTTTTTGGTATTCATTTAGGTTGTGTTGTAATTTTTCTGCTGATTTGGCTACTATCACCATGTCATCTGCGAATAACAATTCTTTTAGTTGGATTGTTTTCATTTTCCATGATCCTATTATCATATTTGTACATTTCTCTTTACATTTCCTGATAGCCTTGTCTAATACTATTGAGAATAGTAGCGGGCTAAGCACACATCCCTGTTTCAGTCCTATCCTTGTCTTAAAAACTTTCGATTCGTCATTATGTGTTCTTACTTTGTTTATATTGTTGTTGTATAGTGCCTTAACTACTTTTATCATTTCTTTCTCTATTCCCCTATCTCTTAGGCATTCCCATACATCCCTTCTTCTTATCTTGTCAAAAGCCTTTTTCAGGTCTATAAAGACCATATGTATGTCCTTGCCTTTCCTTACCAGCTTTTCTCCTACTTGCCGTAATATAAATATTAAATCTTGCGTGCTTCTTCCTCTTCTGAACCCATGTTGCTCTTCTCTTATCGTGTCTTCTAATTTTTCTCTAATTCTGTTTTCAATTATTCTTGTAAATACTTTACTTGGTATGCTTGATATGGTGATGCCTCTATAGTTCGTACATTCTCTTACATCTCCTTTTTTAACTAACGGTAATATTATGCCGATATTCCAATCTTGTGGTATTACTTTAGTTTTGACAGTACTGTTTAGTAGGTCTGTGAATAATGTTCTTGTTTCGGTCCCCATGAATTTTAACATTTCCGCTGTAATATCGTCTTGTCCCGCTGCTTTCCCTACTTTTAGTTTGTCTGTAGCTTGAGTAACCTCTTGATCTGTTATTAGTTGAATATCACTTTTTTCTGCGTCTCTTACTTTTATTGTTTCTCTTTCTTGATCCTCCATGTTTGTTTCAGATAATTCCTTGCAATATTGTTTCCATCTATCTATTATGTCCTTCTCGTCTGTTAATATATTTCCTTTTTTGTCTTTTACGTTGGCCAGTCTCGGTGTTTTCTTTCGTCTAATCTGTTTTAATATGCCATACAATAACTTCTGGTTTTCTGCATAATGATCTTTCATTTTTTCGCCAAAATCTTCCCATGATTGTTTCTTTGCTTCCTTCACTGCGTGTTTCACTTCTCTATTGCTTATTTTGTATAGTTCATAGTCTTCTTCTTTTTTTGAGCTTAGGTATTTTTTCCATTTTTGTTTCTTATCTTTTATTTTCCTTTGTAATTCTGGGGTTCACCATTTACTTCTTTTGGAGTATATATTGGTTGATTTAAGTATTCCGCAGCTTTTTGGCGGCTAGGATTAAATTTTCCTTGAAGTATTTCCATTTATTTTCTATTCCTATTTTCTTTCTAACTTCTTCTATTTTTAGTCTATTTTGTAGCTTGCTTTGATATGTCTTTTTGATTTCTTCTTCTTTTAATCTATAGCTTTTAATTTTTTCTTTTACTATTAATTTCCGTTTGTTTTGTTTTGTTTCTTCTTTCTTTATCATTTCCATTCTTACTAGGAAATTATCACTTCCAATTTCTGCATGCCTTTGTACTTTTACGTCTTTAACCACTTTTCTATATTCTCTACTTATTATGAAATAAAGCGTGCATACATATTTTGGTTCATCTTGAGACATTTTTTCATTAATAAATTTATTCCGATTAGTGCTTCTCTGGTACCCATTTCATTTCTGAATCCCAACTGAGTGTCACTGATTTCTGAGTCCGAGTTTTTAAATATTCGATTATAAATTATCCTTAAAAATATTTTCAAGGTATGACTCATTAATGCTATCGTTCGATGTTCTGAGCATTCTTTAAAGTTGTTGTTTTTAGGTATGGGTATGAATGTGGAAAGTAACCATTGTTCTGGTAATATTCCTGTACTATATATGATATTAAATAATTTGACTAAAATAGCTATTGTTTCGTTGTCAATAAGTTTTAGCAACTCTATTGGTATCTCGTCTGGTCCAGTCGCCTTGCTTGATGGCATGTAATACTTCATGCTTTAGTATTACTGTTCCTATTTCATTTGGGTGATCTGTCTTTCCTTCTTGTCTAGTGTCCTGAAATAGTTCTTCTATATAAATAGGAAGGTGATCCGTCATGCTTTTAGCGCAGATGCCTTGATATGAAGCAATAAAACTCAATAGTCTTCTCCACGAACATTTTATGTAAAATTATGGGTGGCGACATGTTTCGAAACCAAACTTAGGTCATAATAATCATCTACAGAGGCATATGGTTAAAAATGATGTACATAATAAATAAACCTACTTACTGCTACTAGTAGTTAAAGCACATGTTCAAAGTGAGGTTAAAATTTGTAATAATTGAAAACATGATAGAAAAGGTTTTAAAAAACACACTACCTGAAGAAGTAACTAATTAACCAGCAAACTACATCAGAAAAATCATTGTGCTGGTTAATACATAAAAATTAAAATTTGAAAAGTTAAAAAGTGACAGCCATTGATGATGGCTGCACTCAGTATGAACTTAAATACAGAGGTAACAACCTAAAAATCGGAAAATCTCTAGATTCAATGACAATGAAATTACCAGAGGTCAAAATATTTAAAAACGAAAAAGAAGAAGACCAAGTAAGGGGGGAATCAGCAAGACAATGACAAAACCATCCTATTATATATTCAAGAAAATGTAATTAGTAATTAGTATCAAAATCTGTCACTTCATTGAGTTTGAATTCATTATTATTGGACATAATTTCAAAAATTTTAAGTAAATTCAACAAAATAACTTTATTAGCTATTCTATATATTCAGTCCATTTCATCAGTTTGTCTTTTATATTCGTGATGATGTTACCATTAGTGTCTTTTACATTAGCTGTATGTTGTTTTCTCATTCCCGTAATTTAAAACTATCATCTTTTTTCGTAGTTTTCTATTTCTTGGAACTTGTATACTGTTTACTTGTATACTTGTATATAAACACTAAAACAAAAGAAAATTGTTATAAAATAATCTGTTCTAGAAACATAACAATTGGGGAAAATAATGTTACATATTATTTCACAAATAAAATCACAAAATAAATGGATAATAACACTAAATTTATTGAAACACCTGTATCAATTATTCAGCAATTTTTTCAAAATTTCAAAAGTGGTTGACAATCCACATTAGGGATGGGCGCGTGACGTGAAAACAGTCGTGTCACGTCGTGTCACGGCGTGTCACGTCGTGAACGTGACTAATATTTGAAAATCGTGACGTGAACGTGAGTGAAAATTTCCAAGGCGTGATTCACGTTTCACGTTAATTTCACATTGAATATTTAGTAACGAATAAAAAACTTCAGAGTAAAGCAACTGTTAAATTTATTAAATCACAAATTCTGCCAAACAAGTTACATTATGTGGCTTTATTTTTGGACCATAATTATAAATCCTTAAAGTTCATGCCTTCACATAAAAGAGAAGATTATAATGCAAATAAAACTATAGATGATAATGATGAAATACATAGGAAACAACTCAAAACTGGTACATCAGCATCAGATTCTTATCCTTCTACACTTAGAGATAGCTCTGACGATGGCACATGTAATTAGGATGATGTCGAAACAGAACTAAATTAGTATGTTAAATTAAAATTCGGAAATGTAGATGACGTTTTAGGATTTTGGAAAAACAGTGTAAATACGCCACTGTTAAAAAAACTTGAGAAATTTTAAACATACCGGCAAGTTCCGCTACAAGCGAAAGGGTATTTTCTACAGCTGGGCGAATTTTAGAAGAGCGCAGGATTCGACTTAACGCAGAAAATGTTGATTACATATTATTTTTAAATCAACATTTTAATGTGTAGATGTGTAGATGAACTTATTATTCTAATAAAAGTAATGGTTTGTTTTTTATACTCGGCTAAATCTGAAAATGTTAATTATGTTTCATTATTAAACCAAAAATGTATTGTGTAGATGTGTAGATGAACTTACTTTTAGAAAAGTACCTAATGTTTTGTTTTGTATACTCGACTTAACACTGAAAATGTTGATTACGTTTTATTTTTAAACCAATTTATTGTGTACTTGTGTAGATGAACTTATTATTCTAATAAAAGTAATGTTTTTTTTTATAATCGCCGTAACGCTGAAAATGTTGATCCTTGTACGTAAAAGTACTTTCAAACCTACGAATTAAAAGTGTTGCCTAGCAACATATACCTTCTGTACACATACCAATAACGGAAACGTCAATTCCAATGACAGCTTTTGATATTAAAAGTAATGTCTTTGAAGACAGCTGCAAGAAATATATTTGCGAGAAATCAGTATTTATCTGTTGTCGAAGTTATTGTAGTCAATTTTCATTTTTTTCTTTTTATGTCAACTATTCTGATTGCAACATACCACGTAAATTATGTCAGGTGCAAAACATATTTTTAGTTCTCTTTAGGGTTTTTTCATTGGTTTTAAATTTGAACATTCTGTTCTATCTGAATTTAAATTTTGAAATAAAAGCTGCGTGTCACGTCGTGAGTGGCGTGTCACGCCGTGAACGTGAGCGAACGTGAGCGTGAACGTGACTGTTTAAAGCAAGCGTGAAACGTGCGTGACGTGAGCGAAAATTCACTCACGCGCCCATCTCTAATCCACATATAATCTTCAACGTCTGGATCATCAGGAAAATATTCGTCAAATGAGTATGAGGTTGATAATTTTGCAAGATGTTGAATAATTGCTCTCTTCAAATCAGAGCCTTCAGAAATTTTCTGTCCTCTGCCTAATGGCTCTTTTACGTATATTATAATTTTTATTTTGAATGCAGAAATTTTATTATCATTTGTTTATTTATAATAGATAATTTTTTGGAAAACAGCAAAGAAAATCCGCCATTTTGTATAGAAAGCGAGACATACCCTTTGGGTACGTACTCCTAGAGTGTTCATACCCTCAGTTGAGAACCACTGCTCTATAGTATGCAGTGTTGCCACAACTTTATCTGTTGAAAATCGAAAAAGGAAATACAATGAGAAAAACCAATTGGTTAAAGGATATGAAACGATTCATACTTTAATTTTATTAACTCTCTTCAGACAAGTGTTCTTTCTGTAAAATTTTGCTACACTGTTGTTAAGAATGTTTTTATTATTATTGTTGGATCCTGTTAAATTAAATGTACCTAATTAAACAGGAATATTGTTTTAATACCTATTGTAGAAGAGGTTTGCTCTAAGCGTGCTAGTACAAAATATTTTTATTTCTACCATGTGAAACTGGCAGGCACTAAACTAGACATTTTCTTCAACAAGGGTACACCAGGGGTCACTTAAAATTATACAAAGGTACATGTTAACTCCGATATGTATATTTCCATAAATTTAATAACAGTAATAGTAATAATAATGCTACTAGTCATAGTAAGACTGAAAAACAATAATGATGTTACTAGAAACTTATAACCACATTTATTAAAAAAATCAAATTAGCAATATTTTAACAAAGCAACAGCATCAAATTAGTTACTCTTATTTTTTGTGGGGGGGCATGTCTTTTCTGTAAGAGGCCTGTGTCTCTTCAGCTCCCCATCCCTCACTCATAGTTACATGCCTGGAAACTGGATGAAAAGTTCAGTAGTTTATGTATATTTAGCTCATTTATAAATGTAAGAGATTACCATTCTGGTTAAGTATAGCATCAGAGATAATGTGCCTTATTTTTCACACTTGTTCAAAAAAATTTCAGAACAAATGAATTTTGAGATAACGACTAGCTGTTTTATTCTAAAAATAAGGGCTTTAGAAGGTTGTGTAGAGATTGCGAAAAAATATGATAAGAAAAGGACATTATGTAAATGTAGCGCTGTTAGTGTTGTACCTGGAGTTGGACCTGCGCCTTTATAATTGTTAATTAATAGGAAACTTAAAAGCAAGATAGCAGTAAGTAATAACTTGTTAGTTCCTACAGTAGAGAATAAGGAAATACTCCGTATGATAAAACTACTAGAACCAGAAACGAATTTAAGCTTGATCAAATTGTTATTACAAGACAGGGGTTGTGTGTGAGTCTGCAAAAATTGTAAAAAAATGTCACAAACCTAGATCATACATGGTGGGAAGGTAACACGGTCAAATTTAATCGTAAAAAAAGCTCACATTTGATAATGAAACACAGTTTAGCAGTATCAATAATCTTTTTACGACTACTTTTGTTTTACACAATGCTAAATTGGATATATTTCGACACATGTTTTAACCTATCAGCTGTTCAAAACGTTTACTCATCATTTAGCAGGCTTGTGTTTTTAATTAAACATTATAGGTGGATTAATTCAAAATTTTTGTAGTTTATTTTACAGTATAAATATGGCTTTCCAATTAGCTACTTCCAGTTTAAAAATGGACTACAGTAATATGTAAGTTGTTAGTAGTAAATCTGATGATGATAATGTTGGATCTGTAAACGCCAATGGCAGCACTGAGGTTGACAGCCAATAGAACAAAGTGAGAAATTCGCCAACCTGTAATATATAGAGTGATCAAAAAATTTTCTTCTCAACTGACTTATGATTTGTGTAAAACAAAAAAATTTCATGTCGTACCTTCATTTAGTTGGGAAAACTGAAAATTATTGAATGTCAAAAAAACTTCAAAATGCTTTCAAGAATATTGTAAAACTTCCATCAAGAATACAATTATTTGAGGTTATAATAATAACAGTGCATGCTTCGCAAAGAAACGTTTTCAATCACTCTATATGTATATGAGGACTATGTTTTAAATTGCCAAGTTGAGATGTAAATTACCTGTTAACTTAGTTATTAAAACTGGTACAGCTTCTAGGAAAAAAAACTAAGAACATTGTACTATATGTAAACAAGCTTGGTGTTGTCTTCACAGTTTTATAATACATTTTTAATAATTATGAGTCTGTGTGTTATTTCTGGCAATTATTAATTATCAGTAGTAGTATAGTAACTGTATAAAAAAGTATTGATAATTTTGGGAAATTTGCACGAAAGCAAGTTGGGCCGAAGGCCCCTGCCTCAACTTGCAGGAGTGAAAATTTATCTAAAATTATGATAGTATATTGTGAAAGAAGTGCGTGAAGCTGACTTTTTTATACGAATGTGGAGTGGAGTTTGTCACACGAGCCGCAGGCGAGTGGCACAACCACATAAGTGTAAAAAAGTCTTCATGCATGAGTTGCACAATATATTTTTTCTACGACCTTACATTTAAAGACTGAATCAAGGAAAAATGGTTATGTTCTAATTTTCTTTATTATAATAATTATAATTATTAACAGTAATATTGCAATTCGTCAGATTCTTGAACTTGACACCAGCTGCTTTGCCTAACGATTTCTCCATAACATTGATATTTCTGGAAGTGGCACTATTATCACTTCGAATCCACAAAATTTTGTGTGAAATGTAAATTTTTTATTCATCGAATATTCAATGTAACGTTCGGCCACCGCTGAAGATTTCCAACCCTCATGTTGTTTTAATGTTAGCAAATCTGCTCCTGCTTCGACTAATAAAGAAGCAAATGACCATCTGAAGAACTGCCTCGTGCGTTCCTCTACATTAGACAGTTTTAAATATTTTGCAATTTCCGAATTTGTTTATACTAATAATTTGGCGGATACATTTTCCTCTTTGAAAATTTATGAAGAATTTTTATCGAGGTTATTTTGAGGTCGGAGGGCAACATATTTTTTGTACAATTCCAAATGCTCAGTTATAGTAAATTTTCTCATAATTTTGGTTTTTGTGTCAGGGACAGACACGACAAGAATTATTCCCAAATCTTTAATATCGTCTGTTTATAGATCTCTTTTTAAAGCACCAGCAACATCAAATATTAAAATGGCGTAAAGTTAAAAAAAATGGATATCTTCTAATATTTGCATATTATTGACTTACTTTGGTTAATAAAAATTTATCATGAGGAGGCTCCTTTAAAAACTTGAAAATGTGTTCTTTTTCCAAAACAGTTTTTTTTGGAGCATACCCTTCATTCTTCCTTTTTAAATAAACCCGAACTTTCAAGTATTTACCAATGTTTATGTTATGCTTTTATTGCTGATAGTACTCTTCAGCATCGAGTAGTTACTTCAGAGTGTGGATGATTTAAAATTCTTAGCCAATTGTGACAAGTACGTTAATATTACATTTTCTGAAAACAAATAAATGTTCTCTCTGTGCCATTTAATAAATTTTTTATATGTATTTTCGTAAATTTCCAGCAATTTTTATAGTAATAAAGATGTACTTGCTGCATTTGCTACAGCCGGAATTTCTGGTGGAGTACATGGGGCTTCTGTATCGGAATCCATAATTAATATCCTTTATCTAATAGACTTGTCTGTCCGGGACGCTGTTTTGTCTGTCTGGGACGCTGGTTTGTCTGTCTGGGACGCTGTTTCAGCAGCCAAACCGTAAGAGATAGAGAAAAAAGTTATGAAAGTTATATGTTTGGAATGGTCATGTCAGGTCAGGAACCGAATTTCAGTCACGTGACACTTCCGGTTTTCGAGAAATCACAAAAAAGACCGTTTTTCAAATAGAACACGTATTAAATAAAAATGTTTCAGCCGCCAAACGGAGCTGCGACCCTCTGCGCCTTAAAACCTCGATCGGTTAGGCAACCACTTTGACACCTTCCAGGTCTGGGTACAGTTTTTATATAATACGCGTTCTATTTGAAAAACGGTCTTTTTTGTTTTTTTAAATGAGACATTTGTCTCACTGGACTGCTAGTATATATTAAATAGCTCTACAGGCCTAGAAGGCCCTAGGCGTGTTTGATATTATCCCTCCACCTCCTCCTGTCCATGGCTACTTCCCAGTTGCAAACTCCAATTTCCCTTAGATTTGCTACCACTGCATCCATCCTCTTCCTTTTCGGCCTTCCTCTTCTTCTCTTTCTCTTCACTCTGTGCTCCATGACTTGTCTTGTTGCTCTCTCCTCTCCTATCCATCTTACATGGCCCAATCAACGTATCCTTAGGCCTTTAATTACCCCTACTATAGATGGTTGCCCATACAGGTCCATCACCTCTTCATTCGTTCTCCTTTCCTATCTGTCTCCTACTTTCTTGCCTTTGAATATCCTTCTCAGCACTTTTCTTTCACATATTTCCAACTTTTTTTGCTCCGTTTTGGAAAGAGACCACAGCTCACTCCCGTACGTAACTGTTGATCGCACTACTGTTTTATAAAGTCTAATTTTAGCATTTCACGATACACTATTAGATTTTAAAAAATGTAACAGAGATCCCGCACTTTTATTACCTTTCACTATCCTTTCACCTATTTCCTTTTCATCTCCGCCCCTGTTTGATAGCTTCACTCCTAAATTGGTAAAATCCCCAGCTCCTTCGATTTCGTTCATCTTGTCATCTTTATCTGCTCTCTTCTGTTCCCTTTCCCTCTTGCACTTCCATGTACTTAGTCTTCTCCATGTTCTTTCTTAGACCATACTCCTTTGCATCTAATTTCGGTAGCATTTTTATTATTTCATACTTGCTTCTAGCTACTAAAGCTACGTCGTCGGCGAAAGCTACTATGTGATGTCTATGGTGGTATAAAGTTCCGTTTGTGTGGAACTCACACTTCCTTACAACCTGTTCCAACAGTAAATGAAAAAATCTGTGGATAAACGGTCTCCTTGTCTTAGTCCCTGGTGAACTCTAAAATTCTGTGAAGTGGTCCCGTTAATCCTTACTTTATTGTTTGTTTCTTGTAATGTCATCTTTATTAGTCTTATTAACTTTGCGGGTACTCCTAAATTTACCAGTGCTCCTATATACCGTATCATACGATCTCCTAGTCTATAAACACCAAATGCAACGGTAGGTTGTACTCATAGCTATTTGATATTAGCTGTTTAATCACAAAAACTTCTCTTATTCTCTTTGATGTTTCTTCTCACCATGTCCATACTGGCTTTGTTTCTTATTTCAATGGCTTTTACACATTCCCATCGAACCAATCGGCTCGCTTTTTCTGTCATAAACTCTGCCTCCTCCTTTATTGCTTTCTTTATATTTTTCCAATATGCTTCTATGCTCTCATTCTCATTAATATTTCGTAGGCTTTCTTCTAACCCCTTTCTGTACTTCTCAATGCATTCTTCGGTTTTCAGTTTGCTCTTGTTATACGTTACCCTTTTCTCGCTTGTCACCGTCTTAAAAGTTGGTTTTATTTGTTCCATTTTTAACCGGACTAAGAAGTGGTCAATGTCAGCGTCTGCCCCTCGGTAGCTTCTTACGTCCCTAATAGCATTAATATGTTGTGCTTCTACCACCACATGATCAATCTGGTTGACGGTCCTCCCATCTGGAGATATCCAGGTTCCAAGGTGTATGTCTTTATGTTTGAAGATCATATTTCTTTCTGTGGCAAAATCTATTACCATTTTCCCGGTTTCATTACTTTCGGTATGTTTGCTATACTGACCTATGACTGGTTTATATAATGGCTCTCTTCCAATTTTCGCATTACAGTCCCCTAAAAGGATTTTTATGTCATACTTAGGTATATCTTCATACAAATTCTCCACATCTTCGTAGTAAGCAATTTTTTCTTCTTGATCTTTTTCTTCGGAGGGAGCATGTGCATTAATTATACTTATATTTCTGAATTTCCCCTTCAATCTTATACTACATAGTCGGTCCGACACCGGCTGGAACTTCATAACCAACTGCTTCAAACTATTTTTTACCATAAAACCCGTTCCAAACATCCGTTGCTCACTCCCACTCTTAAAATATATAAACTCTCTCATATCCTCTATTCCTATTCCGCTTTGCTTTGTCTCCTGTAACGCTTTAATATCTATTTTGTATCTCCGCAGTTCTTCCATAAATAATACACTATAAATTAATACGTGAAAAGCGTGAATTATAACTGATCCAACTACGAGAGGTTGTTTTTATATTCCCGGAATCAGTACTTTGTAATTTGGTTGGAATTTTTCTATTTAACTTTTTAAAATGAGCTATGTCTTGAAACAACATATGACAATATATAAAACAATTGCCAAATGTATAGCTTAGTTCTCTTCTGGTTTTTGAAGACGTGTCAAGCTAGAGGTCAAAATAAATAAAGTTGAGCATCGCTGGGTTATAAAATTCCTCACCAAACAGGGAAAGTCCTCAAATAATAGTTGAAGAAATGAGAGCCGTGTATGGTGACCTGTGTTCTTCCAAATCAACCATTTATGAATAGTTAAAATTGTTTAGATATAGTCGAGAATCATTAGAAAACGATCCAAGATTCGGTCGTTTCACTTAAACGATTACCGCATAAGTTGTGGATGAATTTAAATGTTTAGTGTTAGACGGCAGTTAGCAGCATTAACTGGTGTATCAGGAACCACTATTTTTAGAATGATGCATGAATATTTGGGCATGTTAAAAGTAAGTGTAAGATGGGTTCCCCGAATGCTTTCTGCCTTTCGATTGCAGGACAGAATTCAAGACTGTAATCAGTTTTTGAACTTGTGTGAAGAAGATGCCGACTCTATAATTAAACGAATTGTTACGGGAGATGAGACTTGGGTCTATTATTATGACCCAGATTCCAAAAAAGAGCCTATGCAGTGGAACATTAACAACAGCTCTCCTAAAAAGTTTAAGGTCCTTGCATCAGCAGGAAAAATAATGGCCACCATTTTTTGGGATTATGAGGGCATATTATTAATAGATTACTTAAAAAGGGGCCAAGCAATAAATGGGGAATTCAATTAAACAAAACAGAAGGAGAAAGCCAAGCAAGGGGATACTGCTGTTGCACGACCATGCTGTAGATCATAAGGCAAAAACAGTGAAGGCTATTATGGACAGTTGCGACATTTCAGAACTGGACCATCCTATAGTCCCGATTGGGCTCCCTCGGCCTAGTTTCTATTCCCAAATTTGAAAAAAGACAGGCGAAGGACAGGATGAAGTTAAATGTTTAGTGTTAGAAGGCGCTAGACTAAAGAAGAGGCAGTTAGCAGCATTAACTGGTGTATCAGGAACCACTATTTTTAGGATATTGCATGGATATTTGGGCATGTCAAAAGTAAGTGTAAGATGGGCTCTTCTAATGCTTTCTCCCTTTCGAATGCAGCACAGAATTCAAGTCTGTCATCAGTTTGTCAGGCCATCTTTTATTTTTTCTTAATTCCGATAGCTACATAACCATTTGGAGCAGTGTTGATACAAAATTGGCGAGTCCGCATGTATGTCGGGCCCGTTTCGGTAATATTTTCTTTTAATACGGCAGCGTTTCGTATCAAACAAAAATCCTAACCCGCGCATGGCTTTTGGTTTCATTTGGCAGTCTAGCTTTTGCGCGAACATCTGTACAGTTGCATATTGCAGCTGGCTGTCCCATCGCTGGTAACAGCGTTCGTTTTTAATATTTTCCAGAAACATAATCTATGGGAGCGAGTGACATACCTTTCTCGAATTTTATAAAAGCATCTGTCGATCTCTATCGCACCGAGACGGCTTGTTCGTCATCGGGCGTTCCTATTGGTTACATCTGGCAGACAGCGAGTTTGAACGCGAAGCTCCGTTTTAGCGTTGGTTTTTACGAGCAGTCAGTCTCAAGCCGGTGCTCATAAGGGAGACGCTACGAGCGTCTTGACTTCGACGGCCGCGGCGCCCGATATTCCTTGCTGCTACAGCTTCTTTGTGCTTTTTCTCGAGTGAGCTAATTAACGGCCACGCTGATGTTCGTGTTTGCCAAGGGGGCATGACACATTTCCTCCACGCCTAACGCAGAAGATTATTTGGACGTCACTGCATTTCACCCCCGCCATGTTATCAACAGTATAGCGACAATCGACGCCTCCACGCAGCGAGCTACGCCACGCCTGGAGGCTAATGCATACACCGTGTAACAATTTCTTACCATTGAATACCAATTTTGGAACGCTAAAATAACCTCTAGACGACGTTTTAAGATCAAAGATACACAACTTTGATCATACTGATTTTTAGAGCATGTTTTCAGGGACTGATCACAACGGCCACTTTTCACAACGGCCACCTAAGATTTTGCATTTTCATAAGGGCCACCGTGATCATAACGGCCACCGAGTAAGAGTGTTCATAACAGCCACCTCGATCACAACGGCCACCGAGTAAGCATGTTCACAACGGCCACCTCGATCACAACGGCCACCCAAGTCCATGTTCACAACGGCCGCCTTGATCATAACGGCCACCTAGAAGTACACACGCTGCTGAAAACAGGGTATGTTCATAGCGGCCACTTTGTTCACAACGGCCACCAAAACTCCATGTTCACAACGGCCACCTCGTTCATAACGGCCACCCGAGTTTATGTTCACAACGGCCACCTTGATCATAGCGGCCACCTAGAAGTACACATGCTTCTGAAAGAAGGGGCGTGTTTATAACGGCCACCTTGTTCATAACGGCCACCAAATCTCTATGTTCACAACGGCCACCTTGATAATAATGGCCACTGAGGATTTTTGTTTTACCGGGCCTTCTCTTTAGATTATTTTCATTAACGTTAGCCAACATGAATTATTTCTAAAGTTCTGTTCATTTTTTAATTCGAAATGAGCGTAGTTCCGCTTTTAAAAGAGTAACAACTTGGGTTTATGTTATTACTTACTCACTTAGATGAAGCGTAGCTCATTAGATAGCATCTTTACATTATACCGATAATTTCCTTGAGCCGTGAGCTTTTCGAGCAATGAAAATCGTCCTCATCAAGATAATAAGTTAGTTTTCTTAAATTCCAAAATGAAAATTCACTACTTTTAAAAATGAATAAATAGTAGAATCTAAAACAAAGTTTGTTTATACTTTTTCTATCTTCGTATTTGAGTAGCATATATCTGTAACAGAGGTTGAACTGATCTTATGGATATATACCGGGTGTTTAAAAAATACGTTCGGATATTTTACCCACTTATAGATCTCATCAATAGAAACAAATAAGTCCTAATAAACATGGGTCCGGAATAAATAATTTAAATCCTAGTGTGAGCTGAAGGATTTTAGTTTTTGTCTTGACAGGTTTAGAGATGTGCAAAAATATGGGCTTTAATTTTTATCTTGAAAACGAAGCGAGATCTGAAAAAATTTCAGGAGACAAAAAAGTTGCGTTTTTAGTTACTTTATTGAAAAGATATATACAAATTGAAATATATATCGTGCACGTTATTTTTTTGTGAAAAAATCTAATCGATATGCTCCGTGGGCACGCCCCTGGAATTACTACATCAACTGTAATAGGTCCCTGTATCTCGGAAACGAAGCGTTTCTCGATCCATGTTTATTAGGATATTTTTGTTTGTCTTGATGAGATCTGTAAGTGCGTAAAATGTCCGAACTTTTGTCAACACCCTGTAAATTTTCAGGAAGTGTATTACTTATTAATGAATGGCTCAATTAACAAAGCTTTAATTGATACATAACTAGTAATTAACTTGTACCTACTATTTGTTAACGAATTCGGTAGCCGATAAGACACTAACGCTATAATACTATTAGGTACCTACTGGTTAAGGTTTAAAATGATATCTGGGATACAAACCAACTTTTTTGTGGGCCTAGTTCGGACAGTTGCTTTTTGGGCCAAAGCCAGTATTTATTTTAATGCGGCCTACTTAGCAAAGCAATACAATCAGTTGCTTGGTTTCTTTCCAATCAATTTCCCACCACTCCTTGAAACTAATTAATAATTAGGTAGCAACATCTTTAAAATATGATTTCTGAGGCTTTCACGGACACTGTCATTAAGTAACAAACGACTTCCTGGATAATACCAAACACATGTCTGAATTGTTGTCTAATCAAATTTAAAAATATATTACCAAAATCATCACGTTTATTTAAATTAAATTATACCATGCAGGCCCTACAAAATTAATTGTATTGCATTTAGGAAATTTGTTTTAATAGTTATTCAACTTTCTTGATTAAAAACTAAAGTTATAAACAAAATGAGAAGGCGCAACCTCCTTATCGGTACTTCAACACACTATTGAGATGGAATTGTTTTTGCCATGTGGTCTTTGGGACGCCCGCTCCACAAGGCACATTAATTTAGTTTCCATAATCTCTCAAAACGGTGCTTTTAATGTCGTACGGCCGTTATCAGATTGTGTTATATATACAGGGTGTTACAAAAATGTTGGGCTGGCTATACATAGACGGTTTCTACAACTAAAATATGATGATTTAACTTAACTTATCTGTATACAAAGTTGCTTAGTTTAGCCGTTAGAGGGCTTTAAAAACGATGAACTTTTTTAAATTTTTTCAAATAAGTCGAAAAATCTTTGATAGATTTTATTCATTTTTTGGCCATGCGTTTGTACCAGTAAACCACAGCTTTTTGAAGAATAAACCCTAATTTCGAAAATTACAGGGTGTTTAAAAACTTCGTCACAATAAATTATCCATCCATATTTTTTTAACCCCCTGTATAATCACTACCAATTTTTTTTTCTGGATAGTTACTCTAATTTATAAGCTATTTCCTCTCTTACAAAATTTTAGTCGAGTAAACGGTTTAGCCACAAAAAATATTTTCTCAGCCTGAATCAGTAATTATTGTAACTTAACACTACGCTTGTAGGGATTTAAAAAATATTTTTTTGTGGCTAAACCGTTTACCCGACTACAATTTTGTAAGAGGAAATAGCTTCTAAATTAAAGTAACTATTGAGAAAAAAAATTGTTAGTGATTATACAGGGGGTTAAAAAATTTAAAAAAGTTAATCATTGCGAAACCTAGATGGAGACAATCGGTTTAAAATCCAATCAGCGATTTATCAGTATAGTGAAATAAATATTTTGATAGTTAGCTATGAAATTTTAGAAGGCATGTGTATTATTAAATCAGAAAACCAAATAGTTATTTGTTTCATTAGTACAAAAAATGCATGATTTTGGAACAAGTAAGACAGAAAACGCATTTTTTATGAGAATGAAACACTATTTTTTCTCTAAGTACTCATAAATTCGGTAATATGACTTATTATTTAGAATCAAACATTGTACGTTATATTGTAGAACTGTCATGATGCAAATAAACAATCACTATACGGGGAAATTAAACAACAACGACGGCGATTGCCGAATATTGACAAAGCGTTTGTGTTTTATTTAAAATTTACCTTGCAAAACCTTATCTTGCGTCCATTTTTGTACTAGTGCAAATATGAATCGAAAAGTGTACAGTTGCCAAGATAATTGGTGAACATCCCGAAATGACTTACTTTTTATACAAAATTATTCGACAATATGGCGTCTTATTCCTGTGATTGGAGAAAAATATTATAACGTGACAAGGCACTAATGACAGTGACATTTGCTAAATTATAATTATTGCACATGGAAAAAGCTTTAAATTTGTCAGCAAAACGAATTCATCTTTCGGAAGATGCAAAGTTAATAATGAAAAATGTGTATGATTCTCTTTTAGGAAAAAATGTAAGAATCCTGTAACATTAACTGCAGATCAAACAAAAGTTCCTGTATCTACTGTTGCTGATATAGTTTTCAAACAAAGGTTTAAACGAAAAGCTCAACAGCCACGAAATGTTCTTAGTAAATTAATTAATATGGAAACATTAGCCATCAGGGATGTGATTTACAGGTTATACGAAAATAAAGAAGTACTTACTTTAAACAAAATTAGTGGATTGCGGTATGGATTTTAAAGTGACACTTTACGGTCTATTATGGGTTTTACTTATAAAAAAATTATTAAAAGACTCCATATAATGGAATCTCTTAAGACTTACTACTCAATTTTACTGCTTCTATAAGAAAATTTAGATCAGAAGGGAAGATTTTTTATTTAGGCGAAACGTGGTAGGATACCTACGATATTTATTACAGAGAGGATGGGTGGATTCATCAAAAAAATGTTGTTTGGATACCCCGGTTTCTCGTGGCAAACGTGTTATAATTTTGCATGCTGGAAGTAAAAATGGATGAGTTAATGGAGCACTGCCACTCTCTGCTAAGTGCCATTCTAGTATTTTCTCGAATCTTTTCTATTTATTCTGTGTTATAATATTTTTTATAATTTCATAGGCAAAATAATAGAACAAAATATTTAAGGTTAGGTTCTGTTTGTCATTAGTGTCTTGTCAGGTGATAATACAATTTAGGTTTTCTGATTTAATAATACACATGCCTTCTAAAATGTCATAGCTAACTATCGAAATATTTATTTCACTATTTTCATAGGAGAACTTTACCTACCATTAACGGAGAGCAAATGGAGACAGTGAGCGCCGATAATATGGCATTTAAGCCTTTAACTGAGGCTGAGGGAAAGGATAGAAATTTGCATCCGCACCTTTGGATAACTTTTTAAAAAATCTATCCCTACTCGCGATCCTGGCTCGTCCACCGATTATGCATTCCATTCGACCATACCGACAACGTCACCGATTAACGGGCGACTAGTAGTAGTTATAAGAATACTAATCGACAAAGAAACACAACAGATCCCGTCCAAACGTTTTCAGTTCTTTGCATTACCTTTCTACACAAACTAGCGCAGAAATCATCTTGATAGGTTAGGTCGTTCTCGAGATACAGTGTTTAACCCACCGGTGGGACACCTTTGTTAGACTTAATTTTGCTACTTTCCTTTAAAGTCAGCGGTTGCTGTTTTCACAAAAGTTATGAAGTTGCATGAGACCTATCATATAATTTTGAATTGGTTGGGATTGATTCCGATTGAGCAGTTGCTGCAAAAATTGCGAATTAGTAAAAAATGATCGAGCCCGAAAGTAACACTTCGGCAGGCTGTGCTGCAGTAAAATTTATCAACCTCCCCAAAAGCTCAGGAAATTAAGTATATTGTATCTATAATTTGCTAGCGATTCTAAAAATGTATTGTAAAACAGTCGACCAAATTGTTGTTCGGTGCCTCAAAAAATAAATACAGTTATTCTGCTATATTTGAATTCTCGATTTTCATATATATATTTCAAAAATTAGCAACCAAACGTATGAACCTATTTTTACTTACACCCGCTATATTAAATACGGTGTTCAAAACGGTTGCTTCGGTAGTAATAATCGTTGTACAAAATTTTATAGTGCAAATACTAAGCAAGACTCAACCCCAAATTAAAGTTTCTCAATGACTCTTAGCAGATTCTAATCATACAAAACGATCGTTCAGGCTACATGGAGATATCGGAGGGCCGACTAACTACAATAAAGACGGCGTGAGGTTCTTATTTTTCTATTAGCTTCAAGTATACAGAGCGGGAACAATGATTCGAATTCATTTTACCTTGCTCGACACAAGATCCTGAGTTGATGCTCCCAGAACTTCCCTCGTCGACATTGTGACACTAAATAATTTTAAAAATCAAATTAAGTTAGGAGTAAAAATATCTTCACGTCTCTAATAAATTAAAGAAATATTCAAATAAAAAAAAACGTTACAGATGGTCGAATTCCAAGGGCAGGCTTATGCAGTCTCAACGTTTTGTGGGATATTGCAAGGGAACGGGCTATTTCTACCTGAGCTACGGAGCACCGACCACTGGAATTCCTGCGTTGCAGCTATATTAAGTAACGCACTAATTTGTTGCTCCTTTTTGTACAACATTTATACTGTATTTATTGGGGCCCATTTTTGGTAAGAATAAAGTCTGCACTATATACAAATTATTACTTGTACTTATTGCTAAGTCAAATAAAAAATAAACATTTTATTTTTTAAGGTGCTCATCCAGTATATATTTTACTGAAATTTTCTCGGTTTCATGCCAGGTAGATATACAGTGTGTCCCCGGATGGACCTAACTATACTTGTAAACTTCCTTATTTTGCATTTTAGAAAGAACAGTCATTCTTCATAAAAAGTTTTGCTTCTTCTAGCAAGTCCGTAACCACTACCAAAATTTCGAAATAACATACAGGGTGGTTAGAAAACGAGACAACGTGAAATTTGGTTAAGAATAAAGTACCTTTTATTTGAAAGGAAAGCATAAGAATCACTGGAAAAAGATGTTTGAAATTTCAATAGAAGCTCACATATCTAATCTAAACGTTGTATCTCAAAGTTTATTTTTTTATCAAAATTTATACTGGTATAAATTTCGCTATTACCACTTTCAATAAAAAATTTAAAAAATCAACTTTGTGAGATACAACGTTCAGATTAGATATGTGAGCTTCTGTTGAAATTTCAAACATCTTTTCTCACCGAAACGGTGCCACAATCAGCGACTCTTCAAAAACCGAAGCAGTTAACGGTAAATATCGTTGCCGGTGTGGGAAAGCAATTGAATGCTACTTGGCCTAGTTACGCATGACAACGGATCGATAATCCGACGTCAGCGCAGGGGTGTCCAAAGGCATAAATGAAGCAGGGCGATTCAAAAAAAGCTCCCACTGATTCTACCTCTGCTAAAAATTGTATGCAAGGTCAAAGGTAAAAAATATCGGTTTTTTTACATTTTTCTCTTAAACAATGAGTGTTATCGTAAAAATAGGTGAAACCAAAGTTGTAGATCATACAATTCTCTACAAAAACTGTTCAGCTACTTTTTTTCCTATGAATCACCATTCTTGAGATAGCGCGATTCCAAAAGTTGGAAAAGTCGTATTGTACGTAATATGCAAATATTTCCGCATCACCTATGAGGTAATGTACTTGGGGAATTTTTTTTAACGTGGTTTCCCCAGTAGGCATACTCCACGATCTACTGACTGAAAAAAATGGTACTATTGGGTAATGATTGAAGTGGAAATGATTATTGTTGCTATATGAAGAGTTTTATTATTATTGATAATCTTCAAATTCTACTTCATACTCAATATTAATGTCTTCATCTTCGTTTTCTTCTTTTTCTCCTTGCTTGATCTCTGTAGATTATTCTAAGAAAAAAGATGCATCAATTATCTCCTCAGCGATATCATAAGTATCTTCATTTGTTGTGTTAGATTGAACATTGGAGCAAGACTGGCCTTGACAATTGATACCTACATACTGGTGAACAAAATAATCCGACTTTTCTACAGTCACAATTTTTACTACAACCCTTCTTGCAATTACAAAAAATAGTATTAAGAAGTTTTTCTAAAGCAGGCGGAAGTAGAGTTTGAATTGGCTTCAAACTATTATCTATTAATTTCCAACCCCAGTGTTCTGGATTCAGTTGATTGCCTAGCCACACTTGAACTTGATAGTACACACGATATAAGTGTTGAGCAGCAGCAGATGTGGGACGAAGACAAGATAATGGTACTGTTTTAATGTTTCATGAACTTATTACAAATTTTAAATATCTCTACTTTCTTGTCTATAGAATCAAATTTTTTGAGAGCTCCATATACAGCCTGTTCAAAATTAAGTGTGCACTATTGCTATCTCGGTTGCTATTATAGCTACAAAGTTGGTTAAATTAGTAAAATAGTAGTATATTTCGTGCCGATTAAAATGGCGTAAACAAAAAAACAATTGAGCGTCGGGTTTTTGACATATGTCAAAAAATAATTTTTTTTTAAATGGAACCCCCTTTATATTTTGACGTCAATCGATAGCCAATCTTCTTCTGAACAAAAAACTTCTTATACCCTACTTTCTTAAAGTTAATAACAATGGAGATATACGCCTGTTCAAAATTAAATGTGCACTATTGCTAACTTGTTTATTATGGGAGCTACGTCGGTTAAATGGGCGAAATAGTAGTATTTTTTACGTGAATTACGGTGGTAATTATAAAAAAACAATTGAACATCGCATTTTTGAGATATTCAGCAAAACTTTTTTTTTATTGGCACACCCTACTTATACATTTTAAAATATTTTGAAATAAAATTCTAGCAACTCATTTAAACTTGTTTGAAGAGAATGTAATGTTATTTCAGAATATGCTAAAACGTATAGGGTGTTCCAATAAAACAAAAGTTTTGCTAAATATCTCAAAAATGCTATGTTCAATTGTTTTTTTATAATTACCCCCGTAATTCACGTAAAAAATACTACTATTTCGCCCATTTAACCGACGTTGTAGTTCCCATAATAAACAAGTTAGCAAGAGTGCACATTTAATTTTGAACAGGCGTATATCTCCATTGTTATTAACTTTAAGAAAGTAGGGTATAAGAAGTTTTTTGTTCAGAAGAAGATTGGCTATCGATTGACGTCAAAATATACAGGGGTTCCATTTTAAAAAAATGCATTTTTTGGCATATGTCAAAAACCCGACGCTCAATTGTTTTTTTGTTTGAGCCATTTTAATCGGCACGAAAAATGCTACTATTTTACTAATTTAACCAACTTCGTAGCTATAACAGCAACCGAGATAGCAATAGTGCACACTTAATTTTGAACAGGCTGTATAGCAAGAAGAAAGTGAATTCCATTTATGAGGATGTCGTGTGAAGAAGAGTCAGTCTCTGTAAATACTTGTGCGCAATCAATTAAACCATTACGTGTTTTGAAGAATTTACTGTTTTTACCCCTTTTGAAAATTGCTGATGTAGTATCGCAGCCAGTTATTGCATGTAAAAATAAAATATGAGCTTGACATTTTGGATATGCAGTTAAACTTTGTGATGTATACAGGATCTTTCAGAACTATGGGATCAAACTACTAGGGGGTATTCAGTGCGACGGTAGAAGACATTTGAGTATAGGAACCCATGTCCGGAAATGTCTCCCTGGGGCACTGGGACTCTATGACACGTTAAGACAGTTTAAAAACAAAATCTGTTTCAATTACTCAAATGCCAACATTAACGTACAGCAAGTTTGTAACAATTCATCCGTTCTTATGGACTTCACCAGTCAAGAATTGGCGGATATACATCTGGCATATAGAGCAACAAACTGCAATGCATTCAAATCTTTTAAACTGTCATAACGTGTCATAGAGTCCCAGTGTGCCCCAGCGAAACATTTCCGGACCTGGGTTTCTATACTCAAATGTCTTCTGCCGTCGCACTGAATACCCCCTAGTAGTTTGATCCCATAGTTCTGAAACACCCTGTATATTGTTGTTGGCACTTCAGCTTTCCCAGGTTTTAAAAAGTAAATAATGTTATCAATCGGAGTTCGTGCAGTTAGTAGTATTAATAAATCGATATCTTCACCAACGAAGGTAGTCGTACTTGTTTTATCGAACTTTCCTATTGCTATTTCAATTATGAGGACATCAGCATCATTATCAGCTTGTTCTATTAAAATATCAGCAGCTGTAAATTTTTCACATAACATTGAAATGAAGCGCGACTTATTGTGAGTATTTGCAAGAAATTATTGTTGGTTTGTTGGAACTGTCATAGATCTATCAAAAATGATGGGGTCGAGCATTGCCAGCTGAACTGAACGGCTATAAACGCTGTGAAGATTCATGCCGAGGCAGCGCAGCCAAGTTGTTCAGGTCTTGCACCTCCCGCCTGACAACAAGGAAGACCGCAGGGTATCACTGGCAACGATCAGTGATATGCGATCCTGGCGATTGCATCCTTCTCGTGGTGGCCCCGTTGAGACTGAACCCCGCGGATCTAGACTGGGAAGTCGATAAACATCCCCCAAGCCCAGCTGTCGTGTCGTGGCTAAGGGTCTGCACTTGGGATAACGATGCCGGCAAAGACGAACCTCTGGTCACGTCATTGCCGTTATACCATACATGGATATCTCTGCTGTAGGCATGTATTACGGGAGATATCTGTGCTGGGGGTCTTGGCTTCACCGCCCGGACCAAGAGGAGAAAACCTCAATAAAAATCCTAAATCTCACGGCGGGGGACCAGGCTCAAGAGATGCATGGCTGTCTAGAAGATCAGCCTTTCTGGTTCCAAAATCCCCTTTTCGAATGTGTTATGCGACCCGTGCAAAGCAGAGCACCAGCAGGTGTAGGCGCAGGGGCTTATAATATGCGTCATGAACGGAGCCTTCTGGATACCAGGCGCCCTCCAGAAGTATTTAGCCAAACCTCCTACAGTTGCATTAAATACTCACTTGTATGGATTTATCAACTGCTTTTTTACAGGGTGAAGACGACACGCCGATGGAGTCATCACCGCTTCCGATCACTGATGCCCAGACTTCGGTGACCGAGACAAAAATGGAACAGTGTGCCTCTACTGCAGAGTTGACAGTCCAGACTTCCAGTCAAGGACAGTCTTCCGAGCAGAAAAAGGCCGCAACCGGAGCGGACATAGCCGATCAACTTGGCAAAGTGTCCCTCAAAAAGGTCCAACTTACAGCCAAGGAACGCAGAGAACGCGCCAAGCGAGCCTGCGAAGCCAAGGGCATTAAGTACGACCCAAACTTTAAAAGAAAGCAGAAGATGGAGAAGAAGAGGGCAGCAGACCCAGCTTCGAAATCTGAAAAACCTGCAACCAACCAGGGACAAAAGAGGCAACGCTCTGACGAAGCCACTCCCTCCCCGGCAAACGCCAAAAAGAGGCCTAGGCAGAAAGTAGACAAGCCGACCTCACCAAAGGCAGGCACCAGCAAGCTTGATTTTGCTGAGGCAGCCACTACGGTGAAGATGGCCATCTACCCTGCTGCATATCCAGACGTCAAACTGACAAAGGAACAAGGTGACCTAGTCAGAGACAGTCTGATTAATCTCATCTTCCAGATGGAAGAAGAAGAGAACACACCTCTCTTTACCAGCCACTATCTCGAAGCTGGTACATACGTGGTTGCGTGCAAGGACGAACTCACAAAACACTGGTTAAGTGAGCAAGTACCTAAGCTGCACCCGTGGACCAATGCCAAGCTGGAGGTAAAAGAGCGGGCAAAAGTTATTAACTCCGTCCGGGTAGTGTTCAACGTCCCCAAGTGGTACGACAAACAGAAACCCGAGGTTATTCTCCGTTTGATCGGAAAACAGAACAAACGGAAGGCAGACCTCCAGACCGATACCTGGAGAATACTCAACGTCACTCCACTAGAAGATGGCGGTAGAACGTTCGCAGCAATGATAGATGACAGGGCAAAACAAGCACTAACATCCATCAACTGTGTAGCGCACCTAGGCCTCAACAAGGTCACTTTCCTTATCCGCTCCAAGGATAGGAAAGAAGCACCTGAAACTAGTCCAAATTAACCTCCACCACTGCAAAGCAGCCACTGCAAATCTAAGCAGAAAGCTGCTAGCAGATGACATCGATTTAGCACTGATCCAAGAACCATGGATAGTTAAGGGACAAGTCCGTGGATTAGGGGGTGCTAAAGGTAAGCTTATTTATAACCATGCAAGTCCTAGAACATGTATACTTATAAGAAATAATCTAGACTGTTTACCACTAATGGAATTCTGTTCTAGAGACATAACCACAATTAAAATAAAATGGAATAACGATGAAGGTTGTGACCAAGCCATTATAAGCTCCGTCTACCTTCCATCCGATTCCAGGGACCCACCGCCTAGCGAGGAACTAGAAAACCTAGTATCATCTGCCTCCCAAGACGATCTAGACCTCATCCTAGGCTGCGACGCAAATTCTCACCACACCATTTGGGGCAGCACCAACTGCAACATAAGAGGTGAGTCACTTTTAGAATTTATCTTAACTAACAATCTAGTAGTAGTCAATAAAGGTAACACTCCAACCTTTTATAACGCTAATAGACATGAAGTTATAGATATTACCATAACCACTATGAGAATTAGTCAATCAGTGAATAAATGGCAAGTTTCAGACGAACCATCACTCTCTGACCACAATTATATAACCTTTGAACTGTCTCAACGGGAAGTAAGCCAAAGAGTTTACTACAACCCAAGAAAGACAGACTGGGACCTATATAAACAAAAACTACAAGAGAAGATAGAACACCTAAAGTTCAGATCTCCCAATAAAGTAGTATTAGACTCAAATGCTGACCGGTTAAAAGAGGCCATGATTGACTCCTTTCAGAGTAGCTGTCCTCTAATAGACCCAAGTCAGCAAAGAGCAAAAAAACACACAAATTGGTGGAATAAAGACCTAGAAAAGGCCAGACAAGAAGTCAGACGTCTGTTTAACAGGTCTAAAGCCACAAATAACTGGGAGAACTATCACAAGGCTCTCACAGACTATGGCAAAAAGATCAAGGCAGCTAAGATAGCAGCCTGGAAAAAGTTTTGCCAGGAGGTGGAGACCACGCGATCCACAGCTAGACTTCACAAAATCATCTCAAAGCAAGCCATGAACCCAGTAGGCACTCTTAAAAAAGAAAGCGGAGAATACACTACAACGGAAGAGGAGACTTTATCTCTTTTGATAAAAACTCACCTACCCGGAGCAGTGGAACAACCTACTCTGGCTGAACCCAATCATACCCCTAGGAGGGAAGACTGGGAAACAGCTAAGAGAATAGTCAGCAAAGAAAGGATTAGATGGGCAACTAGCCTCTTCAGTCCTTTCAAATCTGCTGGAAACGACGGCATACAACCCGTAATGCTGCAGAAAGGGATAGATATACTGCTGAACCCACTCAAAGACATGTTCCAAGCAAGTCTTGCCTTGGGTTACATTCCCCAATCCTGGAGAGTGACTAAAGTAGTATTTATCCCTAAGCCTGGTAAGAGCAGCTATGCAGAAGCTAAATCTTACAGACCCATCAGCCTAACGTCATTCCTCCTTAAAACGTTGGAAAGATTAGTAGACAGATACTGGAGGGAGGAAGCCCTAACTTCACTCCCGATTCACAAATATCAACATGCTTACCAAACAGGGAAGTCATGTGAAACCGCTCTACACCAACTAGTGGGGAAAATTGAGAGAACCTTGGAGTACAAGGAGTACGCAGTCGGAGCATTTCTAGACATAGAAGGTGCCTTCGACAACACCTCCTACCACTCTATTGAAAGAGCAATGACAAACCATCAGATCGATAACACCACGATAAGATGGACTATGGCAATGCTCAACACCAGAGTTGTAAAAGTCAAGTTATTTGACAAGGAAAAGACAGTGCAGGCGACAAGGGGATGTCCACAGGGAGGAGTTCTTTCTCCACTCCTGTGGTGCCTCACAGTTGATGAACTGCTGATCCAACTCAATAACAAAGGCTACTACACTCAAGGATACGCTGATGACATTGTCATACTGATTCAAGGTAAATACCAAAGAACCGTAGACAATGTAATGAAATCAGCACTAAAGATAACCGAAAAGTGGTGTCTAGAGAATAATCTTAGAATTAATCCCAGCAAAGCCACTCTCGTCGCTTTCACTCGTAGAAAGAACATCACAAACAGAATCAACATAAAACTGTTTGAGACAAATGTCAACTGGGAGAACGAGGTTAAGTACTTAGGTCTAACCATCGATTCCAAACTAACTTGGAACTCCCACTTAGACAAAACAATCACCAGGTGTATACAAACGTTAGTTATTGGAAAAAGAGCCATAGGTAGTACGTGGGGGCTCAAACCGGAACTGACCCTCTGGCTGTACAAAACCATGGTTCGACCAATAATTTCATATGGAATAATCGCCTGGTGGCCCAAAATAAAACAAGCAACTGCGATCCACAAAATCAGCAGAATACAATATCTAGCTAATCGGTGCATCACTGGAGCCTTTAAAGGCACCTCAGGACAAGCACTGAATGCTATTTTAAATCTGCCACCTCTGCACATCTTCTTGGAAGGTGAAGCCAGAATGGCAGCCTACAGATTACAAAGTACTGGTCACTGGATGACCACAGCTAATAATCTAGGACATGGCAAGATCATGTCACACATCAACAACCCAATATTAGAAATGGGTTCTGATCTTATAATCAAAGCCTATGACTTTGAAAAGAACTTTACTGTACACACAAGTTGGAATCCGGACCAACTACCAACTCCAACAAATAAGAACATTATTTTTTACACTGATGGATCTAAGTTTGAAGGGGGTACAGGCTCCGGTGTGTACAGTACCAATCCTAGAACCAACGAAAAAGTCAGTCTAGGAAAGTTTTGTAACATCTTTCAGGCTGAAGTACAAGCTATTAACGTATGCGCAAACATCAGCATAGAAAAGAAGCTGCTCAATCGAGACATACACATTCTCTCAGATAGTCAGGCAGCACTGAAAGCGCTAAACGCTTTCAGTACTTCATCGAGACTGGTCAAGGAATGCAAATCCAAACTTCAAACCTTAAGCCAGGGAAATACAGTAAAATTATGCTGGATCCCAGGTCACCAAGGTATTGAAGGAAACGAAAAGGCGGACAAGCTCGCAAAAGAAGCAGCCCGTAATGCAATGACCGGTCCAGAACCTGGTCTAAGCATTCAGAAAAACCAAGCCCGCTCAGCTATTAATGAATGGGTCAACACCGCACACCAACTAAAGTGGAGAAACTACAATCAGGCATTACACTGCAAAAGATTGCTAAAAACTCCGAATCCACAAGTCACCAAAACCCTGTTGAGACTGAACAGAACTCGAATCAAGCAAGTAGTCAGTCTACTAACAGGCACTGGAGCATTCAGAGAATTTATGCACAGGATCAATATCTATAGAGATGAACCTGTTTGCAGACTATGCCAAGAGGATGATGAAACAGCCTATCATATCCTCTTTGAATGCCCAGCATTAGAGCATAAAAGACACCAACTCGATTGGAGCCTTAACTCTATTGACAACCGCAAGCTAGTAGGGGACATTGCAAATCTAGTAAAAGATACAGATGTCGGCCTGCTAACTTGAAAACTCCCGACAGTACAAAAAGCCCAAAGGGCTGACGTGCGCATGCCAGCAAAAGGCAGTCGTGGATCTAAATCTAATCTAATCTAATCTAATCAAAAATGATATGGGTGGTATTTAACAGTCTACCAAATCTACCCAATCTTCTCGTACAAAAAAATATTTTTGTTTCCCAAAAATACTAAATGCTCACCAAAATTAAGAAAATACATAATCTGAGAGCGACAACCAAATATTGACATCATGCTAGTCTCTTATATTATTTGTTCCTAAAAATAACTTTCGTTGGCTAAAAATGCTAAATGTTCATCAAATTTTATTCCGCATTTCATTCTAACATGATAGCCAGATATTTAATTTTCGTCAGTGTCTTATATTATTTAGCAGTTAAAAAAACTATTTGTTTAGCAGAAATAGGTACACAATGTTTACTATATTTTATAGCACATTCAATTTCAAAAGTATACCCAGATTTATAATTCTCGCCAAGCCTAAATATCACTTATAAGAAAAAATGTATCATGTTTTATTAGGTCTTGTTTATAAATGGGGATATAGAAATAAGTCTGAAGAATTCTTGCATATAAATCAATATATATATATACATAAATCTACCACATAATTCACAAAACAAAAATGAAAATGAAACTTATTAAGTCTTTTCATACAGCAATACACTGGTTACACTCGCTGTAAAAGCTACCAAGCACAATGTGCGGCTGGAAGATGAAGCCTGCAAGAAGTGTGTCTGGAAGCGACAAGGAGAGATGCGCGAGCTTATTTCATTTTTGGAGTAACAGAATAATTATTTGACGCACAAGTAGTTTTTCGAGAAAGACTAAATATAAATGGATAGCGCGAATATTTATTATGTACAGCACAGGCACGTAACTTTAGCGTTCTAAATTTGGTGAACATTTAGTAAAATTGATAGACATATAGAATTTAAAATGTAAGCAATGGTAAAACAACGCGCAACATAGCTATTTTCGTGGTGCTGTTCTCATTTTCCGAAGTATAATAATTTGGGTTGCATTAAGATTTTTTGATGTTCCTTAAATTTTTTGGTGGACAGCGCTAGGGATGTATGGTTTAATTTGGTGTACATTATATTTGATCCCAAATGATATCAGCAGATGAAGATGTTTTTGTAGTCCGACGTTGTTGTTCTGCAGCTTTAATGTTTTTCTTATAATCAGTATAACCATCAAATACTATAGTAACATTATGACGAAAATGTTGTACATATTTAACGTATTTATCAAAAGTATCATAAAAGTTACTTCTCGATCCCACACAACACGGTGTAACAGATATCCTCCATCGATGATGTAGATAGCATTTGTGTTATCAATTTCAATGTTCACACATTGAAAGCAATCATAAATGGCTGACTTCTGTGTTTTACGCATTCCTATTGCATCGAAGAGTGAAATGGGTATGGGGCTAATTCATACTCTTAAGAATTTTTCAAGTTCATCCTCAAATGTCTTAGTAATACTTGTAATGTTACATGCAGTCTGCATGTCACATGTATTTATATAAAAGATATCCAGATAGTTAATTTAAAAAAGTTTGTGTACAGTCGTTGGTTGTGAATGGTTACCAGTAACCAAAGAGAAATAATAAACAGAATGATAAAAAAGTTCAATTTGAAACTCGACTCGAGACGGTCATATTAAAACCGATGGTGGTCCAATCCCAACCAATTGGTATTTTCAAGGGTAATACCACAAGCAGTGGATATATTTTTGACAAATATTTTGTCATTTCCATGTAAATTATTGCGTTTAAATTTCACGATACAAAATCACATAAAAAATGTCACGAGCCGAAGGCGAGTGACATTTAAATGTGATTTTGTTGAGTGAAATTTGCAATAATTTCTATGGGAATGGCAAAATATTTAAAAAAAAAATATCCACTTCGAGTGGTATTTGGGACGACTATTTAACAATATTAATACATAACGGTTAACTTTATTGAAAAATATTCCAACAATTAATATAATTATTCATTCTCAATTAATTTCAGCGGAATACTTCCAAAACACAGCATTTTAAAATTTTTAAAACAAGCCACACAGTTTGTTGGGGTTTAGTGTTACGTAACCTAGCGATATCACTAAGGACAGAACATCGTTGCTAAGCGATACTTCGCAACAAGGCTATTTATTTTTTGAGTACGTACAGTGTTTTGTGAATATTTTGCATGGTGCCCAATATTCAGTAGTTATATCCCTAGTGCATTCTGTATATTCGAGTATTTCTAGAGAACGCGAAGCGTTCGAGAGAAATACTCAAATTATACAGAATGCACGCGGGGAATATTGCAAGACTATTCCTCGAAGAAATATCATCCTGTGTATACCACACTATTCATTTCTAAAGAGTTTTCAGTTTTCTTTCTCAAAATTTCTTGTGTACCTAGCAGGTTTGCTCTCCTTCGTGCAAATAGGTACTCGATATTGCACTTGTGCAAATACCCGGGTATTGCACTAGTGCAAAATATTCGCTGTATTCGACACTGATTGGTTCAAATTTTGAAAATTTATTGATGGGATTGGTTTATATTATCCGAGGGGAATAGTCAGTAATATACTGCTGTTATTGGTTGAAAAAAGCAAATGTCTGCAATGTGATTGGCTTATATGTTATAGTGTTGAATAGTCAATTGAATTTAATTAAATGATCATTACACAGAAAGTATCTGGTAATGATACAAAGTAAATTCAGCAAATCAAACCGTCTATCAAGTCGACATAATTGAAGCGTTTTCAATTTCATATTGAAGTTATATTACCAAGTAAATAACTTACAGTATAATTAACGTAGAGCCAGTGTTTACGTGTGTGTTGTGCATTCAATTGAGAAGTGCTATCTGGAAGATAACAAACAAAAGAAAAAGAAAAAACCCAAAAAAAAACAACTCCCCCTAGGGGGCAACCCCAGGGATCGGCTGGAGGATCTTGGATGGATCCAGCCGAATATAGAAAACTATCGGGCGCTGCAAAGCGAAAACTGAAGCGCCAACGACTGCAAGAGGCAGGAACCGGAAGCAAAGGCACCGGGACAGTCCCAAGCAGTCAGCCGCAACCAGGGCCTTCAGGGACCAGGGCTGGCACAAGAAAAGGGGACGACGGGAGAGGGTCAAAAAGGAACCGATCCGAAGGAAGTACCCCAAAACAGCAGAAAAAAAGGAGCAGGGTGGAAGAACCTGCTCGTAGTTACAAAGAGGCCATCACTGGGGAAAAAATGATAATTCTACCAGACGGTTACCCAGATGAGACCTTAAATGTCGAGCAGGCAGGGTTGATTAGAACCTACCTGCTTGAAAAAATCGATGAAATTGAGGATGGGGGGAATGTACCCCACCCGAGATTTCTTGAGGTACGCCACGGCAGGGGAAGACTTAACGTGACCTGCGCGGACCTCAAAACCAGAACGTGGCTGGAAACAACAATAAAAGGCTGTATACCATGGGGGGGAGCGAAACTGGTACTCAGGGAGGCCAAGGACGTTCCCAAACCAGTGTACACCCTAGTTTGGATTCCAGGACCAGTACTGGAAGCCAAAACTATTCTGCACAGGCTGCAGAAACAAAATAAAGGTCTTTCCACAAAGACCTGGCAGGTGACGGACTCCAAGCCGGACCCCAAGGGACAGCAGGTAGTCATCGCCATGTCAGAACAGTCCTGGACTCAGCTACAGGACGTTGAGTATAGGCCCTTCCTAAACTTCTCCCGGGTATCTTTTAAGAAACTGGGTAAGAAGAAGGAGGAAGACGAGAAGAAAGAAGGGCAGGCAGAAGAAGAAGGACCTTCTCAGGCGATGGAAGTGGAGGGATCTTTGGAACCTCCACTCTTGCAATCGCCAGAGGAAATGGAGGTAGAGGGGCCTCGGAAACCTCTACCAACAGAAGAACCACAGGCGGAAGGGACTTCAGAACCCCCCCCCAGGTGAAAGAAGCGGGAGGGTCTAAGGAACCTCCCTCTCCTTAAGCCCAGAAAAAAAAAAAAAACCTAAGTAGAAGCTACAATGGCGCTGAAACTGCTACAGGTAAATATACACCACTGTAAGAACGCATCGGCAGTCTTACAGGCTTATGCCATCAAAAATAATATTGACATTATATTAATTCAAGAACCTTGGATTAAGGATAACAAAATAATGGGACTAGGGATGACCAAGCGCTGGACTCTGCACAGCTCCGATGAAGTCATGCCTAGAACCTGCATACTTGCTAAATCAAATTTGAATCTGATCACATTAAGAAACCTTTCTTGTAGGGATCTTGTGGCAGTCAAAACCAAAAGGGCTATGGAAGGGAACGAGAGGGAACTCATTATCGGATCCGTTTACCTCCCATATGACCAGCCAGGAGATCCACCCACTCCTGAGATGAGGAAGCTAGTAGGATACTGCAGAGGGGCGAATCTGCAGCTACTACTAGGATGTGATGCAAACTCTCACCACATAGCGTGGGGAAGCAATAACACCAACCCCAGAGGTGAGTCACTCCTTGATTTCTTTTTAGAAAATAGGCTCTTGACAATGAATCTAGGCAATGAACCCACATTTGTAACTAGTGTTAGAATGGAGGTCATTGATACAACTGTAGCCACTACAGCTATGGCAAACATGGTAGAAAAATGGTACGTATCTGAAGAGCCATCGCTCTCGGACCACAGATACATCAGATTTGACATCAAAACACCAGTGCTAACCGACCTGGAGTACAGGAATCCCAGAAACTGCAACTGGGGGTCATATAAAGAGAACCTTAGGCAGGCACTACAGGATTGCCCCTCCAGAGCCAGTAACACTGTTGAATTAGAAACAATGGCATATGCCATCGCTGAATCACTGATAAATGCCTTCGAATCGAGTTGTACTGCAACTTCCAGAAGGTCAACCAGAGATGTTCCATGGTGGAACGGTCGACTTTCAGAGCTGCGGGTGGAGACAAGAAGGCTATTTAACAAAGCAAAAAGGACAGGGAAGTGGGAACCTTATAAAGAAGTCCTGACAAAATACAATAACGAAGTGAGGAAAGCAAAACGATCCTCATGGAGGGAGTACTGCAAGGGAGTCGACAAGACACCAGAATGTGCAAAACTCCAAAAAGCGCTAGCGAAAGATAGACCACAGATAGTGGGAACACTAAAAAAACCTGAAGGAGGATACACGGAAACTGGGAAAGAAACACTGGCAGTTCTACTACAGGCGCACTTCCCAGGCAGTATACTACTACAGGAAGATAATACCAGTGATCAGGGTGTAGAAATACCTTTACGCAGGGCCACACAAGAGAACTGGAAGACAGCACATCAAGTGATAAACATAACAAAACTTAAATGGGCATTACACAGTTTTGAACCATTTAAAGCTCCAGGTGGAGACGGGATCTATCCAGCTCTACTCACTCAGGGCTGGGGTGAACTATCCACCCGTCTATGTGCAATGCTAAGAGCAAGTCTGGCCCTAGGTTACATACCAGTAAGCTGGAGAAAAGTGAGAGTGGTATTTATACCAAAGCCGGGAAAGGAAAGCTATGCCCAGGCTAAATCTTACCGACCAATAAGTCTGACGTCATTCATTCTGAAGACACTAGAAAAGTTAATTGACAGGTATATAAGGGACGAAGTACTGGTGATTTCTCCATTACATAGATACCAGTATGCCTACCAATCAGGAAAATCCTGCGAACTGGCTATACACGAACTAGTCAGCAAGGGGGAAAAAACTATACAATCCAAAGGCTTTGGCCTAGGAGCCTTTCTGGATATCGAAGGTGCTTTTGACAACACCTCGTTCGACTCAATTCATCTAGCCTTGAATAGCAGGGGAATAAATTACACCCTGAGCAGATGGATACTAAACATGCTTAAAAGGAGAGTCATAACCACTTCTCTTTATAAGACAACCGTGAAAGTGTCGGTGACCAGAGGGTGCCCACAAGGAAGGGTATTGTCACCTCTACTGTGGATGGCCTTCTACGGGAACTAGAGGAGAGGGGCCTATACACACAGGGCTACGCTGACGACATCACCATCTACATACACGGAAAATTTGAGGGCGTAGTATTCGAAAGAATGCAATTGGCCCTCAACATTGTGGAAAGATGGTGTGAAGCCAAGGGACTATCGGTCAACCCGGAAAAGACCTCGCTTCTGTCAATCACAAGAAGGAAGAAAAACAAGTATAGGAAACTAATACTATACGGAAAAGAACTACAGATGGTGGAGAATGTCAAATATTTGGGTGTGATTTTAGACACCAAACTGACATTCAAACACCATATGGAACATGTTACAAGCAAAGGCTGCAGAGCATTCTGGACCTGCAGAAGAATGTTTGGAAAAACATGGAGACTGTCACCAAAAATGGTATACTGGCTCTTCACAAGAGTCATTGTACCAACGATAACCTATGCATCCTTGGTATGGTGGCACAAGGCAAGCAATATTAAAAATAAGAACTTGCTTAGCAAAATACAAAGAATGGCTTGTATTGGAATAACGGGGGCAATGTCAACAACCCCGACAGCCGCGTTAGAAGCCCTGCTGAACCTTCCCCCATTACACCTAAGGGTAGAGGCGGAAGCGAGACTAGGGGCATATAGGCTGAAAATACAAGGGTATGATCGTTATCCTGGACATCGAGGATACCATACCGAAATCTTTAACCGATTACGTGAAAACCTATCCTGCAGATGAAGTCCGACAAAATAAAGACATCTTACCAGTTCCAAAAACCGTTTGAAGTATATCTTCCAGAGCGGGAAGAGTGGAACGAGGAAGAAGTCTTAACCAAACTAAAAGGGGAAGTCTGGTACACAGACGGATCAAGAACAGAAAATGGAACAGGTCTGGGCATTTATGGCACGGGACCAGGAAATGCAATAAGCATAAACCTGGGACAATATGCAACAGTATTCCAGACCGAGGTAACAGCAATTCTAACCTGCGCCCAATTAATGGTGCAGAGATCCTACAAAGGCAGGAGAATACACATCCTGACGGACAGCCAAGCAGCTTTAAAAGCGCTGTCATCCAACCAGTTCAACTCAGAACCGGTATATGAATGCCATAAAAAACTGGTTCAACTGGGAGAACACAACAAACTTAGCCTGTTGTGGGTCCCAGGTCACCAAGGAATAATAGGCAACAAAAAAGCAGACAAACTAGCAAAATCAGCCAGTACTATCCAGCTGATAGGACCAGAGCCTACCTGTAACATAGCTTATAGCATGATCAGGGAGCAAACTAGAAGCTGGTTACGAGATAAACATCGCAAATTCTGGCACGACTACCCTAAAGCAAGGCACTCTAGAAACTTCATAGGGGAACCGTCCAAGAAAGCAACGCTGGCACTCCTGGAAAACGGAAGGGAGAAAATAAAACACATAACAAGGATAACTACAGGACACTGTTATATGAACAAACATATGCACACAATAGGAGTGGCAACAAACACAGACTGTAGATTCTGTGAAGAGGAGGACGAGACTCCAATCCACTGGATATGCGAGTGCGAGGAACTCATAACTCTGCGTCATAAACACTTTGGGGAAACAACGATCGAACCCGAACTGCTGATAAACACCTCACTAAACTCACTGGTAAGCTTTTTTGAGGACATCGGAATACCTCTGTGAGGCTAGGTGAAGCACTGGGATGTGCACAATAGGTCTTTTAGGCCGCAGTGCAGAAAGGGGAACTAACCCAACCAGAAGTATATATAATAATATAATAATCTGGTAATGATACAAAGTAAATTCAGCAAATGAAACCGTCTATCAAGTCGACATAATTGAAGTGTTTTCAATTTCATATTGAAGTTATATTACCAAGTAAATAACTTACAGTATAATTAACGTAGAGCCAGTGTTTACGTGTGTGTTGTGCATTCAATTGAGAAGTGCTATCTGGAAGATAGCAACACATCCAAAGAGCTTTTTTGAAGGGAGTGGAGATTTCAACCAGCCAGTTACTGTTAGCTGACCTGCTTCATTTGTAGAGGGGATTCTAATATTGCTGATCAGGTTACTCTAAAGCGACGTTAAGGTCAGTGCTTGTTTAATAACTTTTACGAACAACTTTCAAGAATATTTAAATTGTGTATTTAATTTTAGTGAACTTGTATTCAGAACTAAGAATTACTATTAATTATCTAAATTTTAATAGTGTTCTGAGTACTCGGCGATTTTAGGCAATTATATTTAGAAATTCTACCTTTTGATTTAAGTTAAGATTGGGAAATGTAAATTAGGGATTTTGGGTTTTAAATATTGATTAAAAGTTATCCAAAACAAACTTGACTATCCTTACGTCATTGAAAAGTCAATAAACATATCTGAATGTCATTAACATATTTAGAATATCAGTAAAAGACCTGAAAGTAACTATAAAATTACTTTACAGTAATCAAATATTTAAACAATCAGTTATACTTGTTATTACGAATCACCATTCAGCTGAGGGTAAAGAGTATTCATTTAGCTTTACTGACTAGCCGGAGCAATATTTAAAATAATTAGAAAGATATAACTGAACAATATTTGTATGTCAAATATTGACGTTTGTGAGGTAAGTTACTATTATTTTAATTTATCATATAAATAAGTAATTCAACACCTCAAGTGGGGGTTAATATTACAATTGACGCGCAACGTGGGGCCTTTATATTACATACTCGTGCGTTGAAATATTAATACAGGGCCTATAGGTACCTTCTCATCATGAACCAAACACAAACCAATACATACATATTTTTACTTATATTAAACGTTTGATGACGTATACATGGTGCATGTAAGTATTTTCGATGTTTAAAATCTCAAGAATGGCGCTTCATAGGAAAAGAGTATCTAAACAATTTTTGTAGAGAATTGCATAATATACAACTTTTGTTTCACTTATTTTTACGATAACACTCACCGTTTAAGAAAGAAAATTTAAAAAAAAACATTTTTTGACCTTTGACCTTGCATAACATTTGTAACAGAAGTAGAATCAGTGGGGACTTTTGATGTTTCATTTGTGATGGTGTATTTCACACCTTTGCCAATTTTCAGCTCTATGCGAATTTTTCCTAACTTACAACTTTTTTTGTTTATTTTGACTGGACTGTTAATATTTGGGCTGTATAGTACTAGTAAATAATAATAACGAAACGAAATATTATTATTATTTACAAGTATAATACAAAAATAATTAAATTAAAGTATTTTTCAGTCAATCATATTAAATTATGGATATATTTCTGATAGGAAAACCTGCCAACGCGAATAATAATAGAAGCACTAAATAGCCCAAATTCGATTTTTCCGCAGCTAATGCCAGTAGTATAATTTCAGAGAACAACAAAAGTGTCGACTCTAATGTTCTGTGCAAGGATTTAAGCGATATTTCTGCAAACGGAGAAAATCTGATTCAGCACAAATTGTCGAGGTATCCTAAAAATAAAGATGAAAGTAGTTTCCACGCAGAGTGGTTCCAAATATTCAAATGGCTGGAGTATTCAATAAATGCAGATGCCTGTCACTCTTGTCGGCAATTTTGTTCTCTAGGAAGCAAAAGAAAATGCATTTACATCAACCCGGTTTCGTAACTGGCAAATGGCTTTAAGTAAGGATAAAGATTTTGAAAAACATGCATCCTCAAAAGTTCATGTTATAATGCTACCTGGTTACTTTAAAACGATTTCTGGTTTATATTTAATTTTGTAAGTTAATCTGTAGCACTAATTATTTATACCCTTATGAATGGTAGCTTTTGCGCCTGGGGTCGATTTATTTACACCTTGACTGATTCAAAGAACTACGAGTAACGAAAAATACATTTATTTAACATTATGTATAAAATAAAAATAAATCATTCGAACACTTTTGAGGCCGGTCCTGTGGCTGGTTCTGGACAGGTAGGCCACCCAACTTGCATAGGCGTATCGCTGAAGTCTTCGTTATGGGCCGCTGGTGGAACGAGCAGATGATCGGCGTTAATGTTGGCAAAACTGGAACACCAAAACAAATTTAAATGACAGTTCGTATCGATGTAAATAAACGGGATGATTTGGTTTATTTCAAATATAAAGGCAAGTGATTGTAACTATGAGTTGGTTAATTTAACGTGCAGGGCTTCCAGTGAGGTCATATTAGTCATTTTTTGTCATTTTTTAAACTGAAAGTCATTTTTTGTCATTTTTTTCGGGAAAAAATATGATTTAGGTCATTTTTCATTCCCTTCCACTTGTTAAAATGCAATTTTTTCAGAAATTTAAAAAAGCGTGTGTTACCTATATTAAAAGTTCTATTGTACTGTAGGTTAAGTTTTTCTTAGTTCTTGTGTGAATATATTATGTATTTATTTGCTAGCTATTTGCTAATAAACAAAGATTATTATTATTATTATTATATTTTTTAAATATTGCGCCAAACGTCATGTATAACAAGGTTTTACCATTAAATTTCCCTAGGTGTTTGCCGTTAGTTTTGTTTGAGATCATTAGAAAAATCAAGCGGCAATTTATTTTCGGTGTTTGCGTCTGTGCTAACCAATCGTAAAACATTTGCCGCTATACAGCGATCTAAGGTACTATATTTATACAAGCAAGTTCGTCCGCCATTTTGAGTTACTGGAAGTGGCGGAAAATTCAAATTCTAGTTACTTTTCAATTAGCATACGGTAAGTCGGAAAAACACAGCTAACAATGCAGGGCTCGGAAAGCAAGGTTATGATTAATGGAAATGTTTCAGAAAGCATTAATGTCAACCGAGGTCTGAGACAAGAGGATCCGTTATCCTCATTATTGTTCAATCTAATGTTGGAAAAGGTAGTGAGAGAAAGTAAAATACATACGCAAGACACAATTTTAACTCACCTACATCAATGTTTAGGATATGCCAACGATTTAACAATAATCACTAGGACAAAAAAGAAATTAAAAGAAGTAATAAAACGACTAGAAAAAGCGGCAAGCGGAAAGGGATTACAAATAAATGAAGAGAAAACCAAATATATGGTAATGAGAGGAGGAAGTACATCGGAAGAGGGCGACCTAGTGGTAACCAGTGTAGTCGAAGGTAAAAGCTATAAATTTCAAAAAGTGAACAGATTTAAATACCTGGGTGTTGTTTTGACAAATAACTTTGATGAAAGTGTGGATGTAAACGAAAGACTAAATAGTGGTAACAGAAGTGCGGGAGCCTTATTAAGCGTTTATAAATAAAAAAACGTGTCCATAAAAACAAAAGTCCGAATATATCAAACGGTTATCAAACCAGTGGTCCTGTACGGGTGTGAAACGTGGATATTAAACAAAAGTGAAGCCAACAAATTAGAAATCTGGGAAAGAAAGATACTCAGAAGAATTTATGGAGGAAAGAAACTACATGACGCTTGGGAAAGAAGAACAAACGAGGAGATTATGGAGCTATATGGTCACCCAAGCATTACGGCAACTCCAAATTAACTCACCCCAAGAATATGGGCCATGTGCACGAATTTTTTTTCAGAAGCTTGTTTATAACTAAGTCCGCCAATCGGCACGGACTTAAATGTCCAAATATTCGCTTGTACACCAAGACTCCGCCAAACGGCATGGGATACACAAAGAATGAAAAGCAGACTAACTCCCCATCGGATTATAGAATTCGAAAAACCGTGCAAACTGCTAGCTTCGCTCCAAAAATGAGACGAAGGCCGAAGTGCCATTAGTTTGCAAAATCCGAGCACCGCAAAAAAAATCGTCTACCTAACAAATTTCGATGGGCGCGAACCGAATATCGGCACTAAAGGTTTGTTCACCCAGTATCAACCGCTAAGAGATCATTTACACCGTAGCACCCTTTTAGTAGGAGAGCTGGTGTCATTTTTAAGTGTTGATTTAGTTAAGGCCTATTTATTGAAAGGGTGTTGTGGGAGGAATGTATAAGTGTCAGCTGTAAGGATTATCTGATAGCGGTATCGGAAGAAGGCACAACACCCCCAATTTGCACGGTCAGTATATGTCAAATTCGAGGTTAGCAAGTTAGGTTTTGTGTAAGTTTGTGTCAAAACTGACAGAAAATCTAACCTGGTAATCTCAAATTTGACTTAAACTTACATTAAAAAAGTCCATAAGGGCGGCTGTGGAAATTCAAACATATGAATAATATGTTGGTGGCACTGTAAGTCTATGTCAAATTCGAGGTTTAGCAGGTTAGGTTTTGGGGTCAGTTTTGACACAGACTGACACAAAAACTAACCTGCTAACGTCGAATTTGACATATACTGACATATACTATCAAGGATAATCCTTACAGCTGACACTTATACATGCCTTCCGCAACATTCTCTCAAAAATTAGGCCTTAACTAAATCATCACTAAAAAATGTCAACAGCTCTTAAGACTATTTGGGGGTGAATTCCAAAAATCGCTGGAAATGATTTGGTCTATTTGTAAGACGATCTAATATGTAAAATTTCAACTTCCTAGCTGTAGTAGTTCTCTCGTTAAGGTAATCTTAAAAAAACAGATCCATCTCATTTAAATCTTTTGAGGAGAAGCATTCTGCAGAGCCCTGAAAATGGCTTGACATGATTTGTAAAACAAACTAATGTGCCGAATTCTGACTTTCTACCTGTATCTATCTCGTGACGATCTTTAGAAAAACACATTTACCCCATTTAATCCCTTTGAGAGGATACTTTTCGAAAAACCCTGAAAATGACTTTACTCGATGTGTAAAACAAACTACTGTGCCGAATTAATTTTCTACTTGCAGCAGTTACCGTATTACGGCGATCTTTAGAAAAACACAGCTACCCCATTCAATCCCTTCGGGAGTTAATTTCGAAAAGCCTGAAATTAATTTGACCTAATTTGTTAAACGATTTAATATGCCGAATTTTAATTTCCTGCCTGTAATAATTACGTGGTGGATATTTTTAGAAGAACACTTCTGATCTATTTAACCAGTTTGAGGGGATGTATTTCGAAAAGCTATAAAAATTATTTCCTATTAGTAAAACGATCTAAAATGCCGAATTTGAACTTACTGTCTGTAGTAGTTTTCCCATGGCGATATTTTGACAAACAGATTTGTTTCATTTAACCCCTTTCGGGGATGAATTCTCCAAAACCTTAAAACTGATTTGACCCGATTTTAAAAAATGTTTTAACATGCTCAATTTTAACTTCCTATACTTGTAGTAGTTTCCTTGCAGCGATATTTAGAAAAACATATTTGTCCTATTTAACCCCTTTCGGGGATGAATTCTGCAAAACCTTGACATTTACTTGATCTGATTTGTAAAACGAAATAATATGTCGAATTTCAGCTTCCCACTTGTAGTAGTTTCCTCGTTGTAGATCTTCACAGAAACAGGTCTACCACATTTAGCTCCTTTGAAGGAATTAATTTCGAAAAGCCCTGAAAATGGTTTGACCCTACTTGTAAAGAGAGCTAATATGACGAGTTACAACGTCTTACCTTCCCCAGATTCTATTATGTAACGATCTATGAAGTAGAAGTCAATCCCGTCGAATAAAGGGTAAACGCACTTCTTTGTAGATGATATTGGATGTTTTCCCTTCTGGTTTGAGCACCACTAAGTTGTTTGGAGAACTGACTCCTAAACAGTCTAGATAAAGTTGATCGAGAAAAAAACGGTCTTCCCTTAAGTCGACCCCAGCCTGATTCAGCGACTGTTCCTGCACCTTATTGATCGTCATGGCAAAGCAGGTTTTTACGGGAAATTGCAGTCTCTTAAATTGAAAAGAATAGTCTGAAAGAATAAGAGTTATTCGAGGAAAGAAGACTGTCTCCCCTTCTCCAAAGCCTATGAAAATTGTAGCCTTAGTGACGTTATGATGCGAAGCTTTCATCTGCAGTCGAATTTGGGCGTCTTCACGTTTCTCAGATGTATAAGTGGTCTAACTTTCAAAGGCAGGCGATTTGGAAGAACTCCGGGACGGTAGAGAGTGTGGAGAAACTCAACGTGGTAGTGCACTGTGTAATCTGCCTCCACCACAGTGTTAATCGATTGATAGATCTTTTCCTCCGAATGAAAGGCCTTGGAATATCCTCTCAGGTGAACCCTTATGTAAATTCAAGACAATATGTCCTTATTGCACTAATACTGCATTTTTAAAAATCACTATTATAACACGTATTTGTTTTGAGAGCAACTTCCATTTAAATATCATCGTCAAGCTGATAAAACCACAGTAAATAAAAAACCACTAATCGGACCCCTTTAAAAATATTTTGCAATTTACAAAACTTCTTTGTAGACAATGTTTAACGTATGGCACTATCCATCAGGTAAAATTTGAATTTTTAAGTTTTCATAACTACTCGCACGTGACATTGCTACATACACTTGACCATAGCTAAATACTGGTTGTGACGAATATTATATATTATTCCTACTTTATCCAGAGTTTGACTTTGTGGTTTATTAATTGTCATCGCAAATGCTAGGCTCACAGCGAAAATGGAAAGGTTACTACAAAGAAGAGCTAGGAGATGGCCGAATAGAGTTTTGAAATAATAGTTTGCAAAAGCGATGACTGAATGCAACTTAAACGAAAGAAACTGTGAGGATGGAAGGGTATAAAAAAACAGGTGTCTGATAACGTCGAAAGACGTTTTAACAATAAATACGTATGCTTGTACCAACAGGGAAAGCAACTAACCAGTGTGTAAATAAGCACATCCATATAATTATAATGAGCAGAAAAACCATCTTACAGCATCGATTTTCTTTAACTGTCAGTTTACATGTATTTTGACGTTTGTCTCACGAATCAGCAGACCGTTGATTGCAAATAAACATTTAGTAGTTATAGTAGCCCACTGCAAAAATGAATAGAACGCCGCAAGCTGACTTCGAGAATATACTTGGTTTACTGCTACTGCATGGCCGGCTGCAACCACATGAGTGCTACAATATGATGGTTTTTCTCTAAAAATTACAAATTTATTTTTAATTTAGGACTTTTGTGCACATCTACACGGTGACGGCTTTCATTTAAAAAAAAAGAATTATCGAAATCGGCCCGGTGGAAGTCTCAAAATAGATGTCGAAAGAAAACGCTTCAAAATTCGATATTGCCATATAATGAAAATCATCCCATTCTCATTCCCCATAACAGTCATCTAGCCCAACTCATAGTGAAAGACGCCCATCGCTACATGGCGGAAGTCAAGCTACAGCGGCATACATCCGTAGAAAATTTTGGATTGTCAATGTGAAGAAAATAATACGCAAGGAAATTCACAACTGCATGAAATCGTTTGCATTCAGAAGACAACCGTTGCAGCAACTTATGGACAATCTCCGCAAACGCAGAGTAATGTCGTTTCTACCATTCTCTCAGACTGGTCTGGATTATTCAGAGCCGGCACAAAGCAGAACGAAATGGAAGTCAGATGAAGAGAATTTGCAAGTAGGAGATCTAGTGTTACAAAAGAATGAAAATAGTTCTCCCAATCGATGGCCTTTAGCAAGAGTGACAGAAGTACATCCAGGTACAGATGGTATTGTCAGAGTTGCAATCGTTAAGACAAAGAGAGATGCAATTCTCAAGCGCCCTATCACCAAACTCGTTCCGTTACCAAGACATTAAGCAGAAGAAGGAAAAATAAAGCAAGGCAGGGGCAGTGGAGTGTCAACAGTCACAGGAACAATAACACTCTTACTTGCGTTGTGCACCATAATTTCAGCAACCACGGGGTCGTACATAGTACAGTGACTATATAGTTACTGTAGTACATAGTCAAGTATCCGTCACCTGGCCTATTTATTGAAGAACTTGGCCACTCAAAACCCTCGAGGGGAGACTTCAGGATCGAAGTAACAGTGAACATCTCTAGCATCCAAGTAGATGAAGAAGATATAAACAAGACAATCGAACAAATGAATACCTTATGCAGCAAAGCACTTGTATTATCGGCAGAATCCCATTGCAAGGAATTAAATCCTCACCTGAGAGAGCAGCAACGGCAGATCATCTGGAATATGAAAAGCATCTATAGTCAAGAAGTCAGGACCAAGCGAGGAGTACTAGGGCAGCTACTAACCTCAGTGTTTGGAATTAACGATTAAGTTTACCATGACATCGCTTCATTGTACAAAAATCAACTAGAATTGATACATACATCTAATCATCAGACAAGGATAATGTTGTCAACTGCAGCAACTCTAAATGAGACTGAAGCCAGAATATCCCAGAAGTTGGATAACTATCGAAGAAAACTCAACAAAGGGTTGCTAGCAATCAATGAGATGGAACCTTGGTACAAAAAGACAGACGACAACAAGTTCAACATACATGTGTTAACATCATAACAGATGGCTACCAACTACTTACAAGTGATGGGTGAGAAGTACAATCAACTTCTAAATGTAAAATTCAAAAAGGCAGACATCCTGCAATTTATTCCGTCATCATAATTTTACAGAATAATGTCGAATGCAATGGCCAATCTTTCATCAAACCTGGAGATAATTACGACACCAATGCACAAGATGGAAGTTAGCATCAATAATGAAACCATCAAGATTTTCAGTTATTTTCACATAACTGAGAAGCGGTAATACAACTTAATCAAACCTACTCCAATTCCAGTGAAGAAGGGAAATGGAACCTACGCATCACTGAACTTGCCAATGGAATTCTTAGCTATCAACTACAACGAACAAACCTATTTTGAAATACAAGAAGACAAGTTGAAGGAGATCGAGCCAATAGGGAAACATCTTTACCTATGCAGGCCATCCGCAGTTCGAAGTATAGAAGACAATCCGAACTGCATCATTGATGAGATCTACCAGCGATTGAACAAGGTCAAATGTTTGGTCCATCAGTTTACAGTTAAGACACTGGTATGGAAGAAACTACGCCGCGAATACATGGTTATTTATTCCCAATCAACCCACAACAGCAGCAGTACAATGCAGCGGGAATCGAGAAGATGTGAATATTAAAGATGTTGGTATAATCCAAATATCCCCAGATTGTACTATATATACAAAACGGACTACTTTGCATACTCAGCTATTCACTACTATTCCTGTCGTAGCTGGGTTCAACAAACCAATGCAAGTAATTATTAACACTACTTTGCAGAATACAAGCACCCACCCTCAACTGCAAATGGAGGTGTTGCTACCGTCCGATCATTTTCAACGCCTACAAGAAGAAGAGTTGCAGCTACATCAGAACTATCCATTGTAGCACCATCAACATACCATCATGGTGAACACCGCTACTACAATCGGTATCTTAGTATCAGGTTGTATCATCTGGACATTATGGAAATACTCGGCACGCCCAAATTCAGACCTGTCAGAAAGCTTCAGGTTACAACCACTGCCACCAGACGAAGAAGATGGAGAGACAGCATCAGTCACACCATCACGGCCCATTGTCGTTCGGCAGAATGTTTAGGAACCAAAACATAATTTTAACTTTTAAATTAAATATGCATACATTTCGTAAGCTAGCTCGTATTACATGCGGAAATACACAACAAAGCTGTCAGCATTGCTCGAATGACGCGGTGAACAAACTGCAATTATGCAGACTTGCTATCACTGTTTGTTATGAAATTAAACACGCAAGTGCAAATGCGAGTTGAACTAAGGCAAATAAACTGAACCATGTAATTTACGTCATAGTTTTATGTATATAAATAGGAAATTTCTAGTCAATAAAATAATACAGTTTGACATTTGTTTCTGTATTCACGAACCTCTGCTCCAACGAATCAAAGTCTACTAAATCATCTTGTGTGAGACTGCACAAGACCGTTGGTTTGCACTCCTTTTTAATTCCTGCACCCCTAAGACATATCCTAAAATTGTACAAATTATAAATTATACAGTCCACTATAAGCTCCACCCTGAACAATGTCCAACAATAATCAGCAAGCATTTTACTGTTCCACTTGCCTTGAAAACGTTTTTCAATAACAGAAATGTCTTGATGAAACCTTTCACCGTGTTCATCACTGACGTCGCCGAGGTTTGGGGGAAAGAAATCCAGGTGCGAGTGCAAAAAATGTATTTTATCTACGACAGTGTGTAACATTGCCTTTTAGTTGGCAGTTTTAAGTTTGTAAAACGACTGTTTAATAACATGTTTTCATTAGTTTACGTCGTCAGTAGTAAAGTGTTTAAAATATTTCATTAAGCACGTTGTCAGTAGAAATATAACAAGTGCTTGAAAAATTTCCGGAAATATTTGGAAATATGTTCTTCAGCTATTTTTTCAATAAGAGCATGAGTGCATGCCAACTGAAAAAATCCCGACTCCGAAGGAGGAGGGATTTTTTCTTGGAGGCATGCACGAATGCTTTTGTTGAAAAAAAAATAGCTGCATAACATATTTCCAAATATTTCCATAGGGAAATTTGTTGAGCACGCGTTATATTTTGATAGAGAATATCACGAATGAAAAAACACAGTAGCAACAATCAGTATCGGCCTACTGACTTTGTTCAGAGCTTCATTGTTTCTAAATACTTTGATGACAGTGACAGAAGTGGAAATTTCCCGGTAAATTTCCGATTATCAATTTTCGCCGTTACCATGGTAACTTTCCAACTAAATTTGCATAAGGGATATTCTCAGTAGCAACGTGTTTTAAAATTTTTAAAACACGCAAAATTACGACCAGTTGCTGGTAATCCTAATTTACATTTAATTTTTTTATATTTACCGTGTTTTCTAGGTTCTTTCGTATATAAAATATTGTACGATACACATGCGTAAAGCATCTTTAGTCACTCGCGGGGCTTAAAACGCTCGCTCACTCGCGTTTTAACTCTACCCCACTCGTGCCTAAAGAGTAGCTTTACGCACTTGTATCGTAAATTACTATTAAGGCTTATGTTACAGCCCAATTTATGGTAACTCCTACGAAGTTCAATAACAAGTGTTATATAATTGTCAGATTTTGTTTCCTAGAAAATTTTGGGTCACACTTTTAAAAGCATTCAAAGCAACACGCTCCAAGGTTTAATTTGGGATCCTACAAAAATTCCCCCTAAGTTTTGCATCTGAGATATTGGGAAATTTTTGTTTAAGGTATTGGAATCCAAGGCATCTTTATCCATTGCTTAAAACGCACGACTTAACCTTGAAAAAGCCAGTGACATTTCCAAATTAGTTCATTTGACAGGTGAAACAAAACCAAGTTAGCTCGTACCAAATCGAAAATCGCAAGTCGCTATATTCTCAGTATGGTAGAAGGTCTTATTGGCCAATGTCTTAAATTTAAGAGATGATGATTGGGTCAAAATTTAAAAAATTATATTCTCGGTGTAACATACAGTAGAACTCGGTTATAAGGAATTCCACGGAACCGCTATATTTGTTCGTAATAACCGTTATTCGTTATACCCAAGAAGGTCATAATTTGAGCAAATTTCCAACTTCCGTATAATTTCTACTTTTTCGGAAACCGATAAAATTTTCAGTTTGACTACCGACATTTTTCCACAACTAGAAAATGCGTAGGTACATACGGAATGTCAGTAAAGGAACGACCAAGATACATCCACTTGAAGATTTTTGCAACTCTTTTTGTTGCGTTATACGCCAACGTCTTATAGCTATTGTATTTTTAATCTTGTAAAGGGTTTTGTTAAATACAATAGCTAAGACGTGGCTATGAGGCAACACTTTCGTTTTGCAGAATGCGATAACAGAACTGAGCCATAACATCGGGCGAAACCCATTATCGCTTTTCGAAGAACTGGATCCTGCAGGTAGCTGCTGGATTCTAAGAAAAACGGAGTTGCTTACAATGCCCACTATCTCGCGCTATTGTACAGAGTGCTAGAGAGAGCTAGAGAAAGTGGCCTACGAAATTTAACTGAACACTATTTTCCTAGAAAACATTCCTTATTATAATGTTGCCACAACAAAATACCTAATATCTTTCAGTTACATTTTATTAGGAGATGAAAAGGATCATGTCACGGAAGTTTTAGTGAAGTTGGTAATATAGGTCCGTCGATGGTAACACAAATAGGCTCGGCCGAGCTCAGCCTGGGTCGTAGGCTAATGTGGAACTTCCTCTTCTGGACCAGCTGGGAAGTCCTGGGCGCCAGGATCCTAAAATCTAAATTCCGAGCCTAGAGTCCCTGAAGCATCGGATACCAAAATGCTCAAGCTATTCGAACCAAAATAAAACCACTCAATACGACAATATCGTTTATTTCTATACCCTCGGCACTCGCCCCCAAATTGCAAGCGAAATAACAGACGTAACAAACTTAACCCTAGGAGTACGACATATGCGTTACGTAAAGGAACATTGGCGAATAATCACCCACACAAAAGATCCCTACATTCGTCAATATACATGAATATATATATATGCACTACAACAAATCAACGTACGAATGAATATATGCTCGTACTAAATCAAATTAAAGCACAAGTGAATATATGTACACACTAAATCAAGTTAAGGTACAAGTGAATATATGTACACATGAAATCAAATCAAGGTACGAATGAATATATGAACACGTTAAATCAATTTAAAGTACAAATGCATATGTTGGGCCTGACCTTGACCAACAGCTCGCAGCAAGCTGAAATACGGAAGCTAAAGTACGCGATTTGCCTTTCGCCCGCGTGGCTATTGGCAACAAATCATCGCAAAATTTAGTTTAACTAACAATTTCAAATCGACGTCCTCGAGCTCTATTAGCTATGCGTAACAGAAGCTAAGCGATAGCCTAATTACTTAGCGTGTGAACAAGAGCAGGTTTTTAGAGTAAGAAAATACCGCTGGGTGGGGCGCGATACATGTACATGTCTCGGTTACCGTGCGCGGTCTTGCAATTGATTTTGAATATGCAATCGTAAGCCTACCTAATAGAGAGCTCAAACCAACGATAACTCGCGCAAACTTTGAGCCAAACTGACACGAAATTAACCCTGGGGCGAGCTAATTGGTTTTACAAATATTCAAAGTAATTAATTAATTTGCTTAAGACATCTGCGCGCTCACTATTCTGATCGGCGTTCCCTAAAGCGAGTGTTCATGATGTACGCCAAACGTTGCGCAAAAAAAACCACGGCACCAATCGTGTTCTCCTCAAACCGTGCAGTGCGTCGATAACAAAACAAAGAGCGGTCTGACCTTATCTCCAGTAAGCGGAAGATCCAACCTGAAGTCGGCGGTCGCTGCGAAGCTCAAGGGCTGCGATAAGTCGGTGCTCCCCACCGGCAGGACGTTCCGCCAACCCTTGGGTTAGGGGTAGTAAGAAAACGATCGAGGAGCAGACCACGATAACGGACAGTTGTGGCCAAACGCAAAGCCAGTTTGAACGAGTTCGACTGGACTCAAAATCCACAAGTAGCGATAAAAATGAAGCCCTAAGAACGGACAATAAAATTACCATAACGCAAAACCAAACCTCGCCCTCATACATACTATGTTGTTAGGCGGCTTCTTGTATCGTTTCGATATTCGGACTTCCCTGGTTCTCCCAAATTGTGTAGTTCGGCGACGTAACCAAATCCAGCCGGAACTGTTTCTTATATTGCGAAAAACAAATCTTCACAATTCTCCAAACCATCGCAATATAAATATGCTAATTAGTGAAGCAGATCCCACATTTTGGCACTAATTATTCTCCACTAAATAGCTTAACGTCTCTCGCTAACTTTTCGGGCGAACAGTTGAAATCGAAATATCCCAATTCTTCGAGCCTCGCGGAATTGCCAGCCGGGCTATCGCAAGCCACAGGCGCGCGAGCGGTCAGCCGCGCTCGGATATTCGATAAGCGCGAATACGACGGAGAAATTCGAATTAATTAACTAATCGAAGTTAATCGTTATAATCAGTTCTGAGAATGTATTCTTAAATTTTGGTTCGTTATTCCCGTGAAACGAATTCGTAATAAACATGAAATACATGCATTACATCAAATGTAATTCAAATATACCTTCAAAATTATTCGTTATAAACGTGAATTCGCTGTAACCGTGATCGTTAAAAGCGAGTTCTACTGTAATTGCAGGTACATAGCGGCGTAAAAAGCAAAAGAAGATAGAAGGAAATGCCATCTTTATGGTACTTACACCTGCATTCCATATACAGGGTGTCAGGAAAGTCAACCGTGTCACTTCCGGAGATCCTAGGGGATGCTATATGGAGTCGAAAAGTCCTAATCCATTTTTGGCTTAGAAGCATAGTTTTCGTAAAACCGAATGTTGAACATTAAAAAGAAAAAGTTGAGAACTGCTGTACTTTGTCTTACATTGGAGGTTTGACGTGTTGAGATAAGCTGGGAACACAATTGTCACATATGCCGTCTACATACATAATTTATTATCTTTTAGAACACTTTTAAAGGGGAGTTTGCTAATTTTAAAACCAACAATGAAGACAAAATATCGACGTACTCACAGACCCAACATCGCCAGAACACCATACACAAAAAACATATCGGCATACTCCTGCACGGTGTATAGTTTTACTACAAAAGTTAAATACGCAATTATTTATTACATTGGCATTAAATGAGAAAAAAAAACATCAGAAACTAAAAACGCAGTAGGTACCATACAGCGGTTCACAAAATTTGCGGTACCAATTTCAACAGTGAATTCTGAAGATATTATGCTTCTAAGCCAAAAATGGATTAGGACTTTTCGACTCCATATAGCATCCCCTAGCATCTCCGGAAGTGACACGGTTGACTTTCCTGACACCCTGTATAAAGAACGATATAGTTTTAACAAGATGGTGCACCATCATATAATTTACAAAAAACTGCTAGTGCAGACGCATACTAAGGCTATAATTGATTTAGAAGCGGTTACTTCTGAATCGGCTGCACAATTATGAAACTTAATTGACTCAGTTTTGAAACATCTGCTTGCGTTAAATCATAGCCCGGGAGCCAGCGACATATTTTTGTCAGTTATTTCCTCCCGGTCGATAATTTGAGAATCGCTTCATTTAGTTGTGCCGTGAAGCGCAGTGATCGTCAGCTGCGCGACCATGGTCGGGATAGGCGATAGCAGCCATCCATCCACGCACGTAAAAAAAATTATTTTCAGTGATTTCCTCCCGGCTGAAAATTTGTTAAATAATAGCTTACATATCACTTATAGTAATAAAAAAAGTCAGCTGGCTGAACGGCTCAGGAAACCTCGTCAGCTGATACATTTACATAGGTGAGCGGCCGTCAGACGTGGCTTCCGCGCTACACCTTTGACTGCATCAGCTGACGACTTTCCCGTCAACATACAGCCAGCTGACTTTATTTTTATCAAAACAAATATTCTTTGTATTTTTACACGTTTATACAAGCAGCTGACGTATAATCCGACATCAGCAGCCAGCTGACATTCTTTTATTACTATAAGTGATATGTAAGCTATTATTTAACAAATTTTCAGCCGGGAGGAAGAAATCACTGAAAATAATTTTTTTATACGTGCGTGGGTGGCTGCTATCGCCTATCCCGACCATGGTCCCGCAGCTGACGTTCACAACGCTTTATAGAGCAACTAAATGAAGCATTATACGAATTATCGACTGAGAGGAATTTGGTCGCAAAAATCTGTCACTGGCTCCCGGGCTATCAGTTAAAAGAGCTTACTGATAAGTGCGACACATTAATAATTTACATAATTTCGGGAAAGCTCGATGAAAATACTAATTTTGAATGTGAACAATTCAAATCGAATTTAAAAAACGTGTCAACCTTTGACGAATTTAAACAGTTCCTTAATAGACGCGCGGATTTACTAGAAACTGTTTAATTTAATCGGCCATCGAGGGCTAATGCGGGAAATTTAAATACGAAGCGAACTAATAATAAAGGTAATGAACAAACGCTAGGTTTGTTTGTTGCAAAGTATTCGTGTGAACTATGCGACGGGGAAGATTTTTTAAGAAAGTGTGAAAAGTTTCTTGCTTTAAACGCGAGCGAACGTTACAATGAAACGAAAAGGTTAATATTGTGCGTTAATTGTTTACGACGGGGTCACATTGCACGAGAATGCAAATTTGGATGTTGCAAAAAATGTCCGGAAAGGCACAACACGTTACTACACGAAGAAAAAACGGGACAAGTATAAAAGGAAGTAGCGCTGACTTCCATAAATGCGCACAATAATAAACAAGTATTGTTATCTACAGCGGTAGTTCAAATTTTAGATGAGGACGGAAACCCTCACACGGTCAGAGCGTTGTTAGATTGTGGATCGCAGTCTAGCTTTATAACAGAAAATTTATGCGAACAATTAAAATTGCCCAAGCAGCGGGCAAATGTACACGTTGCGGCTTTAAGCAATGTAACTACAAATATTTGATTTAAATGCGATATTTTCATGCGCAGTCGTACGAGCGACTTCTCTATAAAACTTCATTGTTTTGTTATAAAGGAAATAACGGAAGCGTCGCCAAATTGCACATTCGATATTTCGAATCTTGCGATTCCTGAGTTCATGCGTTTAGCGGATCCGAATTTTCATGAGTCCAGTCCAATAAATCTACTGATTGGCGCTGATTTGTTCTGGTCATTATTATGCGGGCAAACAAAGGGTTTAAGTAAAAACAAACTCATTCTTAGTAAAACCAAATTGGGGTGGATAATTGCAGGTCCAGTTTTGGAAAATACATCAAGCGTTATGCGGTGCAATTTTAATCAAAATCTGGAAGTGCAAGAGCAACTTGCACGGTTTTGGGAAATCGAAGAATGCGCAGAACATAAACACCTATCTGAGGAAAAAACGATATGCGAGGAACATTTTGTAAATTCTGTAACGCGGAACGAGGATGGGAGGTTCGTGGTTTCCATTCCATTTAAGACGTCACCTAGTACGTTAGGCGAGTCAAAAGACAATGCACGTAAACGCCAACGATACTCTTTGCAAACTATACAGGGCGTTCATTGCCGAATACGAGGCGCTAGGCCATATGACTAAATTATGCGACAATCACATCGATAGTAGTGATGTATCCTATTACCTTCCACATCATGGTGTATTGCGAGAAAATGGTGAAACGACTAAATTAAGGGTTGCCTACGATGCGTCTGCGACTTTAAATGATATTCAGATGGTGGGTCCAACCCTTTAAGATGATTTATTCAGTATTATTCTCGGGTTCGAAAGCATAGATACGGGGTTACGGCGGACATAGAGAAGATGTAACGCCAAGTGTTAGTGAGGCCTAACAAGAGGTCTTATCAAAGAATTTTTTGGCGCACGGATTCGTCAAAACCCTTAGATACGTACGAATTGAATAAGGTAACGTATGGGTGAGCGTCGGCTCCATACTTGGCTATACGAAGTTTATGCGAATTGGAAAATCAATGAGAAATCAAACAAACTGCGGATGCGATACGTTCTGATTTTTATGTCGACGATTTCATTTCGGGTGAAAATACGATTACTGAAGCATCGAATTTATGCGACAATGTAACAAACGTCCTAAAAACTGGAGATTTCTATTTGAGAAAATGGCATTCAAATAGTTCAGAATTCTGGCAAGTATTGCGAGGGAAAATTCTTATCGGACGGCCTATCACATCTTTGCCTGATCCGGATCTAATCAGTCTTCCGGAAGGACGATTGTCAAGCTTCCAACGTATACAGCAATTGCGACAACATTTCTGGGCCTGATGGTACAAGAAAGTCATTTCGGAGCTTTAAGAACGAACTAAATGGAAACGTTCTTCATACGTTAACCTGCGTGAAGGAAACATGGTACTCATCAAATGGCGGCTGGGCCGTATCGTGACGATTCATCCAGGGAAGGATGGAGTGGTTCGAGTGGCAACCATCAAAACAGCAACGGGAGAGGTGAAGCGAGCATTTCCGAAGATCTGTCCGCTACTCTTTGAAAGTCAGGACTTTCAAGGCCGGGGGCATGTTTAGACACAGCCATCATGAGCAGGAGGCAGCGGGGGATTTTTCGTTGCGCCAGTTGGCAGTTGCAACAGAACGTCGTCGACAAGCCGCAAGCGAGGAGCGAGCTCATTACAACTTACAAATTTCAAATAAATGTAAAGTGAACCAGTAAATAAATTATACAGTCCACATCAGGGTTTCATTCCCCAACAGTTATAAATAAATTTATAGTTTCATTAATTGAGTTCTCAGCATAAATACATTTAATAATTTTAACCTTTTCTGCTACCGTGTACTGCATTTTGAAATTTCTAATGACAGATGCGTTTAATTTATTTAAAATATGAGCATCCATGAACAGTTTTGAAAGTGTCCATTGGTATATTGATAAATTCTGATATGTTTTATCTCTGTCATACCTACTCATTTTATCTGTTAATCCCTGTCGCACTCATTAATTTCCCATGTCCCAAATACAATCCGGACAATATGTATAGTTTTATAAATGTGTAAGATAGGTTATCTCCTTTTACATAAAAAACTCTAGTCAACTTAGGCTGATTCAAAAAGGGGAATTGCTACAATAGGCAATCACTACATGTCATATCTTCATATTTCCAAAATTTACTGAATGCTTTAGTGTTACAAGGCGGTTTGTAAAATTATTTCAATAAAAGTTTCTTTACAAAAATTCAAAGAGAAAAATTGTCAAAGCAAAATCGGCCCAGTTAACCCCAGCCGGGACCTCGGTAGGCGAGCGGTGATTGCCGTTGCAGCCGAGATCACAGTGAAAGTCATGATCGCTCGGGCCGGAGCGGTTGAGAGTTCAACTCCCGACACGGGCGGTCTAGATTTTCACTTAATTAAGGCCCCCTGAAGTAATGCGCGAGCGGTTCCGGGGGGCAACGGTAGTCGGTAGGGGAAAAAAAGTTAACTCCATCCTACAGGTTACAGAATCTAGATTGAGACACGGTGAGAATCGGAACTAATGTTAGAATCTAGTAATTTCTCTAGTCTCATCTCAGACATTTTTGAACGCATGGTACATGTCATGTATTCATATTTCAAAAATTTACTGAATGCTTTAGTGTTACAAGGCGGTCTGTAAAATTACTTCTAAAAAAGAAATAGTGGTCATTACCTCTCAGTACCTGGGCTCGGTTATTTCTGAACCAGTCTTGCATTGGCGGACGCTGCTGGTGGTAGTTTTCAGTTTTGTTTTCCAACACCCAGTTGAGCATCAGTGCCTTCCATTTGTAAATAATTGTCGATTATAACATCTTTTCGCACAGTGTAATTATGGAAAAAGTGGGTAGTTTGTGGTGTGTATAGTGTTGTGCCTTTGACCGGTCAACAACTTTTTGGTCAATTGACCAGCCAATTGACCGCTCATTTGACGATTTAAATTTTTTTAATTAACCTTCTTTTAATCAATTGTATTGATAATTCTGTAAGTTTAAGCAAGTCACAAGGTTAACTAGTATCATATTACCACCAACCCTTTTGTTTAGTATTTATAAGTGCATATAATTAACAGTTTTAACAATTATTTCATTTTATACTCTCGGTAACTAAAATAATACACCATTTATTGGCCATATATTTACGCTTCAATAAAAACAAATCATTACTGCATAAGTACAGCAAAGAAGAGAATAATAACAAACTAAAATGTATTAAGAAACCCCCAAGAAACATTGGTCGCTGTGTGAATCGCCTCGCTAAATATGTAAATCCCCTGCATTTTTGCAATTTTAGTAAATGTTTGATTAGTTACAGGCTTACAGCCACTAATAAAAACCTTCTACAAAAAAAAAACCGTTGATTGATAGTGTAATTTAATATAAGCAATTTTAAGGCTAAAAGAGCATTTGACAGTGAATTTGACCACACAGTTTTTGACCGTGGTCAAATTGACCGGTCAATTGACCAAGCCACAACACTAGGTGTGTATATGTAATTTCAAGTGCCTTGTGACAAATCTTTAGATTTTATTGGTGTTTTTATGTTTTCATGTTATAAAGGGGGTGAGGATACCGAACAATGTTACCCTGCGTGTGATTAACAGCCAACCAACGTTGACACGACCAAAGAGAAGGCCACATACAAAGTGTATTATCAGTTCTTGAATGTTAAAAGGCTTGCGGAAATAATGATGTTGAGTTGAACAACCAGGCTCTGCTAAACCTTCTATCCCAACAACAGCAATTTTCACACTTTAAAACACAAAGAATCTGTCATATGACGTTAGCCACTGCGCAAACGAAATCCCTCTACCCACCGTTACTGATTACTTGTCATTTAAAATGTAACCAAACTTTGTATGTTTGACAACTTTCCACTTATTGCCAATTCATCAAATATGATCACAGCGCCTTTCATGACCTACCTTGAGACCCAAATCTAGTTTATGTGACCTGTACCCTATTATTCAATTAGTTTCCTCTATATGATGCAACAAATAGCTGTCATCCCCTCTAAGTACCTACCGTTTTCCTATTTTTGCTGAACCAAGCAGTTACCTGGCTGACCGTCAATCGGACGTGGTCAGCCAGGATTGCTGCTTGAAATTGCCTCAGCTTGGTGCGCCGGTGCTCTATCACATATTTGAGCAAGAGCCCTTTCTTAGTTTCCGAGAGTCTTCCTGTCGGCATCTGTAAATAATTGTCGATTATAACATCTTTTCGCACAGTGTAATTATGGAAAAAGTGGGTAGTTTGTGGTGTGTATAGTGTTGTGCCTTTGACCGGTCAACAACTTTTTGGTCAATTGACCGGTCAACAACTTTTTGGTCATTTGACCGGTCAATTGACCAGCCAATTGACCGCTCATTTGACGATTTAAATTTTTTTAATTAACCTTCTTTTAATCAATTGTATTGATAATTCTGTAAGTTTAAGCAAGTCACAAGGTTAACTAGTATCATATTACCACCAACCCTTTTGTTTAGTATTTATAAGTGCATATAATTAACAGTTTTAACAATTATTTCATTTTATACTCTCGGTAACTAAAATAATACACCATTTATTGGCCATATATTTACGCTTCAATAAAAACAAATCATTACTGCATAAGTACAGCAAAGAAGAGAATAATAACAAACTAAAATGTATTAAGAAACCCCCAAGAAACATTGGTCGCTGTGTGAATCCCCTCGCTAAATATGTAAATCCCCTGCATTTTTTGCAATTTTAGTAAATGTTTGATTAGTTACAGGCTTACAGCCAGTAATAAAGACCTTCTACAAAAAAAAACCGTTGATTGATAGTGTAATTTAATATAAGCAATTTTAAGGCTAAAAGAGCATTTGACAGTGAATTTGACCACACAGTTTTTGACCGTGGTCAATTGACCAAGGCACAACACTAGGTGTGTATATGTAATTTCAAGTGCCTTGTGACAAATCTCTAGATTTTATTGGTGTTTTTATGTTTCCATGTTATAAAGGGGGTGAGGAGACCGAACAATGTTACCCTGCGTGTGATTAACAGCCAACCAACGTTGACACGACCAAAGAGAAGGCCACATACAAAGTGGGTTGATCAAGTTTTCAAAGACCTATAGAAGCTGAACATAAGAAACTGAAGTGAGGCCGCTAAAGATAGAGCAAAGTGGAAGATGTTAGTTGAGTCGGTATAGACCCTAGATGGGTGGTAGAAGCCGAGATGATGATGAATATAGAAATTATGCCACTGTTTCTAATTTAATGCATATCTGATAGAAAATGAATAACTATGTACTTTTACAGTTTAGCTGTTTTATATAAGTATTAGGTAAGAAAATGAAATAAATATAATAAAGTGTGTAAACTGTAAACTCTTAAATACATACTAATCAAAACGTTAGACACAGTTAATCTAAAATCCAAATAATTTATAGCCATTTGTGTAATATAATTGGCATAAAAAAGCATAGAGGTTTTCAAAACTGGGAAGGTGTAGTAACCTGTTGCCTGTCATAAAAATGAGTTGGAGGTAATTTTAGAGTTGCATTTAAAGAACTTAAACCTATGCACATTTTAAATGCAATAGTAGTATATTATGTTATTAGGAGCAAAAGTTATACTTTATGTGGCGTGGCTGGACGGGTTATCTGCTGAGCTTGCGACGCAGATAAGTACAGCCGAGCCACATAAAGATACTTTTGCTCCGAATAACATATAGTACTTTTTCTTCAAACGTTTTTATAACAAATTATTTACAACTTTGTGAACAAAAATTCGAAGAAAATTACTTGATCTCGTCAGCGCTGACGAGCATCAGATAAAGTGTTTTAGATGCCATGGCAATGAAGTGACAGTTTAGCATCATCAATCAAGCAGTATAATGTTACATTCATATATGTAATACTTACTATATTGCTAGCGGCTATGAGTGGGAAACTCACGGAGGAAGTGAGACAGACAACTCTTTAATGTATAATGGTGAGCTGTGCGCAAGCGCGTCGTGGGGAAGTGAACCAACCAAGTTTAAAATTCGCTTCTCTAAGTGAGATTATGTCGGCGCCGTAATGTTTTTGGGCGTTCCGAGGCCCTACTAGCAATATATGTATAATACATATATGGTTACATTTTACTGCCGTTTGAAGAAAATAATAATTTATCGCCAACCGTCAATAGAGTCATGCGTTGTTACCATAGAAATTTTCGGTAAGTAAACAAACACTTTATCTTACTGTAAAAATCTGGTGTGATACACTCACACAACTTCCTTTTACAGTGATCTTACAATTAGCAAAAAATTTGATTTTTAATTTTTAAGCATTTGTCAAAAATTTTCAAAAATTACAAATTCTACAAAAACGGTACAAAATAAGAGCGTTAGGTGAACAGACAAACTTTCCCTAAAATTTTAAGCTGAATTCAAAAATGTAATAATATACCGGGTGTTCTATTTAAAATAGGAGTTAATAAAACAAAATAAAAAAAAACCAAAAGAAACCCATTTTAGAAGTATTTAACTGGAAAATCACCTATATCATAAAACTATAAACTAGCCCAGAACAATGCCACCTTGGCAATGGCATTTGCTTGCAGAAATCTGGGCATGTGCCCATCTGAAATTTTCTGATTTCTCGATTGTCCCATCCGCCCCTAATTCTGAGTAACTCAAAATAAAATACAGGGACCGGCAGAAAAACCGGACGGTTTTGAAATGGTTTTTATGTTTTTCCTATTTGAGGTTGGCGGCGTAGAAAAAGACAATTGGTTGCTTCAATCTATGCCATTTAATTTAGTGACAGCTAAAATGCAGCAGTGGAACCCAAGCCACCGTGTTTTCGCAGTAGAAACCTACTTTAAAACTGGTGATTCTGTAGTCAATACTCAGCGATTGTTCCGTAGAGAGTTCAATATCGGCCGTCATGGCACAGTATATTTACACAATGTGGTATTATACCCAGCTGAAATGCAATAATGCGCTGGGTGGCGCTGGCGATGAGAAATTACCTAACACGGCTGCAGCACTGTGTCAGAAATGGTGGTCGTCACTTATCAGACATAATTTTCAAATAAAGTAAATAATGTTGTAATTTTGGCAATTAATAGTAGTTTGTATACCAAGGCACTGAAGTATAACTTTTTATCACGAATGTGGATTTAGTTGCCGAGGCCCGTAGGGCCAAGGTAAATAAACCACATGAGCGATAAAAAGAAACTTCAGTGCCGAGGTGTACACTGTTTTATTTGAAATCGAGGAATCGTGAAATTACAATATTTTAACCAACTTTTGTAGGTTATGTTCGGTCGATTGACGTTTATCTGTCGTAAAACAATGGATTACTTCACTGCCGATTTCTCGTATTTTAATGACGATTTCGGCGTACTTCACTGCCGATTTCAAATAAAGATATATTTTAGTTTTTCTATCATTTTTCGTAATATAAATGTATGTTGTTGTAATTTTGTAATTTTTGCAACCATTTCAGAACCGTCCGGTTTTTCTGCCGGTCCCTGTATTATGTCAACAATATTAAAACATTGCGCTTAACCGTCATTTTGCAAAAGGAATATATGTTTATCGAAAATACAGCTGTACTCAATTTTGTGTCACATGCATTTTTTGTACTAATTAAACAAATAACTATTTTCTACGACCACCACTAAAAGTAGGCCTTTTAGCGCTAGCTTTTTTCACTAAAAGTGAAGTTTTATAATTTTTTCGACGACTGACATCGAAAGTAGATTTTTCTCACTGTCATTTGACAACAGAAAGTTGACATTTGCCGCTGAGCGTGCGTTTTCATCATTTTGCCGCTCGCCGAGCGTTTTGGGTTTCCGCGTGAACAAAATAGGTAGGCGCGTCGAATGTTTCCTTGACAATGCCCGTCATTTGTCGAAATAATCGCGTCACATGTTGAATAGACTGCGCGAGTAATGTCAACTTGATTGTCAATTAATTTTTGCGATAAAATGAAATTTGATATTTTCCTTTAATAATATGCTCAGTCGTCGAAAAAATAGTATGTATATTTCGAGCTAAAAGTGCGCTTGCCGCTTTTGCATGATTGCTGGTTCGACTTCGTCTCAACCAGCAATATTCATGCGCAAGCGGCAAGAATGCACTTTCAGCTCTTAACATACAATATACTATAGCGTGTTTAAAGAGATCAGCTGTTTACTTTTAGCACATTTGTTATAAAGTGAAGTGAGGTTATAAAACTACAATTTCGAACTGCAAGTGAAGTTGTAAAGTTATTCTAGTTGCTTCTTGCATTACAGGTAAAGTGTTTTTGAAATAATTAAAGCATTATGTAATGAATAGTCAGATGTGTAGTATTAATAATTACCTTTGATAACTGATTTTGACAGTACTGGCTTTGTAAACATTCGCCCGCGCATCAAGGCCATCTCTTTATTATGACATAAATTATAACTGTCATAAATGCAAACCTTTGTTAAATCGACATTTATGGATTACTAACAGAAAATTTCGACATGTTATGAAACTCAGCCTTCGGCTTCGTTTCATAATTTTCATGTCTTGTGCATAAATATCAACTTTTAGCACTTGTTGCATAAATAGCTATTATCTGAGATGGAAGATAACAAATTGTTGAAATCATCCCTACATGCTGAACATGATTTAACAGGGTTCCCAGCACACAAACTTAAAATTCCCAGATTTTTCCAGGTTTTCACCGACAAGTTTTTATTTTCCAGTGTAACCAAAACCCATCACACTCTCTTTCATGAGTGCACAATTTGAATACACCGGCACCAAGCTATGAGCAAAAGCCAATAACAGTTATTCTCGTACAGTCAGTTTACAATTTTATACTAATATAAAGTTAACAACTAGTTTTATGAGCAAAGCTCTCACACACAACCACTTTTAATACAAATCAGAGCACCGCCACTGATAATTACAAGTATGCAGAAAATAAAATAATTATGAAGTTTTTCACTATTGAAAAAATTCTCTGGCCAAGTGAAAGAATTACTCATTTTCCCTGTTTCCCTGACTTTCCGGTTTTCTAAGTTACTGGGAACAATGTTTAATCATAGACCATGCTGGTGTATATACTTTCATAATAAGTGGTCAATATTACACGACTTTTAGATAGTTTTTCTAGCAACGTAAAACCGTAAACATGAATGGCAGTAGCCAGCCATTTGGCATGGGAGATTTCTCCAGGAGTTTTGTTTGTCAAATCTTCAGAACTAGAGCCATACTTGGTATTGCAGCACAGATTTCAGGTAACTATTTTTAGAGTTCGTATTTAGGGAATTACCCCGCCCGAATCTAGTGTGTCAAAAAGTAGTGGAGAGAGCAATGAGAATATATCGGCCTTGATTATATCGGTATCGGCCAAAAAAACCCGTATCCGTCCATCTCTAAAAAACAGTAACAGTCAAAGAATAACTTTTCAGTCTAGGCCAAAAAGACTTTTCCAGTTTAGGCTGGCAAAAACATAATGTAATGAAATTTTTGGATTTTTCTTCCAATCAGAAAAAATATGTATGTCTAATATGTAGCAAAAGTGGACTTCCAGACCATCTTGCCTTGGCAGTAATTTCCATAGTCGGCAAGGAATATAATTGCACAACAATATACTATAATTAATGTTAATTTTTTTTTATGAAATTATAGTAACTGCCAAGCTGTAGACATTATTTCATGCAGGGTTAGGAGATATATATCATGAATACTCGAATAAATATCAATTTTTTTATATACAGGGTGTTAATTAAGTACATAGACAAACTTCAAGGGGCGATTCCTTGATGAATTCTTAGAGAAGAAAAGTTCATATAAACATGGATCTGCAACGGCTCCATTTTCGACATACAGGGGGTTTTCCATAAAACAAGGTGTGCCATGAAAAATAATTGAAGTAATTTGTTTTCTTAAACAACTTGACTTTGTTTATAAAGGTAATCATTTGTAGTTCTTTAACGCGCATTTTTGGTGATTATTTTCAGTTTACTGATATTGAAATGGCTAACATGCATTTCGCATACGGAATTTTTAAACTTTAATTCCCTGTATCTTGAAAACGGAGCAGTTGCGGACCCATGTTTATATAAACTTTTTGTTTTAGAATTAATCAACAAATCACTCCTTCAAGATTGTCTATGTACTTAATTAACACCCTGTATATAAAATGTCTTTTGTAACAGTACCATCGTATCGATTTGAAAATATCAGTTCAGGGCAGTACCGTATACAAAAGTACCAGTACACATTCGATCCGGGATATTTTCTCTAGTTTATTTATGCGAACCTTTGAGTCTCAATTATTTTTGATGCTCGATATTTCCAATTAATAAATTTAATTTGGTTTAGTTCAAGTTCCTTTGTTATAATACCATATTATAGAATATGAAATATATTAATATTTTGTACTGAGAATCCAAGATGGCAGGCGGTGTGGATTTAGAGGACACAGATGGAATGAAAAATGTGTTTAAGTGTTGTAAATCCAAAAATGCCAGCAGTGTCGTATGTATAAATTGTGGAAATATATGGCACAGATCGTGCTTAAGAAGAGAAAATTCCAGTTTAGTAAGTGAAAAAGATGCAAGGGTGAAGTGCTGTGAAATAACCTCAAAGAGTCAAACAGTTGAACCAGATGTTAATAAATTACAAATAGAGAATGAATTGCTAAGAAAACTCATCAAGGAAAAGGATGAAAAATTCAACATTTTGTTGGAAAGTAAAAATCTACTACAAAAACAAAATAAGCTATTAGAAGAACAAATAGAAAATTTAGAAAAATCCTCAGATAAATCAACAAACAAAACATACAGCCAGATATCAAAGCAGTCAAGGTCCATAAGAGCAACTAACAAACCAGAACAGCTGTTAAGTGAAAACATAAAGGAAAGTTCCGGAAATATTAAACAGCTACAGACATTGAAGGAAAATGAGTTGTTAGCTGCTCAAAGAAGTAAAATGGATGAAATCATAAATCTAGTGAAAGAAAATAGTGCAGAATTAAATGGTGATCACCAGTTAAAACGACAGGAAGATTCTGAAAATTCAGAAGGCTATCAGAAAGTTCAGTACAGGAGAAAATATGTGAACAAACGGCTAGGCACAGGAAAGACTTCAAATGAAGAAAATGAATATGGTTTTACAGGAGCGGAGCGTAAAGTGTGGTTGTATGTGTACAGAGTTAAACCACATGTAACAACAGAAATGGTAAAAGGACATATTAATAAACAACCAAAATTTGAGGATGAAAAGGTGGAAGTAAAAGAATTACCGTCAAAATCTGATTCCCAAAAAAGTTTTGTAGTAACCGCACCCTTAAAGTGAAAAGATGAAATGTATGATCCCAGTTTTTGGCCTTCAAATGTGGGTATTAAAAGATTTTTTTGTATTCGCTCCCCAAACTGGTTACTTTGGAAACTGTCTAGGATCCTCAAAATGGCCATTTAGAGGCCTTGTACTTAAAGTCGTCATGGCAACATTTTAGCAGACTCAAACATTAGTTGCCATGACGACTTTAAGTACAAGGCCTCTAAATGGCCATTTTGAGGATCCTAGACAGTTTCCAAAGTAACCAGTTTGGGGAGCGAAAAATACATTTCGCGCGGCCTCCTAATATAATGCCACGTTAATGGTAATTGAAACTTCATATTATAATGTTTGGAGAGCTAATACAAAAAAACGTTGTATGCAACACGTCCTCAAATGGCTTTAGAGGACTCATCTTCATATTACGACTCGTCCCCTAAAGCCTTGCTTTGAGGACTAGTTACATAAAGTACTATAATTTTGCGCTTTATGACAGGTATAAGCAAAAGGGGGATTTTTTAGCATGAACACAAAGGAAAAGTCAAAGAAACAAGTAAACAAGATTATTAAAATTCTTCATGTCAACATTCAATGCATCACAAACAAGTTGACTGCACTCGAGGAACAGCTAATAAAACAAAACATAGATATAGTTTGCTTATCCGAGCACTGGCTTTCAAAATTAAATTACAGTAACTTTAACTTTCGTAATTATAGAAACGTTACCATATACTGCAGAAATCATTTTAAAAACGGAGGAACTGCTATATATTTTAAGAATGATCAACAGGGCGATCACGTGCCAGATATATCCTCTCTTTCAGTAGAAAAGTCATACGAAGCAACCGCTGTATATCAACAAACTAACAATGTAATCGTAGTATGTATTTACAGATCGCCTAATGGAGAAATCGATGTATTCTTCGACAGACTCGAAAAAAGTCTGATGTATATCTCACAGAACTATCATCCGAGTACAAAAATTGTAGTAACAAGCGATTTTAACATTGACTTCTCTACAGTAAATTATAGGAGGACTCAATTATGTGAAATATTAAACGAATATGGGCTTCAGCAAACTATCTTCGACATAACACGATTTAATAGCAACGGTGGTTCTTGTATTGATAATATTTTTACAAATATTGAAGATCACTTATTCAAAGCGTATGTACACCCATTACATGTGTCAGATCACGACGGTCAAATCATAGTCTTATAAAGAGCAAAACCGGTCGGTAAAAAATAAAATTAATTGTTTTCTAAAAACAATATGTTACAATTCCAATCAAGATTAGCCTACGAGAATTGGGAAGATATATACAGAGAACTTGATCCCAACTCAAAGTATAATACATTTCTTAAGCTGTATTTAATTTATATGGAAGAAAATTTTCCTTTGCAATCGCCACCAGTAACAGGGAAAAAATATCTAAAAAATGATTACCTAGTTAAAATAGAAATAGAACTTAATGATTTATATCAATTATACAAAACTACCAAAAGTGAAATTGTAAGAAAAAAATACGAAGAAAATAAAAAGTTGTACGTCTCACAAATGGAACTACTGCGAATAAACAAAAATATTACAGACATATCTACATCCAGCAATAAATGTAAAGCTATGTGGACTATTATTAAAAAGGAAACTGGTAGCTTGAAAACTAATACGTCCCACTCCAAAAAAACACCCACGGCTGAAAACTTTAATAAATACTTTATCAATGTTGGCAAACAAATGCAAATGAACATTACCAAATCAAACAACGTCGAAGAATATACTTCAAAAATTATGAACAACGGAAATTCTTTTTCCTTAGTCCTACTACACCAGAGGAAATACGGGACATCATTATGAGTCTAAAATCTAAACCTACCATGGACGTTTTTGACATAAGTACAATTTTGTTGAAAGAAATTTTTCCTTATATTACGGATCCTCTTTGCGATATAATTAATACATGCCTGACACATGGTGTATTCCCAGACCAGATGAAGAGAGCTAAGGTATTTCCAATACATAAAAAGGGTGATATCACAAATGTCGCTAATTATCGCCCGATATCAATTCTTCAGACTTTTGCAAAAATATTTGAACCAACCAACTATTTGATATCTCAGAATTATCTTTCTCCTATGCAGTTCGGATTCCGAAAAGGTTTAAACACAACAGAAGCAGTTTTACAACTACTGGCTTACGTCAGGGAAGCACTCGAATCAGGAAAATACTGTAGTGTGATCTTATGCGATATCAGTAAAGCGTCCGATTGCATGGATCACAAATTATTTTTGGTGAAATTGGAAAGGTATGGATTTCGGGGTGTTTCTTTGCAACTAATAACATCATACTTGCAAAGCCGCAAACAATTTGTGAAGTGGAATTGTGAAAAAAGGCCGGAGTGTACTGTTAAGAGAGGAATTCCTCAAGGTAGCTTGCTGGGACCTCTATTTTTCATAATTTTTATTAACGATCTGCCTATGAACACGGAGTTTGCTACCATATTATTTGCGGATGATACGGCTTTTGTAGTGTCCGATCAGTGTTTGGAGACTTTTGGAAAGAAAACGAAAGCAGCATTAACACAGGGGCAGGACTGGTTTTCAGCTAATATGTTGCTTCTAAATGAAAACAAAACCACTAATATAATGTTCACAACAAATCGCAAAAACCCAAGTGAACCGAATAGTGTGGTAAAAGAAGTAGGGTACTTGGGTCTTACCCTGGACAATCAACTTACCTGGAAACCTCATATAGAACATCTTTGCATTAAATTAAGCAAAGCCTTGTTTGTCATACGCAGAATAAAAAACGCCGTAAATCAATCTGCGGCCAGGACTGCTTACTTTGCTTTTTTCCATTCAGTCATGTCTTACAGAATCGAAACCTGGGGACATTCAGCACATACGAGCAGGATTTTACTTCTCCAAAAAAAGGGCTTAAGAATAATTTCAGGAGCTGAACCAGCAGCGCATTGTAAGCCATTATTTATAAATAATAATATACTAACAGTATATTCATACTATGTGTGGCGTACTCTTTGTAACACTAAAAAACGTATTTATGATTTCGATACTAGGAGTGTAGTACATGAATATAATACTCGGCAAAGAACAGACATAAATTTGCCATTTTATAGACTAAACATTAACTATACTGTAAATTTTGGACCAAAATTATATAATCTCTTGCCAAAGAATGTTACTAATCTACCTCTTAATAGATTTGCTGTGATTTCTTCAAAAATGTAATTGATAAGTAATTGTTAAGTAAGTTTTATTTGTACTATATAGCATGACGAAGCTGTAAAATTGAGCTTTAAATAAATATTGATTGATTGATTGACACTGCATACTTTAAGCAAAAAAAATAAAAAATTAGAACAAAAACTTATTTTTTAATAAATATCGGATATGTATCACTTTTTTTGATATCAGATATACAGGGTGTCCCGCGAGGTAAGGTCCAAATTTCAGAACATGTTCCTTAAGTAAATTCGAGTCGAAAATGTCAATATGAACATGGTCTGCAAATGCTTGCTTATCAAGATATGGCATGCACAGTCTAGCCCGTTTATAAATATGTGGTGGAGCACCATGTTCTAGCCAGCCAGTAGGCAGTGCTACATTTTGTTATTTATTGTGACAGTTGAGCTGGACCCTCATATGCAGTTCTGTAATTGGATCAATGCACATCGTAATCTCGTTAATAAAATTTTGTTCACCGATGAGTGTACATTTACTCGAGATAGCGTTAATAATTTAAGAAATTCCCAAAGCAACCACCGAACGGAATTTCCAACACCGTTTTTTGGTTAATGTTTGGTGCGGTTTGTTAAGGGACCAATTAGTTTACCCTTTTGTGTTTGACGCTCATTTGACATCTACCAATTTTTACAAGAAGAACTGTCAGTGTTGTTGGGAGGATATCCCGCTTCAAATAAGACAACAGATGTGGGTACAACATGATGGTGCTCCGCTGCACCATGGTATAAATGTGGTTGAGTATGTAAATACCACTTTTCCTGGACGTTGGATTGGCGGGGTGGCCCAGTTTCTTGGCCACCCCGCTCACTCGGTTAAAATCGGCTAGATTACTACTTGTGGGGACACATGAAGACTTTTGGTGTATGTGGAGAAATCACGTACTAGGGATGAACTACTTCATAAAATTATTGAAGTTGCTGCTGATAGAAACAACCGCTTTGTTATCCGGAAAGCCGTCAATCACATTTATAAACGGGCGAGACTGTGCTTGCAGTATGAAGGTGGTTCTTTTTAACAATTATTGTAAATTTTAGTACCTACTATTAAAATTTAAAAAATGTATCTCAATAAGGAAGCATTTGCGGACCATGTTCATAGACATTTTCGACTCGCATTTACCTGAGGAGCACTTCCTGAAATTTTGTACCTTACCTCGCAGGATCGGATATTTAATTATTTATTATCTTCTTCTTCTTTTTAACCCTTTCCGTGCGGCACGCTCCTGGCACGGACGCAACCGCCTGTGTAATATTTGCCGCTTCTTGGCGTAAGCAATTTGTGAGATATCGTCACACACATTTTGTGCCCCTGAGTCATCGCGGGCATGAGGTGACTGTGAAGAATTATTCCCACCATATAAAACAACCCCCACCCCGAAACATGCAAATATTTGGTTTCGCACGCATAAGATGTATTGCAATGTATATACGGCTTTCGCATTGAAAGGGTTCAAGTACCATCTTCATTATTGAAGGTTGGCAACAACTCTGGCAAATTCACCTTTGTTTATAGCTGTTCTAATTAGCGAATGTGTTATTTATTATAAATAATATATTTGCCAACCCTGATTTCATGTGATATTTTGAATCAGCAGTAAATTTAAATATGAAATTATAAACTGCCAATTAAAATTCAAAATAATGTCCCAAAAAGAAACTAATTCAAATATGTTATTCCTGAAAACGCAGAAAAGAACGTCGACCACTTTTGAAAGTTGTGGCAATAATCACAGGTATTTAACCTGCTATTATCTTAATCACTTGCTGTACTTTACTCAACACTGGTATAACATTCCACAGTTTTATGTGGAAAGTTGGGTTGCCGATTTTTCAGACTTTTGAAGTTAGTCTTCAATGTTGCTGCGGCTACTTTAGTAAATTTACTCAGGTTTAATAATTAGAATGTAAATGGTGGTAATTTGCATTCTTTCAGTCCGCCTAAAATAGCTTACGAACAATATGAACTGTTTTAGCAGGATAAATATTAGGGATGTCGTACCCGGTCTAAAATCAAACCCGGGTACCCTCGGGTACCCGAATATTTTACATTTTGCCTTATTATTTTCTGGCGAATGAAAATATTTCCATACAGGCGATTTTTTGATGACTTTGTTTTCTTATTTGTTTGTAGTTTCATACAATGTTCAAGCTCTATGCTCTAAGCATTTTAACGCCGCGACTTTTAAACCAAACTAATTTGAAATAGTAGGTACTCGCTATTCGCTAATTCTAACTGCAAGTCGTCTGTCGTCGTAAATATTTTCAGACTTCCAAGTGCTATCAAATTCAAGTACGTGACTTTTTATCCGAAATTGGTAGCAGCATCAACATCACACAGAGGATGTTTATGTTACTCCAACCCATACTGTCGGGATTTAATGGTAGTATTGACGGGTTGAATATTTCCGTGAAGCGGATTTATTGCCTTATATGAAACAAGAATCAACATTATGTGGTATGGGATGGGTTGATTCTTATTATTACTGCATTGTTGCTTTTCCAGAGCTTATTCCTATTGTTTTTATCATCTTCTCCGAAAAGGGCTGACTTTCTGGACATTACATAATTTACTAGTCGGGTACCCGGGTCCAGAAAATATACCCGGGTTGACTATTACCCGGGTAGGCCCGGGTACCCGCCGACATCCCTAATAAATATATACTCAAACTAAAAACCTGTCTGTCGTCGATTGTGGGGCTTGAATCTAGTTTAGCGACCAACTCCGATCAACATGTGCTATACACCATTCGACGCGTCTCGTCGAGCTGAACAATATTGTCCATGGGGACAATCGGGGCAGACCAATGGTTACTGAGATACAGCACTCTAAAGTTTTTTTTTTATAAACTTTTTTCTTCGTGGAAAACACTCTGGGGCCTTTGGCGGGGCGCCGCACAGCATTTCGCGCAGCGTTCCTCACCGAAGGCTAATAACAAGTCACACTGCGCGCCACCTAACCTAACCTTACCTAACATAACCTAACTTAACCTAATCTAATTTAGCGACCAACTCCGATCGGCATGTGCTATACACCATTCGACTCGTCTCGTCGAGCTGAACAATATTGCTGCTGGGGACATTCGGGGCAGACCAACGGTTACTGAGATACAGCACAGTAAAAATTAAAATGTCCCACACTAAATCTATGGCGCGTTCGCTTTAAAATGTCTTTATGTTAAATCATGTGTGTTGGGTTGGATTGGTTTGGGTTGGGTCGGGCTGGGTTGGGTGAGGTTAGGTTAGGATAGGTTAGGTTAGGATAGGTTAGGTTAGGTTTGGGTAGGTTAGGTTATGTTTTGTTAGGTCAGGTGAGGTTAAGCAAGCTTAGGTTAGGTTAGGTTAGGATAGGTTAGGTAAAGTAAGGTTAGGTTAGATTAGGTAAGGATAGGTTAGGTTAGGATAGGTTAGGTTTGGGTAGGTTAGGTTAGGTCAGGTGAGGTTAGGATAGGATAGGTTAGGTTAGGTTAGGATAGGTAAGGTTAGGTCAGGTCAAGTTAGGTTAGGTTAGATAAGGTTAGGTTAGGTAAGGTTAGGTTAGGTGAGGTTGGGATAGGTTAGGTTAGGTTAGGTTTGGTTTGGGTAGGTTAGGTCAGGTTAGGATAGGTTAGGTTTGGTTAGGTGAGGTTAGGATAGGTTAGGTTAGGATAGGTAAGGTTAGGTCAGGTCAAGTTAGGTTAGGTTAGGTTAGATAAGGTTAGGTTAGGTGAGGTTAGGTTAGGTAAGGTCAAGTTAGGTTAGGTTAGGTGCCGCGCATTGTGACTTGTTATTAGCCTTTGGTGAGGTACGCTGCGCGGCGCTCCGCCGAAGGCCTCAGAGTATTTTCCACGAGAAAAATTTAGAAAAAAAACCTTTATAGTGCTGTAGCTTATTAACCGTTGGTCTGCCCCGAATGTCCCCAGCAGCAATATTGTTCAGCTCGACGAGACAAGTCGAATGGTGTATAGCACATGTCGATCGGAGTTGGTCGCTAAACTAGATTAGGTTAAGTTAGGTTATGTTAGGTTAGGTAAGGTTAGATGGCGCGCAGTGTGACTTGTTATTAGCCTTCGGTGAGGTACGCTGCGCGAAATGCTGTGCGGCGCCCCGCCAAAGGCCCCAGAGTGTTTTCCACGAAGAAAAAAGTTTATAAAAAAAAACTTTACGAGTGCTGTATCTCAGTAACCATTGGTCTGCCCCGAATGTCTCCATGGACAATATTGTTCAGCTCGACGAGACGCGTCGAATGGTGTATAGCACATGTCGATCGAAGTTGGTCGCTAAACTAGATTCTTACCGATTGTGGTTTGTATGGACTAGCAAAAAGTGCAATATATAAACAATAGAATTGTCGAGGTAAAGTTCAATCCCTCGCACATTAAAGCACGCGGGTCTATCATATTACCCGCATTACTTTCAGACATAGTGGAAGGCTACAGCTACTGTGCACTACTGCATCCATGCCTATGTCAAAATTCACCGGACTGAAAATTTAAGACCTTCAACCTACCTTGGGTGGCGCCGTACCCTCCTCCGCCGCCGCTGCTACTGCGGTTGTTCTGGCCCCACGAGCCGCCGCTGAGGTCACCCTGGGCGCCGTAGCTGCCGGCCGATGCCTGGGCCCCATAACCTCCGCTTTGGGCGCTGCCGAGCGGCGGCGGCGGCGGCTGCGAATACGCTGCGTAGCTGCCGCCGCCCCCGCCACAAGTTTCATAAGAGTTGTAGTCAGCCATCGCCCCCAGAAACTGCAATTAGGAAAGGCGGACGCTGTTAGTAACGAATGATGCTACGCAGTTTTTTCCAGGCTATTGCAGCGGGGCGCTAAAATACAACGACTCGGTCACTTGTATCCTCTTCAGGGATTGGTTTGGGGCGATTTGTTTCGAAAGGAGGCTCAAATTGGCGAAATATTTTAAGATTTGTAGCATACTTAAACGTAACAACGCGTACACACAACAACCTCCAAACCGGAAATGGTGTGATCGATCGATGCCGACGTCACGAGCTCCGGTCACTGGCAGCGCCCTCTGGTTAGGTTGTGTTCAATACCCCGCGAGCGCGTTCAGTGCATAACAGTTGTGTTGAAAAATACTAACATGTGAGCAAACGAAGCTTGGCTTTGAAAATTGAAACATATGTCAATTATTAATTCACATTATGTTAATTTTTTAGAATGAAATACGCATACATAACCCAAACCACTGCATAACTGTCATCGACCGTCATGTCAAAATTTTATTTGAAAAATAACTTAAAAACCAACACTTAAACAAGATTACATCTGCTACATCAATAATTAAGTGTTAAGTAGGGATGTTCCGAATACTCGTATTCGTATTCGTATTACGAGTATTCCCTATATTTTCAATATTTGTATTCGTAATCGTATTCGCCAAAATTAACACGAATATTATACGAGTATTGGACATTACAATTATAGAAATATAGATAGAGATTTTAATAAAAATATATAACAGGTATTCATACATTAAATGAAACATATTTTTTAATATTAACCATTCTATAACATTAAATAAAAACAAAACTATTTTCCATACTATTTCTAAAATTTGAAGCGCGTACAAAAATGATGTTGCAATTGATATTATTCACTCAAGGTCATGTATTCGTATTCGTATTCGTATTCGCGAATATTTATAACAGTATTTGTATTCGCTATTCGTATTCGCGAATACGAATTTTTGTATATTCTGAACGTCCCTAGTGTTAAGTTATGGGAACTGCTGAGTGTTCATTGATTAAATATGTGTAATTTGATAATTTAAACAACTTGACACTTCTACTGTTATAGTAACTGTCATATTTAATTTTAAAACATCAGAATAGAGGAGCACATGACTTAATTTTTTAAGCCAAGCTTAATTTCGTTTTTATTTACTCACATGTTAACTTTCTGGAAAAAATAGAAGTCACAAACTACACTAGGGTTCTGAAATACAAAATACGTATGTGAAATACTTTTGAAAATAAAAATACAATACCTATTTTTAACGGTTTATTTTTTAAAACGTACAAAAAATTAAATTGCATGTTGTCTTATTGATACATATTTATACAGGGTGTTCCTAAATAAATGTCGCAACGAAACACTGTAAATTTATTGAGCAAAAATATAAATGGGCGCGTTCAGGTGACACACCAGTTGAGTATGGTAACTTGTTGGTTCCACTGAACGGTTCTTGTTGAGTTTTGGTTAGTTCCAACTGTTGCTTAACAATGGATACCAGAAAAATTCTGTGTTGACTTTAGTAAACGAAGTATTCTAACCTAAAATTTTGCAACTGCTTTGAACGCGACTGAGTCATTTCGCGTGCTGTTTATAAAAATTAAAACACTCGAAACCTGAGTAACCTCAAGTTAATTGTTTTATGTCCTACCAGTACATTAATTGAAATTAATGACTCTATTTTAAGGTATCTTAGATACAAAATAACGCTCCAGGGCAATTATTTTCTTCATAAGAACACTAGGGTTATTATGAAAAATTAACAGTATTTGTTTCCATGGATACAACTTTTATTTCCAAAATTATGCACCACTGTCACAATAAAAATTAATGACAGCTTAGCTAATGAATTGATTATGAATATGAATTAGGTAAGAAAATTGGTAGGACATAAAACCTTGAAGGCACCACGGGCATTATGAGCTTAGAGCCCGCGATTGTTGTACACACCTCGGGCCAAAGGCCCTCGGTTAGTACACTAACAATCTTGGGCTCTTATTTTACTCATAATGCACTTGGTACCTTAATAACTATTTATTCAATTTTGACAGTTTAAATTGACATTATTAACTCCATAACAACCTTCATAAGCAGTCTATGATTTACAAGTGAAATAAAAGTGTTTTAATTCGCTAGAGAAGTAAAAAAGTTTCAACGAAGAACAACACATTTTTATTATTTTTACAAATATTTACATTCAATTATTATTTCTCTTTGTAATGTGTAATATATAATTACTAAAATTTAGATCAAATCGACGATGAATGGGCAAATTTAATCTTAATTTTAACATTTTAAAATTTTTTATTCAAAATTCCGTCAAAGTTGAATAAAAACATATATACGCTATGTGAATTAAAAATTCATTAACTCAAAGATCTGAAAAGCGTTCCAGTTTATACTATCTTCAAATACTTCGTTTAATAGCATATTAATCGTTTGTTCAGTTTTTCAATACCAGGGACACATAACATAATCTTACTTGGCCAAATTATTTTATGTCACCACTAGAGGTCGCCACGTGAATGTGCATCGTAGAGTACCTGTATATAGTAAGAGTAGGGCAAACGATGACATTTAGGGATCCATGCCGCGAAGTTAGTCACAATTTCACAGTCGACTACATTAATATAATGAAGGGATTCATCCTGTGAAGTTAGTTACAACTGTCATAGGTTATAGTTGACTAGCTTTTACCCGCGACTTCGTTTGCGCGAGGTTCGTTATTTGTGTATTAAATAATGTTCCGCCCCGCCCCGCCCCGTCTCGACTCTTCCCGTCCCGTCCCGCCCCTTTCCCTCCCGTCCAGTCCCGTCCCTTCCCGTCCCGCCCCTCCTCTTCCATCCCATCCCCTCCCCTTCCATCCCATCTTTTTCCTTCCCTTTCCGTCCCGTCCGTCCCGCCCCGCCCCGCCCCGTCCCGCTTTACCCCGTCCCGTCCCGTCCCGTTCCGTCCCTTCCCTTCCCGTCCAGTCCCGTCCCGCTCAGTTCCGTCCCGTCCAGTCCGTCCCGTTCCGTCCAGTCTAGTCCCGTCCCGTCCCGTTTCTTCCCTTATGTCATGTTCACCTTCTTGGACTTAAAAATAAATGCCATTTTCGCAATCAACGTCCCAATAAACCTCAATAACGACACCCATATCGATTTTTAGGCTTACTTACCCCATTTCACCCCCTAAGGGGTTGATTTTCGGAAAATCACGAAATACGTGTTTGCTTATTTGTTTTTAGGAGTACTCCTACGAAGTTTCAAGTCGAAATGTCTATTTAATATTATTTTTCCATACAAAATTGGAACCCCCATTTTACCCCTTTAGGGGTTGAATTTCGAAATATCCTTCCTTATTCCTTGTATACATCATAAAGGGAACCTCTGTGCAAAATTTCAGCTTTCTAGGTCCAAGGGTTTGGGCTGGGCGTTGATGAGTCAGTCAGTCAGGACTTTTAGAAATATATATAAGACTATAATAGTTATTTTCATGACAAGCGTCGAAAGTAGCAAATATCGTGCGAGTGTTGATTAGACAAACGAGGGCGTAGCGAAGCGAAGCCCGAGTGGATCTAAAACACGAGCACAGATATTTGCACTTTCGGGCGAGTTATGAACACTATTTTTTAGACGACCACTCAAAGTAAATTCTATTTTTAAGAATTGTTTTTATTTCGTTTGCAAAATTGATCTTTATATTGTTATTGGTACAATTATAAAAAATTAGAGCTTGTTGGAAGCAGAGCAACGAATAAAGCAAAAGCGTCTGTATTATTTGACTCACGGTCTGCTTAATTGTGTGACAGTGTGACAAACGTCAAAGTGACGTTTGTCACACAATTAAGCAGGCCGTGATGTGAATAACTTTGTGCCGTTACGATATGACTAGCACGATATAATATCGTGCTAGTGTATGAAATTGTCAACTTTCTGTAGTAGGCTGCTGTCGCGATAATGTTACTTTCATACGTGGTCGTCTAAAAATTATTTTTTCTACTCCCGCATGTATATATTCTGTTTTCTTCACAATCTACAGAATGGATATGTAGGCAATTGTAGTTAACTGAACGTATATGATTTCATATCCACACAAGGGTGGATATGAAATACACCAATCACAAACCACGTTAGGCGTGATTACCTAGGCAACTTTCATTAATTGTTTGTTTTGCAATGGGCACGCCCTGCTGTGCCCTGTTTGTGGCAAACGTGATTTTGTTGTAAGATATCTTATTAATTAGCGTTGAATAAATTTTCTTTTAATTTTCCATTCTTTTCCATTGATAGGTCGTAGAAAAAATACACTGTACAACTCGAGTGGAATGTCCATATCCACTCTCGTTGTACAAACTACTATTGTATTTAGTCGTGGTAAGAAGTTGAAACTAAATGTGCTTAATGCCATGTAATGCACTTCTATTTATTAACTAGTAAATACAGTGGTATTAAGCCAACTTTATATTCATTTGGTGTTCACATCTAGACCTGAGTAACATAGATTGAATAATATTTAAATGTAGGACTCCAAATAGTGATTCAATCTTACATTTTATACTGGGCGTGCTTCCATCTACTTGTAATAACTCCTAAAAGTAAGGATTAATGAAATAAAAAGGAAATTAAGATGACACTAGTTTTCCTACCTAACATGAAAACTAAAGCGTACTTCAAATACCCTCTGATTCTTTCCAAAATGATTTTCACATATTTTTGGTCGTTTGGATTTATAATTTTCTCTGTCGATGCTGTTTAACCAAATTTGTTTTGTTGCTGGATTTTTGAGTATGCTTACAGGATGTATACCATTTTCTGAACGGTTATTACACCCCGGCACGCAACAACCTGTCATGATAATGAAATATGTACTTACTTCGAAAGTGCAATAAATCTGACATCTGTCAATGTCACTAATTCAAAAAATTGAAAGCACACGTGCCAACTAAATTTTTAAATTCTAATGGGATCCAAAAGGGATCCAACCAATGAAATGCTGTTGCCGCGTTTGCTCTACTCTTACTATATACAGGTACTCTACGCAGATTTAATCACAGAAAATTGCCAACTTGACAGGCCGATATAGAGACGTTTAGTCTCGTATTAATCCAGGAAGCATCACAGATACCCAACATTGACCATACTGTTACTTATACCTTGTTTTTAAAACATAACAGTACCACAGAGTGCAATAGATGTTAGCCAGAGCATCTTCGCCGACAGATTTTCCATTCGCCATTAAATATCTTTCTGATATAAATGCCACACATCGAAGAATTGCCACAACTGCTTCCCAGTAGTTCTAATTTATACATATTAACATTTCTAATCGCGTCATACACCGTGTAACAATTTCTTACTATTGAATACCAATTTTGGGAATCTGAAATAACCTCTAGACGACGTTTTAACATCAAAGATACGCATCTTTGACCATACTGTTACTTATACCGTGTTTTTAGAACATAACGGTCCACAGATTGCAATAGAAGTTAGCCAGAGCATTTTCGCTTATGGATTTTCCATTCGCTATTAAATATTCTTCTGATATGAATGACACACATCGCAGAATTGCTACAACTGCTTCCCAGTAGTTGTAAATTATACAGATTAACACTTCTAATCGCCTCATACACCGTGTAACAATTTCTTACTATTGAATACCAATTTTGGGACGTTGAAATAACCTCTAGACGACGTTTTAACATCAAAGATACGCAACTTTGACCATACTGTTACTTATACCGTGTTTTTAGAACATAACCGTACCACAGAATGCAATAGATGTTTGCCAGAACATCTTCGCAGATGGATTTTCCATTCGCCAGTAAATATCCTTCTGATATAAATGCCACACTTCGAAGAATTGCTACAACTGCTTCCCAGTAGTTGTAAATTATACATATAAACACTTCTAATCGCTTCATACACCGTGTAACAATTTCTTACTATTGAATACCAATTTTGGGAATCTGAAATAACCTCTGCACGACGTTTTAACATCACAGATACACAACATTGACCATACTGTTACTTATACCGTGTGTTTGGAACACAACGGTACCACGGAGTACAATAGATGTTAGCCAGAGCATCTTCGCCGACGGATTTTCCATTCGCCATTGAACATCCTTCTGATATAAATGCCACACATCGAAGCATTGCTACAGCTGCTTCCCAGCAGTTGGTAAATTATACATATTAACACTTCTAATCGCCTCATACACCGTGTAACAATTTTTTACTATTGAATACCAATTTTGGGACGTTAAAATAACTTCTAAACAACGTCTTAACATCAGAGAAACACAACTTTGACCATACTGATACATATACCGAGTTTTTGGAACATAACGGTACCACCGATTGCAATAGATGTTTGCCACAACATCTTCGCCGATGGATTTTCCATTCGCCAGTAAATATCCTTCTGATGTAAATGCCACACATCGAAGAATTGCTACAACCGCTTCCCAGTAGTTGTAAATTATACATATTAACACCTCTAATCGCCTCATACACCGTGTAACAATTTCCTACTATTGAATACCAATTTTGGGACGTTAAAATAACTTCTAAACAACGTCTTAACATCAGAGAAACACAACTTTGACCATACTGATACATATACCGAGTTTTTGGAACATAACGGTACCACCGATTGCAATAGATGTTTGCCACAACATCTTCGCCGATGGATTTTCCATTCGCCAGTAAATATCCAGCTGATGTAAATGCCACACATCGAAGAATTGCTACAACCGCTTCCCAGTAGTTGTAAATTATACATATTAACACCTCTAATCGGCTCATACACCGTGTAACAATTTCCTACTATTGAATACCAATTTTGGGACGTTAAAATAACTTCTAAACAACGTTTTAACATCACAGAAACACAACTTTGACCATACTGATACATATACCGAGTTTTTAGAACATAACGGTACCACAGATTGCAATAGATGTTTGCCAGAACATCTTCGCCGATGGATTTTCCATTCGCCAGTAAATATCCTTCTGATATAAATGCCACACATCGAAGAATTGCTACAACTGCTTCCCAGTAGTTGGAAATTATACATATAAACACTTCTAATCGCTTCATACACCGTGTAACAATTTCTTACTATTGAATACCAATTTTGGGAATCTGAAATAACCTCTGCACGACGTTTTAACATCACAGATACACAACATTTACCATACTGTTACTTATACCTTATGTTTGGAACACAACGGTTCCACGGAGTACAATAGATGTTAGCCAGAGCATCTTCGCCGACGGATTTTCCATTCGCCATTGAATATCGTTCTGATATAAATGACACACATCGAAGCATTGCTACAGCTGCTTCCCAGCAGTTGGTAAATTATACATATTAACACTTCTAATCGCCTCATACACCGTGTAATAATTTCTTACTATTGAATACCAATTTTGGGACGTTAAAATAACTTCTAAACAACGTCTTAACATCACAGAAACACAACTTTGACCATACTGATACATATACCGAGTTTTTGGAACATAACGGTACCACGGAGTACAATAGATGTTAGCCAGAGCATCTTCGCCGACGGATTTTCCATTCGCCATTAAATATCCTTCTGATGTAAATGCCACACATCGAAGAATTGCTACAACTGCTTCCCAGTAGTTGTAAATTATACATATTAACACCTCTAATCGCCTCATACACCGTGTAACAATTTCCTACTATTGAATACCAATTTTGGGACGCTAAAATAACCTATAGACGACGTTTTAACATCAAAGATACGCAACTTTGACCATACTGTTACTTATACCGTGTTTTTAGAACATAACGGTACCACAGAATGCAATAGATGTTTGCCAGAACATCTTCGCCGATGGATTTTCCATTCGCCAGTAAATATCCTTCTGATATAAATGCCACACATCGAAGAATTGCTACAACTGCTTCCCAGAAGTTGTAAATTATACATATTCACACCTCTAATCGCCTCGTACACCGTATAACAATTTCCTACAATTGAATACCAATTTTGGGACGCTAAAATAAATAAAAATATAGACGACGTTTTAACATCAAAGATACGCAACTTTGACCATACTGTTACTTATACCGTGTTTTTAGAACATAACGGTTCCACAGAATGCAATAGACGTTTGCCAGAACATCTTCGCCGATGGATTTTCCATTCGCCAGTAAATATCCTTCTGATATAAATGCCACACATCGAAGAATTGCTACAACTGCTTCCCAGTAGTTGTAAATTATATATATTAACACTTCTAATCGCCTCATACACCTTGTAACAATTTCTAACTATTGAATACCAATTTTGGGACGTTAAAATAATTTCTAAACAACGTTTTAACATCACAGAAACACAACTTTGACCATACTGATATATATACCGAGTTTTTGGAACATAACGGTACCACAGATTGCAATAGATGTTTGCCAGAACATCTTCGCCGGTGGATTTTCCATTCGCCAGTAAATATCCTTCTAATATAAATGCCACACATCGAAGAATCGCTACAACTGCTTCCCAGTAGTTGTAAATTATACATATATACACTTCTAATCGCTTCATACACCGTGTAACAATTTCTTACTATTGAATACCAATTTTGGGAATCTCAAATAACCTCTGCACGACGTTTTAACATCACAGATACACAACATTTACCATACTGTTACTTATACCGTGTGTTTGGAACACAACGGTACCACGGAGTACAATAGATGTTAGCCAGAGCATCTTCGACGACGGATTTTCCATTCGCCATTGAATACCCTTATGATATAAATGCCACAAATCGAAGCATTGCTACAGCTTCTTCCCAGCAGTTGGTAAATTATACATATTAACACTTCTAATCGCTTCATACACCGCGTAACAATTTCTTACTATTGAATACCAATTTTGGGACATTAAAATAACTTCTAAACAACGTCTTAACATCACAGAAACACAACTTTGACCATACTGATACATATACCGAGTTTTTGGAACATAACGGTTCCACGGAGTACAATAGATGTTAGCCAGAGCATCTTCGCCGACGGATTTTCTATTCGCCATTAAATATCCTTCTGATGTAAATGCCACACGTCGAAGAATTGCTACAACTGCTTCCCAGTAGTTGTAAATTATACATATTAACACCTCTAATCAACTCATACACCGTATAACAATTTCCTACTATTGAATACCAATTTTGGGACGCTAAAATAATCTATAGACGACGTTTTAACATCAAAGATACGCAACTTTGACCATACTGTTACCTATAGCGTGTTTTTAGAACATGACGGTACCACAGAATGCAATAGATGTTTGCCAGAACATCTTCGCCGATGGATTTTCGATTCGCCAGTAAATATCCTTCTGATATAAATGCCACACATCGAAGAATTACTACAACTGCTTCCCAATAGTTGTAAATTATACATATTAACACTTCTAATCGCCTCATACACCGTGTAACAATTTCTTACTATTAATACCAATTTTGGGACGTTAAAATAACTTCTAAACAACGTTTTAACATCACAGAAACACAACTTTGACCATACTGATTTATATACCGAGTTTTTGGAACATAACGGTACCACAGATTGCAATAGATGTTTGCCAGAACATCTTCGCCGATGGATTTTTCATTCGCCAGTAAATATCCTTCTGATATAAATGCCACACATCGAAGAATTGCTACAACTGCTTCCCAGTAGTTGTAAATTATACATATAAACACTTCTAATCGCTTCATACACCGTGTAACAATTTCTTACTATTGAATACCAATTTTGGGAATCTGAAATAACCTCTGCACGACGTTTTAACATCACAGATACACAACATTGACCATACTGTTACTTATACCGTGTGTTTGGAACACAACGGTACCACGGAGTACAATAGATGTTAGCCAGAGCATCTTTGCCGACGGAATTTCCATTCGCCATTGAATATCCTTCTGATAAAAATGCCACACATCGAAGCATTACTACAGCTGCCTTCCAGCAGTTGGTTAATTATACATATTAACACTTCTAATCGCCTCATACACCGTGTAACAATTTCTTTTTATTGAATACCAATTTTGGGACGTTAAAATAATTTCTAAACAACGTTTTAACGTCACAGAAACCCAACTTTGACCATACTGATACATATACCGAGTTTTTGGAACTAAACGGTACCTGAGATTGCAATAGATGTTTGCCAGAACATCTTCGCCGATGGATTTTCTATTCGCCATTAAATATCCTTCTGATGTAAATGCCACACATCGAAGAATTGCTACAACTGCTTCCCAGTAGTTGTAAATTATACATATTAACACCTCTAATCGCCACATACACCGTGTAACAATTTTCTACTATTGAATACCAATTTTGGGACGCTAAAATAACCTACAGACGACATTTTAACATCAAAGATAAGCAACTTTGACGATACTGTCACTTATACCGTGTTTTTAGAACATAAGGGTCCCGAGTGGTGTAGCTTGAACAAGCGTCCACGTTCGATCAGCAGAGTTAAGCAACGCTGTCTCTGGTCAGAACTTGGATGGGAGTTCCACGGCTGCATCTCTCGGCGCCTCGTGGTACGGCTATCACGGAAAAAAGTTGGTCCCGGCGGTCATACAACATCATGACAGTCGTTAGTGGGGTTGGAAGTCCTCATAACTGCACAGCGACGCCTGTAATTGGCCTAACGGCTGTTGGCTGAGTGTAAATTAAATAAATAAATAAATAAATAAAATAAATAAATAACGGTACCCCAGATTGCAATAGATGTTTGCCAGAACATCTTCGCCGATGGATTTTCCATTCGCCAGTAAATATGCTTCAGATATAAATGCCACACATCGAAGAATTGCTACAACTGCTTCCCAATAGTTGTAAATTATACATATTAACAATTCTAATCGCCTCATACACCGTGTAACAATTTCTTACTATTGAATACCAATTTTGGGACGTTAGAATAACTTCTAAACAACGTTTTAACATCACAGACACACAACTTTGACCATACTGATACATATACCGAGTTTTTGGAACATAACGGTACTACAGATTGCAATAGATGTTTGCCAGAACATCTTCGCCGATGCATTTTCCATTCGCCATTAAATATCCTTCTGATGTAAATGCCTCACATCGAATAATTGCTACAACTGCTTTCCAGTAGCTGTAAATTATACATATTACCACCTCTAATCGCCTCATACACCGTGTAGCAATTTCCTACTATTGAATACCAATTTTGGGACGTTAAAATAACCTATAGACGACGTTTTCACATCAAAGATACGCAACTTTGACCATACTGTTACTTATACCGTGTTTTTAGAACATAACGGTACCACAGAATGCAATAGATGTTTGCCAGAACATCTTCGCCGATGGATTTTCTATTCGCCATTAAATATCCTTCTGATGTAAATGCCACACATCGAAGCATTGCTACAGCTGCTTCCCAGCAGTTGTAAATTATACATATTAACACTTCTAATCGCCTCATACACCGTGTAACAATTTCTTACTTTTGAATACCAATTTTGGGACGTTAAAATAACTTCTAAACAACGTTTTAACATCACAGAAACACAACTTTGACCATACTGATATATATACCGAGTTTTTGGAACATAAAGGTACCACAGATTGCAATAGATATTTTTAGAACAAAACGGTACCACAGAATGCAATAGATGTTTGCCAGAACATATTCGCCGACTGATTTTCCTTTCGCCAGTAAATATCCTTTTCATATAAATGCCACACATCGAAAAATTGTTACAACTGCTTCCCAGTACTTGTAAATTAAACGTATAAACACTTCTAATCGCTTCATACACCGTGTAACAATTTCTTACTATTCAATACCAATTTTGGGAATCTTAAATAACCTCTGCACGACGTTTTAACATCACAGATACACAACATTGACCATACTGTTACTTATACCGTGTGTTTGGAACACAACGGTACCACGGAGTACAATAGATGTTAGCCAGAGCATCTTCGCCGACGGATTTTCCATTCGCCATTAAATATCCTTCTGATATAAATGCCACACATCGAAGAATTGATACAACTGCTTTCCAGTAGTTGTAAATTATACATATAAACACTTCTAATCGCTTCATACACCGTGTAACAATTTCTTACTATTGAATACCAATTTTGGAATCAGAAATAACCTCTGCACGACGTTTTAACATCACAGATGCACAACATTGACCATACGGTTACTTATAACGTGTGTTTGAAACTCAACCGTTTTTAGAACATAACGGTACCACGGAATGCAATAGATGTTTGCCAGAACATCTTCGCCGATGCATTTTCCATTCGCCAGTAAATATCCTTCTGATATAAATGCCACACATCGATGAATTGCTACAACTACTTCCCAGTAGTTGTAAATTATACATATAAACACTTCTAATCGCTTCATACACCGTGTAACAATTTCTTACTATTGAATACCAATTTTTGAACGTTAAAATAACTTCTAAACAACGTTTTAACACCACAGTACAACAACTTTGACCATACTGATACATATACCGAGTTTTTGGAACATGACGGTACCACAGATTGCAATAGGTGTATGCTAGAACATCTTCGCCGATGGATTTTTCATTCGCCATTAAATATCCTTCTGATGTAAATGCCACACATCGAAGAATTGCTACAACTGCTTCCCAGTAGTTGTAAATTATACATATTAACACCTCCAATCACCTCATACACCGTGTAACAATTTCCTACTATTGAATACCAATTTTGGGACATTAAAATAACTTTTAAACAACGTTTTAACATCACAGAACAACAACTTTGACCATACTGATACATATACCGAGTTTTTGGAACATAACGGTACCACCGATAGCAATAGATGTTTGCCAGAACATCTTCGCCGATGGATTTTCCATTCGCCATTAAATATCCTTTTGATGTAAATGCCACACATCGAAGAATTGCTACAACTGCTTCCCAGTAGTTGTAAATTATACATTTTAACACCTCTAATCGCCTCATACACCGTGTAACAATTTCCTACTATTGAATACCAATTTTGGGACGTTAAAATAACCTATAGACGACGTTTTAACATCAAAGATACGCAACTTTGACCATACTGTTACTTATACCGTGTTTTTAGAACATAACGGTACCACAGAATGCAATAGATGTTTGCCAGAATATCTTTGCCGATGGATTTTCCATTCGCCAGTAAATATCCTTCTGATATAAATGCCACACATCGAAGAATTGCTACAACTGCTTCCCAGTAGTTGTAAATTATACATATAAACACTTCTAATCGCTTCATACACCGTGTAACAATTTCTTACTATTGAATACCAATTTTGGGACATTAAAATAACTTCTAAACAACGTTTTAACACCACAGAACAACAACTTTGACCATACTGATACATATACCGAGTTTTTGGAACATAACGGTACCACACATTGCAATAGGTGTTTGCCAGAACATCTTCGCCGATGGATTTTTCATTCGCCATTAAATATCCTTCTGATGTAAATGCCACACATCGAAGAATTGCTACAACTGCTTCCCAGTAGTTGTAAATTATACATATTAACACCTCTAATCACCTCATACACCGTGTAACAATTTCTTACTATTGAATACCAATTTTGGGAATCTTAAATAACCTCTGCACGACGTTTTAACATCACAGATACACAACATTGACCATACTGTTACTTATACCGTGTGTTTGGAACACAACGGTACCACGGAGTACAATAGATGTTAGCCAGAGCATCTTCGTCGACAGATTTTCCATTCGCCATTAAATATCCTTCTGATGTAAATGCTACACATCGAAGCAATGCTACAGCTGCTTCCCAGCAGTTGTAAATTATACATATTAACACCTCTAATCGCCTCATACACCGTGTAACAATTTCCTACTATTGAATACCAATTTTGGGACGTTAAAATAACCTATAGACGACGTTTTCACATCAAAGATACGCAACTTTGACCATACTGTTACTTATACCGTGTTTTTAGAACATAACGGTACCACAGAATGCAATAGATGTTTGCCAGAACATCTTCGCCGATGGATTTTCCATTCGCCATTAAATATCCTTCTGATGTAAATGCCACACATCGAAGCATTGCTACAGCTGCTCCCCAGCAGTTGTAAATTATACATATTAACACTTTTAATCGCCTCATACACCGTGTAACTATTTGTTACTTTTGAATACCAATTTTGGGACGTTAAAATAACTTCTAAACAACGTTTTAACAGCACAGAAACACAACTTTGACCCTACTGATACATTTACCGAGTTTTTAGAACATAAAGGTACCACAGATTGCAATAGATATTTTTAGAACATAACGGTACCACAGAATGCAATAGATGTTTGCCAGAACATCTTCGCCGACGGGTATTCCTTTCGCCAGTAAATATCCTTTTCATATAAATGCCACACATCGAAGAATTGGTACAACTGCTTCCCAGTAGTTGTAAATTAAACATATAAACACTTCTAATCGCTTCATACAACGTGTAACAATTTCTTACTATTCAATACCAATTTCGGGAATCTTAAATAACCTCTGCACGACGTTTTAACATCACAGATACTCAACATTGATCATACTGTTACTTACACCGTGTGTTTGGAACACAAAGGTACCACGGAGTACAATAGATGTTAGCCAGAGCATCTTCACCGACGGATTTTCCATTCGCAATTAAATATCCTTCTGATATAAATGCCACACATCGAAGAATTGCTACAACTGCTTCCCAGTAGTTGTAAATTATACATATAAACAGTTCTAATCGCTACATACACCATGTAACAATTTCTTACTATTGAATACCAATTTTGGGAATCAGAAATAACCTCTGCACGACGTTTTAACATCACAGATGCACAACATTCTCCATACGGTTACTTATAACGTGTGTTTGGAACTCAACCGTTTTTAGAACTTAACGGTACCACAGAATGCAATAGATGTTTGCCAGAACATCTTCGCCGATGGATTTTCCATTCGCCATTAAATATCCTTCTGATGTAAATGCCACACATCGAAGCATTGCTACAGCTGCTTCCCAGCAGTTGTAAATTATACATATTAACACTTCTAATCGCCTCATACACCGTGTAACAATTTCTTACTATTGAATACCAATTTTGGGACGTTAAAATAACTTCTAAACAACGTTTTAACATCACAGAAACACTACTTTGACCATACTGATACATATACCGAGTTTTTGGAGCATAACGGTACCACAGATTGCAATAGATATTTGCTAGAACATCTTCGCCGATGGATTTTCCATTCGCCATTAAATATCCTTCTGATGTAAATGCCACACATCGAAGCATTGCTACAGCTGCTTCCCAGCACTTGTAAATTATACATATTAACACTTCTAATCGCCTCATACACCGTGTAACAATTTCTTACTATTGAATACCAATTTTGGGACGTTAAAATAACTTCTAAACAACTTTTTAACATCACAGAAACACAACTTTGACCATACTGATACATATAAAGAGTTTTTGGAACATAAAGGTACGGCAGATTGCAATATATATTTTTAGAACATAACGGTACCACAGAATGCAATACATGTTTGCCAGAACATCTTCGCCGACGGATTTTCCTTTCGCCAGTAAATATCCTTTTCATATAAATGCCACACATCGAAGAATTGGTACAACTGCTTCCCAGTAGTTGTAAATTATACATATAAACACTTCTAATCGCTTCATACACCGTGTAACAATTTCTTACTATTGAATACCAATTTTGGGAATATTAAATAACCTCTGCACGACGTTTTAACATCACCGATACACAACATTGACCATACTGTTACTTATACCGTGTGTTTGGAGCACAACGGTACCACGGAGTACAATAGATGTTAGCCAGAGCATCTTCGCCGACGGATTTTCCTTCTGATATAAATGCCACACATCGAAGAATTGCTACAACTGCTTCCCAGTAGTTGTAAATTATACATATAAACACTTCTAATCGCTTCATACACCGTGTAACAATTTCCTACTTTTGAATACCAATTTTGGGAATCTGAAATAACCTCTGCACGACGTTTTAACATCACAGATGCACAACATTGACCATACGGTTACTTATAACGTGTGTTTGGAACACAACCGTTTTTAGAACATAACGGTACCACTGAATGCAATAGATGTTTGCCAGAACATCTTCGCCGATGGATTTTCCATTCGCCATTAAATATCCTTCTGATGTAAATGCCACACATCGAAGCATTGCTACAGCTGCTTCCGAGCAGTTGTAACTTATACATATTAACACTTCTAATCGCCTCATACACCGTGTAACAATTTCTTACTATTGAATACCAATTTTGGGACGTTAAAATAACTTCTAAACAACGTTTTAACATCACAGAAACGCAACTTTGACCATACTGATACATATACCGAGTTTTTGGAACATAATGGTACCAGAGATTGCAAAAGATGTTTGCCAGAACATCTTCGCCGATGGATTTTCCATTCGCCATTAAATATTCTTCTGATGTAAATGCCACACATCGAAGCATTGCTACAGCTGCTTCCCAGCAGTTGTAAATTATACATATTAACACTTCTAATCGCCTCATACACCGTGTAACAATTTCTTACTATTGAATACCAATTTTGGGACGTTAAAATAACTTCTAAACAACGTTTTAACATTACAGAAACACAACTTTGACCATACTGATACATATACCGAGTTTTTGGAACCTAAAGTACCAGAGATTGCAAAAGATATTTGCCAGAACATCTTCGCCGATGGATTTTCCATTCGCCATTAAATATCCTTCTGATGTAAATGCCACACATCGAAGAATTGCTACAACTGCTTCCCAGTAGTTGTAAATTATACATATTAACACCTCTAATCGCCTCATACACCGTGTAACAATTTCCTACTATTGAATTCCAATTTTGGGACGTTAAAATAACCTATAGACGACGTTTTCACATCAAAGATAAGCAACTTTGACCATACTGTTACTTATACCGTGTTTTTAGAACATAACGGTACCACAGAATGCAATAGATGTTTGCCAGAACATCTTCGCCGATGGATTTTCCATTCGCCATTAAATATCCTTCTGATGTAAATGCCACACATCGAAGCATTGCTACAGCTGCTCCCCAGCAGTTGTAAATTATACATATAAACACTTCTAATCGCTTCATACACCGTGTAACAATTTCTTACTATTGAATACCAATTTTGGGACGTTAAAATAACTTCTAAACAACGTTTTAACACCACAGAACAACAAGTTTGACCATACTGATACATATACCGAGTTTTTGGAACATAACGGTACCACAGATTGCAATAGGTGTTTGCCAGAACATCTTCGCCGATGGATTTTTCATTCGCCATTAAATGTCCTTCTAATGTAAATGCCACACATCGAAGAATTGCTACAACTGCTTCCCAGTAGTTGTAAATTATACATATTAACACCTCTAATCACCTCATACACCGTGTAACAATTTCTTACTATTGAATACCAATTTTGGGAATCTTAAATAACCTCTGCACGACGTTTTAACATCACAGATACACAACATTGTCCATACTGCTACTTATACCGTGTGTTTGGAACACAACGGTACCACGGAGTACAATAGATGTTAGCCAGAGCATCTTCGCCGACAGATTTTCCATTCGCCATTAAATATCCTTCTGATGTAAATGCTACACATCGAAGCATTGCTACAGCTGCTTCCCAGCAGTTGTAAATTATACATATTAACGCCTCTAATCACCTCATACACCGTGTAACAATTTCTTACTATTGAATACCAATTTGGGACGTTCAAATAACTTCTAAACAACGTTTTAACATCACAGAAACACAACTTTGACCATACTGATACATATACCGAGTTTTTGGAACATAACGGTACCACAGATTGCAATAGATATTTGCCAGAACATCTTCGCCGATGGATTTTCCATTCGCCATTAAATATCCTTCTGATGTAAATGCCACACATCGAAGCATTGCTACAACTGCTTCCCAGTAGTTGTAAATTATACATATTAACACCTCCAATCGCCTCATACACCGTGTAACAATTTCTTACTATTGAATACCAATTTTGGGACGTTAAAATAACTTCTAAACAACGTTTTAACATCACAGAAACACAACTTTGACCCTACTGATACATATACCGAGTTTTTGGAACATAAAGGTACCACAGATTGCAATAGATATTTTTAGAACATAACGGTACCACAGAATCCAATAGATGTTTGCCAGAACATCTTCGCCGACGGAATTTCCTTTCGCCAGTAAATATCCTTTTCATATAAATGCCACACATCGAAGAATTGGTACAACTGCTTCCCAGTAGTTGTAAATTAAACATATAAACACTTCTAATCGCTTCATACACCGTGTAACAATTTCTTACTATTGAATACCAATTTTGGGAATATTAAATAACCTCTGCACGACGTTTTAACATCACCGATACACAACATTGACCATACTGTTACTTATACCGTGTGTTTGGAGCACAACGGTACCACGGAGTACAATAGATGTTAGCCAGAGCATCTTCGCCGACGGATTTTCCTTCTGATATAAATGCCACACATCGAAGAATTGCTACAACTGCTTCCCAGTAGTTGTAAATTATACATATAAACACTTCTAATCGCTTCATACACCGTGTAACAATTTCCTACTTTTGAATACCAATTTTGGGAATCTGAAATAACCTCTGCACGACGTTTTAACATCACAGATGCACAACATTGACCATACGGTTACTTATAACGTGTGTTTGGAACACAACCGTTTTTAGAACATAACGGTACCACTGAATGCAATAGATGTTTGCCAGAACATCTTCGCCGATGGATTTTCCATTCGCCATTAAATATCCTTCTGATGTAAATGCCACACATCGAAGCATGGCTACAGCTGCTTCCCAGCAGTTGTAAATTATACATATTAACACTTCTAATTGCCTCATACACCGTGTAACAATTTCTTACTATTGAATACCAATTTTGGGACGTTAAAATAACTTCTAAACAACGTTTTAACATCACAGAAACGCAACTTTGACCATACTGATACATATACCGAGTTTTTGGAACATAATGGTACCAGAGATTGCAAAAGATGTTTGCCAGAACATCTTCGCCGATGGATTTTCCATTCGCCATTAAATATTCTTCTGATGTAAATGCCACACATCGAAGCATTGCTACAGCTGCTTCCCAGCAGTTGTAAATTATACATATTAACACTTCTAATCGCCTCATACACCGTGTAACAATTTCTTACTATTGAATACCAATTTTGGGACGTTAAAATAACTTCTAAACAACGTTTTAACATTACAGAAACACAACTTTGACCATACTGATACATATACCGAGTTTTTGGAACCTAAAGTACCAGAGATTGCAAAAGATATTTGCCAGAACATCTTCGCCGATGGATTTTCCATTCGCCATTAAATATCCTTCTGATGTAAATGCCACACATCGAAGAATTGCTACAACTGCTTCCCAGTAGTTGTAAATTATACATATTAACACCTCTAATCGCCTCATACACCGTGTAACAATTTCCTACTATTGAATTCCAATTTTGGGACGTTAAAATAACCTATAGACGACGTTTTCACATCAAAGATAAGCAACTTTGACCATACTGTTACTTATACCGTGTTTTTAGAACATAACGGTACCACAGAATGCAATAGATGTTTGCCAGAACATCTTCGCCGATGGATTTTCCATTCGCCATTAAATATCCTTCTGATGTAAATGCCACACATCGAAGCATTGCTACAGCTGCTCCCCAGCAGTTGTAAATTATACATATAAACACTTCTAATCGCTTCATACACCGTGTAACAATTTCTTACTATTGAATACCAATTTTGGGACGTTAAAATAACTTCTAAACAACGTTTTAACACCACAGAACAACAAGTTTGACCATACTGATACATATACCGAGTTTTTGGAACATAACGGTACCACAGATTGCAATAGGTGTTTGCCAGAACATCTTCGCCGATGGATTTTTCATTCGCCATTAAATGTCCTTCTAATGTAAATGCCACACATCGAAGAATTGCTACAACTGCTTCCCAGTAGTTGTAAATTATACATATTAACACCTCTAATCACCTCATACACCGTGTAACAATTTCTTACTATTGAATACCAATTTTGGGAATCTTAAATAACCTCTGCACGACGTTTTAACATCACAGATACACAACATTGTCCATACTGCTACTTATACCGTGTGTTTGGAACACAACGGTACCACGGAGTACAATAGATGTTAGCCAGAGCATCTTCGCCGACAGATTTTCCATTCGCCATTAAATATCCTTCTGATGTAAATGCTACACATCGAAGCATTGCTACAGCTGCTTCCCAGCAGTTGTAAATTATACATATTAACGCCTCTAATCACCTCATACACCGTGTAACAATTTCTTACTATTGAATACCAATTTGGGACGTTCAAATAACTTCTAAACAACGTTTTAACATCACAGAAACACAACTTTGACCATACTGATACATATACCGAGTTTTTGGAACATAACGGTACCACAGATTGCAATAGATATTTGCCAGAACATCTTCGCCGATGGATTTTCCATTCGCCATTAAATATCCTTCTGATGTAAATGCCACACATCGAAGCATTGCTACAACTGCTTCCCAGTAGTTGTAAATTATACATATTAACACCTCCAATCGCCTCATACACCGTGTAACAATTTCTTACTATTGAATACCAATTTTGGGACGTTAAAATAACTTCTAAACAACGTTTTAACATCACAGAAACACAACTTTGACCCTACTGATACATATACCGAGTTTTTGGAACATAAAGGTACCACAGATTGCAATAGATATTTTTAGAACATAACGGTACCACAGAATCCAATAGATGTTTGCCAGAACATCTTCGCCGACGGAATTTCCTTTCGCCAGTAAATATCCTTTTCATATAAATGCCACACATCGAAGAATTGGTACAACTGCTTCCCAGTAGTTGTAAATTAAACATATAAACACTTCTAATCGCTTCATACAACGTGTAACAATTTCTTACTATTCAATACCAATTTTGGGAATCTTAAATAACCTCTGCACGACGTTTTAACATCACAGATACACAACATTGATCATACTGTTACTTACACCGTGTGTTTGGAACACAAAGGTACCACGGAGTACAATAGATGTTAGCCAGAGCATCTTCACCGACGGATTTTCCATTCGCCATTAAATATCCTTCAGATATAAATGCCACACATCGAAGAATTGGTACAACTGCTTCCCAGTAGTTGTAAATTAAACATATAAACACTTCTAATCGCTTCATACAACGTGTAACAATTTCTTACTATTCAATACCAATTTTGGGAATCTTAAATAACCTCTGCACGACGTTTTAACATCACAGATACACAACATTGATCATACTGTTACTTACACCGTGTGTTTGGAACACAAAGGTACCACGGAGTACAATAGATGTTAGCCAGAGCATCTTCACCGACGGATTTTCCATTCGCCATTAAATATCCTTCAGATATAAATGCCACACATCGAAGAATTGCTACAACTGCTTCCCAGTAGTTGTAAATTATACATATAAACACTTCTAATCGCTTCATACACCGTGTAACAATTTCTTACTATTGAATACCAATTTTGGGAATCAGAAATAACCTCTGCACGACGTTTTAACGTCACAGATGCACAACATTCTCCATACGGTTACTAATAACGTGTGTTTGGAACTCAACCGTTTTTAGAACTTAATGGTACCACAGAATGCAATAGATGTTTGCCAGAACATCTTCGCCGATGGATTTTCCATTCGCCATTAAATATCCTTCTGATGTAAATGCCACACATCGAAGCATTGCTACAGCTGCTTCCGAGCAGTTGTAACTTATACATATTAACACTTCTAATCGCCTCATACACCGTGTAACAATTTCTTACTATTGAATACCAATTTTGGGACTTTAAAGTAACTTCTAAACAACGTTTTAACATCACAGAAACACAACTTTGACCATACTGATACATATACCGAGTTTTTGGAACATAACGGTACCACAGATTGCAATAGGTGTTTGCCAGAACATCTTCGCCGATGGATTTTCCATTCGCCATTAAATATCCTTCTGATGTAAATGCCACACATCGAAGCATTGCTACAGCTGCTTCCCAGCACTTGTAAATTATACATATTTACACTTCTAATCGCCTCATACACCGTGTAACAATTTCTTACTATTGAATACCAATTTTGGGACGTTAAAATAACTTCTAAACAACGTTTTAACATCACAGAAACACAACTTTGACCATACTGATACATATACCGAGTTTTTGGAACATAAAGGTACGGCAGATTGCAATAGATATTTTTAGAACATAACGGTACCACAGAATGCAATACATGTTTGCCAGAACATCTTCGTCGACGGATTTTCCTTTCGCCAGTAAATATCCTTTTCATATAAATGCCACACATCGAAGAATTGGTACAACTGCTTCCCAGTAGTTGTAAATTATACATATAAACACTTCTAATCGCTTCATACACCGTGTAACAATTTCTTACTATTGAATACCAATTTTGGGAATCTTAAATAACCTCTGCACGACGTTTTAACATCACCGATACACAACATTGACCATACTGTTACTTTTACCGTGTGTTTGGAACACAACGGTACCACGGAGTACAATAGATGTTAGCCAGAGCATCTTCGCCGACGGATTTTCCATTCGAATTAAATATCCTTCTGATATAAATGCCACACATCGAAGAATTGCTACAACTGCTTCCCAGTAGTTGTAAATTATACATATAAACACTTCTAATCGCTTCATACACCGTGTAACAATTTCCTACTATTGAATACCAATTTTGGGAATCTGAAATAACCTCTGCACGACGTTTTAACATCACAGATGCACAACATTGACCATACGGTTACTTATAACGTGTGTTTGAAACACATCCGTTTTTAGAACATAACGCTACCACAGAATGCAATAGATGTTTGCCAGAACATCTTCGCCGATGGATTTTCCATTCGCCATTAAATATCCTTCTGATGTAAATGCCACACATCGAAGCATGGCTACAGCTGCTTCCCAGCAGTTGTAAATTATACTTATTAACACATCTAATCGCCTCATACACCGTGTAACAATTTCTTACTATTGAATACCAATTTGGGACGTTAAAATAACTTCTAAACAACGTTTTAACATCACAGAAACACAACTTTGACCATACTGATACATATACCGAGTTTTTGGAACATAACGGTACCACAGATTGCAATAGATATTTGCCAGAACATCTTCGCCGATGGATTTTCCATTCGCCATTAAATATCCTTCTGATGTAAATGCCACACATCGAAGCATTGCTACAGCTGCTTCCCAGCAGTTGTAAATTATACATATTAACACTTCTAATCGCCTCATACACCGTGTAACAATTTCTTACTATTGAATACCAATTTTGGGACGTTAAAATAACTTCTAAACAACGTTTTAACATCACAGAAACACAACTTTGACCATACTGATACATATACCGAGTTTTTGGAACATAACGGTACCACAGATTGCAATAGATATTTGCCAGAACATCTTCGCCGATGGATTTTCCATTCGCCATTAAATATCCTTCTGATGTAAATGCCACACATCGAAGCATTGCTACAACTGCTTCCCAGTAGTTGTAAATTATACATATTAACACCTCCAATCGCCTCATACACCGTGTAACAATTTCTTACTATTGAATACCAATTTTGGGACGTTAAAATAACTTCTAAACAACGTTTTAACATCACAGAAACACAACTTTGACCCTACTGATACATATACCGAGTTTTTGGAACATAAAGGTACCACAGATTGCAATAGATATTTTTAGAACATAACGGTACCACAGAATCCAATAGATGTTTGCCAGAACATCTTCGCCGACGGAATTTCCTTTCGCCAGTAAATATCCTTTTCATATAAATGCCACACATCGAAGAATTGGTACAACTGCTTCCCAGTAGTTGTAAATTAAACATATAAACACTTCTAATCGCTTCATACAACGTGTAACAATTTCTTACTATTCAATACCAATTTTGGGAATCTTAAATAACCTCTGCACGACGTTTTAACATCACAGATACACAACATTGATCATACTGTTACTTACACCGTGTGTTTGGAACACAAAGGTACCACGGAGTACAATAGATGTTAGCCAGAGCATCTTCACCGACGGATTTTCCATTCGCCATTAAATATCCTTCAGATATAAATGCCACACATCGAAGAATTGGTACAACTGCTTCCCAGTAGTTGTAAATTAAACATATAAACACTTCTAATCGCTTCATACAACGTGTAACAATTTCTTACTATTCAATACCAATTTTGGGAATCTTAAATAACCTCTGCACGACGTTTTAACATCACAGATACACAACATTGATCATACTGTTACTTACACCGTGTGTTTGGAACACAAAGGTACCACGGAGTACAATAGATGTTAGCCAGAGCATCTTCACCGACGGATTTTCCATTCGCCATTAAATATCCTTCAGATATAAATGCCACACATCGAAGAATTGCTACAACTGCTTCCCAGTAGTTGTAAATTATACATATAAACACTTCTAATCGCTTCATACACCGTGTAACAATTTCTTACTATTGAATACCAATTTTGGGAATCAGAAATAACCTCTGCACGACGTTTTAACGTCACAGATGCACAACATTCTCCATACGGTTACTAATAACGTGTGTTTGGAACTCAACCGTTTTTAGAACTTAATGGTACCACAGAATGCAATAGATGTTTGCCAGAACATCTTCGCCGATGGATTTTCCATTCGCCATTAAATATCCTTCTGATGTAAATGCCACACATCGAAGCATTGCTACAGCTGCTTCCGAGCAGTTGTAACTTATACATATTAACACTTCTAATCGCCTCATACACCGTGTAACAATTTCTTACTATTGAATACCAATTTTGGGACTTTAAAGTAACTTCTAAACAACGTTTTAACATCACAGAAACACAACTTTGACCATACTGATACATATACCGAGTTTTTGGAACATAACGGTACCACAGATTGCAATAGGTGTTTGCCAGAACATCTTCGCCGATGGATTTTCCATTCGCCATTAAATATCCTTCTGATGTAAATGCCACACATCGAAGCATTGCTACAGCTGCTTCCCAGCACTTGTAAATTATACATATTTACACTTCTAATCGCCTCATACACCGTGTAACAATTTCTTACTATTGAATACCAATTTTGGGACGTTAAAATAACTTCTAAACAACGTTTTAACATCACAGAAACACAACTTTGACCATACTGATACATATACCGAGTTTTTGGAACATAAAGGTACGGCAGATTGCAATAGATATTTTTAGAACATAACGGTACCACAGAATGCAATACATGTTTGCCAGAACATCTTCGTCGACGGATTTTCCTTTCGCCAGTAAATATCCTTTTCATATAAATGCCACACATCGAAGAATTGGTACAACTGCTTCCCAGTAGTTGTAAATTATACATATAAACACTTCTAATCGCTTCATACACCGTGTAACAATTTCTTACTATTGAATACCAATTTTGGGAATCTTAAATAACCTCTGCACGACGTTTTAACATCACCGATACACAACATTGACCATACTGTTACTTTTACCGTGTGTTTGGAACACAACGGTACCACGGAGTACAATAGATGTTAGCCAGAGCATCTTCGCCGACGGATTTTCCATTCGAATTAAATATCCTTCTGATATAAATGCCACACATCGAAGAATTGCTACAACTGCTTCCCAGTAGTTGTAAATTATACATATAAACACTTCTAATCGCTTCATACACCGTGTAACAATTTCCTACTATTGAATACCAATTTTGGGAATCTGAAATAACCTCTGCACGACGTTTTAACATCACAGATGCACAACATTGACCATACGGTTACTTATAACGTGTGTTTGAAACACATCCGTTTTTAGAACATAACGCTACCACAGAATGCAATAGATGTTTGCCAGAACATCTTCGCCGATGGATTTTCCATTCGCCATTAAATATCCTTCTGATGTAAATGCCACACATCGAAGCATGGCTACAGCTGCTTCCCAGCAGTTGTAAATTATACTTATTAACACATCTAATCGCCTCATACACCGTGTAACAATTTCTTACTATTGAATACCAATTTGGGACGTTAAAATAACTTCTAAACAACGTTTTAACATCACAGAAACACAACTTTGACCATACTGATACATATACCGAGTTTTTGGAACATAACGGTACCACAGATTGCAATAGATATTTGCCAGAACATCTTCGCCGATGGATTTTCCATTCGCCATTAAATATCCTTCTGATGTAAATGCCACACATCGAAGCATTGCTACAGCTGCTTCCCAGCAGTTGTAAATTATACATATTAACACTTCTAATCGCCTCATACACCGTGTAACAATTTCTTACTATTGAATACCAATTTTGGGACGTTAAAATAACTTCTAAACAACGTTTTAACATCACAGAAACACAACTTTGACCATACTGATACATATACCGAGTTTTTGGAACATAATGGTACCAGAGATTGCAAAAGATATTTGCCAGAACATCTTCGCCGATGGATTTTCCATTCGCCATTAAATATCCTTCTGATGTAAATGCCACACATCGAAGCATTGCTACAGCTGCTTCCCAGCAGTTGTAAATTGTACATATTAACACCTCTAATCGTCTCATACACCGTGTAACAATTTCTTACTATTGAATACCAATTTTGGGACGTTAAAATAACTTCTAAACAACGTTTTAACATCACAGAAACACAACTTTGACCATACTGATACATATACCGAGTTTTTGGAACATAATGGTACCACAGAATGCAATAGATGTTTGCCAGAACATCTTCGCCGATGGATTTTCCATTCGCCATTAAATATCCTTCTGATGTAAATGCCACACATCGAAGCATTGCTACAGCTGCTTCCCAGCAGTTGTAAATTATACATATTAACACTTCTAATCGCCTCATACACCGTGTAACAATTTCTTAGAATTGAATACCAATTTTGGGACGTTAAAATAACTTCTAAACAACGTTTTAACATCACACAAACACTACTTTGACCATACTGATACATATAACGAGTTTTTGGAACATAACGGTACCACAGATTGCAATAGGTGTTTGCCAGAACATCTTCGCCGATGGATTTTCCATTCGCCATTAAATATCCTTCTGATGTAAATGCCACACATCAAAGAATTGCTACAACTGCTTCCCAGTAGTTGTAAATTATACATATTAACACCTCTAATCGCCTCATACACCGTGTAACAATTTCCTACTATTGAATACCAATTTTGGGACGTTAAAATAACCTATAGGCGACGTTTTCAAATCAAAGATACGCAACTTTGACCATACTGTTACTTATACCGTGTTTTTAGAACATAACGGTACCACAGAATGCAATAGATGTTTGCCAGAACATCTTCGCCGATGGATTTTCCATTCGCCATTAAATATCCTTCTGATGTAAATGCCACACATCGAAGCATTGCTACAGCTGCTTCCCAGCAGTTGTAAATTATACATATTAACACTTCTAATCGCTTCATACACCGTGTAACAATTTCTTACTATTGAATACCAATTTTGGGACGTTAAAATAACTTCTAAACAACGTTTTAACATCAGAGAAACACAACTTTGACCATACTGATATATATACCGAGTTTTTGGAATATAACGGTACCACAGATTGCAATAGATATTTGCCAGAACATCTTCGCCGATGGATTTTCCATTCGCCATTAAATATCCTTCTGATGTAAATGGCACACATCTAAGCATTGCTACAGCTGCCTCCCAGCAGTTGTAAATTATACATATTAACACTTCTAATCGCCTCATTCACCGTGTAACAATTTCTTACTATTGAATACCAATTTTGGGACGTTTAAAATAACTTCTAAACAACGTTTTAACATCACAGAAACACAACTTTGACCATACTGATATATATACCGAGTTTTTGGAATATAACGGTACCACAGATTGCAATAGATATTTGCCAGAACATCTTCGCCGATGGATTTTCCATTCGCCATTAAATATCCTTCTGATGTAAATGCCACACATCGAAGCATTGCTACAGCTGCTTCCCAGCAGTTGTAAATTATACATATTAACACTTCTAATCGCCTCATACACCGTGTAACAATTTCTTACTATTGAATACCAATTTTGGGACGTTAAAATAACTTCTAAACAACGTTTTAACATCACAGAAACACAACTTTGACCATACTGATACATATACCGAGTTTTTGGAACATAACGGTACCACAGATTGCAATAGGTGTTTGCCAGAACATCTTCGCCGATGCATTTTCCATTCGCCATTAAATATCCTTCTGATATAAATGCCACACATCGAAGAATTGCTACAACTGCTTCCCAGTAGTTGTAAATTATACATATAAACACTTCTAATCGCTTCATACACCGTGTAACAATTTCTGACTATTGAATACCAATTTTGGGACGTTAAAATAACTTCTAAACAACGTTTTAACATCACAGAAACACAACTTTGACCATACTGATACATATACCGAGTTTTTGGAACATAACGGTACCACAGATTGCAATAGGTGTTTGCCAGAACATCTTCGCCGATGCATTTTCCATTCGCCATTAAATATCCTTCTGATATAAATGCCACACATCGAAGAATTGCTACAACTGCTTCCCAGTAGTTGTAAATTATACATATAAACACTTCTAATCGCTTCATACACCGTGTAACAATTTCTGACTATTGAATACCAATTTTGGGACGTTAAAATAACTTCTAGACAACGTTTTAACATCACAGAAACACAACTTTGACCATACTGTTACATATACTGAGTTTTTGGAACATAACGGTACCACAGATTGCAATAGGTGTTTGCCAGAACATCTTCGCCGATGCATTTTCCATTCGCCATTAAATATCCTTCTGATATAAATGCCACACATCGAAGAATTGCTACAACTGCTTCCCAGTAGTTGTAAATTATACATATAAACACTTCTAATCGCTTCATACACCGTGTAACAATTTCTGACTATTGAATACCAATTTTGGGACGTTAAAATAACTTCTAAACAACGTTTTAACATCACAGAAACACAACTTTGACCATACTGTTACATATACTGAGTTTTTGGAACATAACGGTACCACAGATTGCAATAGGTGTTTGCCAGAACATCTTCGCCGATGGATTTTCCATTCGCCATTAAATATCCTTTTGATGTAAATGCCACACATCGAAGAATTGCTACAACTGCTTCCCAGTAGTTGTAAATTATACATATTAACACCTCTAATCGCCTCATACACCGTGTAACAATTTCCTACTATTGAATACCAATTTTGGGACGTTAAAATAACCTATAGACGACGTTTTAACATCAAAGATACGCAAGTTTGACCATACTGTTACTTATACCGTGTTTTTAGAACATAACGGTACCACAGAATGCAATAGATGTTTGCCAGAACATCTTCGCCGATGGATTTTCCATTCGCCAGTAAATATCCTTCTGATATAAATGCCACACATCGAAGAATTGCTACAACTGCTTCCCAGTAGTTGGAAATTATACATATAAACACTTCTAATCGCTTCATACACCGTGTAACAATTTCTTACTATTGAATACCAATTTTGGGACGTTAAAATAACTTCTAAACAACGTTTTAACACCACAGAACAACAACTTTGACAATACTGATACATATACCGAGTTTTTGGAACATAACGGTACCACAGATTGCAATAGGTGTTTGCCAGAACATCTTCGCCGATGGATTTTTCATTCGCCATTTAATATCCTTCTGATGTAAATGCCACACATCGAAGAATTGCTACAACTGCTTCCCAGTAGTTGTAAATTATACATATTAACACCTCTAATCACCTCATACACCGTGTAACAATTTCTTACTATTGAATACCAATTTTGGGAATCTTAAATAACCTCTGCACGACGTTTTAACATCACAGATACACAACATTGACCATACTGTTACTTATACCGTGTGTTTGGAACACAACGGTACCACGGAGTACAATAGATATTTGCCAGAACATCTTCGCCGATGGATTTTCCATTCGCCATTAAATATCCTTCTGATGTAAATGCCACACATCGAAGCATTGCTACAGCTGCTTCCCAGCAGTTGTAAATTATACATATTAACACTTCTAATCGCCTCATACACCGTGTAACAATTTCTTACTATTGAATACCAATTTTTGGACGTTAAAATAACTTCTAAACAACGTTTTAACATTACAGAAACACAACTTTGATCATACTGATACATATACCGAGTTTTTGGAACCTAAAGTACCAGAGATTGCAAAAGATATTTGCCAGAACATCTTCACCGATGGATTTTCCATTCGCCATTAAATATCCTTCTGATGTAAATGCCACACATCGAAGAATTGCTACAACTGCTTCCCAGCAGTTGTAAATTATACATATTAACACCTCTAATCGCCTCATACACCATGTAACAATTTCCTACTATTGAATACCAATTTTGGGACGTTAAAATAACCTATAAACGACGTTTTAACATCAAAGATACGCAACTTTGACCATACTGTTACTTATACCGTGTTTTTAGAACATAACGGTACCACAGAATGCAATAGATGTTTGCCAGAACATCTTCGCCGATGGATTTTCCATTCGCCATTAAATATCCTTCTGATGTAAATGCCACACATCGAAGCATTGCTACAGCTGCTTCCCAGCAGTTGTAAATTATACATATTAACACTTCTAATCGCCTCATACACCGTGTAACAATTTCTTAGAATTGAATACCAATTTTGGGACGTTAAAATAACTTCTAAACAACGTTTTAACATCACACAAACACTACTTTGACCATACTGATACATATACCGAGTTTTTGGAACATAACGGTACCACAGATTGCAATAGGTGTTTGCCAGAACATCTGCGCCGATGGATTTTCCATTCGCCATTAAATATCCTTCTGATGTAAATGCCACACATCAAAGAATTGCTACAACTGCTTCCCAGTAGTTGTAAATTATAAATATTAACACCTCTAATCGCCTCATACACCGTGTAACAATTTCCTACTATTGAATACCAATTTTGGGACGTTAAAATAACCTATAGGCGACGTTTTCAAATCAAAGATACGCAACTTTGACCATACTGTTACTTATACCGTGTTTTTAGAACATAACGGTACCACAGAATGCAATAGATGTTTGCCAGAACACCTTCGCCGATGGATTTTCCATTCGCCATTAAATATCCTTCTGATGTAAATGCCACACATCGAAGCATTGCTACAGCTGCTTCCCAGCAGTTGTAAATTATACATATTAACACTTCTAATCGCTTCATACACCGTGTAACAATTTCTTACTATTGAATACCAATTTTGGGACGTTAAAATAACTTCTAAACAACGTTTTAACATCACAGAAACACAACTTTGACCATACTGATATATATACCGAGTTTTTGGAATATAACGGTACCACAGATTGCAATAGATATTTGCCAGAACATCTTCGCCGATGGATTTTCCATTCGCCATTAAATATCCTTCTGATGTAAATGCCACACATCGAAGCATTGCTACAGCTGCTTCCCAGCAGTTGTAAATTATACATATTAACACTTCTAATCGCCTCATACACCGTGTAACAATTTCTTACTATTGAATACTAATTTTGGGACGTTAAAATAACTTCTAAACAACGTTTTAACTTCACAGAAACACAACTTTGACCATACTGATACATATACCGAGTTTTTGGAACATAACGGTACCACAGATTGCAATAGGTGTTTGCCAGAACATCTTCGCCGATGGATTTTCCATTCGCCATTAAATATCCTTCTGATGTAAATGCCACACATCGAAGAATTGCTACAACTGCTTCCCAGTAGTTGTAAATTATACATATTAACAACTCTAATCGCCTCATACACCGTGTAACAATTTCCTACTATTGAATACCAATTTTGGGACGTTAAAATAACCTATAGACGACGTTTTAACATCAAAGATACGCAACTTTGACCATACTGTTACTTATACCGTGTTTTTAGAACATAACGGTACCACAGAATGCAATAGATGTTTGCCAGAACATCTTCGCCGATGGATTTTCCATTCGCCAGTAAATATCCTTCTGATATAAATGCCACACATCGAAGAATTGCTACAACTGCTTCCCAGTAGTTGTAAATTATACATATAAACACTTCTAATCGCTTCATACACCGTGTAACAATTTCTTACTATTGAATACCAATTTTGGGACGTTAAAATAACTTCTAAACAACGTTTTAACATCACAGAAACACAACTTTGACCATACTGTTACATATACTGAGTTTTTGGAAGATAACGGTACCACAGATTGCAATAGGTGTTTGCCAGAACATCTTCGCCGATGGATTTTCCATTCGCCATTAAATATCCTTTTGATGTAAATGCCACACATCGAAGAATTGCTACAACTGCTTCCCAGTAGTTGTAAATTATACATATTAACACCTCTAATCGCCTCATACACCGTGTAACAATTTCCTACTATTGAATACCAATTTTGGGACGTTAAAATAACCTATAGACGACGTTTTAACATCAAAGCTACGCAAGTTTGACCATACTGTTACTTATACCGTGTTTTTAGAACATAACGGTACCACAGAATGCAATAGATGTTTGCCAGAACATCTTCGCCGATGGATTTTCCATTCGCCAGTAAATATCCTTCTGATATAAATGCCACACATCGAAGAATTGCTACAGCTGCTTCCCAGTAGTTGGAAATTATACATATAAACACTTCTAATCGCTTCATACACCATGTAACAATTTCTTACTATTGAATACCAATTTTGGGACGTTAAAATAACTTCTAAACAACGTTTTAGCACCACAGAACAACAACTTTGACAATACTGATACATATACCGAGTTTTTGGAACATAACGGTACCACAGATTGCAATAGGTGTTTGCCAGAACATCTTCGCCGATGGATTTTTCATTCGCCATTTAATATCCTTCTGATGTAAATGCCACACATCGAAGAATTGCTACAACTGCTTCCCAGTAGTTGTAAATTATACATATTAACACCTCTAATCACCTCATACACCGTGTAACAATTTCTTACTATTGAATACCAATTTTGGGAATCTTAAATAACCTCTGCACTACGTTTTAACATCACAGATACACAACATTGACCATACTGTTACTTATACCGTGTGTTTGGAACACAACGGTACCACGGAGTACAATAGATATTTGCCAGAACATCTTCGCCGATGGATTTTCCATTCGCCATTAAATATCCTTCTGATGTAAATGCCACACATCGAAGCATTGCTAAAGCTGCTTCCCAGCAGTTGTAAATTATACATATTAACACTTCTAATCGCCTCAAACACCGTGTAATAATTTCTTACTATTGAATACCAATTTTGGGACGTTAAAATAACTTCTAAACAACGTTTTAACATTACAGAAACACAACTTTGACCATACTGATACATATACCGAGTTTTTGGAACCTAAAGTACCAGAGATTGCAAAAGATATTTGCCAGAACATATTCGCCGATGGATTTTCCATTCGCCATTAAATATCCTTCTGATGTAAATGCCACACATCGAAGAATTGCTACAACTGCTTCCCAGTAGTTGTAAATTATACATATTAACACCTCTAATCGCCTCATACACCGTGTAACACTTTCCTACTATTGAATACCAATTTTGGGACGTTAAAATAACCTATAGACGACGTTTTCACATCAAAGATACGCAACTTTGACCATACTGTTACTTATACCGTGTTTTTAGAACATAACGGTACCACAGAATGCAATAGATGTTTGCCAGAACATCTTCGCCGATGGATTTTCCATTCGCCATTAAATATCCTTCTGATGTAAATGCCACACATCGAAGCATTGCTACAGCTGCTCCCCAGCAGTTGTAAATTATACATATTAACACTTCTAATCGCCTCATACACCGTGTAACAATTTCTTACTATTGAATACCAATTTTGGGACGTTAAAATAACTTCTAAACAACGTTTTAACATCACAGAAACACAACTTTGACCCTACTGATACATATACCGAGTTTTTGGAATATAAAGGTACCACAGATTGCAATAGATATTTTTAGAACATAACGGTACCACAGAATGCAATAGATGTTTGCCAGAACATCTTCGCCGACGGATTTTCCTTTCGCCAGTAAATATCCTTTTCATATAAATGCCACACATCGAAGAATTGGTACAACTGCTTCCCAGTAGTTGTAAATTAAACATATAAACACTTCTAATCGCTTCATACAACGTGTAACAATTTCTTACTATTGAATACCAATTTTGGGAATCTGAAATAACCTCTGCACGACGTTTTAACATCACAGATGCACAACATTGACCATACGGTTACTTATAACGTGTGTTTGGAACACAACCGTTTTTAGAACATAACGGTACCATAGAATGCAATAGATGTTTGCCAGAACATCTTCGCCGATGGATTTTCCATTCGCCATTAAATATCCTTCTGATGTAAATGCCACTCATCGAAGCATTGCTACAGCTGCTTCCCAGCAGTTGTAAATTATACATATTAACACTTCTAATCGCCTCATACACCGTGTAACAATTTCTTACTATTGAATACCAATTTTGGGACTTTAAAATAACTTCTAAACAACGTTTTAACATCACAGAAACACAACTTTGACCATACTGATACATATACCGAGTTTTTGGAACATAACGGTACCACAGATTGCGATAGATATTTGCCAGAACATCTTCGCCGACGGATTTTCCTTTCGCCAGTAAATATCCTTTTCATATAAATGCCACACATCGAAGAATTGGTACAACTGCTTCCCAGTAGTTGTAAATTAAGCATATAAACACTTCTAATCGCTTCATACACCGTGTAACAATTTCTTACTATTGAATACCAATTTTGGGACTTTAAAATAACTTCTAAACAACGTTTTAACATCACAGAAACACAACTTTGACCATACTGATACATATACCGAGTTTTTGGAACATAACGGTACCACAGATTGCGATAGATATTTGCCAGAACATCTTCGCCGACGGATTTTCCTTTCGCCAGTAAATATCCTTTTCATATAAATGCCACACATCGAAGAATTGGTACAACTGCTTCCCAGTAGTTGTAAATTAAGCATATAAACACTTCTAATCGCTTCATACACCGTGTAACAATTTCTTACTATTGAATACCAATTTTGGGAATCTTAAATAACCTCTGCACGACGTTTTAACATCACCGATACACAATATTGACCATACTGTTACTTATACCGTGTGTTTGGAACACAACGGTACCACGGAGTACAATAGATGTTAGCCAGAGCATCTTCGCCGACGGATTTTCCATTCGCCATTAAATATCCTTGTGATATAAATGCCACACATCGAAGAATTGCTACAACTGCTTCCCAGTAGTTGTAAATTATACATATAAACACTTCTAATCGCTTCATACACCGTGTAACAATTTCCTACTATTGAATACCAATTTTGGGAATCTGAAATAACCTCTGCACGACGTTTTAACATCACAGATGCACAACATTGACCATACGGTTACTTATAACGTGTGTTTGGAACACAACCGTTTTTAGAACATAACGGTACCACAGAATGCAATAGATGTTTGCCAGAACATCTTCGCCGATGGATTTTCCATTCGCCATTAAATATCCTTCTGATGTAAATGCCACACATCGAAGCATGGCTACAGCTGCTTCCCAGCAGTTGTAAATTATACATATTAACACTTCTAATCGCCTCAAACACCGTGTAATAATTTCTTACTATTGAATACCAATTTTGGGACGTTAAAATAACTTCTAAACAACGTTTTAACATTACAGAAACACAACTTTGACCATACTGATACATATACCGAGTTTTTGGAACCTAAAGTACCAGAGATTGCAAAAGATATTTGCCAGAACATATTCGCCGATGGATTTTCCATTCGCCATTAAATATCCTTCTGATGTAAATGCCACACATCGAAGAATTGCTACAACTGCTTCCCAGTAGTTGTAAATTATACATATTAACACCTCTAATCGCCTCATACACCGTGTAACACTTTCCTACTATTGAATACCAATTTTGGGACGTTAAAATAACCTATAGACGACGTTTTCACATCAAAGATACGCAACTTTGACCATACTGTTACTTATACCGTGTTTTTAGAACATAACGGTACCACAGAATGCAATAGATGTTTGCCAGAACATCTTCGCCGATGGATTTTCCATTCGCCATTAAATATCCTTCTGATGTAAATGCCACACATCGAAGCATTGCTACAGCTGCTCCCCAGCAGTTGTAAATTATACATATTAACACTTCTAATCGCCTCATACACCGTGTAACAATTTCTTACTATTGAATACCAATTTTGGGACGTTAAAATAACTTCTAAACAACGTTTTAACATCACAGAAACACAACTTTGACCCTACTGATACATATACCGAGTTTTTGGAATATAAAGGTACCACAGATTGCAATAGATATTTTTAGAACATAACGGTACCACAGAATGCAATAGATGTTTGCCAGAACATCTTCGCCGACGGATTTTCCTTTCGCCAGTAAATATCCTTTTCATATAAATGCCACACATCGAAGAATTGGTACAACTGCTTCCCAGTAGTTGTAAATTAAACATATAAACACTTCTAATCGCTTCATACAACGTGTAACAATTTCTTACTATTGAATACCAATTTTGGGAATCTGAAATAACCTCTGCACGACGTTTTAACATCACAGATGCACAACATTGACCATACGGTTACTTATAACGTGTGTTTGGAACACAACCGTTTTTAGAACATAACGGTACCATAGAATGCAATAGATGTTTGCCAGAACATCTTCGCCGATGGATTTTCCATTCGCCATTAAATATCCTTCTGATGTAAATGCCACTCATCGAAGCATTGCTACAGCTGCTTCCCAGCAGTTGTAAATTATACATATTAACACTTCTAATCGCCTCATACACCGTGTAACAATTTCTTACTATTGAATACCAATTTTGGGACTTTAAAATAACTTCTAAACAACGTTTTAACATCACAGAAACACAACTTTGACCATACTGATACATATACCGAGTTTTTGGAACATAACGGTACCACAGATTGCGATAGATATTTGCCAGAACATCTTCGCCGACGGATTTTCCTTTCGCCAGTAAATATCCTTTTCATATAAATGCCACACATCGAAGAATTGGTACAACTGCTTCCCAGTAGTTGTAAATTAAGCATATAAACACTTCTAATCGCTTCATACACCGTGTAACAATTTCTTACTATTGAATACCAATTTTGGGACTTTAAAATAACTTCTAAACAACGTTTTAACATCACAGAAACACAACTTTGACCATACTGATACATATACCGAGTTTTTGGAACATAACGGTACCACAGATTGCGATAGATATTTGCCAGAACATCTTCGCCGACGGATTTTCCTTTCGCCAGTAAATATCCTTTTCATATAAATGCCACACATCGAAGAATTGGTACAACTGCTTCCCAGTAGTTGTAAATTAAGCATATAAACACTTCTAATCGCTTCATACACCGTGTAACAATTTCTTACTATTGAATACCAATTTTGGGAATCTTAAATAACCTCTGCACGACGTTTTAACATCACCGATACACAATATTGACCATACTGTTACTTATACCGTGTGTTTGGAACACAACGGTACCACGGAGTACAATAGATGTTAGCCAGAGCATCTTCGCCGACGGATTTTCCATTCGCCATTAAATATCCTTGTGATATAAATGCCACACATCGAAGAATTGCTACAACTGCTTCCCAGTAGTTGTAAATTATACATATAAACACTTCTAATCGCTTCATACACCGTGTAACAATTTCCTACTATTGAATACCAATTTTGGGAATCTGAAATAACCTCTGCACGACGTTTTAACATCACAGATGCACAACATTGACCATACGGTTACTTATAACGTGTGTTTGGAACACAACCGTTTTTAGAACATAACGGTACCACAGAATGCAATAGATGTTTGCCAGAACATCTTCGCCGATGGATTTTCCATTCGCCATTAAATATCCTTCTGATGTAAATGCCACACATCGAAGCATGGCTACAGCTGCTTCCCAGCAGTTGTAAATTATACATAATAACACTTCTAATCGCCTCATACACCGTGTAACAATTTCTTACTATTGAATACCAATTTGGGACGTTAAAATAACTTCTAAACAACGTTTTAACATCACAGAAACACAACTTTGACCATACTGATACATATACCGAGTTTTTGGAACATAACGGTACCACAGATTGCAATAGATATTTGCCAGAACATCTTCGCCGATGGATTTTCCATTCGCCATTAAATATCCTTCTGATGTAAATGCCACACATCGAAGCATTGCTACAGCTGCTTCCCAGCAGTTGTAAATTATACATATTAACACTTCTAATCGCCTCATACACCGTGTAACAATTTCTTACTATTGAATACCAATTTTGGGACGTTAAAAACTTCTAAACAACGTTTTAACATCACAGAAACACAACTTTGACCATACTGATACATATACCGAGTTTTTGGAACATAACGGTATCACAGATTGCAATAGATATTTGCCAGAACATCTTCGCCGATGGATTTTCCATTCGCCATTAAATATCCTTCTGATGTAAATGCCACACATCGAAGCATTGCTACAGCTGCTTCCCAGCAGTTGTAAATTATACATATTAACACCTCTAATCGCCTCATACACCGTGTAACAATTTCCTACTATTGAATACCAATTTTGGGACGTTAAAATAACCTATAGACGACGTTTTAACATCAAAGATACGCAACTTTGCCCATACTGTTACTTATACCGTGTTTTTCGAATATAACGGTACCACAGAATGCAATAGATGTTTGCCAGAACCTCTTCGCCGATGGATTTTCCATTCGCCATTAAATATTCTTCTGATGTAAATGCCACACATCGAAGAATTGCTACAACTGTTTCCCAGTAGTTGTAAATTATAAATTTTAACACTTCTAATCGCCTCATACACCGTGTAACAATTTCTTAGAATTGAATACCAATTTTGGGACGATAAAATAACTTCTAAACAACGTTTTAAGATCACAGAAACACTACTTTGATCATACTGATACTTATACCGAGTTTTTGGAACATAACGGTACCACAGATTGCAATAGGTGTTTGCCAGAACATCTTCGCCGATGGATTTTCCATTCGCCATTAAATATCCTTCTGATTTAAATGCCACACATCGAAGAATTGCTACAACTGCTTCCCAGTAGTTGTAAATTATACATATTAACACCTCTAATCGCCTCATACACCGTGTAACAATTTCCTACTATTGAATACCAATTTTGGGACGTTAAAATAACCAATAGACGACGTTTTCACATCAAAGATACGCAACTTTGACCATACTGTTACTTAAACCGTGTTTTTAGAACACAACGGTACCACAGAATGCAATAGATGTTTGCCAGAACACCTTCCCCGATGGATTTTCCATTCGCCATAAAATATCCTTCTGATGTAAATGCCACACATCGGAGCATTGCTACAGCTGCTTCCCAGCAGTTGTAAATTATACATATTAACACTTCTAATCGCCTCATACACCGTGCAACAATTTCTTACTATTGAATACCAATTTTGGGACGTTAAAATAACTTCTAAACAACGTTTTAACATCACAGAAACACAACTTTGACCATACTGTTACTTATACCGTGTTTTTAGAACATAACGGTACCACAGAATGCAATAGATGTTTGCCAGAACATCTTCGCCGACGGATTTTCCATTCGCCATTAAATATCCTTCTGATGTAAATGCCACACATCGAAGCATTGCTACAGCTGCTTCCCAGCAGTTGTAAATTATACATATTAACACTTCTAATCGCCTCATACACCGTGTAACAATTTCTTACTATTGAATACCAATTTTGGGACGTTAAAATAACTTCTAAACAACGTTTTAACATCACAGAAACACAACTTTGACCATACTGATACATATACCGAGTTTTTGGAACATAAAGGTACCACAGATTGCAATAGATATTTTTTTAACATAACGGTACCACAGAATGCAATAGATGTTTGCCAGAACATCTTCGCCGACGGATTTTCCTTTCGCCAGTAAATATCCTTTTCATATAAATGCCACACATCGAAGAATTGGTACAACTGCTTCCCAGTAGTTGTAAATTAAACATATAAACACTTCTAATCGCTTCATACACCGTGTAACAATTTCTTACTATTGAATACCAATTTTGGGACGTTAAAATAACTTCTAAACAACGTTTTGACATCACAGAAACACAACTTTGACCCTACTGATGCATATACCGAGTTTTTGGAACATAAAGGTACCACAGATTGCAATAGATATTTTTTGAACATAACGGTACCACAGAATGCAATAGATGTTTGCCAGAATATCTTCGCCGACGGATTTTTCTTTCGCCAGTTAATATCGTTTTCATATAAATGCCACACATCGAAGAATTGGTACAACTGCTTCCCAGTAGTTGTAAATTAATCATATAAACACTTCTAATCACCTCATACACCGTGTAACAATTTCTTAGAATTGAATACCAATTTTGGGACGTTAAAATAACTTCTAAACAACGTTTTAACATTACAGAAACACTACTTTGACCATACTGATACATATACCGAGTTTTTGGAACATAACGGTACCACAGATTGCAATAGGTGTTTGCCAGAACATCTTAGCCGATGGATTTTCCATTCGCCATTAAATATCCTTCTGATGTAAATGCCACACATCAAAGTATTGCTACAACTGCTTCCCATTAGTTGTAAATTATACATATTAACACCTCTAATCGCCTCATACACCGTGTAACAATTTCCTACTATTGAATACCAATTTTGGGACGCTAAAATTGCCTGTAGACAACGTTTCAGCATCACAGATACACAACGTTGACAATACAATTACTTATACTGTGTGTTCGGAACACCACGGTACCACAGAGTAAAATAGATGTTACCCAGAGCATCTTCGCCGAAGGATTTTTCATTCGCCATTGATTATCCTTCGGATATAAATGCCACACATCGAAGCATTGCTACAACTGCTTCCCACTAGTTGGTAAATTATACATATCAACTATATATATACTTAGGAATACCAATTTTCGGACGTTAAAATATCTTCTAGACGACGTTTTAACAATACAGATACACAACTTTGACCATACTATTACATATACCGTGTTTTTGGAACATAACGGTACCACAGAGTGCAATAGATGTTAGCCAGAGCATCTTCGCCGACGGATTTTCCATTCACCATTAAATATCTTTCTGATATAAATGCCACACATCGAAGCAATGCTACAACTGCTTCCCACTAGTTGGTAAATTATACATATCAACTATATATATACTTAGGAATACCAATTCTGGGACGTTAAAGTAACTTTTAGACGACTTTTTAACATTACATATACACAACTTTGACCATACTATTACATATACCGTGTTTTTGGAACATAACGGTACCACAGAGTGCAATAGATGTTAGCCAGAGCATCTTCGCCGACGCATTTCCGATTCGCCATTACATATCCTTCTGATATAAAGGTCACACATCGAAGAATGGCTAGTACTGCTTCCCAGTAGTTGTAGTTTAGACATATTAACACTTCTAATCGCCTCATACTCCGTGTAACAATTTCTTACTATTGAATACCAATTTTGGGACGTTAAAATAACTTCTAGACGACGTTTTAACATCATAGATACACTACTTTGACCATACTGTTACTTATACCGGTTTTTGGAACACAACCGTACCACAGAGTACAATAGATGTTAGCCAGAGCATCTTCGCCGACGGATGTTCCATTCGCCATTGAATATCCTTCTGATATAAATTCCACACATCAAAGCATTGCTACAACTGCTTCCCAGTAGTTGTTAAATTATACATATTAACAATTCTAATCGCCTCATACACAGTGTAACAATTTCTTATTTATGAATACCAATTTTGGTACGTTAAAATAACTTCTAGACGACGTTTTAACATCACGGATACACAACTTTGACCATACTGATACATATACCGCGTTTTTGGAACCGAACGGTACCACAGAGTGCAATAGATGTTAGCCAGAGCATCTTTGCCGACGGATTTTCGATTCGCCATTAAATATCCATCTGATAAAAGGTCACACATCGATGAATTGCTACAAATGCTTCCCAATAGTTGTAAATTATACATATTAAAACTTCTAATCGCCTCATACACCGTGTAACAATTTTTTACTATTGAATACCAATTTTGGGAATCTGAAAAAACTTCTACACCACGTTTTAACATCACAGATACACAACTTTGACCATACTGATACATATACCGCGTTTTTGGAAATTAACGGTACCACAGAGTGCAATAGATGTTAGCCAGAGCATCTTGCCGACGGATTTTCGATTCGCCATTAAATATCCTTCTGATATAAATGCCACACATCGAATAATTGCTACATCTGCTTCCCAGTAGTTGTAACTTAGACATATTAACACTTCTAATCGCCTCATACTCCGTGTAACAATTTCTTGCTATTGAATACCAATTTTGGGACTTTAAAATAACCTCTAGACGACGTTTTAACATCACAGATACACAACTTTGACCATACTGTTACTTATACCGTGTGTTTGGAACACAACGGTACCACAGATTCTAATAGATGTTAGCCAGAGTATCTTTGCCGATAGATTTCCGATTCGCCACAAAATATGCTTCTTATATAAATGCCACACATCGAAGCATTGCACTGCTTCCTAGTAGTTGGTAAATTATCCATATTAAAATTTCTAATCGCCTCATACACAGTGTAACAATTTCTTACTTATGATAACCAATTTTGGGACGTTAAAATAACTTCTAGACGACGCTTTAACATCACAGATACACAACTTTGACCATACTGATTATTATACCGTGTTTTTGGAACATAACGGTACCACAGAGTGCAATAGATGTTAGCCAGAGCATCTTTGCCGACGGATTTCGATTCTCCATTAAATATCCATCTGATAAAAGATCACACATCGATGAATTGCTACAAATGCTTCCCAGTAGTTGTAAATTATACATATTAAAACTTCTAATCGCCTCATACACCGTGTAACAATTTCTTACTATTGAATACCAATTTTGGGAATCTGAAAAAACTTCTACACCACGTTTTAACATCACAGTTACACAACTTTGACCATACTGATACATATACCGCGTTTTTGGAACGGTACCACAGAGTACAATAGATGTTAGCCAGAGCATCTTCGCCGACGGATTTTCCATTCGCCATTGAATATCCTTCTGATATAAATGCCACACATCAAAGCATTGCTACAACTACTTCCCAGCAGTTGGTAAATTATACATATTAAAACTTCTAATCGCCTCATACACAGTGTACCAATTTCTTATTTATGAATACCAATTTTGGAACGTTAAAATAACTTCTAGATGACGTTTTAACATCACGGATACACAACTTTGACCATACTGTTAATAATACCGTGTTTTCGGAACATAACGGTACCACAGAGTGCAGCAGATGTTTTCAGAGCATTTTCGCCTATGGATTTTCCATTCGCCATTAAATATCCTTCTGATAAAAATGCCACATATCGAAGAATTGCTACAGCTGCTTCCCAGTAGTTGTAAATTATACATATTAACACTTCTAATCGCCTCATACACAGTGTATCAATTTGTTATTAAGAATTTCAATTTTGGGACGTTAAAATAACTTCTAGACGACGGTTTAACATCACAGATACACAACTTTGACCATACCGATTCATATACCGTGAGTTTGGAACACAACGGTACCACAGAGTACAATAGATGTTAGCCAAAGCATCTTCGCCGACGGATTTTCCATTCGCCATTGAATATCCTTCTGATATAAATGCCACATATCGAAGCATTGCTACAACTGCTTCCCAGTAGTTAGTAAATTATACATATTAACACTTCTAATCGCCTCATACACAGTGTAACAATTTCTTACTTATGAATACCAATTTTGGGACGTTAAAATAACTTCTAGATTCACAACTTTGACAATACTGATACATATTCCGTGTTTTTGGAACATAACGGTAACACAGAGTGTAATAGATGTTAGCCAGAGCATCTTCGCCGACGGATTTCCGATTCGCCATTAAATATCCTTCTGATATAAATGCCACACATCGAAGAATTGCCACAACTGCTTCCCAGTAGTTGTAATTTAGACATATTAACACTTCTAATCGCCTCATACTCCGTGTAAAAATTTTTTGCTATTGAATACCAATTTTGGGACATTAAAATAACCTCTAGACGACGTTTTAACATCACAGATACACAACTTTGACCATACTGTTACTTATACCATGTGTTTGGAACACAACGGTACCACAGATTCTAATAGATGTTAGCCAGAGTATCTTTGCCGATAGATTTTCCATTCGCCATTGAATATCCTTCTGATATAAATGATACATATCGAAGCATTGCTACAACTGCTTCCCAGTAGTTAGTAAATTATACATATTAACACTTCTAATCGCCTCATACACAGTGTAACAATTTCCTACTTATGAATACCGATTTTGGGACGTTAAAATAACTTCTAGACGACGCTTTAACATCACAGATACACAACTTTGACCATACTGATACATATACAGTGTTTTTGGAACATAACGGTACCACAGTGTGCAATAGAAGTTAGCCAGAGCATCTTTGCCGACGGATTTCCGATTCGCCATTAAATATCCTTCTGATATAAATGCCACACATCGAAGAATTGCTAAAACTACTTCCCAGTACAAGTAATTTCGACATATTAACACTTCTAATCGCCTCATACTTCGTGTAACAATTTCTTGCTATTGAATACCAATTTTGGGACGTTAAAATAACCTCTAGACGACGTTTTAACATCACAGATACACAACTTTGACCATACTGTTATTTATACCGTGTGTTTGGAACACAACTGTACCACAGATTCTAATAGATGTTAGCCAGAGTATATTTGCCGATAGATTTTCCATTCCCCATTAAATATCCTTCTGATATAAAGGTCTCACATCGATGAATTGCTACAAATGCTTCCCAGTAGTGGTAAATTATACATATTAACACTTCTAATCGCCTCATACACAGTGTAACAATTTCTTACTATTGAATACCAATTTTGGGAATCTTAAATAACCTCTACATGATGTTTTAACATGACACATACACAACTTTGACCATAAAGATACATATACCGTGTTTTTGGAACCTTACGGTACCACAGAGTGCAATAGATGTTTGCCAGAACATCTTCGCCGACTGATTTTCCTTTCGCCATTGAATATCCTTCTGATATAAAGATCACACATCGATGAATTGCTACAAATGCTTGCCAGTAGTTGTAAATTATACATATTAACACCTCTAATCGCCTCATACACCGTGTAACAATTTCTTACTATTGAATACCAATTTTGGGAATCTGAAATAACCTCTACACCACGTTTTAACATCACAGATACACAACATTGACCATACGGTTACTTATACCGTGTGTTTGGAACACAGCGGTACCACAGAGTACAATAGATGTTAGCCAGAGCATCTTCGCCGACGGATTTTCCATTCGCCATTGAATATCCTTCTGATATAAATGCCACACATCGAAGAATTGCTACAACTGCTTCCCAGTATTTGTAAATTATACATATTAATACTTCTAATCGCCTCATACACCGTGTAACAATTTCTTACTATTGAATACCAATTTTGGGAATCTGAAATAACCTCTACACGACGTTTTAACATCTAAGATACACAACTTTGACCATACTGTTAGGTATGCCGTGTTTTTAGAACATAACGGTACCACAGAGTGCAATAGATGTTTTCAGAGCATTTTCGCTTATGGATTTTCCATGCGCCATTAAATATCCTTCTGATAAAAATGCCACACATCGAACAATTGCTACAGCTGCTTAACAGTAGTTATAATTTAGACATATTAACACTTCTAATCGCCTCATACTATGTGTAACAATTCCTTACTATTGAATACCAATTTTGGGTCGCTAAAATAACCTCTACACGAGTTTTAACATCCTTTTAAATATCCTTCTGATATAAATACCACACATCGAAGAATTGCTACAACTGATTCCCAGTAATTGTAAAATATACATATTAACATTTTTAATCGCCTCATACACTGTGTAACAATTTCTAACTATTGACTACCAATTTTAGGACGCTAAAATAGCTTGTAGACGACGTTTCAGCATCACAGATACACAACTTTGACCATACTGTTACTTATACCGTGTGTTTGGAGCACAACGGTACCACAGAGTTCAATAGATGTTAACCAGAGCATCTTCGTCGACGGATTTTCCATTCGCCATTAAATATCCTCCTGATATGAATGCCACACATCGAAGATATGCTACAACTGCATCCCAGTAGTTGGTAAATTAGTCATATTAACACTTCTAATCGCCTCATACACCGTGTAACAATTTGTTACTATTGAATACCAATTTTGCGACGCTAAAATAACGTCTAGAAGACGTTTTAACATCACAGATACACAACTTTTACCATACTGTTACTTATACCGTGTTTTTGGAACATAACGGTACCACAGAATTCAATAGATGTTAGCCAGAGAATCTTCGTCGACGGATTTTCCATTCGCCATTAAATATCCTCCTGATATGAATGCCACACTTCGAAGATATGCTACAACTGCATCCCAGTAGTTGGTAAATTAGTCATATTAACACTTCTAATCGCCTCATACGCCGTGTAACAATTTCTTACTACTGAATACCAATTTTGTGACGCTAAAATAGCCTCTAGGCGACGTTTTAACATTAAAGATACACAACTTTGACCATACTGTTACTTATACCGTATGTTTGGAACACAACGGTACCACAGAGTTCAATAGATGTTAGCCAGAGCATCTTCGGATTTTCTTTTCGCCATTAAATATCTTTATGATATAAATTCCACATATCGAAGAATTGTTAGAACTGCTTCCCAGTAGTTGTAAATTATTCATATTCTAAGCGCCTCATACACAGTGTAACAATTTATTACTATTGAATACCAATTTTAGGACCCTAAAATAACCTCTAGACGACGTTTTAACATCTACGATACACAACTTAGATTATACTGTTAGTTATACCGTGTTTTTAGAACATAACGGTACCGCAGAGTGCAATAGATGTTTGCCATAGCATCTGCGCCGATGGATTTTCCATTCGCCATTAAATATCTTTCTGATATAAATGCCACACATTGAAGAATTGTTACAACTGCTTCCCAGTAATTGGTAAATTATACGTAGTAACACTTCTAATAGCCCCATACACCGTGTTACAATTTCTTACTATTGAATACCAATTTTTCGAATCTAAAACAACCTCTAGACGACGTTTTAACATCAAAGATACACAACTTTGACCATACTGTTACTTATACGGTGTTTTTAGAACATAACGCTACCACAAAGTGCAATAGATTTGAGCCAGAGCATCTTTGCCGATAGATTTTCCATTCGCCATTAAATATCCTTCTGATATAAAAGTCACACATCAAAGAATTGCTACAACTGCTTCCCAGTAGTTGTAAATTATACATATTAACAGTACTAATCGCCTCATACACCGCGTAACAATTTCTTACTATTGAATACAAACTTTGGGAATCTGAAATAACCTCTGCACGGCGTTTTAACATCGAAGTACACAACTTTGACCATACTGTTATTTATACCGTGTTTTTTTATCATAACGGTACCACAGAGTGCAATAGATGTTAGCCAGAGCATCTTTGCCGACGGATTTTCCATTCGCTATTAAATATCTTTCTGATATAAATGCCACACATTGAAGAATTGTTGCAACTGCTTTCCAGTAATTGGTAAATTATACATAGTAACACTTGTAATCGCCTCATACACCGTGTAATAACTTCTTACTATTGAATACCAATTTTGGGACGCTGAGTTAACCTCTAGACGACGTTTTAACATCAAAGATACACAACTATGACAATACTGTTTCTTATAACGTGTTTTTATAACATAACGGTACCACAGAGTGCAATAGATGTTAGCCAGAGTATCTTCGCCGACAGATTTTCCATTCGCCATTAAATATCCTATTGATGTAAATGCCACACTTCGAAGAATTGCTACAACTGCTTCCCAGTTGTTGTAAATTATACATATTAACACTTCTAATCGCCTCATACACCGTGTAACAGTTTCTTACTATTGAATACCAATTTTGGGACGCTAAAATAACCTCTAGAAGACGTTTTAACAGCAAAGGTACACATCTTTGACCATACTGTCACTTATACCGTTTTTTGGAACATAACGGTAACACAGAGTGCAATAGATGTTATCCAGAGCATATTCGCCTATGGATTTTCCATTCGCCATTAAATATCCTTGTGATTTAAACGCCACAAATCGAAGAATTGCTACAACTGCTTCCCAGTAGTTGGTAAATTATACATTTTGACACTTCTAATCGCCTCATACACCGTGTAACAATTTCTTACTATTGAATACCAATTTTGTGAATCTAAAATAACCTCTAGACGACGTTTTAACATCAAAGATACACAACTTTGACCATATAATTACAACGTGTTTTTAGAACATAACGGTACCACAGAGTGCAGTAGATGCTAGCCAAGCATCTTCGTCGACGGATTTTCTATTCGCCATTAAATATCCTTCTTATATATATGCCACACATCAAGGAATTGCTACAACTGTTTCCCAGTAGTTGTAAATTATACATATTAACACTTCTTATCGCCTCATACACCGTGTAACAATTCCTTACTATTGAATACCAATTTTGTGTCGCTAAAATAACCTCTAGACGACGTTTTAACATCAGAGATTCACAACTTTGACCATACTGTTAGTTCCACCGTGTTTTTTTAACATAACGGTACCACAGAGTGCAAAAGATGTTAGCCAGAGTATTTTTGCCTACGGATTTTCCAATCGCCATTAAATATCTTTCTGATATAAATATTACACTTCGAAGAGTTGCTACGACTGTTTCCCAGTAATTGTAAAATATACATATTAACATTTCTCATCGCCTCATACACTGTGTAACAATTTCTTACTATTGAATACCAATTTTGTGTCGCTAAAATAACCTCTAGACGAAGTTTTACCATGAAAGATACACAACTTTGCCCACACTGTTGCTTATACCGTGTTTTTCGATCATAACGGTACCACATATTGCAGTAGATGTTAGCCAGAGCATCTTCGCCGACGGATTTTTCATTCGCCATTAAACATCCTTCCGATATGAATACCACACATCGAAGATTTGCTACAACTGCTTTCCAGTAGTTGTAAATTATACATATTAACACTTCTAATAGCCTCATACACCGTGTTATAATTTGTTACTATTGAATACCAATTTTAGGACACTAAAATAACCTCTAGACGACGTTTTAACATCTACGATACACAACTTTGACTATACCCTTAGTTATACCGTGTTTTTAGAACATAACGGTACCGCAAAGTGCAATAGATGTTAGCCATAGCATCTGCTCCGATGGATTTTCCATTCGCCATTAAATATCTTTCTGATATAAATGCCACACATTGAAGAATTGTTACAACTGCTTCCCAGTAATTGGAAAATTATACATAGTAACACTTCTAATCGCCTCATACACCGTGTAATAATTTCTTACTATCGAATACCAATTTTGGGACGCTGAGTTAACCTCTAGACGACGTTTTAACATCAAAAATACACAAATTTGACAATACTGTTACTTATAACGTGTTTTTATAACATAACGGTACCACAGAGTGCAATAGATGTTAGCCAGGGCATATTCGCCAATTTCTTACAATTGAATAACAATTTTGTGACGTTAAAATACCCTCTAGGCGACGTTTTAACAGCAAAGATACACATCTTTGACCATACTGTCACTTATACCGTTTTTTGGAACATAACGGTAACACAGAGTGCAATAGATGTTATCCAGAGCATATTCGCCTATGGATTTTCCATTCGCCATTAAATATCCTTGTGATTTAAACGCCACAAATCGAAGAATTGCTACAACTGCTTCCCAGTAGTTGTAAATTATACATATTAACACTTCTAATCGCCTCATACACCGTATAACAATTTCTTACTATTGAATACCAATTCTGGGACGTTCAAATTACCTCTAGGCGACGTTTAGACATCACAGCCACACAACTTTGACTATACTGTTACTTATACCGTGTTTTTGGGACATAATGGTACCACAGAGTGCAATAGATGTTAACCACAGCATCTTCTCCCACGGATTTTCCATTCGCTATTAACCCTTCAGTACCCGTTTACGGTCGGTGAGACCGAGCAAACACATGATGCAGTATATTACTTAATGTGCTAGCGTTAGTTTTCCTATATATTGCCACTGAAGATCCGTATGCAGTTTTTAATTCGTGCGTGCAGTGGTTTAAAAGTTATTTATAATTTCGGTTTCAGAGACCGAAGCGTGTACTTGAGTTGTTTTTACTTTTACCTTTGATATACCACCAATGTGAGGAGAAGGTAGTACTTTATGCATTTTTAGTAACACTGTTATACTAAAACATCATGGCAGATTTTATGAGAAAAAACAGGCGCGACTAGAACAGATGATGCGAGATATAATAGCGGAGGAGGATGTCGACAACGCGTTTTATGATGAAGTGCCATCGTCTGACGAAGATGATTTATTGGAAACTAGGGAAATGAACAGTGACACTGAACAGGAAATATCTGATTATGAAGACGTTAGTGAACAAGAAACTAATGCATAAGATATCTCATTATTTTTATGGAGGTGGCAAAGGGGTGTCGGACTGCGAGACCGGTGCGGGTACTGTTGTCTTAGAATTTTGAGCGGGTACTGGAGGGTTAAATAACCTTCTGATATACATGCCACACATCAAAGAGTTGCTACAACTGTTTCCCAGTAGTTGTAAATTATACATATTAACACTTCTAATCGCTTCATACACAGTGTAACAATTTCTTGCTATTGAATACCAATTTTGGGACGCTAAAATAGCCCGTAGACGACGTTTTAACACCACAGATACACAACTTTGACCATACTGTTACTTATACCGTATTTTTGGAACACAACGGTACCACAGAGTTCAATAGATGTTAGCCAGAGCATCTTCGCCAACGGATTTTCCATTCGCCATTATTTATTCATCTGATGTAAATTCCACACAACGAAGAATTGCTACAACTGCTTCCCAGTAGTTGTAATTGAGACATATAACCACTTCTAATCGCCTCATACTCCGTGTGATTATTTCTTACTATTGAATATCATTTATGGGACGTTAAAATAACCTCTAGACGACGTTTTAACATTACAGATACACAACTTTGACCATACTGTTACTTATACGGTGTGTTTGGAACACAACGGTACCACAGAGTTCAATAGATGTTATCCAGAGCATCTTCGCCGACGAATTTTCCATTCGCAATTATATATCCTTCTGATATAAATGCCACACATCGAAGAATTGCTACAACTGCTTCCCAGTAGTTGGTAAATTATACATTTTGACACTTCTAATCGCCTCATACACCGTGTAACAATTTCTTACTATTGAATACCAATTTTGTGAATCTAAAATAACCTCTAGACGACGTTTTAACATCTACGATACACAACTTTGACTATACCCTTAGTTATACCGTGTTTTTAGAACATAACGGTACCGCAAAGTGCAATAGATGTTAGCCATAGCATCTGCGCCGATGGATTTTCCATTCGCCATTAAATATCTTTCTGATATAAATGCCACACATTGAAGAATTGTTACAACTGCTTCCCAGTAACTGGAAAAGTATACATAGTAAACTTCTAATCGCCTCATACACCGTGTAATAATTTCTTACTATCGAATACCAATTTTGGGACGCTGAGTTAACCTCTAGACGACGTTTTAACATCAAAAATACAAAAATTTGACAATACTGTTACTTATAACGTGTTTTTATAACATAACGGTACCACAGAGTGCAATAGATGTTAGCCAGGGCATATTCGCCAATTTCTTACAATTGAATAACAATTTTGTGACGCTAAAATACCCTCTAGGCGACGTTTTAACTTCAAAGATACACAATTTTGACGATTCTGTTACTTATACCGTGGTTTTAGAACTTAACGGTACCACAGAGTGCAATAGATGTTAGCCAAAGCATCTTTGCAGATGGATTTTCCATTCGCCATTAAATATGCTTCTGATATAAATGCCACACACCGATGAATTGCTACAAATACTTGCAAGTAGTTGTAAATTATACATATTAACACTTCTAATCGCCTCATACACCGTGTAACAATTTCCTACTATTGAATACCAATTTTGGGAGTCTAAAAGAACCTCTAGACGACGTTTTAACATCAAAGATACACTACTTTGACCATACTGTTACTTATACCATGTGTTTAGAACATAACGGTACCACAGAGTGCAATAGATGTTAGCCAGAGCATTTTCGCCGACGGATTTTCCATTCGCAATTATATATCCTTCCGTTATAAATGCCACACATCGAAGAATTGCTACAACTGCTTCCCAGTAGTTGTAAATTATACATATTAATACTTCTAATCGCTTCATACACAGTGTAACAATTTCTTGCTATTGAATACCAATTTTGGGACGCTAAAATAGCCCGTAGACAACGTTTTAATATCACAGATACACAACTTTGACCATACTGTTACTTATACCGTATTTTTGGAACACAACGGTACCACAGAGTTCAATAGATGTTAGCCAGAGCATCTTCGCCGACGGATTTTCCATTCGCCATTATTTATTCTTCTGATGTAAATTCCACACAACGAAGAATTGCTACAACTGCTTCCCAGTAGTTGTAATTGAGACATATTACCACTTCTAATCGCCTCATACTCCGTGTGATAATTTCTTATTATTGAATACCAATTATGGGACGTTAAAATAACCTCTAGACGACGTTTTAACATCACAGATACACAAGTTTGACCATACCGATACATATACAGTGTTTTTGGAACATAACGGTACCACAGAGTTTAATAGATGTTAGCCAGAGCACCTTCGCCGACGGATTTTCCATTCGCAATTATATATCCTTCTGATATAAATGCCACACATCGAAGAATTGCTACAACTGCTTCCCAGTAGTTGGTAAATTATACATATTGACACTTCTAATCGCCTCATACACAGTGTAACAATTTCTTAATATTGAATACCAATTTTGGGACTCTAAAATAACTTCTAGACGACGTTTTAACATCATAGATACACAACTTTGACCATACTGTTACTTATACCGTGTGTTTGGAACACAACGGTACCACAGAGTTTAATAGATGTTAGCCAGAGCATCTTCGCCGACGGATTTTCCATTCGCAATTATATATCCTTCTGATATAAATGCCACACATCGAAGAATTGCTACAACTGCTTCCCAGTAGTTGTAAATTATACATATTAACACTTATTATCGCCTCATACACCGTCTAACAATTTCTTACTATTGAATACCAATTTTGTGTCGCTAAAATAACCTGTAGACGAAGTTTTAACATCACTGATACACAACTTTCACCATACTGATACTAATACCGTGTTTATGGAACATAACGGTATCACAGAGTGCAATAGATTTTCCCAGAGCATTTTCGCCCATGGATTTTTCATGCGTCATTAAATATCATTCTGATATAAATGCCACACATCGAAGAATTGCTACAGCTGCTTCCCAGTAGTTGTAAATTATACATATTAACACTTCTAATCGCCTCATACACCGTGTAACAAATTTCTTACTATTGTATAAAAAATTTTCGAATCTAAAATAACCTCTAGACGACGTTTTAACATGAAAGATACACAACTTTGCTCACACTGTTGCTTATACCGTGGTTTTAGAACATAACGGTACCACAGAGTGCAGTATATGTTAAACAGAGCATCTTCGTCGACGGATTTTCCATTCGCCATTAAATATTCTTCTGATATGAATGACACAGATCGAAGATTTGCTACAACTGCTTTCCAGTAGTTGTGAATTATACATATTAACACTTCTAATAGCCTCATACACCGTGTAACAATTTCTTACTATTGAATAAAAATGTTTCGAATCTAAAATAACCTCTAGACGACGTTTTAACATGAAAGATACACAACTTTAGCCATACTGTTACTTATACGGTGTTTTTAGAACATAACGGTACCACAGAGTGCAGTATATGTTAAACAGAGCATCTTCGTCGACGGATTTTCCATTCGCCATTAAATATTCTTCTGATATGAATGACACAGATCGAAGATTTGCTACAACTGCTTTCCAGTAGTTGTGAATTATACATATTAACACTTCTAATAGCCTCATACACCGTGTAACAATTTCTTACTATTGAATAAAAATGTTTCGAATCTAAAATAACCTCTAGACGACGTTTTAACATGAAAGATACACAACTTTAGCCATACTGTTACTTATACGGTGTTTTTAGAACATAACGGTACCACAAAGTGCAATAGATGTTAGCCAGAGCATCTTTACCGATAGATTTTCTATTCGCCATTAAATATCCTTCTTATATAAAAGTCACACATCGACTGCTTCCCAGTAGATGTAAATTATACATATTAACAGTTCTAATCGCCTCATACACCGTGTAACAATTTCTTACTATTGAATAAAAATGTTTCGAATCTAAAATAACCTCTAGACGACGTTTTAACATGAAAGATACACAACTTTAGCCATACTGTTACTTATACGGTGTTTTTAGAACATAACGGTACCACAAAGTGCAATAGATGTTAGCCAGAGCATCTTTACCGATAGATTTTCTATTCGCCATTAAATATCCTTCTTATATAAAAGTCACACATCGACTGCTTCCCAGTAGATATAAATTATACATATTAACAGTTCTAATCGCCTCATACACCGTGTAACAATTTCTTACTATTGAATACCAACTTTGGGAATCTGAAATAACCTCTACACGGCGTTTTAATATCAAAGATACACAACTTTGACCTTACTGTTATTTATACTGTGTTTTTTTATCATAGCGGTACCACAGACTGCAAAAGATGTTAGCCAGAGCATCTTCGCCGACGGATTTTCCATTCGCAATTATATATCCTTCTGATATAAATGCCACACATCGAAGAATTGCTACAACTGCTTCCCAGTAGTTGGTAAATTAGTCATATTAACACTTCTAATCGCCTCATACACCGTGTAACAATTTCTAAGAATTGAATACCAATTTTGGGACGATAAAATAACTTCTAAACAACGTTTTAAGATCACAGAAACACTACTTTGATCATACTGATACATATACCGAGTTTTTGGAACATAACGGTACCACAGATTGCAATAGGTGTTTGCCAGAACATCTTCGCCGATGGATTTTCCATTCGCCATTAAATATCCTTCTGATGTAAATGCCACACATCGAAGAATTGCTACAACTGCTTCCCAGTAGTTGTAAATTATACATATTAACACCTCTAATCGCCTCATACACCGTGTAACAATTTCCTACTATTGAATACCAATTTTGGGACGTTAAAATAACCAATAGACGACGTTTTCACATCAAAGATACGCAACTTTGACCATACTGTTACTTAAACCGTGTTTTTAGAACACAACGGTACCACAGAATGCAATAGATGTTTGCCAGAACACCTTCCCCGATGGATTTTCCATTCGCCATAAAATATCCTTCTGATGTAAATGCCACACATCGGAGCATTGCTACAGCTGCTTCCAGCAGTTGTAAATTATACATATTAACACTTCTAATCGCCTCATACACCGTGCAACAATTTCTTACTATTGAATACCAATTTTGGGACGTTAAAATAACTTCTAAACAACGTTTTAACATCACAGAAACACAACTTTGACCATACTGTTACTTATACCGTGTTTTTAGAACATAACGGTACCACAGAATGCAATAGATGTTTGCCAGAACATCTTCGCCGACGGATTTTCCATTCGCCATTAAATATCCTTCTGATGTAAATGCCACACATCGAAGCATTGCTACAGCTGCTTCCCAGCAGTTGTAAATTATACATATTAACACTTCTAATCGCCTCATACACCGTGTAACAATTTCTTACTATTGAATACCAATTTTGGGACGTTAAAATAACTTCTAAACAACGTTTTAACATCACAGAAACACAACTTTGACCATACTGATACATATACCGAGTTTTTGGAACATAAAGGTACCACAGATTGCAATAGATATTTTTTTAACATAACGGTACCACAGAATGCAATAGATGTTTGCCAGAACATCTTCGCCGACGGATTTTCCTTTCGCCAGTAAATATCCTTTTCATATAAATGCCACACATCGAAGAATTGGTACAACTGCTTCCCAGTAGTTGTAAATTAAACATATAAACACTTCTAATCGCTTCATACACCGTGTAACAATTTCTTACTATTGAATACCAATTTTGGGACGTTAAAATAACTTCTAAACAACGTTTTGACATCACAGAAACACAACTTTGACCCTACTGATGCATATACCGAGTTTTTGGAACATAAAGGTACCACAGATTGCAATAGATATTTTTTGAACATAACGGTACCACAGAATGCAATAGATGTTTGCCAGAATATCTTCGCCGACGGATTTTTCTTTCGCCAGTTAATATCGTTTTCATATAAATGCCACACATCGAAGAATTGGTACAACTGCTTCCCAGTAGTTGTAAATTATACATATTAACACTTCTAATAGCCTCATACACCGTGTTATAATTTGTTACTATTGAATACCAATTTTGTGTCGCTAAAATAACCTCTAGACGAAGTTTTACCATGAAAGATACACAACTTTGCCCACACTGTTGCTTATACCGTGTTTTTCGATCATAACGGTACCACATATTGCAGTAGATGTTAGCCAGAGCATCTTCGCCGACGGATTTTTCATTCGCCATTAAACATCCTTCCGATATGAATACCACACATCGAAGATTTGCTACAACTGCTTTCCAGTAGTTGTAAATTATACATATTAACACTTCTAATAGCCTCATACACCGTGTTATAATTTGTTACTATTGAATACCAATTTTAGGACACTAAAATAACCTCTAGACGACGTTTTAACATCTACGATACACAACTTTGACTATACCCTTAGTTATACCGTGTTTTTAGAACATAACGGTACCGCAAAGTGCAATAGATGTTTGCCAGAATATCTTCGCCGACGGATTTTTCTTTCGCCAGTTAATATCGTTTTCATATAAATGCCACACATCGAAGAATTGGTACAACTGCTTCCCAGTAGTTGTAAATTAATCATATAAACACTTCTAATCACCTCATACACCGTGTAACAATTTCTTAGAATTGAATACCAATTTTGGGACGTTAAAATAACTTCTAAACAACGTTTTAACATTACAGAAACACTACTTTGACCATACTGATACATATACCGAGTTTTTGGAACATAACGGTACCACAGATTGCAATAGGTGTTTGCCAGAACATCTTAG